>OY743225.1:115600363-116200363 GCA_963555765.1 Orthonevra nobilis
ATCAAAAAATGGTTGTTTGAAACAAATTCACTGTCTATGAGCTCAGTTTGAAGGCTAAATAAGGATCAACATATCATTTTATATGTACTTCATATTCATGAAAAAAGTGCATTTCAAAATCGTGGGCTATAGTCCACAAAAAATTACGAAAAAAGGCCATTTTTGCCTTCAACTTATTTGTCGATATTTCTATCAAAAAATGGTTGTTTGAAACAAATTCACTGTCTATGAGCTCAGTTTGAAGGCTAAATAAGGATCAACATATCATTTTATATGTACTTCATATTCATGAAAAAAGTGCATTTTAAAATCGTGGGCTATAGTCCACAAAAAATTACGAAAAAAGGCCATTTTTGCCTTCAACTTATTTGTCGATATTTCTATCAAAAAATGGTTGTTTGAAACAAATTCACTGTCTATGAGCTCAGTTTGAAGGCTCTATAAGGATCAATATATCAGTTTATATATACTTCATATTCATGAAAAAAGTGCATTTTAAAATCGTGGGCTATAGTCCACAAAAAATTACGAAAAAAGGCCATTTTTGCCTTCAACTTATTTGTCGATATTTCTATCAAAAAATGGTTGTTTGAAACAAATTCACTGTCTATGAGCTCAGTTTGAAGGCTCTATAAGGATCAGTAGCTTAGTTTGGATATTGTTCAAATTCATGAAAAAAGTGCATTTTAAAATCGTGGGCTATAGTCCACAAAAAATTACGAAAAAAGGCCATTTTTGCCTTCAACTTATTTGTCGATATTTCTATCAAAAAATGGTTGTTTGAAACAAATTCACTGTCTATGAGCTCAGTTTGAAGGCTAAATAAGGATCAACATATCATTTTATATGTACTTCATATTCATGAAAAAAGTGCATTTTAAAATCGTGGGCTATAGTCCACAAAAAATTACGAAAAAAGGCCATTTTTGCCTTCAACTTATTTGTCGATATTTCTATCAAAAAATGGTTGTTTGAAACAAATTCACTGTCTATGAGCTCAGTTTGAAGGCTCTATAAGGATCAGTAGCTTAGTTTGGATATTGTTCAAATTCATGAAAAAAGTGCATTTTAAAATCGTGGGCTATAGTCCACAAAAAATTACGAAAAAAGGCCATTTTTGCCTTCAACTTATTTGTCGATATTTCTATCAAAAAATGGTTGTTTGAAACAAATTCACTGTCTATGAGCTCAGTTTGAAGGCTCTATAAGGATCAGTAGCTTAGTTTGGATATTGTTCAAATTCATGAAAAAAGTGCATTTTAAAATCGTGGGCTATAGTCCACAAAAAATTACGAAAAAAGGCCATTTTTGCCTTCAACTTATTTGTCGATATTTCTATCAAAAAATGGTTGTTTGAAACAAATTCACTGTCTATGAGCTCAGTTTGAAGGCTCTATAAGGATCAACATATCATTTTATATGTACTTCATATTCATGAAAAAAGTGCATTTTAAAATCGTGGGCTATAGTCCACAAAAAATTACGAAAAAAGGCCATTTTTGCCTTCAACTTATTTGTCGATATTTCTATCAAAAAATGGTTGTTTGAAACAAATTCACTGTCTATGAGCTCAGTTTGAAGGCTAAATAAGGATCAACATATCATTTTATATGTACTTCATATTCATGAAAAAAGTGCATTTTAAAATCGTGGGCTATAGTCCACAAAAAATTACGAAAAAAGGCCATTTTTGCCTTCAACTTATTTGTCGATATTTCTATCAAAAAATGGTTGTTTGAAACAAATTCACTGTCTATGAGCTCAGTTTGAAGGCTCTATAAGGATCAGTAGCTTAGTTTGGATATTGTTCAAATTCATGAAAAAAGTGCATTTTAAAATCGTGGGCTATAGTCCACAAAAAATTACGAAAAAAGGCCATTTTTGCCTTCAACTTATTTGTCGATATTTCTATCAAAAAATGGTTGTTTGAAACAAATTCACTGTCTATGAGCTCAGTTTGAAGGCTAAATAAGGATCAACATATCATTTTATATGTACTTCATATTCATGAAAAAAGTGCATTTTAAAATCGTGGGCTATAGTCCACAAAAAATTACGAAAAAAGGCCATTTTTGCCTTCAACTTATTTGTCGATATTTCTATCAAAAAATGGTTGTTTGAAACAAATTCACTGTCTATGAGCTCAGTTTGAAGGCTCTATAAGGATCAACATAACATTTTATATATACTTCAAATTCATGAAAAAAGTGCATTTTAAAATCGTGGGCTATAGTCCACAAAAAATTACGAAAAAAGGCCATTTTTGCCTTCAACTTATTTGTCGATATTTCTATCAAAAAATGGTTGTTTGAAACAAATTCACTGTCTATGAGCTCAGTTTGAAGGCTCTATAAGGATCAGTAGCTTAGTTTGGATATTGTTCAAATTCATGAAAAAAGTGCATTTTAAAATCGTGGGCTATAGTCCACAAAAAATTACGAAAAAAGGCCATTTTTGCCTTCAACTTATTTGTCGATATTTCTATCAAAAAATGGTTGTTTGAAACAAATTCACTGTCTATGAGCTCAGTTTGAAGGCTAAATAAGGATCAACATAACATTTTATATGTACTTCATATTCATGAAAAAAGTGCATTTTAAAATCGTGGGCTATAGTCCACAAAAAATTACGAAAAAAGGCCATTTTTGCCTTCAACTTATTTGTCGATATTTCTATCAAAAAATGGTTGTTTGAAACAAATTCACTGTCTATGAGCTCAGTTTGAAGGCTCTATAAGGATCAGTAGCTTAGTTTGGATATTGTTCAAATTCATGAAAAAAGTGCATTTTAAAATCGTGGGCTATAGTCCACAAAAAATTACGAAAAAAGGCCATTTTTGCCTTCAACTTATTTGTCGATATTTCTATCAAAAAATGGTTGTTTGAAACAAATTCACTGTCTATGAGCTCAGTTTGAAGGCTCTATAAGGATCAGTAGCTTAGTTTGGATATTGTTCAAATTCATGAAAAAAGTGCATTTTAAAATCGTGGGCTATAGTCCACAAAAAATTACGAAAAAAGGCCTTTTTTGCCTTCAACTTATTTGTCGATATTTCTATCAAAAAATGGTTGTTTGAAACAAATTCACTGTCTATGAGCTCAGTTTGAAGGCTCTATAAGGATCAGTAGCTTAGTTTGGATATTGTTCAAATTCATGAAAAAAGTGCATTTTAAAATCGTGGGCTATAGTCCACAAAAAATTACGAAAAAAGGCCATTTTTGCCTTCAACTTATTTGTCGATATTTCTATCAAAAAATTGTTGTTTGAAACAAATTCACTGTCTATGAGCTCAGTTTGAAGGCTAAATAAGGATCAACATATCATTTTATATGTACTTCATATTCATGAAAAAAGTGCATTTTAAAATCGCGGGCTATAGTCCACAAAAAATTACGAAAAAAGGCCATTTTTGCCTTCAACTTATTTGTCGATATTTCTATCAAAAAATGGTTGTTTGAAACAAATTCACTGTCTATGAGCTCAGTTTGAAGGCTCTATAAGGATCAGTAGCTTAGTTTGGATATTGTTCAAATTCATGAAAAAAGTGCATTTTAAAATCGTGGGCTATAGTCCACAAAAAATTACGAAAAAAGGCCATTTTTGCCTTCAACTTATTTGTCGATATTTCTATCAAAAAATGGTTGTTTGAAACAAATTCACTGTCTATGAGCTCAGTTTGAAGGCTTAATAAGGATCAACATATCATTTTATATGTACTTCATATTCATGAAAAAAGTGCATTTTAAAATCGTGGGCTATAGTCTACAAAAAATTACGAAAAAAGGCCATTTTTGCCTTCAACTTATTTGTCGATATTTCTATCAAAAAATGGTTGTTTGAAACAAATTCACTGTCTATGAGCTCAGTTTGAAGGCTAAATAAGGATCAACATAACATTTTATATGTACTTCATATTCATGAAAAAAGTGCATTTTAAAATCGTGGGCTATAGTCCACAAAAAATTACGAAAAAAGGCCATTTTTGCCTTCAACTTATTTGTCGATATTTCTATCAAAAAATGGTTGTTTGAAACAAATTCACTGTCTATGAGCTCAGTTTGAAGGCTAAATAAGGATCAACATAACATTTTATATGTACTTCATATTCATGAAAAAAGTG
Organism: Orthonevra nobilis; assembly: GCA_963555765.1. Classification (NCBI taxonomy): domain Eukaryota; kingdom Metazoa; phylum Arthropoda; class Insecta; order Diptera; family Syrphidae; genus Orthonevra; species Orthonevra nobilis. The sequence goes on from OY743225.1 coordinate 115,604,484, forward strand.
CATTTTAAAATCGTGGGCTATAGTCCACAAAAAATTACGAAAAAAGGCCATTTTTGCCTTCAACTTATTTGTCGATATTTCTATCAAAAAATGGTTGTTTGAAACAAATTCACTGTCTATGAGCTCAGTTTGAAGGCTAAATAAGGATCAACATATCATTTTATATGTACTTCATATTCATGAAAAAAGTGCATTTTAAAATCGTGGGCTATAGTCCACAAAAAATTACGAAAAAAGGCCATTTTTGCCTTCAACTTATTTGTCGATATTTCTATCAAAAAATGGTTGTTTGAAACAAATTCACTGTCTATGAGCTCAGTTTGAAGGCTAAATAAGGATCAACATATCATTTTATATGTACTTCATATTCATGAAAAAAGTGCATTTTAAAATCGTGGGCTATAGTCCACAAAAAATTACGAAAAAAGGCCATTTTTGCCTTCAACTTATTTGTCGATATTTCTATCAAAAAATGGTTGTTTGAAACAAATTCACTGTCTATGAGCTCAGTTTGAAGGCTAAATAAGGATCAACATATCATTTTATATGTACTTCATATTCATGAAAAAAGTGCATTTTAAAATCGTGGGCTATAGTCCACAAAAAATTACGAAAAAAGGCCATTTTTGCCTTCAACTTATTTGTCGATATTTCTATCAAAAAATGGTTGTTTGAAACAAATTCACTGTCTATGAGCTCAGTTTGAAGGCTCTATAAGGATCAGTAGCTTAGTTTGGATATTGTTCAAATTCATGAAAAAAGTGCATTTTAAAATCGTGGGCTATAGTCCACAAAAAATTACGAAAAAAGGCCATTTTTGCCTTCAACTTATTTGTCGATATTTCTATCAAAAAATGGTTGTTTGAAACAAATTCACTGTCTATGAGCTCAGTTTGAAGGCTAAATAAGGATCAACATAACATTTTATATGTACTTCATATTCATGAAAAAAGTGCATTTTAAAATCGTGGGCTATAGTCCACAAAAAATTACGAAAAAAGGCCATTTTTGCCTTCAACTTATTTGTCGATATTTCTATCAAAAAATGGTTGTTTGAAACAAATTCACTGTCTATGAGCTCAGTTTGAAGGCTAAATAAGGATCAACATATCATTTTATATGTACTTCATATTCATGAAAAAAGTGCATTTTAAAATCGTGGGCTATAGTCCACAAAAAATTACGAAAAAAGGCCATTTTTGCCTTCAACTTATTTGTCGATATTTCTATCAAAAAATGGTTGTTTGAAACAAATTCACTGTCTATGAGCTCAGTTTGAAGGCTAAATAAGGATCAACATATCATTTTATATGTACTTCATATTCATGAAAAAAGTGCATTTTAAAATCGTGGGCTATAGTCCACAAAAAATTACGAAAAAAGGCCATTTTTGCCTTCAACTTATTTGTCGATATTTCTATCAAAAAATGGTTGTTTGAAACAAATTCACTGTCTATGAGCTCAGTTTGAAGGCTCTATAAGGATCAGTAGCTTAGTTTGGATATTGTTCAAATTCATGAAAAAAGTGCATTTTAAAATCGTGGGCTATAGTCCACAAAAAATTACGAAAAAAGGCCATTTTTGCCTTCAACTTATTTGTCGATATTTCTATCAAAAAATGGTTGTTTGAAACAAATTCACTGTCTATGAGCTCAGTTTGAAGGCTAAATAAGGATCAACATATCATTTTATATGTACTTCATATTCATGAAAAAAGTGCATTTTAAAATCGTGGGCTATAGTCCACAAAAAATTACGAAAAAAGGCCATTTTTGCCTTCAACTTATTTGTCGATATTTCTATCAAAAAATGGTTGTTTGAAACAAATTCACTGTCTATGAGCTCAGTTTGAAGGCTCTATAAGGATCAGTAGCTTAGTTTGGATATTGTTCAAATTCATGAAAAAAGTGCATTTTAAAATCGTGGGCTATAGTCCACAAAAAATTACGAAAAAAGGCCATTTTTGCCTTCAACTTATTTGTCGATATTTCTATCAAAAAATGGTTGTTTGAAACAAATTCACTGTCTATGAGCTCAGTTTGAAGGCTCTATAAGGATCAGTAGCTTAGTTTGGATATTGTTCAAATTCATGAAAAAAGTGCATTTTAAAATCGTGGGCTATAGTCCACAAAAAATTACGAAAAAAGGCCATTTTTGCCTTCAACTTATTTGTCGATATTTCTATCAAAAAATGGTTGTTTGAAACAAATTCACTGTCTATGAGCTCAGTTTGAAGGCTAAATAAGGATCAACATATCATTTTATATGTACTTCATATTCATGAAAAAAGTGCATTTTAAAATCGTGGGCTATAGTCCACAAAAAATTACGAAAAAAGGCCATTTTTGCCTTCAACTTATTTGTCGATATTTCTATCAAAAAATGGTTGTTTGAAACAAATTCACTGTCTATGAGCTCAGTTTGAAGGCTCTATAAGGATCAGTAGCTTAGTTTGGATATTGTTCAAATTCATGAAAAAAGTGCATTTTAAAATCGTGGGCTATAGTCCACAAAAAATTACGAAAAAAGGCCATTTTTGCCTTCAACTTATTTGTCGATATTTCTATCAAAAAATGGTTGTTTGAAACAAATTCACTGTCTATGAGCTCAGTTTGAAGGCTAAATAAGGATCAACATATCATTTTATATGTACTTCATATTCATGAAAAAAGTGCATTTTAAAATCGTGGGCTATAGTCCACAAAAAATTACGAAAAAAGGCCATTTTTGCCTTCAACTTATTTGTCGATATTTCTATCAAAAAATGGTTGTTTGAAACAAATTCACTGTCTATGAGCTCAGTTTGAAGGCTCTATAAGGATCAGTAGCTTAGTTTGGATATTGTTCAAATTCATGAAAAAAGTGCATTTTAAAATCGTGGGCTATAGTCCACAAAAAATTACGAAAAAAGGCCATTTTTGCCTTCAACTTATTTGTCGATATTTCTATCAAAAAATGGTTGTTTGAAACAAATTCACTGTCTATGAGCTCAGTTTGAAGGCTCTATAAGGATCAGTAGCTTAGTTTGGATATTGTTCAAATTCATGAAAAAAGTGCATTTTAAAATCGTGGGCTATAGTCCACAAAAAATTACGAAAAAAGGCCATTTTTGCCTTCAACTTATTTGTCGATATTTCTATCAAAAAATGGTTGTTTGAAACAAATTCACTGTCTATGAGCTCAGTTTGAAGGCTCTATAAGGATCAGTAGCTTAGTTTGGATATTGTTCAAATTCATGAAAAAAGTGCATTTTAAAATCGTGGGCTATAGTCCACAAAAAATTACGAAAAAAGGCCATTTTTGCCTTCAACTTATTTGTCGATATTTCTATCAAAAATGGTTGTTTGAAACAAATTCACTGTCTATGAGCTCAGTTTGAAGGCTAAATAAGGATCAACATATCATTTTATATGTACTTCATATTCATGAAAAAAGTGCATTTTAAAATCGTGGGCTATAGTCCACAAAAAATTACGAAAAAAGGCCATTTTTGCCTTCAACTTATTTGTCGATATTTCTATCAAAAAATGGTTGTTTGAAACAAATTCACTGTCTATGAGCTCAGTTTGAAGGCTCTATAAGGATCAGTAGCTTAGTTTGGATATTGTTCAAATTCATGAAAAAAGTGCATTTTAAAATCGTGGGCTATAGTCCACAAAAAATTACGAAAAAAGGCCATTTTTGCCTTCAACTTATTTGTCGATATTTCTATCAAAAATGGTTGTTTGAAACAAATTCACTGTCTATGAGCTCAGTTTGAAGGCTAAATAAGGATCAACATATCATTTTATATGTACTTCATATTCATGAAAAAAGTGCATTTTAAAATCGTGGGCTATAGTCCACAAAAAATTACGAAAAAAGGCCATTTTTGCCTTCAACTTATTTGTCGATATTTCTATCAAAAAATGGTTGTTTGAAACAAATTCACTGTCTATGAGCTCAGTTTGAAGGCTCTATAAGGATCAGTAGCTTAGTTTGGATATTGTTCAAATTCATGAAAAAAGTGCATTTTAAAATCGTGGGCTATAGTCCACAAAAAATTACGAAAAAAGGCCATTTTTGCCTTCAACTTATTTGTCGATATTTCTATCAAAAAATGGTTGTTTGAAACAAATTCACTGTCTATGAGCTCAGTTTGAAGGCTAAATAAGGATCAACATATCATTTTATATGTACTTCATATTCATGAAAAAAGTGCATTTTAAAATCGTGGGCTATAGTCCACAAAAAATTACGAAAAAAGGCCATTTTTGCCTTCAACTTATTTGTCGATATTTCTATCAAAAAATGGTTGTTTGAAACAAATTCACTGTCTATGAGCTCAGTTTGAAGGCTCTATAAGGATCAGTAGCTTAGTTTGGATATTGTTCAAATTCATGAAAAAAGTGCATTTTAAAATCGTGGGCTATAGTCCACAAAAAATTACGAAAAAAGGCCATTTTTGCCTTCAACTTATTTGTCGATATTTCTATCAAAAAATGGTTGTTTGAAACAAATTCACTGTCTATGAGCTCAGTTTGAAGGCTAAATAAGGATCAACATATCATTTTATATGTACTTCATATTCATGAAAAAAGTGCATTTTAAAATCGTGGGCTAGAGTATACAAAAAATTACGAAAAAAGGCCATTTTTGCCTTCAACTTATTTGTCGATATTTCTATCAAAAAATGGTTGTTTGAAACAAATTCACTGTCTATGAGCTCAGTTTGAAGGCTAAATAAGGATCAACATATCATTTTATATGTACTTCATATTCATGAAAAAAGTGCATTTTAAAATCGTGGGCTAGAGTATACAAAAAATTACGAAAAAAGGCCATTTTTGCCTTCAACTTATTTGTCGATATTTCTATCAAAAAATGGTTGTTTGAAACAAATTCACTGTCTATGAGCTCAGTTTGAAGGCTCTATAAGGATCAGTAGCTTAGTTTGGATATTGTTCAAATTCATGAGAAAAGTGCATTTTAAAATCGTGGGCTATAGTCCACAAAAAATTACGAAAAAAGGCCATTTTTGCCTTCAACTTATTTGTCGATATTTCTATCAAAAAATGGTTGTTTGGAACAAATTCACTGTCTATGAGCTCAGTTTGAAGGCTCTATAAGGATCAGTAGCTTAGTTTGGATATTGTTCAAATTCATGAAAAAAGTGCATTTTAAAATCGTGGGCTTTGGTCCACAAAAAATTACGAAAAAAGGCCATTTTTGCCTTCAACTTATTTGTCGATATTTCTATCAAAAAATCGTTGTTTGAAACAAATTCACTGTCTATGAGCTCAGTTTGAAGGCTCTATAAAGATGAGTAGCTTAGTTTGGATATTGTTCAAATTCATGAAAAAAGTGCATTTTAAAATCGTGGGCTTTGGTCCACAAAAAATTACGAAAAAAGGCCATTTTTGCCTTCAACTTATTTGTCGATATTTCTATCAAAAAATGGTTGTTTGAAACAAATTCACTGTCTATGAGCTCAGTTTGAAGGCTCTATAAGGATCAGTAGCTTAGTTTGGATATTGTTCAAATTCATGAAAAAAGTGCATTTTAAAATCGTGGGCTATAGTCCACAAAAAATTACGAAAAAAGGCCATTTTTGCCTTCAACTTATTTGTCGATATTTCTATCAAAAAATGGTTGTTTGAAACAAATTCACTGTCTATGAGCTCAGTTTGAAGGCTAAATAAGGATCAACATATCATTTTATATGTACTTCATATTCATGAAAAAAGTGCATTTTAAAATCGTGGGCTATAGTCCACAAAAAATTACGAAAAAAGGCCATTTTTGCCTTCAACTTATTTGTCGATATTTCTATCAAAAAATGGTTGTTTGAAACAAATTCACTGTCTATGAGCTCAGTTTGAAGGCTCTATAAGGATCAGTAGCTTAGTTTGGATATTGTTCAAATTCATGAAAAAAGTGCATTTTAAAATCGTGGGCTATAGTCCACAAAAAATTACGAAAAAAGGCCATTTTTGCCTTCAACTTATTTGTCGATATTTCTATCAAAAAATGGTTGTTTGAAACAAATTCACTGTCTATGAGCTCAGTTTGAAGGCTAAATAAGGATCAACATATCATTTTATATGTACTTCATATTCATGAAAAAAGTGCATTTTAAAATCGTGGGCTAGAGTATACAAAAAATTACGAAAAAAGGCCATTTTTGCCTTCAACTTATTTGTCGATATTTCTATCAAAAAATGGTTGTTTGAAACAAATTCACTGTCTATGAGCTCAGTTTGAAGGCTAAATAAGGATCAACATATCATTTTATATGTACTTCATATTCATGAAAAAAGTGCATTTTAAAATCGTGGGCTAGAGTATACAAAAAATTACGAAAAAAGGCCATTTTTGCCTTCAACTTATTTGTCGATATTTCTATCAAAAAATGGTTGTTTGAAACAAATTCACTGTCTATGAGCTCAGTTTGAAGGCTCTATAAGGATCAGTAGCTTAGTTTGGATATTGTTCAAATTCATGAGAAAAGTGCATTTTAAAATCGTGGGCTATAGTCCACAAAAAATTACGAAAAAAGGCCATTTTTGCCTTCAACTTATTTGTCGATATTTCTATCAAAAAATGGTTGTTTGGAACAAATTCACTGTCTATGAGCTCAGTTTGAAGGCTCTATAAGGATCAGTAGCTTAGTTTGGATATTGTTCAAATTCATGAAAAAAGTGCATTTTAAAATCGTGGGCTTTGGTCCACAAAAAATTACGAAAAAAGGCCATTTTTGCCTTCAACTTATTTGTCGATATTTCTATCAAAAAATCGTTGTTTGAAACAAATTCACTGTCTATGAGCTCAGTTTGAAGGCTCTATAAAGATGAGTAGCTTAGTTTGGATATTGTTCAAATTCATGAAAAAAGTGCATTTTAAAATCGTGGGCTTTGGTCCACAAAAAATTACGAAAAAAGGCCATTTTTGCCTTCAACTTATTTGTCGATATTTCTATCAAAAAATGGTTGTTTGAAACAAATTCGCTGTCTATGAGCTCAGTTTGAAGGCTATATAAGGATCAATAGTTTGATTTGGATATTGTTCAAATTCATGAAAAAATTAAACGTGCCAAAGGAACCCGTATAACTAAGGGTCCGCTGTCTACCACTGCACTTATTAAAATAAAATAAAGTTAAAAATAGAGGGTACCCATACAGAAAACGCGTTATTCAAAATCGAAGTTGAATTTTACGCCTGAAGACACATAGCAAAAGGTTACACTGCGGGGATATTTGTATTTGAAGGGAACTTAGCAAAGTCTATCAAGCACTTATCTATCAAAATCAACGTCATATTTTTAGGCGCAACAAAAGCGGTGCAGACTAATTTCGCCCTAGCGGAACTTCAGTGAAGTTTATCAAAGGATGCTTGGTGCAGGGGTGCAGGTACGGTGGTTCGGACTCCTTCGTGTGCTTGTCTGAATTGTACTTGGCGGCTTCTTTATTCTTAAGCGGCTATAAAAAAACTTTTATAGGAATAAGCAACGATTGTTGCTTTGTGGCAAAAAATTTTACTCCCGATTACTGATGGAGTGTTGTTTAATTCAAAGAACTGCCTTGGTTGGCTTGGCCCTAGGCTATCCTCTAAGCCCAGTTTTTCCATCGTTTCGACACGCTTTAATGAATAGCTTGACAAATATTGTTCTTAAGCACCTGAATTGTCTTTTTTCGCGGAGCATATGTCTTAAAAGGCACTCCGCAAAAAAAAAATCTCAACCGGACTGGTGTAGAAAGTCAATTTGAGGAGAACGAATCTCCGGTTAGAAGAAACGAAAGCAACTTTTACTCAGGCTCAGATCCGAAAGAAATTAAGCTGTCATCGGAAAAAGCTTTTTGAAATTCCATTTCATTTCGTCTTATGACGGAAAAAGATTCAGACATAAAACGATAGCACAAATTTTATCGATTTTTGTGTAGTTTCTTTATTTTTATATATTGTAATTTTCTTTTGTTTTTAAGAAATAAAATCTATAATACAACTTTATTATAACATAAAAATAAACAAAAAGTATACGTATAAAAAAATAAATCGGATTACAAAAGGATAATCAAGTTAAAGCAGAAATTGGGACTTTTCAAAAGACGAGAGGATACAGCAAAACAACCAAATAAATAAAAAGCCAACGAAAAAGAAATACGAATAGAATTTTCTAAAATGTTCTTTTTTCAAAAATTAGCAAGAATTATAGTGTTTTAAACAATTTCTTTCTTTATAAAGTTTTTTTTTTTTTTTTGTTTTTTGAAGATTATCACAGATCTTTTATATATTTTGTTTTTGTATTTCAGTTGTTTTGTTTTTAAAGAAAATTTCTTGGAGAATGGAAAAAGGGTAAAAAAGGAGAGGATATTTAAAAAAAAAGAATTAAGAGAACAATTATCCTTTTTTGTTTCAGAAAAAGAAAGAAATATAAAATTCTATTAAAAATGTTTAGTATTTTTTTTTCTCCTTTTGTATTTTAATTTAAAATAAATCATAACGAGGAAATAATAAGAAATAAGAAAAACAAAATCCTAACTTATCATAATTAAGGATATTTTGATAAGACAAATAATAAAAATAACTTAGATTTTAACATGAACATCTCCTTTAACAATTTTATTAATTCATATTTATTTTTATAGTTCTCTTGTTGCAGCAAAAATATAAAAGAAAATGGGCGCGGCAGAGGGCAGTAGCAGTGTGTTGCTCTTATTGATATATTTTTAATTTCAATAAAATCCTTTTTTTGTTTTAAGCTAAGATACATTTTACCATTTATTTATTTATTTTTTAAGGTGGAAGGCTTGTTAATTAGTTAGATAGTTAAGCTAAGTGTTTATGGAGCCGGTGTCGCTGTGTTGCAACCTTCAACATTTTCCGGCCAATCACAAACATTCTCCGAAGGATTAAACACTAAATTGGCAGGACATGGCATGTGATGTTTACGTTCACCCTCGCACATATAGTAATGAGTACAATCTTGGTAGTCCTTATGATAGCTTATGTGACCCTCCTCCTCGGCGCATGTGACTTCATGTGCTGAAATGAGATCAAGTCGGTCAGAAGGAAAGGAAGAAAATCAAATTCAATTTTGAATTCTTACGATCTTTGGTGGTGTATGCCCCACGAGGTCCATGAGACTCATACGGTCCATCGTAGTCTAGGACCACCTTATAATCTTTCAGTTCTTCATTGAGTGATGTCAATAGGGGATACTTTCCACCGCCACAGCGACCAGAGAAATCATCCATATCCACCGACCAAACCATGATACCACCAAATCCTTGCTCCTTAAGCCATTCCATCTGGAAAAAAACAACATCGAATTGATTCTACGACCCAAACTTATGGCATCAAGTCGTACCTTTATTTTAAGCGATCTTTCATCGTCAAAGCCCACCCACTGGTTGTTCCTATATGCGAATGGAACCTGTTGTTCCGAATCCCAAACCAGTGTTGTATTATCAGCTGCCATAAATGAGCAGATCTCGTAGTAACTGAGGAAACCAGATTCGTTGGTGAATTTGCCATGCTTGCCGCCTCCTGAAGCCGGTGAACCAATGTCAAACTGGGTCACGTTGACCAACTCGAAGGAGCGTCCATACGTTGGCATACCAATCAGGAGCTTCTCCTTGGGTGCACCCTGTTTAACCCATTCGCGAGCACTGAAGTCTACAGTGAGTTTCTTCTGATAGCCGGTGGCCGATTCGAGAGGGAACAATGGCGAATTATGTCCAACTGTACGTTCCCATTGGCCGTGGAAGTCATAGGTCATTACATTGATAAAGTCAAGATACTTGGAGATCTCTGGCACATCATATCCCGCAGCAATGGCTTCAAACGATGCTGGTACCGCAGCCGTAAGTAAGAGCCTAGGTTGTCCAGAGGACTTGGCTTCACCTTCAAAGGCTACCCGAAGTTCCCGCAATAGATTCACATAGGCAGCCCTATCATCAGCTCCTCGTGGATATTCCCAATCGACGTCCAAGCCGTTGAATTGATACTCCCTCAAAAACTCGATGGCTTCATAAACGAATTGATTCATTCGGAAAACGTTTGAGGTGAGCTCTTTGAAGGGTGTAGATCCAAATGCCCATCCACCAATTGCCAGCAAAATCTGCAAGTCCGGATTCTCTTCGCGGAGAGCGATAACCTTCTCGTAGTTCTCTGGATCATCATCACTGGCTTCGCTGAGTTTGTGGTCCTTGAGGGTCGCAAATGCATACACAACGTGGGTACAGAGCTTGGGATCGACGTCCTTTGGCTCGAATTTTCCAGCACCTGGACGCTTCGATGACCAGCTGGTAAGATAGCAGAATACCTGAGCTGGGCGAGCTATAAAAGAACAACGGTTTCAAACTTTATTTTTTCAAACGAATAGAAAAGAGTTGATTTACAATTCTTCTCGATATTGGCCAGTCCTGATTTGACCTTTGTCTTGTGCTTGCGAGCCTTCTGCAGGACTTCAGACACAGAAATCTTGATTGGTTCTGGCTTTTCTTCTTCCTACAAACCAAAAAAAAAAAACTATTACATTCATCAACAACAAGTTTGTTAGAATTGCAGTAACCTCTTCCTCCTCGTCTTCGAATGTTGCAGCCACTTCTGACCAGTTGACATCCTTGGCGTCCTTGCCTCTTGAAATACCCAATAACTCTTCGCGCATTGCTCCAATCAATGGATACTTGACATTTCCTCCGCAAACTTCTCCCTTAAAGTCATCCATATCAATGGTCCAGACCATAGCGCCTCCAAAGCCATTGGTCTTGATCCAACTCATCTTGTTTCTAATTGCCCGTTCATCATCAAATCCAACCCACTGAAACAAAAAACAATGACACTCAAGATCCTCTCATATATAATCCCAAAGAAGAACCCACCTGATCGCCCTGAACCATATACGGAACCTGCATTTCTTCATCCCAAACATAAACGGCTCCATTCAACAGCATCTCACAGATCTCATAGTAAGCCAGGAAACCACTCTCCTTCGTGTAGACACCTTCCTTACCGCCTCCAGTCGCTGGAGAATTGACACCATGTTTGGCGGTGTTCGCCAGTGTAAACGAACGTCCATAAGTCGGCATGCCTAAAAAAACACAAAAGACAGATAAACACCAAAGATCGTGGAATCTCATTTTCCAAACACCAACCAATGATCAATTTCTCCTTGGGAGCGCCCATTTTTACCCACAACTTGGCGGCATTATCCACAGACAATTGCTTCCTCCATTCGGAGTCACTTGAATGCGAGTACAGCGGTGCATTGTGCCCAGTTTCCCTCTCCCACTTGCCATGGAAATCATAAGCCATAAGGTTAATAAAGTCCAAATAGCTGGCCACAGCCGGAACATCATAGCCTCCGCGGACATTATCGGGACCCACGGGCACCGCGGCGGTCAGCAAGAGACGTGGTTTCTTCAATTCTTGCGCCTCGGCTTCAAAGGCTTCGCGCAACTCCTTCAGCAAAAGGACAAAGTTCTTCTTGTCATCCGAACCCTTCGGGTACTCCCAATCCATGTCGAGACCATCGAAATTCCTCTTCCTCAAGAACGGAATTGCCGAGTAAATGAACGTCTGACGCGTGTATCTTGTCGCTGACATATCCTTGAACTTCTGTGTGCCAAATGACCAGCCTCCAATGGCTAAAAGGACCTACAAGACAAATAACAAACAAATAATCACAGTAGCCAGGCAATTAACACTCAACGCAAACCAACCTTCAACTTGGGATTAGCCTTCTTGAGGGTCATCATGCGATCGTACAGTCCACTGACACCATCCTTCGTCTCGTCGTTACTCTCGTACGAGCTAAGTTTTCCCTTCTTCAGCCAGCCAAAGGCAAAGATAATATGGGTGCACAGATCGGCGGGAATGTCTTCGGGAATGAACTTGCCAACCTTCACTCGATACTGCGACCAATTCGTGTAGTAACAAACGATCTTCTTTCCATTGTCCACGTCGGAGGTGAGTTCGATCTTTGATCTTTTGCCACTCTTCAATGAGTGGAGTGTGAGTGCTGTGGCAGCACCACTTGCACCAGCAGCAGCCAGAGCCGCGCCACCGCGAACTTTCGACTTGGAACGCACACGTAGACCACGTACGGACGATGGAGCTGGCTGTTGGTCAACGCGATCTTCGGCGCCGGATGGTGCTGCTGCCTTCTTGGCCGCAACGATGTTTGTCCTTGACCCAGATGTGGGGGCCGCTGTGGTCGGACGACGGAGTCTTCTTCGTTTTGCTAAAATCGAGAAGAAGAACAAAAAATGCAACTGTTAAAATGCTATTCGAATCTGGAGTGCTTTGGCACGATCGTTTTTATTTTTTTTTTTGAGTGATTTACGATCATAATGGCAGACGCGTGAGGATTACGAACTTATTGGACCATAGACCGAGGCATTGTGTAGATTTCTTTGATTGCTGGTTCGTTGGGAATGAGCCTGAGTTTCTTAATATCTGGCTAAGTATAGGGTTGCTGGATCGGTTTTAATGGCATAGTCACGTTGTTTCGCTGCCAAATGGCAGAGTAATTCCGCTTTAGAGACTTCTAAAGGGCTCATTACGGCAGATTGATTTTTTACGTAATGAGATCTTTTGCAAGCTTTTAAACGAACGGAGTTATAACCAAGTAAATATTGCGGGACCATGGTATCGTGATGAGATTTCTTTCAAGTTGGAGTTATTATTGGCTTAATGTTTTCGGGCCAACTTCGGGTGGGTTGGTGACTAAATTCAAACAAGATTGCTAAGAGCCAAGCGGAACCCTATCACGATTGTTGTTCCTGGGCTTCAATCCCAAGGGGCTTCTGGATAGGCATCAAAGCATCTGTTGAATGGTTTACTAATGAACTAATTTATGCAGCCAATCGATGCATCCATGTGGTGGTTATTTATTAAGTTAACACTCCCTTCCACGGGGCAAGCTGTCTCTGATATCATCATTCTAGAACGTACCATCCTTCCACTGGAAATCAGGAAGTACGCTAAATATGATCGGAAATTGATACGGATGCGGATTCTTCGAGGGAAATGGCTGACAACGCGGGTCATAAATTTAAGACTGGTGATCGATCGTCTGGCTTTATACCGCACCTAATGTCAGTTTCATATGTGCATATGCCCCCAACCAATAAAGACTCTAAGAAAGCGAGCATGTTCCATACACGATATTTAAACCGTACTTGGAGACTTGAATGCCGAAATGGATAAAGTCTCTACGAAACGAGAACAGAATTCGGTTTCCTACTCACAGTCTTTACGGATGTTGTGATAAGAAGCCAAAGATTCCATTTAAAAAAGATCCAATCAGTAATCTGAGCAGGCAACTAAATGGGCCAGTTGATGATTGACGCAATTTGAAAATCGTCAAACTTTCTGGTTGTGCCAACTTTCATCGGGGCTAATGTTGACTCAGGTCACTTTTTGGTAGCAGCTCGAATTAGAGTTTAACCTTTCAATTCTAGAAAGATTGCTTCCCTTAGGAAACAGTGATGGATTCAATATTGGATGCCTCAGAATACCTCACTTGACGTGGTCAGAGTTTTCAGGGTTCATCTTAGTAAAACATGCATACGTGGATAGAGGAAAAGCTCCTTCGAAAGACTTAAGCAGCAAGGAAAGAGAACAGAGTTATATGAGGAAAGGAGAATAAATTACTAGGGGAAAAAAAGAGTCTACGGCAAAGATATCGAAAAGTCTAAGGAAAACTCTAAAACCTAATCGTTGCTGAGGCTACAAAACAGGCACACAGTCCCTCCATATATTGTGAAGGAATCCCATGGAATTTTGTATGTGTTCAAGCATTTCTATCGCCCAATAAATATGATACCTCTGTATGAAAAAGTCCTTGAAAAAATAGTGGTAGTACAACTTCAGAATCACATAGAGCAACAAGGTCTTCTTAATACATATCAATCCGGTTTCAGAGCTAAACATTCTTGTGAAACGTGCTTAAATTTTGTGTTAAACGAATGGAGAGTAAAAATTGATGAAAAAAATGTTGTGATAGCAGTTTTCTTAGACTTAAAGCGAGCATTCGAAACAGTTGACCACAAATTATTAATAAAAAAGTTAAAGTTTTTTGGCATAAAATCAAATGAACTGAAATGGTTTAAATATTTTCTAACTGGAAGGACCCAACGAATACGCGTAAATGATAAAATTTCAACGGCAATTGATATTAATATAGGAATTCCTCAAGGGACTATTTTTGGTGTGTGGTTATTCCTCATGTTCATAAATGATATAGCTAAAGTAGTAAAGTTTTCAAAATTAATTTTATTCGCGGATGATGCACACTACTATACGTCTCGGGTAAAAATATATCCGAATGTATAAACCAAATAAACGTAGACTTAGACAACATAAATTTGTGGCTTAAAATGAACAAACTTGTGTTAAATGTAACGAAAACCAAATCTATGCTATTTAGTCCAATTCCGATTATTGTGCCAATAGGTGATGTTTGTATTAATAATGAACAAATTGAACGTGTGAAAGTATTTAAATATCTTGGTGTCATGATTGACGAAAAACTTAGTTTTGTTGATCATATAGACTATATTTCAAAAAAAAATTCTCTTTAAATACAGCCATAAATGTATTCAATACAATTGTAAAACCACACTTTGATTACTGTGCAAGTTTATTATATGTTTGTCCTGCAAGTTACAAGGATAGGCTACAATTATTGCAAAATAAAGCAATGAGAATAATTCTCAAAACTAATAGATATGCGCAAATAAGACTGATGCTTAACACCTTGAATTGGTTGAGTGTTAAACAAAGACTTTTAATGTTAACTATGCTTTTTGTATTTAAAATCAAAAATTATATGTATCCTGATTATTTATGTGAAAATGCTGATACAAATGTGGGTACTGTTCATACTTTATGGAGTCATGGTGACCTCCAAGTCAAAAGAGCACGAACTACTAGAGGACAGCGAACTATATTCTACATCGGGTTCAAAGGATTTAACGAACTACCGAGAGCAATTAAGAACATAACTAACTTTAGAGTATTCAAAAATGAACTTATTAAATATGTCAAAACAATTTAATAAATCTCACTATATATTTATTTTTTATGTCAATACTTATTCTAATGTAAATATGTATGCATATATAATTTGTTAATTGTAAATAGCTAAAAAAAAGCTAAATAAATAAAGTGTTATCTGTTATTTCCAGAAGCTGCTGAACGAAAACGACCAGGAAAGTTGGATCATGAACCCCAGTTGACGACCGAAACTCCAGTTGACGAATTATTTCTCCAATCCACTTTAGAGGCAGTCAGTGTAGGTTCGGTGAGTAAGTAAGTTTCAATATTTTGATATAGCGACCCTATGTCTTTAAATTATTATCGAGACAAATCTTGGCCGCTTTCATGATCCTATCCAGTGTATCGTGTGAAGGTTTGAAGAAGTTCTGCAACACCCAAATCGGCTCATTGCGACTTCAGACTCAGCAAATCTTCATAGCTAAATTCTGTAAAAGGCCATAGTTGAAACTCGCCTCCTATTCAGAGACTTTTTAGCCTCATATGTACTGTTCGAATTGAATATCCCGGGAAAGCTGATCCGGCTCGTCGCATTCCACTCGAATGCTACGATGTATTGTGCAGTTTGGACCCAGAAGACTTTCATTGCAGTAAACAGTTCGTTATCTGAACCAACTATTGGCGAATAAAATACTGCGAATTGTAAGCGTATGTAAATTTGTCGACTTCAAACACTTCGGTGCTATTTGGGCTCTAAAGCACAGATAAATTGAAACAAGAATCATTTCCCAATCTTTGAATTCCTCTCCTACTACTACTTAAATAAGTTAAATGATTCCTCAAGCCCAACAAAAACTCACCAAACAGTGACTGTTTGAAGACTTATAGGTTTCTCGAGAAGTTTTCTTTCCCTCTTCGATGACAAAACTGCAGAGGCTTGGTATGGAAATGCCAAGCAAAAGCCCGTAAAATGTTTATAAAAAAAAAACAATAATCAAAAAAGCATAAGCCAACCAATGTCAAGTCCAAACCCTCAATCAAAAACTGTTTGCTAGTGTCTTGTTTACTTTGGTGTAACCAATTTGGATAGTGAATAGCGATGCTTAATCCATACCATGTGATTCGTAAATGACACAATTACGAATCTCCACTTATTTGAACTGGAATGAGACACTCAAACGGCGTGCTTCTTTACATCTCAGCCGACTCAGACCTTTCCCACACCTTCACGTGTTTTGAGGTACACAATCGGGCAATTAATCACAACAAAGCAACACCGTTAAGCACTCAAAGAAAATTGCCAGCGGTATTGTAGCATCATTGAAAGCCTTAAATGTTGTTCCATCGAGATAAGTGTCAGTACAAATGCGCTTGACACTTGGGTCAATGTCAATAGTTATAAACTCTTTTATGAGCAATTATGACACAATCCAGCCATCTGTGTGGGATGAAGAAATCTTTTAACAAGGCTTGATTTAAGACTTGCTTTCAATAAATATCGTCAGTTTTTCAGATCTCTCAAACGGCAATTAACATATCAAAGCCACGTTTATTGATTTTGGGGCAGGAGCTTTGCCTCAATGAGCCACTGTGGCTCACACAAATAATGAGATACTGATAAAAAAAAATTTAATGCCTATTTTTTCTCAAAAATTTTGGGAGATTTTAACAATTTAGATATTTTTTATTTTCATTGAATATTGCAAATAAATTAAATATCGTAAAACATAAGTTTCAATTTAAAGTCTCACGCATAATCCGATACCCTTTCAACAGAATTAATTGTTCAAGGCATTGAGGCATAAACGAAACAAACTCTGAGCAAACTTTTCTCGTTAATTTTTTTTTGTTTCTTGTATTTCTGCTTTAAACTGCTGGATGTTTTAAAGGTTTTCTTTTTCTGCTACGCGACAAAATTTGGGAATTCTTCACGAATTTTTAGAAACATTGAGACCCGTCATTTTGGTTGTCGCAAATTCCTTGTTTTTCAACCCTTTTTTGCCTTAAAAAAATGAATGGACTCCACTTATGGTTATGGAAGAACTCTTCATGAAGTTTATCCTATATTTTTCCAAGTCATTGGTGACGATTACATTCTCTTTAAGATTGTCCTCAGCAAATCTTAAGAGTTCACTTCTGTAATTTGTTTAACTAAATGGAGTAATAGGCCATGGAAATCGTGCTTTCTAAGGACTCGAAATACTGCTTCATTTATCACTGCTTTGATCCTTGTTTCGTTGATAAAAATATTTCAGAAATTGCGAAAAAAAAGACTCTCCAATTTTTCAAAAATTGTCTGCTGACATAATGCTTCATATTTTCGTGTTTAAAACTCGAAACAATATCATTTATGCAGGTGAGTGACTACTTTGAATAATTGCAGCAATTTTCCGAACCGAATTACAGATTTTTGCGATGTTGGAAACCCAATTTTCCTATTTGCTATAAGTAACAACTAACAAAAAAATGTATCGAAGGATCTCTTTGGTTCCACTTTTCACTTTCCCTAACCAGTTTAGTGCCGGACATACACATAATATGTGTTCAAGTGTTTCAATGGAGGGCAAACTATTCAATGTTGAATTGTTGTCCACTTGACACTTCAATATCCTGAAACATATTGAAAAGTCAAGTGTACAACCGTTTTTGAACCAACCCTAGCGAGCTCGGTTGTGTCCAAGGACCTAGCCCAGCTTCATTTTGTTGCATCTGAGCAGGATTGCAGTGCATTGTAGCGAGGCCATAAGGTTGGATGATAATGCCCTTAGTGCCGTTTTCCTTCCTGAAAAGATTTGGATTTTTGTGCCCTTAATACTCTTGATACCTTAATACCTTAATACCCTTAATACCCCAAGATTGTGCCTGACGCAGATCTGAATGGATTTCAGCTTGAAACACGAACGGACCTGAACCCATTGGTACAGAAATCCTTGTGTTGGGTTCAAAGACTCCAGCTACAACTTCAGAATCCATTTTTGATCCATCTATGAAGTAAACCAGACTTCTCGGTTCTAGTGTTGGAACACGATTTGACCAATTTATACGATCCAATATCTCAATATCAAATAACCTGCCGAAACAATGCTGCCTGACCATGACATCCAGCATTGTACAGAACATGTCTCTTAGGAATTGGATGGAGTATCCTAAGTTGCCCCCTAGGTGACCTGGCTTGTATTTATAATCTAGCTATAGCTGCAGCTTGATGGTAATGGAGTAAGCCCGACTTAGGCTTCTTAATCTGTTGTGGGACACGTACGCATGGCATCTGTTACTTCAAAATAGACAACCCTTTGGAATTTCAATGTATAATTTTGGGAGTGTGACCCCAAGGCTTGCCATATAGACGTCTACTGCCCCACCATGCTCTATAAGCACGCTCTTTGAAGAGCTTGATAAATATAGAAAAGGAAGTATAACTTTTTTATTAGATTTTTTTTTTGAATTTTTATTTTGCTAACGTGTGAGCCACTGTAACTCCAACGCTACTGTAAGAACGACGGTGTATACGTTTAGGCAACAGGGGAGTGATGTAATAATATTCCTGCATAGCAATATCAATGAACTTCATGGATCAGTGGCGGGTAAAAAAAATTCATTCAAACTTCAGCGGTACGAGAAAAAATGTGTCAAGAAACTACGATAGAGCAGCTGAAAATCGGCTTAGGGCGAGCACTAAGACCTACCTTTGAGATTAATCACCAGCTTAGTCCCTGTAGGCAATAGTTTGCCCTCCATTGGAGAGAGGTTTTAAGTGAACGACTCCCTACCATCCTCAAATGCCAACAATATGTGGAATCAGTATCCTGATCTTCTGTTGCATTTAAGATACCATCTAATGAAGTATGACACTAACATCTGAGGTGTAATTGATCGACAATCGCCTTCATTTTCAGAGGAAGTCAAACCATGGAAAAACCATCGAATTAAGAGTTGAGGCTCACCATCGCTTCATCGATTTCAAAACCGCATATTAAAGCATACACCATTTTGAGCTCTGCAGGCCTCAAGTCACCCGCTAGAAATTCGCCGTGCAATTCGGAATAAATTGCACCGAAGTTCTCCATACGTGTTCCGCATTTCGTCAGAGGGACTCATTTTCATGTGACTTCTTCAATCTCTTGCTTCAAAATATGTTAACACCGGAGGAACTATTTTCAATGAAATTATCCAGCAGCTGTGGTATGTAGTCTTTCATGGTAAGTGAACAGGCGTAACGTCCATTACGTAGGACAAAACGTCACTATTGATAGTAGCAACCTTATATTGCTTAAAGAAGTTACCACGGTGGCGGACAAGTGACACCTTTTTGGAGATTCAGCGAAGAAGAAAAAAGCTTTTACAATTGGATTCAAAACTCCTGAATCGGAAATCAAAATGAATGCTCTATTGGACGAGAATTTCGAAACACGAACTCTAGAAACTGTTCCAACATTTTTCATGAACTCCAAAAAGCCATTACGCGTCGAATACAGTGGCTCGGCCACATCAAACGAATGGACTCTAATTATTGAGCAAAGAGAAGTCCCCATATCCGAGGCGATAGTAAAGATCGAAAAATCAAGCAATGTTGGCTCAAGAGCGCTTGGCCTTGACAACTAGAAACAGCTTACCTATAATTCAGCTGAGTGGCAGACTCTCATGTCTCAGACAAACAAGTAATGAAACACTGCCTATGTTAAGCAGTATTTAAGTGCGACAAGCACTTATCAAAATTCACGACGCAAAAAGCAACTCCCAAACGTTGAATGCAACCACACCTTAGACAAAGAAAGACATTCATTTAATGACTCTACCGATTTGGAAACAAAGCTCTAATTTTTATTGGCTTGAAAACAGTTATTCAAATAATTAAATTGAATTTTTTCATATTTTGTACCTTTAAGGAACCTCACCCAACCAGTTTCAAAAGCTGTCCCAACCGATACCCAATGTTTATGTCTTCTTCCAAAAATGGCACCTGGCTTATAATTTGGAAACACATTCCAAACAATTTATTAGAAACGATTTTAACTCACCTTGGGCACTGTCTGTGTGTGTTAGCAGGACAACCAATATGCACACGACCAGAGCCAATTTTATCAGCCGTGGGGGTATCTGCAAGAAAAGAAAGCAAATAAATTTTAGTTACAAAACACAAGCAAAGGTTTCAGAATAAAAAAAAACGAATATACAAGAAAAAAAGAAACGACTTTGTTGGTTATTTATGTGGCTTGATAACCAAAGCCGCTTCCCACATTAGTTACTTTGCTTGGCCATCTGTTTCACCGCAGATAAATAAAAATACCGACGACATGGGACGCCTTTCGATTTCATTCCCAGCCCATTCACAATTAAAGCGAAAAAAAAAATAAATAGAAGATGACTTAGTCACGGGAAGATCGTGACTCAGTGAGTTCTTGAAACTGTCACTCATAGAGCGGAGTAGTGAGTACTCGTAGTACTCATTGGGGATGAAGAGAATTATTAAAGATTTTAATGCTTTCATTGGGAGATTTTAAGGGAGACTTTGTCCTTGAAATTTTCAAAAAAACAAAAACATGTTAGTAGAAATAAATCTGCAGAAGCGTTTCCCGGATTTCGAACGTTTTCGATATTTAAAACGCGTTTGCAGTTGACAACGTCACCGCGCTCTAGCGGAGAGACCAAGGCCAAGATTGAGCAGCAGAGGATGTTAGCGGCTCAACATGACCAACTAAAAGAAGAGGAGGGATGCCTCTACGGACCAGGCATTGCCGATTAGCGATAATTATAAAATTTTAAACGCGTTTTTCTCGGAAACACGTTTTTAAAATGGCGGACATTCTCCTGACCGTTGTAATTTATAAATCGACCTGAAATTTTTAGAGCATGTTCAGAAAATATGTCTTAATGGAATTACAGATCGTTTTTTCGATAGATATATTTTTGCATTTATTATTTATCTTTTTATGCGAAATAAAAACGCGAATATATTTTTTAATTGCCACCATTTTCCGAAATTTGTACTAAACGAAAAACCCATCCGTCACTCCATGACCAAGAGGCCACAGATTGATAATATACTTTGAATTTGTGTTTCAGAGCAACAAAGAGATGTATTGATGTAAACGGTCAATCTCCTGCAACGGCCGCCATTTTGGTTTATTTTTCAAAAAAATTAAAAAATTAACGTTCTGAATATCATGAATAAGAGCAAGAAAAAAAAAACCGCACTCCAAAAGCTTTACTCGTTTCCTTTAAAAAAATAAATAAAATGGAAACACTTGAAATATGGCACTCCAAGGATAAAGTCTCCTTTAATGAAGGAAAATTTATGCAAGAGAACCTGGAAATCAGTGCTTCTCGATACTAAAGTTGAACTGAATGAGATCAATTGAGGGTCATACCAATATTATGTTTGCAGCTACAAAATTTCGTAAAAAATTATTGGATGTCTTTCATTGGAATACATTTTGTTCCACATTTCAACAATTTAATGTTCAACCACAAATCTACGTTCTACAGGGTATCCAGTGGATTTATGTTTTCAAAAGAGAATCAAACAAAAAATGTTTTAATATGTAGTGAGTCGCAAACAAACAGATTGCTGGTTATACTTTTTAAGAATCGTCATCGCCCAAGTCCAATCCAGTTGCGCATAATGTTGGAAACGGGGTCATCAAAGTTCGTATCCTTTCAGAGAAGAGTTTTTATTAGAAAGATTCGTGTTTCGTGGAGACCAGAAGCAACATTATTTCTTATTTGCGTGGCAATTAAGGAAAACATGAGATGCAATTTGTATTCAATCCCTTTCTTGCACTGAGTCATTTAATCCGTTGATATGACCAGATCGAGGGAGGGATTGAATTCAAAAAGGATAAGGATTAAATCCGGGTTTATGTTGTAGCGAATTGAAAGATCGACAGATCGGAAGCGGATTCAGTTTGAGAGTCCTTCTCTTTCGAAGGCCTACAAACATTTTATTCGTCTATGTTTTTTGGCATAATTTTTGTTTCTTCTTATTTGGAATATTTCTACTCGCAATTTTTGTTCTACATGGTGCGTATGGTAAATATAAACACGTAATGACGAGAAATCTTTTCAATCTGTGATAAGGTCTCTGTACTGAAGCTTATCAAGCAGGTTGTACTACAGGGATCTTTTGGGGGCCCTCCTTTTCTGCATATTTATTGATGATTTCATTTCAACATGCACAAACTGTTCCATCCATCTTTATGCAGATGACGCCCAGTTGTACTTAGCTCGACCTATGGGAATGATCAAGGAACTTGTTTCACTAATAAATGATGATTTAGCTAAAATATCAAGCTGCTGATCAATTCTGACAAATCAAAGGTTATTCCATTGGCCCATAGAATAATCGATCTCAGCATTTTACCCGACGTGTGTCTTCCTGATGCTAGACTAGACTATGTTGAATCCGGAAAAACCCTTGGATATATTATAAATCGTAATCTTTCCGGTCACGATCAAACTAATAATGTAGTCGGCAGGATTTATGGATGTCTCAGGAGACTGTGGCTGACAGCCAACTTCACTCCAACGGCAACAAGGAGCAAGCTTGTAAAAGCTCTTATTCTTCCCATTATTTCATATGCAGAGGTTGTATATTGTAGTCTTGACTCTGTCTCTCAACAAAAACTGCATGAAGCCTTAAATAATGCAGTGCGATACATTCATGGCCTTCGCAAGTATGATCATGTATCTGAACAGACTAGAAGACTATAAGGTTGTACCCTTACACAGCACACCAATGCTAGAAACAGCATTTTCTTGAACAACATAATAATGATGAAATCCCCACCCACATATTAGTAAAAAAATTACAATTTGCTCAATGTCCTAATTTTACTGAGTCACAAATATTTAAATTATGTATCTGTTATTTGAATCTTTGATCGATTTTTTTTTCTTTTCTGTATTACTCTATAATGCTTTATTATCTATTTCTATTTTATTCTCTTTTGTTTTTTTTTTGTTTTCATTTTTTAGTTCTTTTATAAGAACATGTTAAACTTATATACAACTGAATTACTCTAAGCACTAAAAAAGACATTGTTTTACTGTGCACTGTTTAATAAATATATTGAATTGAATTGAATTGAATTGGATCTGTCATATAAACGTGGTTATTGTGACGGACTAACCCGCATCCCCGACAGTAATATCGTTTATCCATTTTAAGTGAAGTGTTTTTATTTATGAAAAATGGGAGTATTTTGGTGAAAAAATAAGTGTCACAGTAAAAATTTAGTTTCTGTTGATTCGATTTAATTTTTTAATTAGTCTTAATTTATTTATTTTTGTATCATTTTACAAAAACACTTAAATCCATATCTGCGAGTTATCACATAAAATACAAACCATAAGGAAACACACAAATGTTTCTTTCTTTTACAAGCAACAGTAAGTTCGGAGTGCTAACTTTTCACTTATTTCTGTATCAATTTAGTTATGAAAAACACCCTGCCCGGAGTTGCACTACTATGAGGAAGACATAGCAAGTTTTGAGTCCGAAGACAGAATGCCAAGATTTTCTTTTTGGGTAAAAAAGTCGTCCAATAATAAGAAGCCTCCATTCGGCTTCTAGTTCTTCAAAGTTATAGTCTTTGACTAGGTCTCGAAGAAATTGAATAAACTGCAATTGTATAAAGCCAAAAGAAGAGTGATTCAAAATATGAACAAGCCCATATTTTAAAAATTCGCTTACAAACAATCATATAGATTATTCAACAATGGTGTTTTGGATCAGGGCACACTTCATTCAAAACTCTGATAGGACAACCGGTTGAAAATGTCGTTTTTTCAAAAATCAATGCTTTATTGAGGAAAAATAGATATAAATTCAATATTCAAAGTATTGCCCATCGCTAGACACACATTTTTCCTATTTTTCTGGCAATTCATGGATACCCGTTCTGAACAATTCGACCGGTTTGGCCGCAATCCACGAATCGATCCATTTTTCGACTTCATCGAAATGACGGAAGTGCTGGTCAGCCAGGCCATGTTGCATCGATCGGAAGAGATAGTAATCGGATGGCGATGGTTGGGGTAGGACATCCCATTTGAGCGTTTCAAGGTAAGTTTTCACGACATTTGCAACATGTGGCCGAGCATTGTCATGTTGCAAAATAACTTTATCGTGTCTTGCGACCGTTTCCGGCCGTTTTTCCTTCAGTGCTCGGCTCAAACGCATCAAT
This sequence comes from Orthonevra nobilis, assembly GCA_963555765.1. NCBI lineage: Eukaryota > Metazoa > Arthropoda > Insecta > Diptera > Syrphidae > Orthonevra > Orthonevra nobilis. Next base: position 115,628,651 of record OY743225.1, read on the forward strand.
TGTCGTCGGTAGACCTCGCCTGTGATTGTTTCATTCGGTTTTAGCAGCTCATAATACACAACACCCATCTGGTCCCACCAAATGCACAGCATAATATTAAGGCCATAAATATTCTGAACGGCCGTCGATGTTGAGGGTTATCCATACGTTGCCCGATGATTTGGATTTTCGTAATGTACGCATTTTTCATAACCAGTGACGATTCGATGTAAAAAAAGTCTTCTTTTTGTGGCGTTCAAGCCGCATTTCGGACATGCAAAATCGGCGTTCGACGTCTCGTAGCTTCAATTCATACGGCACCCAATATCCTACCTTTCAAAGGATTGGAAATGGCTTGCTGAGTGACGCCAAGTGATTTTGCAAGTTCTTCTTGCGTTTGTGATGGATCTTGATCGAGCAATGCCTCCAATTCATGGTCTTCAAATTTTTTCATCTGGCCGGGGTGTCCTTTGACTTCGGTGTCGAAATCACCATCTTTGAACCGCTTAAACCACCGCTGACACACTTTAACGTCTAAAGTATAGCCCGGGTAAGCTTCGGTAAGCAATTGATGCGCCTCGATTGCTTTTTTCTTTAAATGAAAGAAGCATTTCCTATTATTACTTGAAATTTCAGAAAAAAATAGCTTCTTAATTGATTAAATTCAAATCGATAAAATCGATTATTATTAAAAAATCGTTTTTGAAATATAATTTCATAGACCTTAAAAAAACCCAAATACGTGGTGAATTTTAAATTTATATTTTAATGGCACTTAAAGAGTATGCTAAAAAAATGCAGATCAGAAAAAAGTGTACTAAGGCCCTCCACTGCTCCAAAACTCATTGTACTGCTGCTTGCAAAGACAGCCAACGAATTTTTGAAGTTTTTAAAATTTTGTATGATTTCAAAATACTTTTGAATTTCTTAAAAATTCTTCTTGTGTTTGCTTAATATAAGTATTTCAGTGTTTTACTTAGCCTTTCCATTTATGAACTTTGAAATTTAAAAGTTTCAACTCGGTTTTGCTAACATGTTTTAAAATTCAATTTTGACGTCTTTAAAACGAGAAAGAAACTTGTCTATAGCTCTTGAAAAAAAAAACACCCTTTAATCCCATTAATTCATTCCTTTCGGTGTGACCATATTTTTGCCTAACGAACCTTTCCATTTGTTTCAGTTCAGTCCAATCCAGCCAGCAATTGTTGCCTTTGGTTGACAGTGACAAACGAGCAAACAACCAGGACAGTGATTGCATCATGCAATTGTGTCTGTCCACAACATTCTCCATCGCATTCGAATAGCCAACGTCGACTCCAAGATATGCATCTATCGGCTGCAGTTGTCAGGTTATTTATTTGATGCCTCAGAGGGCACTTTGGACACGATTCAATATTCAAATGTTTATCGAAAACATAACGAGCCTTGCAACATCTGGTCGTTCACCAACTTGTGATCCATCTCGACCGATTGAGATATTTTTTTTTTCATTCCACAATGACGAACTTCATCACGATTCAGCCGAAGGTCTTCCCAGTCACTCATCATCAACCGTGTCGTCGCCGGTACTATGGAGTTCGAAAATCGGGCCGCATGCGTTGGCGTTGGCGTTCACCTATCCGAGAAATAAAGCATTTTAATTGCTAAGATTACTGGCTTGGGTTACTGCCTTGAGTTGAAATAATTATTGTCTTTGCTTTAAATGAAGCACGATCCGGAGATGTATCCAGTGTTGGAGTTATGAAATTCCCATGTCATTCAACTCGAGACGACTCGATGCATTCACTTGAACGGATACTGTAGCTATTGGATGATGTTTGTGTATCTAAGGTTGAATCACTTTGAATTGGCATCGAGTGCGGCGGTGAGAGCGGCCTCTACTAATTAGTGAAGTGGGTCAATGTCAGTGGTGCCCAAATAGTCAGTCTCCACTTGGGCCCTTGCACCTGAATTGAAGTGTGGAACTCGAACTTATCTTTGGAGATGAGAATTTAATTCCAGTACAGTAGATGGGCGCAGGCGCGGTCTGTAACTGAGTGCAGGAGTTTAAAATTTAATTGTAGGTCGTTACGTTTCGGTTGATGATTTTTTTTTCCAATTGTTGACCATGAGTCTCGGTGAAGAGGCTAATTCAATGATCTGGTCGGGTGTTGATTTAAGTGGGAAATTTTGTTGAGATCTAGTTCAATGTTAATGGGTGGGTCATTAAATTTTTCAATTGCTTTGAAAATTGACTTCAAAGCCTTGATTTGAATGGGCACAACTAGAAGTGTGGTGAAAATATTTTTGAAACTCTTTTAAATGAATCATCAAAGCAGGAAAGGATGTTCTTAGTTTTGTTAAACATGGGTGTGTTCATACAGTGATTAGAGAATAAATGGCTTTTCGTTTAGAGATAGCTTTCTGGCACATTTTTCGTCTGCAATTTAGATGTTTTCCTATGTGGAGAGAAGAAGCTTATTTTGGTAAAAACAAAAACTTTCTACATAAAAAAATACCTCAAAATACATTGCGGCTTAATTTAAAATCTCTTTTTGTATTTGAGACTTTTTAAATTGCAGTAAATTCAACGAAAGTTGAGGAAAGATTTGGCATTGAAATTTTCAAAGTGTACATAACATTTACTGCACTGCGCTGCCTAAACGGTAGGAGATATTTAATTCTGTTCCATAAGAAAGTTGAAGAGCTCAAAAAGATATATAAAGAAGTCCATGATGATATATCTCTATAAATTAAAATTGTTAAAATATGACAAAAAAAAACCTATACAAATTTAATTAAAATCTTGCAGGGGCTTTTGAAGTAATTTTGGTTTCTCACTACTCTGCTTAAGCTATTTAAGTTGCTAAGACACAGTGTTCTATTAAGAAAAACTATCCTCGGTTTCTCCCTGGTAGGGGAAAGAGCATTCCTAAAGCCATTCTTCAAATAAAGCTTTTGTCATCCAAGGCTCTTTTTTTGATTTCAAAATGACTTAAAAGATTTTTGATTTCCCGATCAGAGCATTAATAGCGGCTTACTCTTTAGATCCTCCGCAATCATCAAGTGTCTGCTGTTAAGCATTGAAAAAATGTAGAAGCGGGTCAAAAGCACTCCAACAGTGAGTGTCTCTCGCTTTTTATCAATACACGGGCCATCAAATACTTTGCAAAAATTGATGCCGTTCGTAATGGTTGTCTGGGCAACAGTTCCGCAAATTCAGTTTACGAATATATTTCGTCATTTAATGAAGGCTCCGTAGCTTAAAAGAAAAAACGGAACCCTTTTAGGATCGCTTCGTTATCTGTCTGTCTCTCACATCCCTCTTTCTCAGAAACTCTTTAGGGTATCAAGTTGAAATTTATACCAAATACTTATGACTCTGAAAGCTATGAGCTTCTTAATTCATGTCATGAATAGATACGGCTTTTTATGTTACATGTTTTCCTACTACTGGAGTATGAATGGAGTACTTTTCGTTGACTGAGAACCATAAAATTTGACAAGAAGCACAAGTGAAACAAAAAATCTGAGAGCTGTTAATTTGTGCTTCCATTGCCTACAATCTACCTACAAGTTTTAACGGAGCCTCCATTACGCGATTCCAGCTCACACTTGGTCGTTTATTTTTTTTTTTTCAATAAAGGCCAGAAGTTTTCTTACCGTTTTGCATGGATTACGCATAGTTTTGCGTCGAACTTGAGTGGAACGTTCTTATGGGGCTTCTGTAGGTAATGGTTCCGGAGGATAATGTCCTTTAGTGTCTTTTCTTTAGAACCAATGACAAGATAAGCTGCATGCTCTGTCAATTCCCCTTACTCTTCGAACATGGAAGTGAGTAGAAAACGCACAATGCGTACAAACCCACGAGTTATGATAATATTGCTCAACCGCGAACGGTCATTTCACTTTCAGCCAGTACAACGCGTCGAACAATACCCTTTACAACGTCTAAGCTTACGAACAATTATAATGAATTATTATCAGTGGACACCCTTATAAATCATGCAAAAACTATGCTAAGAAGAGCTAAATTCTTTTGTGTGGCTTGAATGACTGCAGATAATTCGAAATTGAAGTTGTAAAGGCCAATTGGCCATCAATAAGTTGAGCGAGTACGAAACAGCTTAGGATTACAATACGAGAAGGTTTTCCAAGGGTGTATGCAAAATCACACTCAGGATTTCTGACATACAATTTTGCACTACACTTTGATCTTAGCCATAAGGCCGAGAAGCAATGTGCAATAATTTATAAAATACGACTGTATATTTACTGCTGCTATAAATAAAGAAGAGAATTTTGCACTCAGTTCAGTTTTCTTTATTGAGCTTAGTTTGAGTGAGTTTATTTATGCAACCGACTAAGAACCTATGTCTAGTTCACACACATTTTTACCAAATTTGAACACACCAATTTTATGTTTTTTTTTTTTCTTTTTTTATAAGGAGAATATAAAAAGAATAAGGAGAATATGCCCGGAGAATATTCAATGATGCCTTCCTCCTAGAAATGTTGTCATTTGATTGAGGCTCTAGAATTCGGAATCCATTTAAGGCATTGAATGATGATATATAATATGGGGTATAAGTGTTTTCATTTAAACATTAATGTTCTATAGATTTTTAGCAGCAAGATTTAAATGGTTTGCAATAGACTCTAATCTTGTCTTTGGTAAGTATGTCAAGAAGGACATTAAAGGTTTAACTTTTGTTAAGTTATACAAAGTTTTATTTGGTAGACCTTATTCTCCGAGGCAAAACTGCAAGATGGTAAGCCAAGATTTTAAACCATACGAAATTATTAGTCTAATAATGGTTTTATAAATTGGCTTTGCTTTGCGATACATGTTTTGATGACAGTAAATTATTAAGTGTAGAAGAGACTATTTTTGCTTTTTATTTACTAAATTTCGAAACAGAATGCCTAGTTTTAACGTTTTTAGTGGAACCATTTTATCTTCAATACATTAAGAAAGATTCCTCTTCTCCTTAACTGATTTTCGGAGACCCTTTTCAGAAGCTTCCCTGAAAGAAGGAAGTCTTCATTTGTCAGTGCTTATGTTCAAACCCCGGGATTTCAAGTAGAAGACAAGAACTGGCAATGCATTTTGAATTTTTTTCTAAAAGGACTACCGATTGAAAATGTCGTTATTGCAGACAACTTCATATCTATTACTCTGAGGTGAATTTTGGCTGTCATGCTGTCACATCAGAAACTTGTTATGTCATTGCCTAATTATTTCAGTCTAGGTTATTGGTCATAAGTGAGAACACACAAGTTTTTGTAAAGCCGTAAAATGTCCGCATTCGTGCCATTAAAACAACATTTGCTGGAAGTTTTAATATGCTTCTTTCATTTAAAGAAAAAAGTAATCGAAGCGCATCAATTGCTTACCGAAGCTTACCCGGGCTATACTATAGACGTTAGAATGTGTCAGCTGTGGTTTAAGTGGTTCAAAGATGGTGATTTCGACACTGAAGACAAAGAACGCCCCAGCCAGGTGAAAGAGTTTGAAGACCATGAATTTGGAGCATTGCTCGATCAAGATCCGTCACAAACGCAAGAAGAACTTGCAAAATCACTTGGCGTCACTCAGCAAACCCTTTCCGATCGTTTGAAAGCAATGGGAATGATCCGAAAGGTAGGACATTGGGTGCCGTATGAATTGAAGACACGAGACGTCGAACGCCGATTTTGCATGTCCGAAATGCTGCTTGAACGCCACAAAAAGAAGTCTTTTTTTCATCGAATCGTTACTGGTGATGACAAAGAGGGTACATTACGATAATCCAAAACGTCGGACAATGTATGGATACCCTGGACATGCCTCAACATCGACGGCCGTTCAAAATATTCATGGCCGGAAGGTTATGCTGTGCATTTGGTGGGACCAGAAGGGTATTGTGTATTATGAGCTGCTAAAACCGAATGAAACTATCACAGGCGAGGTCTACCGATGACAATTGATGCGTTTGAGCCAAGCACTGAAGGAAAAACGGCCGGAAACGGTCGCAAGACACGATAAAGTTAGTTTGCAACATGACAATGCTCGGCCGCATGTTGCAAATGTCGTCAAAACTTACCTTGAAACGCTCAAATGGGATGTCCTACCCCATCCGCCGTATAGTCCAGCCCTTGCGCCATCCGATTACTATCTCTTCTGGCTGACCAGCAATTCCGTTATTTCGATGTTGTCAAAAAATGGATCGATTCGTGGATTGCGGCCAAAACGGTCGAATTTTTCAGAACGGGTATCCATGAATTGCCAGAAAAATGGGAAAAATGTGTGGCCAGCGATGGGCAATACTTTGAATATTGAATTTGGATCTATTTTTCCTCAATAAAGCATAGATTTTTGAAAAAAAAACAACAAAAAACGACATTTTCAACCGGTAGTCCTATTAAAACGTTTGTCTGCCTTATGTCTGAAGCTAGGACTTTTATGTCAGAGCAAAGTGGCATGTCATGTACAAAAAAAAAATGATTATTTCGGTCCTGGTAATGCCCTTTGAAAAACTCTTAATTTCATTGGAAAAACTTTTTGAAAATTGTGAACCAATGCCAATGGCCGCAAATCGTGCAGGTATTGGATATTTATGTTCACGGTACGACTTGAGACTCATTCAAACATTTTAAAGCGACATTTTTTTTAGGTAAGTACTTTGACATGAATGGCTCACAAAGATCATACTGATGTGGACTCACCTTACGTCTTTTAAGCTAATTGTTAACCAAATCCAGCAAAGACAAAATGTTAACACTGAAAAAACCAACAACCTTCAAGTCAAATCAACTCAACACTTTTTCATTGACTTCGAAGCAACACATGAAAACATTTATTACGATGGTTGAATTCGGAAATTTGGGAAAACTGATTCGGTTATGCCGGATAAAGCTCATAGTCAGATAAAGCTCAGAAGTCTGCACTGTTCAATTTGAGCCTTGAACTTCGGATTTATTTTAGACCTGCATCGAATTCTGAAAAGGAGATACGCTATCATGTGATTCGTCTTTTCTCATAAGTGAGTCCCGTTAAAACCTTATCACAGATTAATAGTATCCTTATATGGAGCCGAAGATTGGGTTTTTTATTAAAACAGCCAAACAGATTAAGCCGCAAACCACTTAAGAGAAGCTGTTTTAAAGTCACAAAACAGCATCTATTCAATTCGTCAAAGATCAAATTACATTGCTTCAAAAAACCATTATTTTCGGACTCAATGTAACCCTAGGATTTGTAAATTCAATTCAATTCCAAAGAACAATAAAACAATAGCGTCTTTTGTATAAAAAAAGATTAAACTTTTGAAAAGCACAAGCAAATAACTATTTACCAAAAGTCTATGGCATTCACTCAAATCAGAAATCCTAGTTAATTTTTCGAGCCAACAATTACCTCACCATCCACAAAAGAGCATGATTTTCAAACACAATTACTCTATCCGAAACTGGCCAATTACATTGACCCCACCAACGAACACTCCATCACAGATTATTGAATGCCAAACGATGACTCAAAACCGGTGCCAAAAAAAAAGCTTGCAAATAATGTTTCGAACGGATAATGGCACAAAGTACCTCACTTATGAGGAAGTCATTTAAAATCGATTTACACGAGGCAACAAACACAAAACAAAGCGAATAACAATTACGGCCTGAACGGAACAAACACCTTTGCATAGACCGCAGAAACTTAACCGATTTCGTTTAGCTGAAAGCCGAGACAATTGTCCATAAAAATCCACCTCATTCTGCAGATCGATGAAACATCTTAATCAAGACAACCATATTCGGCTAGTAGTCATGTTGTCGAATTCTCAAGACTCTAAAGATAGATTCTTGGTGTCGCTTGTTTGAGATACGAGTACTCTTCGGCATCTTTCTTGGATCTGTTGTGTAACCCTTTTGGAGGCCTGTGGATTTGTATTTCTTTTGGTCATTGTCCCGAGCCAATCCAACCACAGATGGCGTAACACTTCAACATCTGGCTTCGTTTAAATGACACACACACAACACGAACGGTTTGTTTTTTCTGGTCTCTCTTTTTTAGCGAACTTCTTGACATCGATTTGCGTTTCCCTTTCGTTGTTCTTCTGGAAGCTCCCATGGTAATTTGATCGTATTTCTTTTGCTTTAACTTTTCGAAAGTGTTAAGCTTGAATTGGGTAACACTCATAAATCTTATTGTTCTCTTGGGTTCCCTCCGCTGTTTCTTCTTCGGGGCCAATTGCTTAATTAGACGTCCAGATGAATTCATTAGAAGAAGTATCTTTTGGATCTAGAACCGAATACATTGTGCCGGAGAGTTATGCAAGCACAAGAGTTCTTTTCAATTTATTGCGCTCCATCGACACATTATGCGATTGCGGCGACATTTTGCCAAGTCTGAAGGCAGTCTTTTGGCTTCAATCCAAACGGTAAGAGGCTTGAGGTGAATACCAATTTGTGGCTAGCTAATGAAGGAGGTAAATTGTTTAAAAATCGACATCCATTGGATGGTTGGAAATTTATTTATTTATTCTTTATTTTGCGATCGGATAACTGCAAGTGGAAAAAAGTACTTCTATGTAGATGGGGTCTTATTCTGGTCACGTGCGGGACGCCTTTTTTGCGGACACAAAGTAGTGAATTTCGGGAATAGTTGTATTCTTGGCTGATCTTTTGGCATAGTTAGATAAAGTGAGGATATTTAATTTGACAGCTGAATGAGGAATTTTAATTGATTGTCAACCCGAATTGCAAATTTTTCAAAAATCCAAGCCGTTATGCCAAGAGATTTTGATGGTGACAAGATGATGGGTAGAAACGTATCCACACTTCCCCGTGTATACTTTACGATGATCGTGTATTGGACCAAATTCTACAAGTCGATGAGAGATTTGGCTTTGGCTTAAAAGGGCACACATACTCTGCGAAGCCATAGTAAAATGAATTGTAAAAATTGGAGCCTTCTTGAATTTATAAAGAAAAGAAAACACAATATTTTCAACCATGGTGTTGTAATCAGCGATAGAGTAAATTTGATTCGTTGGAGCAGGCAGGAGATGATCTATGAATAATAAAAAAAAGAGACGGAGATAAACCGGAACCTTGTGGAACGCCAGAATTTATATGGTGATTTATGAAATTTTCATGGTTCGACGTATTTTGTAAACTAATGATTTTCAGCGTTTCTATGGGCTTTAAAAGAGAAGAGCGAGAAGAATATTCCCTTTTTTTGGGACAATCTAAACAAATACTGTTTCGCATTTACTCAGGAAATAACCTAGAGAAGAACAGATGAAATAGGTTACGCAATTGTTTGGCCAGCGTTGTGGAATACCTCTTGAAAAGAATAGGAGTCTTGATCCCAAGGTGATAGGGCACCTGAAAGGAAGACTGTGCTGTGAGTTTGGTCTGATTTTGAAAACGTTGATAGTTGATAGTAGAATCAACCAATCAAATCTGATGTCAAATGTCATCTGTTGGACAGTTTGAACGAATCCATCATTCGAAAACTTTGAGACAATGTTATTTGAATTCATTATGACAATACGGAACCAGACACAATCATTTAAAGCATACTTCGTTCTCTTAAAAAATTCTTGCGGTAGAGATATGATCAATAGAACTAAAGTGTCTTCCATCAGGTGGAATTTTTTAGACGAATTTTCTGATAACAGATGGAAACGCTTTAACACTAACTTCCAACATTGGTACTTTTAAGAATCCACGATATGCAGACTGATCAAAGTATACCGCACTTGTTAGAGATGCGCACTTCTACTAAAGTCCCCCAGGAAACTTAGATAAAGGTGTTGACAACCTTTTTCCAGACTCAAAATAGGCCATTAGAGAGAGTATGTCCGGTAAGAGGCACACCTAAGATAAGGAATTGTCAATAATGCAATAGAGCTAAATTGGTACCTGGAATGAATGTATTATAGCCAAAAGGAGGTTTAACTACTCTACCAGAAAGTAAAGGCAGGAGACGGACACGATTGCACTTCGGCTGCAAGTAGCAAAGAAGTATTGGCAACCTCGGTTGAGGCTCAATTCGGCGGTGTCAGAAGCTTGCAGACGTGTCAGCCAATAGCTATTCTCATGCACTTTTATATCAGCAGCTGATTCAATTTAAAAAAAAGCTGATCCGCTGGAAAAAAATACGGTACGCTATTTGGTCTTTCGCATCAGGCGAATTGGTGTTTTGCCATTTATGGCTCAAAAAAGATCCTGGAGATGCCAAACACTTAACTATGGATATCTGCACTAAAGCCATTAGGATGGGGTATGTCACAAAAACTTGGTTGGTAGTAACAGTAATATTTGATATGTCCACACCTTGGCACAGGAATATTGACCCTTAAGCCTCTCATTACTCCTACTCAATCCATAGAGATTCTTCTAAGGGACAAATTTAATGATGTAAGACTATGTTGCTCGCAACTTGTAAACCCTTTATGAAAATCAGTGGAAACAGTTTTATATGAAGGCGTCGAGATATTAGAGAAAGGCCTCCGATACAGACAATTTTATTTATAAGGTACATACCTTGATATTTAAATCCTTTCAAAATACTTAAGGCGGAGGCCGTCGAAGAGCCTGTTGAAAATTGCTCGTTGAGAAAACTTTAATGGCTCAGTTTAGGTCTCTTTTTCCAACACATTCAGCGAAACTATGTGGAGATGTGCATCTTAAGCACATGGACAGTGATTGGCAGAGGTTGATTTGTCCTTCGGGCCCCGCAAAATATCTTGGTATCATTCTGGATGGAAAAGAACCTTATTACAGAAAAAAAAAATGCGGGAAAGAAATTGAGGGTCAAGCCAACATTGATGTAGTGGATGAGGAATACATTCCTCCATCTACAATGCCTTGCTAACCGAAAAACAAAAAATCATCCCGGACATTCTGTGGCAAAGACGAAATCATTTCTCTACTCGTCTTCGATGGTCATTACGAGATAAGAATTTCCGACGGGGGAAACTTGGAAAATTGAAGTTTTATATTTTTGACGTCGCAGTATTCTTGGATGGTTCGTAGGAGTTTAACGCGACGATGTAAACCAGTTCTGAAACATCGGCGGAATACTGTCATTTACATATACTTTGAAAGTTGAATCGAAATTGGTCTATACTCTTAAGCTGTCACAAAATGCTCAAGGTATAATGTATGAGCAGGTTATTCTATCAGGGCACAACCTACTGACGTAGCTTGTTAAAGGCTAGGGCCCTCTGACACAGATGTTTGTAGGTACTGAGGATATTGGTATATTGGTACTGAGGAGGTATAACGAGTCGACCTGGTCTCATTCTAAGAAAGCGCTCTGACTTACGTTGTGTCAGAGAACGACCATGCAGTGTCCATTGCGGTGTCAAGTACACGAGGGTGGTCTTAAACGTTTCCGACCTCAACGTGAAGATAGCAGCACTCATCAATCGAAGCTACTGAATGTAGATGTGCATCTTTTGACAGTTACTCACCGAAGTTTCAGCCATTGTGGAAACGTAGTTTTTAGTTGAAATACGTTTGAGTGAATCGAAATGATGAAGCAATTGCCTTCGTGAACAATCATTTTGTAGACGAGTAACAGAGATGGGAGAATCGCTAGGAGAAGTCTGTAAAGTTACCAGGAGACAATGTAGAAAATTGCAAAAAAAAAAAATAAGGAAAAATGTCTTTTATCATTGTTAGGTCGGTAACATTTCTGACCATCCTCGTCCTATTACATTACTTTTCTTAAACTTAATATCTCAAAGTCACCTTACTGACTGCAATTCAACAATAAAATGATTATCTAGCGATCGAAGCAAACTACACTTCAAGTGTTCTGGACGTCTGGGCATTCCAAGGGGTGCTAACATCGACTCGAACTACGAGTATTAAGAAACATGATAGCCATCAGAAGGGCACTAAGTGTCACTGGTCTGAAATCGCAAGAGACTTTGCCGATCACTTTTCGCATTCCTTTAAGGAGATCTTATGTTTCCAGGGATGGACATCGATCGAACACATAAACACGTCCCCCCAAGAGAGTGACGTTCAGAAATTTTACCAAAAAGAAAAACATTAAACGTGCTAGGGTCTTAGATCAAAAACATAAGCCTGCAGAGATATAGACAAAAGCTACTAGGCTTCGTTCCTTGTGCACTTTCCGAACCTAGCTGTCTAATAAAATGCAATTTCCGCACGATCCAATCATAGATTTTTAACCCAGACTAAGCATAAAGCTTGAAAATATCAAAGTCAAATTATGAAAACTGAAATGTTCTGCAAACTGAGTGTCCCTTACTCAGATTAATCTATCAGAAGGCCAGCCTTTCTCAGTAACTTGGCACCTCCAATTCCAGTTGAACTGTCAACTTAGTCGCCGTGCCGCCTAAACCTTTCGTAATCACATTTCTACCATTTTTGCAGTACTTGAAGCTATGCTGCTGCATTGTTGCTTACCAAACATGGCGTTACATAATTCACCTGTTTTCTCCCTATAGACGTACCGATCAGCCAACGCACAAGCAGCACTGCCAACTGCGCGCCAGCAACACAAAACAACTCAAATTAGGCTCAAGGCGATGACGGAACAAAACGACATTCAGTGTAAACTCAATTCGTGAGGTTTTGTTTGATTTACCGGCCGAGTGCTTTTAATGCGACTCTTCTGGTCTGGCGATTTTATCACCCGCATCCATGCTGTGGGTTAAGCGCTGCACAAACAGCACGAGCTCTGGACTTTCTGATATCAATCATTCGGATTGTGCAACGAATTCGAATCAAAGCCGCCGCGGTTTCTTTCTTTTTTTTTTTCCTCTCGAAATGGTTGTAAAGATCATTTTAACTGATTTATCACTTTTCTTTCGGAGCTTGTGTTGGATGGAAAGTTGATCGCGGCAAATTTCAGCTGTCAAGATCGGTTCTAATTGAACTAAGGGTTTAGAAGTCTCTCATGATCACGATGTGACTCATGGGCAGCATGTATGCTCGAGTTGACTTTGGGATTTATAATTATTGAGATCAGAATACCAGTTCTAGGGCAACTGACAATAATTAAAATAGTTGTTGAAATGCTAATCGTGAGAACGTTTGTAATCAGTCCGGCAAGAACAGGATGAACAAGTCGCTGATCTACAAAGCTAAATCTGAACTTGTTGGCATTTGAATGCCGAACAAATTGAAACAAATTTGGAGGTGATATTCTTCTTCTCTTTAGCGTGGATTGCCGACTTGTTATTTTATAAATATTTTATGTCAGATGAATTTGTGACTTTTGGTAGAGTTAATTTTTTTTGTGGTTTTTTATGATCATTGTCTGTTGCTACATGCGAATAAAAGTGGATTTGTAATTATGATTAAATTAATCTACTTCTTTTAAAAATTGGTGTTAAAGCCACCAATTTTTAATTTTCTCACGTGGAAGCACAGACTTTAGGCATTTGGAATCTACTTTGATGGTTTTAGCGGTTTGTAAGAACCAAACTCAAATCTTAAATTGGAAGCATGAGTTGGAAAAAATGAATAGAACTATTGCGGGTTTTTTGATTTCAAATGTGCCTTGGAAATCATGGACAAGAAGCTGTCAATGAATAGCATTGAGCTCAAAAGGTTTGAGTCATTATGAGCAAAAGAAAGAAGACTTAGGTGTGCCACAAGGATCGGTCCTTGAAACGCTGTTCATCCTGCTTTACATTTTCGATATGAAGTATCGATACCTGTCGAGATGATCGTGTGAGCCTTTTGCAGGAAGTTCTTAAAAGTGCTGAGGATTGGCTGCTTCAGAATTAATTGAAAGATTGGCTCTATGAAGAAATTAAATACAGAATGTATTTAGTAAGATTAGTATCTGAAAGTAAGCCAAATCTCTTAGGGAAGGCGGAGGTAATTATAATCAACTTTACTACCAGAACGGCTGTACAAAGGTTGTAACAAATTTCGAGTGATAGAAAGTCTGCGACCACCTTATTTTATCAATTTTGCTTTTGCAGCGAAAATTAATTTAGTAATTAAATTTCTAATTTTAAATCACATTTTCAATTATTAAGATTGAACTGTTGCCCTTTTTATAATGAAAAACATTTTTACTCCTTTTTTAGCTTTATTTGTCAAGCAATTATAGTTTAAATAATTTATTTTTTTCTTGTATTAAAATGTTATTTAATTACTTATAAAAAAATCTGATCTTCTAATCAATAACTTGAACAAAAAGAAAGATGAAGCGGGTTTTTTTTTAAATGAAGAATGACCTCTTTAAGATTATAGATGAATAGAGTTTTGTGGGATAAGCTACAGCAGCCTTATTTGAAAAGAGGTAAATCGCTGCTTAGAACCTATAAAATCACCACCGAAATGCCAACATAACCTGGTGGTGAACAGATGAAGCCAAATCAATTATGAAAGAAGGTTTTCATTAAAACTTAGTCATCCCCTCCAATAAATGAGAGGAGTCTATAAGTTTATAAATAGAAAGAAGATATATCATCACAGGACGTTAAAATGTCCTTCCTCACGATTGCCGAGGAAATCAGAAAACTAACTTTTGAATAACCTCTCATGAAAGGAAAAACTTTTAACAAGATTCCTCCGCCATGGTCACTAGCTTGTTGTTAAAAATGGCAAAATTCAATGCACTACTGTGACTCAAGCTAAATATAAACCCTCAGCCCTTAACTATGAATTGTACAGTCATCGCTTGAGCTGGAAGGCCTTTCGTCCTCGGAATGTTTATTGGAAAGACCACAAAATTGGTGCCGCCAATGTTTCTTTGTTTCTTGAAGCGGTGCCATATGCTTCCATATAAAAAAAAGATCATAATCGCCCTAAACTGTGCTCCAAAGTAAATCTTTAGCCTGCGTGACAGAGTTCAAATCAAGCCATAAAACTAGTAGGAGATAAAAATACTATGAAGTCAATTGACTCGCTTAATGGCCAATATAACCGTTCCTGCCTTTCATATTTTATAAATTTTTTCACAGCTGTATTCATCCGATTTATCACTTTTAACATAACACCTTTCTTTCTTCGCATAGTCATAACTCTCAAGCCCAATTTAGGGCAACGAAAAAGCGGAACTTTCTCTTAAACTTGGTTTGTCCTTTTTTGTCCCCTGATCCTTTCTATACTTATATATCATCAGTAGAAGCGTATTTATAGCTCCTTGAATACGCGTAAATTAAAAAAGAAAAAGGGAGACTTTATTGTGAGGGACTGGTAAGTAAATTGTTTTTCTAACCATATTTTCAAAGAGTCTGGAAGAACTTCGGAAGGTTTTCAAATGCTCCAAAATTCGAAAAAAGATTCGATATATGGAGTCCAGTTATGGCCCACAGTCCGAGTTGCCTAACATAAGCAAATGCGACGATGCTTATAAGCTCTCCGATGACCAGAGAGGGTTCGTGGCGGGAAAATAAGCAACAGATGCAGCCGAACGAATGAGGATCATAATAAAAACCCTCGTGAGTCGTTTTAAGATTTACATAAAGCACTGATTAATTTTGAGAATACATTCAATAGGTAGTACTGTCAAGATCATATTTGTACACAACTCAAAAAACGAGGACATGAAGGAACAAAAGGTAACAGAAAGACGCGCATCCGAGTTACCGAAGAGTTTTACTTCGAAATTTAATTTCACCAAGTCCTTGATTATCTGCTTGATGGAAAATTGAAGTATTTTTAAATATATTATTACAGAATAATGGAGCCATCATAAGCGAGGGTCTACGCTTCAACGAACTTAGAGTAAGGGTTGAAAACTTCCTTGGGAAAAGAGGTTGCATCATTTCAAAGAAGACGGAATAACTGAGCTATTCAATCTTCGATCCACTCCGGTCTATTTTCGTCATTTATTTGAGTTAAAACGGTTTCATATCAATGAAAAAGCTAGAATAAGCCATAAGAAGGGCTCCAACGCTGCCGTTTCAAAGTTTGAAGGAAACATTCACATCAAACAAGTCTTCTCGATAAAATGTAAGCGTTATCGACACATTGTAAAGCCATCAAACAATAACAGGCAAGCTTACGGCAACAATTCGTCAGCAAAATAAAACAGCAAGTTCAGCAATTTAAGGCCGCAGTTTTGAATTGATCCATAACCGAGAGGCCTAAGTTGTTGACCTAAAGGAGTGCAGTGTTTGCGGAACTAATACTTTCGTTCGGATCATAACCTCGTTTTAAAGCAAGTTTAAAAATGGGAAGCTAGCTTTCATCAGATCATTAATCGCAAATCTTCAGGTCTTCACTTTTACCAACAAGTTCCTGGTCTATCATTTCCCGTAGAGCATAGCCATGACAATGTTAATGTTGAGAAGTGTCATCTTCAAGCTAATTAGTTCAAATCGCTTCTGAGTATGATGGCAGGGCAGATTTTAACCATTTTATCCATAGCCGTAAATAAACGTAGTAAATAAGACGGGCAGGAAGTAAGGACAGATTCTATAGTAATCATTCTTAGAAATCTATTTCCTGCTAACTTCTCTAAGATTTGATTCCCGGTGAAATAAAGAGGCTCGTTACATTTCTTCATATTGTTCTTCGCCAGCTTAAAGACATTTTTGCTACAACTTTAAAAATAGGAGTATAATGACTCAATGAAAATATCCATTTTTACAGCATGTTTAAAACACAGTATTTTGCTTTTTCTTACTGTCAGTGAGCCTCAAAAGAAGATGTCACATATTTACAATTTGCACGAATAAAACTCATTCTTGTTTAAATTTTACGTCTTTTTTCTCTTTAAAGAAATTGGCTGTGTGCGACTTTTATGAATTTAATGTAGTTACTCCTCCTTACTGAGGTATTGTTTCAACTTCTAAAATGGTATAGCTATTGTTAAATGGAACAAGCCCTAAAAAGTACTCGTGGTCTCATTAGTTGGGATAACCATTTCAGTAATGTTGAACATGTAATACATTATTTTAATTACATCCTGTTTCAATCTCAACATACACTGAACTATGCTAGTACTTTTTAAGTCATGAATAGACAATAAACATTTACTTATTTTTGCTCTTTCCTTTGTGAAGTCAATCTGAGCAGAAGTCTTTTTTTCAACAGGTCATTTACAACCTTACAGGTATTATAACTTTATCTTGCAGTCTATCAGCATCAGAAAACATCTCCAAATAAGTTAGATTACGCAAGACTAATCCTCGTGTCTTGAATTCCTCCTACCTGTTTTAACAAAGTAACAGATTAATATCCACCCTCGTGAATTTGAAAGTTATTCATTAGGCGCATTTACTAATCCAACAGTTTGTGGGCCACAAATTCGACCCAAATAGATGTAGATACAATGTCTTCCCGCTGGCGGAATTCCGTTAAAGTCATAATTTCAACTCAATTAGAGAATTGCGCAACTTACACCTTTGAATGCCTCAATTTGATCCAATTATTTGATATATATTTTTTTATCTAAATCCATTTCAGAGCTCTTTGGTACTTAAAACAAGATTGAGCCAAATATCAAGTGTTAACGTTTCGCAAGCAAAATTTGAGCTACAATAATATCTCGATGGAGCTGGCATAATACACCAAACAGCTTTCACTAAACGCCAAGCTAAGAAAAAGCTCATTAGCAGAAAAAAACGACTATGTAATCCAGACATTAATACATCGTCCAGCTTTATTACAAAGACACACTCCATTGTAATGCCACTGCACGTGGTGACTTGTTATGTGGAAGGTAACGCCAACTGGGAGTGGCATTGAAGTCAAGCTCGAGCGTTTATGCAATGCAATTTAGGCGACTTAAAACAATCTAAATCACTTTTCGACTGACGAACCCTTTAAATCGTGTTCCAAGACCCGGTTGACTTACCTGAAATGAAAAGAAAGTACAATTTTATTAGTCTTTAGCCAGTTATTCAGATAGAAAGTTAAATAAAAGATTTTGTCGACTTGATAATGCTAAAGTTAAATATGGACTGCGTGCTTATGTACGAGTAGAGGCTAGCATTCTGACGCAATCACCTGCAAATTATAAACAGTGTTTTTCTTGTTTTCTTTTTTTCTTACATTTCGACCGTGCTAAATGCAAACACAAATGAGCCAAAGAGCAGGTACATTGCCCATAAACGTTGTTTGCAACTTTCAGTGGGCGCGCTCTAGCACACGTATGGTGGAAAAGGAACAGAAAAAAATAAGAAACAAGTGAACGGCTTTCTTGGCTTTTCTGTCAGTCATGAAGGTATTACGTATCCATTTGAAGATATAAAAAAAACACGCACAGAATGAGTCAAACAAGCGCCGCGACGGACGCCGAGATATCCAAAGGAATTGTATCCCACAAGTTCGCACATCAACTCTATCGTTTCTGGCTGTAATGCAAATGCCATGTTTTGGGGAATTTTCTTTGCCTGATCAACAAGTCAATTTGCACCGTTCATTTGCAATTGGAAAGGCATTGTGAAGACTTCCTTTATTGTTTCTATGCAGCAGCAGCACCCTCATAATGCAAAGCTCTTGCCTGAGCCGAAACAAACCGCGTTGATGATTTTTTTTGTTTTTTGTTGGTTGTGGTTTTTTATTCAGTTTCACTTTTCCCTTTTTCCAATTGCAAATTAATTCAAGAAAGAAGGGTGACTATGAAAAATTGTATTTAATTTGTTACGCTTCGTAGTAACGACTTGCATAACACACATCATGCAACAACAACAACAACAACAGGCACAGGTAGGACAACTTCTTTTTCCTTCTTTTCTTCCCACGAAAACTGGCAACAGTCATCATCGGTGGCCACTTAATTATCTTATAATCATGTGAAGTCGTTTAGGAGAATCATACGTTCATCTTTGATGACCGAGAAGTGATACAAGATTCATATGAGAGGTTAAAAAAGAAATGAGCATCTCATCGTCTGCACACACAGCATAAATGCGAGTCTTTAACTGAAACGCAATTGATTGCGTCACCTGAATTTAATTTTAATTGGGAGAAATGCGTGCGTTGCAAGATGAGATTTGCTCAGATTTTGATGTTTTTTTTTTTGTTGGAATCAGATGGTTGGGTTCTGATAACCGGACCGGGCTATAAAATATCAAATGTCAGGGACGGCTATAAATACTTTATAATGCGCATTCTGAAGTGCTTGTTTTGGATGTTTAACATCAGCTTGTTTGTGTTGTTTTTTTTTTTTTTGGCGCATCAATTTTATATTTTTTGTAAGCATGATGTGCAATTAAGGATCGACGTGAGCTGTTAATTTAATCCGAGGTGGAATTTTGAGAGCATTGTAACTTGGATTCTAAAAAAGCAAAAAAAAAAAACAGTTTGATGACTGGTTTCATTACAATGCACATAGTATTTTTCTAAGAATGCATCGTCACTAATTGACTCAACCTGATTGTTGCTCATCAAGCAAACTTGAATCCATTTGAGTTGAAATATTTGCATCTTGACCTGGTGAATTATACGAAATGATCACACGCAAATAAACAAATTACAGTATGATTTTCTTCATGAGAATTACCCTGGCATACGAGTAATATTATTTGTTAGCTACACTCTATTTTATTGATTTCATAGAAACTCTGAAATAAGAAAACATTCAAATATAATGAGAGTAATGATTTTGTAAAAATCCAGCCTCAAATGAACCCTTGTAAAATAAATATTTTAATACTTCTTAAAGTGGGCATTAAAATGTTTATGTTTCGTTTTGTAGTTACAGTGATAAATGTGACTTAAATGCGCTTTCTACTAGAAAAAAGGAAAGTTTAAACTGCAACAATCGTGCAAGCCAAAAAAAAATTATGCGATTCCAGGGATGCCGCAATGGAAAGTAAAGTACAAGAACTTAAGCCATCCCGGTGCAGTTTTCATTGAACCACCAACCGAAGGACCACGCTGACTTACTTCGGTCACAAATTTAAATAAAATAAGACGACCGGTGAGCTTCATCGGTGGTCTTTTTCTGTACAGCTTAAACGCTCATCAAGTCAGTGTCAACCTTGAGAAAAGTTATATTGAAAATAACGAGAAAACAGATTAATAGTCCAGAATTGGGTTGGGGTCAGGTTTTGAACATCAGCTTAATTAATTCCTTGCACAAACCATTAATCAAAGTTAAACAGAAAATTGACAGAATTTCTTGAGAACACATAAGCGGAGTGATCTTAACTTTATTTTGAGTACTTGAAATTGATGAAAGGTGTCGATTTGTAGCTCCTTGGTTTTCTCCAAGATCTGTCGTAATGTGAATATTTGGCCTATGGTGAACTTTCCTGGTCTGAAACACTGATCAGTTTTTTGACGAACAGCTTCAGATGTGCACGAGGGGACTGACTACGGCGGTAGTTTAAGAGCCAGTCAGAGAAGCTGATCCACTGAGTTTAGGGCCAATCAGCTACAGCAGGAGCTATATAACATGACAGAGAAGCCCTTACACTGGCCGTAGATCCAGTCAGCTACGGCGGTAGCTTTAAAACTCATCAGAGAAGCTACTGCACTGTGTTTAGGGCCAGGCAGCTACAGCAGAAGCTATAGAACATAATAGAGTAGCTATTGCACAGGCTGCAGAGGCAGTTAACTACAATTGGCACAATTGAAAGGGTCTCCTTCCTTTAGGATCGGGAAAACAATACTGTGGTTCCATTCATCAGGCGTATTTTTCTCCGGCCAAATGTTGCAGATAAGTTGGCGCATACTCCTGATTCGAAATATATAAGATAGAAAAATATAAGATAGAAAAGTCGCATAGTAATTATATTTTCTAACTCCAACAGTACCACAAGAGCAATACTTTTCTAATGATCTCAATGTCGAAGAAGGTTCATAAATAATCAAACAACAGTAAGTATTCAAAGAACTAATTTCTCTTTTATGGGGAATATATTTTTTGGAGAAAAGAAAAGAAGCAGAAATCACTTAGAATTTGACGAGTTAGAAACAATTCATGACATTAAAAAAAACATTTAACAAGAAACTGGTCTTTGCGAAGAGTGGTTAACATTATTATTAACATACAAAAAATACACAACTGTAAGACATCGCAGGGAAAGCGAATCCTTTTTTGTGTTAAGATTAAAAACAAGAAGCGAAAGCAATCGACGAAAGAACACACTCGCATTGCGCAGTGGATGGTTCCTTATCGTTGTTCACTCTCGACAGGCAAAAAAAGGATCGCAGCTGCACACACATTATTTTCCTTTATCCCGTTGAGATAAAGAAGGGGTAGAAGGAAATTAAACTAACAATCGAGTGTGTCGCATTTTGTGTGTGTGCTTCCAGGATCCTCGCCGATTCTGAGTTCATTCAGTGTCGAACAGTCAATCAGAGTGAACTAATTAATCAGTGAGTGTGAAAAGGCAAAAAAAAACAATTTAATAGATAAAAAAGGAGTTAAGGGTGAGTAATTCACTGAGTTCTTATTTGTTTTGTTTTTTTTTATACTTATTTTATTTGTTTTATGTGAGTTAATCACTGAGTTTTTGGTTGTTTTTTTTTTGTTGTTTTTTTTTATATATATACATATTGTGAGCTTTAATTTGTTTTGTTTTTGTTTTTTTTTTTTTTAAATACAAATACGATCGAATGGTGACGTGAGAGTGAGTGAGTAAATTCTTATTGTTGTGGGTTGTAGCCCAGTGTAGTCTAGGAGTGAGGTAGTCCAATCATCTGAGGATAATAGGGTTGCGTTTTCCACCCTATTCAGTACCGGTGAGTTGGATGTTGCCCTCCTACTACACACTTTTTTTCGTCGGCTCGCTGTGGTGCTTCCGCTTGCCTGACAACTTTTTTCTCACACCCGGAGATGTGCGTTTTCCTGCTTCGGGTGTAGCGTACGCTTTCAACTACTCTCACGCTCATCACTGTATTGTTCAGGACATAGAGAAAGATTTAACAAACAGAAATAAGACAAACCGAGCTCATGTAGTGTTTTTTTTCTATTCTTTCACAGTTGATGCTAACGAACCGTATCCCATCCGACCATCAATGACCTCGGACCAGACTTTTCTTCTTTTCTTTCAAAAAAAGATAAAAAAAAAAATAATAATAATAATAAAGTTGAGTTTTAAAATCGTCAATAAAGTGTTTCATGTTTTTTTTATTGTAAACACACTTATTATCTAATTTTTATTTAATTTTCTTACACAACGATTACCCGATTTTAAGGCATTTATCATCTAAAGAGGCGAGCTGCCTTACCCAACATTTCAAAAATTATCCTCGTGTTTCTACTTCACTTGAATCCTTACTTAAGATTGCTCGTTTCAAAATCGGCATACCACAAGAATCGATCTTGGGTCCTGAATTATTTCTCTCCTACATAAAGTTCTTCATTCTATCATTAAAAGCTCTCGAATGTTGTGCAAAAATTTACACGTGCAATAAAGTTAAATATGTTCAAGATGCTGATTTAATGCTTATCGAAAACCATTGAAAAATATTGGTTTGGTGCAAAGAAAACTCGTTTCAGATTAACCCTAATCAATTCAAATGTTGATTTGAACGAAATTAAAATCGACACATTTTTCTCCACACTTATGAACAAAGTCAGTCAGTTGAAGGTGGTCATAATACGATCCAATCCAGTGCATTGTGTAAATGTCTGAAGACTTAAAATGCGCGTTTCATTCACGATGAGCAACAAAACAGTCGCTACATGGAGTCCCTTTTTAGCTGGAGGTGTGATCAGAGCTCAATTTTTCGAGGACGCATTGTAACATAAATTGGGGCTCAAGGCTTGGCTTATCGCGTGAAGTTCTCGCAGAATAGATTAAAAATGCGGTTTAAAAACCAAAATAACCATCAGCAATGACGTTGTAGAACTTCTTCCCTCACTTATAAGCTTATCATTTAGTACAACTTCAGAAAAATTGAGCGACTTCAATTCGAAAACTACAGCAGTATGCTTAATCACTTGTGGGCAATAAAATTAATCTTGCGAACCCACGTAGTTAACTACAAAACCGCTCTATAATGTATAAGCTTTAATTTCTATTTCCACGAAATATTCCTCTCATCTGTCATAATAGTTCTGAAGCCATTTATAAATCATAATCCCTGTCAAATGTCAAAAGTTCTTGCCGCGATGAATCAGACAAGTCGCCACACTCTTTCGCAATCAAAACCAGTAGCTGCATCAACGCCATGACATCGTTCAAACATGCACGACTCCAGTGAAGTGAACAAATTTGTGGTCTTTTTTATTCGAATGCATGTTGTCATACATTTGCACATCCCTAAGTTTCACAAAAGATATAAAACCACTCAAAGTAAACCGATGCGCGCATCCACGATTACACGCGATTATGTCGACAATCCATTCCTTCTGCGTCTTTGAAGCTCCAAAACGCTGATTATTTTATTCACGGTTGAATGAGTGTTCCCCAAAGTTGTCACTTCCAGCAATTGTTCGCAACATCGTTAATGTAATGACGAAAAATATGAAAGAAACTCAGCAAAAAAAAAAAAAAGTTAACATCGTTCTGAAGGACACTCGAGAGTACTCGCGGTCTCGTAGCCCCGTGAACAATCTATTATGTCTCGCATAAATTACTTTGCGTCAGGCTTGTTATTATGATTTTCAAAATGTCTATATGTATGTTTGTACATATATGCGTTATCGCCCGATAAAATCAGCGTATGCTGTTATTTTGATTCGGTGGTGACTTCGAGGATAGATTGTTGTTGGTGAGCGCCTCGGGGAAACTAATAAAGCTCAAGGCTGTTACATGCTTGAAATGTTAATTTGACTATGCGTAACCTAATTCTTGTGATTTGTCGTTTTGATTGTGATTTTTTTTTATGATGGAAAATAATTTTGAGGGTTTTAAATTCGAAATTGTAAAAGTAACTCAGGAATGAGTGATTTTTTGAGTGGAATTGTTGATTTCACTGTTTACAGCGTGGAATGAGCACCCAGAAATATCGAGGTCTCTAGGTAAGTTGGTTGGTTACTGTGGATGTCTAGTAACGCACTTTGATCAAATTTTACGTTCAACTTCCGAGAGAAACCTTAAATTCAACTCAGAAGCACGATAACGTTTTTATGGTTTAGGGCACATACACATCCTCCAAATGCAGCTGAGGTCACAGGGATCTCGTCTGACAGTGTTCAAAGAATCCTTGCCAACGAACAGCATACGAAGAATGTCTCTGCAAGTTGGATGTCGAGTCGACATCCATCCGTTGCGTTGAGAGCAATTCAAGAAATAGGATTCGAACTGCTTGAACACTCACCCTATTCAACAGATCAAGCCCTCAGTGACTTCTGTCTCTTTTCTCGGCTCAAGCAGCACCTTCGGAGTAAGAAATTTGAAGATGATAATGAAGTGATGGAAGAGTCAAGACAAATAATTTTTTTCTCTTAAGGTATCGAGAGTTAAGAGAAAGGCGGAAGAATTTTTCGGAAGACCAAATTTTTAGGGCGGAATATAACACCATACATACTACATCGTTATTGTTTTCAGTTAAGCTTTTGTACATTAGAAATGGTTTACAATAGGTGGCTGTAAATTTTTCAACTCGTTTTGAGACTATTTACAATCGATCTTGTAGTTTTTCTGTCATGCTTTAGCGTTCACAGACGACTTGGTGGTGTACAGACTTAAAAAGGCCCTGGTTTCGCTCTGACGGACACCATCCACGGATCTGTGTGTCGCCTATCTATACTTTCAAAGGAAATGTGAACGTTTAGTGAAACAACGAAATAAGGATCTTTGAAATCATAAAAGGTAAACCAATCAAGAGAGACAAAGATATTAACACGCAGGATCTCGCAAATTGTGCCGGTGAAAGCTTCAGAGATTCAGTTGTTAACTGAGCTTTCTATTGGCTCTATTCCACTGGAACATGTAATATAATCCCCTTTGAGGTTTTTATAAATAAGACATGTGATTTCCGAAATTCAGTCCACACTGGAAGAAATATTGGTCCAACGAAAGCCATGGTTTCTGGTGTTCAGTAATGGAGAACTTTTTGGTGTAATAACAGGACGCCCTAAAAAATTAAGTCCAAAATAGATTTTTTCTGGTTTCTATTAATTGATTTTAAACTAGGAGCTATGCAATGAACTCTAAGCTGATCCCAAGAGCAGAAAACTTTAAGATCAATCGTGAAAATACTGAAAAGTATCATGGATCGTCTTCGTTCTTTGTAGTAGAGTGCTTATACTTATTGACAAGCCTGTTCAAGTTGTTAAAGAGCACATCTAAACATATGGTGTCCTAGTCAACCAAATCTGCATCTGTGTACTGCTTTTTATATTTGTTCCACTAGATATCCTACACCAGATACAAGGCAGCATAGATGGTATCATTGCCCTGCTCTTAAGTCAAAGTTTTTATATGGAGTTTAAGCAAGGGGCTCCATAGAAAATCTTTTCAAATGCCTTTTTGATGATCAGACGATGCTGGTTGGTTATTCGTGCTGAAGCTATCTTTAAGCCTTTTGGGGTTAAGCTGTACTCTAGCTGTGCCCTGGAGAATGTGAATTTTTGATCGCACCGCCAAACAGTTAAGCTTGTATTGGAAGCTTTGTAGATTAATTTATTCGTTAGTGATGCAAAGCTTGCCTGAAGATCTACCTCCGATATGAACGGAGGATTTTCGGCGATAGTATTAAGTGCCTTATTACTACCATAAATAGTTTAAAACTGCAGTGCGCTGATTTCCAGAAATGGCAAAATTTGAAAGACTGTCGTTTAATACTTCCTGATAAGTGACCACAAAAATGTTCCTTGTGATCTTTGAATTCGAAGTAGTTTTTTTTAATTAATTTGGTGAAAGAACTAGCAGAATAAATAGGAGACATTGTTGTTGAATTGATAGATCGTAAGTTTTTCAAACCAATAGCGCCGGGGACTATTTTGTGTCGACAGTTTTGTATTTATTTAATTCGCGGTATTTTATTCGTTTCAAGTTACCACATCACATCAAGCCTTCACATCAGAGCTAATGATTGTTTATGACGAGACGATGTTGAAACTCTAGCATGACAAGCCAAAAGAGTTTTCACTACACCACGTCCATTCACTTAGTCACACTGCTATGGCTTTAGATTTATCCCAAGATTGAAACCCGGGGCCTGTCAAGTTATTTAATTGAAGGCTAGGCGTTTAACCATCTCGTAAGCGACTATGGTGTTTTTTTTTTCAACTCTATATAACTTTTTATAACACAAAAAAATGATTAAGATTATAAATTAATAAATTAATAAAAAATAGTGGAAAATACAAATTTGAGAAGGAAGGTAAAAAATGTTAAGAAGAAAATACATTGATTAATATGATGTGTTGAGTGAGAAAATTCAGCATCCCGAAGGAGAAAGTGAGAATTAAGTGCAGTTTGAACTTCAAATTAACAGGGATTAGCAGATTATTCCAGATATAAGCAGATTGAATAATGAATTGTTTTTGCGAGGCTTGATAAGTCTGTTTAATTGGTCGAATATATTACTGGATAGCAGTATACAGGACCTTTACTTAAGCAAACTGGTAAGATTTTAGTCAAGAATATGTCGCCAGTATGGAGACCAAGGTTAAACAAAAATCTATGCGTTCAGTTATTTGCAACTTTACGTTTTCAATCAAGATCAGCGAATAACTCAAAGTCATAACTAATTGTTGGCAAGACCATAGCCTTAATTAGTTTAAGTTTGACATCTACTTGCAAATTAGTGTGTCAGACAGATAATCCTCTGAGAGATTCAAATATTTTGACGTTGCAGGATTAAAAGATTATTCCAAGATTCTTAGTTTTTATAACCATCTAAACTGGGGTATTATGTAAAAAAATGGGTGGCCGTTTATTGAAAGGCAATAATTTTTGATTTGAACGGTTTTAATGGTCTTACATTTCCAAGATGTTAATGAACAAAGAGTACAGGAGTGGGTCGAGTATAGATTCCTGAGGAACACCTTACAAAATTTGTAAGAAAGAAGACAGTTTTGAGCTGACACACACAGCTAGTAAGACAGAATTTATTTGCAAGATGATTTGAAAAATTTAACACGGAACAAAGCACTTAACATAATAGTTTGTGGTCATCCGCGTCGAAGAGTTGAATGCCTTTGAAAAATCCATAAGCAGAGCAAAGTTATTTTATTTTCATCAGCTTTTAATAATGCTGTCACACAGCTATGGGCAGACCTGAAATCCGATTGAAATCCAAAGGTGTAAGAAGCTTATTTGATTCAATATAATATTTCATCTGATGGCTTAAAATCGATACGAATACCCTCGAAAAGGGAGGAGAGCGATAGGTCAGTATTCAGTACTCATTCCTCATAGGGAGCGAAGTGAGTTCAGGATCCTCCTTTTATGAGTGGTAATAGAACACTGATGAAATCAGGACGATTTCAGGCCAATACATTTTGATTTAATTGGGAATACTGCGATCCCTACAGTAAAAATATCAACCGTTTACGAGAGAGGGTGACCTAAGAAAAAATTATAAATTATAAAAAATTCTCAAACGACGACACGGCGCATCTCTTTTGAGTATTGCATTAAAGATCTCAGTTGGCATCCACGAGCATCCGTTCACCCTCACCAGATGCGTCTTTATAGGTTTAAATTTTCCAAAGAGGTAGTTACGTTTTCATTGAAAATGTGTTCTTATTTATTGAAAATTTTGTCACCCATTTTTTTATTTTGTCGAAGCCTGTTTAAGGCTGTAAGATGGACCTAACCAAAGCAGAACAAAGCCTCTGCGGTAACTGAATGGTTGCAACTTGAGATCGTTAGAGGGTGTTTTAAAGATTAAGAACAGGACGAAATGGCTTAAGATTTCATTTGCGAGTTACTTCTTGAGGTTCACCTTCTTCTCCAGTGAACGAGTTGCTAGACGACGATAATTTTGCAAAGATTACTGGCAAGTTCACATGTTTCCTGATATTTGCATCGACAACCAGAGTGGAGAACTGCACTATAAATCAAAAATTGTATGACGAATACTCTTTAGGCTTGGCTTGGTAGAAAAACTGTTAAAATAATCCTTTTCTTTTGTTGTTAGCGATCAGAGTTGCAAGACAAATGTGGTTATGGTTGATTTGTAGTAAATAAGAAAAACCACATAACATCTCATTCACATGGAGCAATCCATCATTATGGAAAGATCTTTACACACAAAACTCCGCTATCAACACAAACCATTCGGCACGTTTCCACGCTGGTGTTCTTCCAAAAAAAAAGCCTGTCAATCGATCGACGATCTCACTTAATCAATCATTTCCCATCAAACGACAATTTACGATCGCGTCAACCACATTGACAGCACCATAAAAAAATCAGATACAAAGATACTAGCACTCGTACAAGTGAGAATTTGTAATTCGATTTCCATCGAAGTTGGGTGGGTTTGATGTTCCTTTTCGAGGCCCTCGGTCAGGCCAGGCAACACGAGAAGCATTCAGAGTCGAAAATTTCATTCCGAAAAGCATAAACCTCGTAGAACTCATTCGAATGTCAATGGAGTCGGTTGTCGTCGATGGCAAAGTGGACAGTTTACGGGTATTTATACGCGCACGTAACAAGGTCGACAAGATACTTATCATCGGCCTGTCCGATGCTTGTTTTGCCTCATTCGATGCTGTTTCTCATGACAATAGCCGACCGTGGCACTTAGACTACATTCGATTGCTGGACATTCCCATTGTTGGTATGTGACGGAGAGCGTGTTGGCAATTGCATTTGGCCAGGTACGAGTATGCCGTCCAACAAAACTAATCGATTAGTCAGAATGCTTCGCCTCCACTCCGAGTCTGGTTCGACTGAATTCATTTAGAAATTAATTTTAGAACAAAAGCAAAAAAAAAAAATAGTTTATTGACCATGAATTGGCAAGTGGGTTTTCAACTTGGACTGTGCAGCTGGCTTTGCCAAAGTTGTGGAACTTGATCAATATAACTTGTAGATATGAATTAATTTAATTGTTCTTAACTATTCCAAGGCGGTGCTTGGTGGGTTCTTACGGAAACATTTAAAGCATACGAATTAATTAGAAAGTTTTCGAGTTTTGTCGTTCTGCGAGCATTCTAAGACGGAACCGGAACCCTTAAGGATACTTGGGTTGTAAAAATACTTCGCACTTAATTATAAAAGTTGAGCCAAATTAAGGTGTAGAAAAGGGGTATTCAAGGAGCAGTATATTGAACAAAATATTGCGAGTAAAGTAATTCTCAGAACGATACAAGCCTGCAAAAACGATCTTGTCAAGTTTTGGTAGGTTCAATGCCGTATCTCAGCAGCTGTTAAAATTATCTTGTTTGTTATTTTATTATTGATTGAATGGACTACCGGCAAGGGCCATCTTAATTTTTTTTTGTCATGCACACCGCATGTAAGTTACTAGACTTACAAATGTGATGGCACTTTAAGTTGGGCAACATTTGATGAGATTCATATTTGAGGGTTCACCTCGTTAGTCGCAAGGTCCGCGATTAAGAAAAGATCCTCAACTATCACCCTTCTAAAAGAAGGCACATCGCAGCAGATAGTTGCTTCGCAGTAAAAGATATCTACAAGAAGGTGCTGCGTTTCAATCCTACAGTGCCTTTCGAAATATGTTGGTGACTTTATTACTCTTTTCGGGCGAAGTTCTGGCTATGATGTTTTTTTGCACCACGTAGCAAAATGTTATTCATATAGCGCCAAAAATAAATTATGAATAAGAGGTGCACTCAGCTCTCGATAGCAGTCCGAAACGAACCGAAGTAATTTAGTGAAAAAAAAAAAATGGTCATAATCAGTAAGGAGTACAAAGCTAATATTTTGTCACATCTCAATTTGACAACACGATATATTTCTAAAAGATTAAATATTGCTTTACAAGCTGTGACATGGAATTTAAAAAAACCAGCAGAAAGAAAGGCTCAGGGAGGCCAAAACAGATGACCTCAGTTCGAAAGATCGTTTTTTTGTCTTCCAAAGCCATTGGCATCGGTTCAAGACTTCAGTGGATTCATAAAAACGATCTGTGTCGAGCTGCAGGAAAAATAATTTCGTCAAGCGCAGAAATGGCTCAAAAAAGCCGGACTTAGAGCACTCAAGCCCATACTGAAGACGGACTTTCCAATCAGAGTAAGAGAAAAACAATTAATCTGCGCTTAGGAGCATCAAAATTGCACTCAAGACATACATTTTCCCAGGAATCAAGTTAAAGCTGCATGTTAGGGATGGGAGGATTCTTGCGCGAAGACTGAGCTCTGAAAACATTTTACTGATGTGCCCCTGAACGGAAAGTGTGATGGTCTGGGGATACTTCTCTGGAAATGAAAAAGGTAAAATGGTCTTCCTTAAATAAAAAGTCACAGCAGATGTTTACCTACTGGCTCTGAAAAACGAATTTGATCCCTCTGCGCTGGAGCTTTTTGGTGACACTTGCTTATTCATCTTTCTACAGGACAATGCTCATTTTCATACAGCCTAAGTTGTAAGAATGAATTTGTTTTTTTTTTTTAATATGACTACAATAGAATAATATTTGCATTTATTATTTATTCCTCAGGTCAAAGTGTTTTTTGTGGAAGGCTTGAGGCTTTGCAGCCACGAAGTTGCGATACTACATACGTCGCCGGAAGCGATGCTATTTGAAAAATTCAAAAATCCCGATTGCTATTCGTGAAACAGGAGTCCGAACCATAGAAAACTTATGGACAAATTTGGTTAACGGAACAGTCCAGCTTAGGCCTTACTCTGTTTAAAAAATTAGCAATCGTTGAAGAGCAGTGTTTTTTCAAAGCTTTTCTTCCTTATTTGAAAACATCAAAGAGGCTTGCTTATCATCTTGGGCTAAATTAAATCAAATCAAGTTAAAAAAAATCAATGATGGCCTTTAAAATTCATTACAACTTTTTTGTGTAAATCAGTGAATTTTTATGAAATGTAAATTTACCAATACGTTGCGCAACAAATTTTAAAATTTGCATTCATTTTCAATTATTTGCTTTGTTTTGAAAAACAAAATGAAACAAATCATATTTCCTTGGCAGTTATCTTCTATTCAATTAAATTGAATTTTGAAGCCGATTCAGTTAACCTCATTGGAAGCGGGATTAACAGCTAATGGCTTATGGAGTCCAAATTAACATATGTAAATAAAAAACAATTTTACGTGACGATCGTGTCAATTTTGTTGCGATAAATTTTCATTGGCACGTAACTTAACGGATAAAGATTTTGTTTGATTAATTTTTATGTAAACCGTTTTTTTATCGTAAAAACCCTCGAAGTTGTTGCAGACGAAATTTTGTTTATAATTAATTGTGATGGTCATTTCCCATGCAAGTTTTAAAATTGAGGACAACCACGTTCAGTTAGGCAAAGACTTCTTTGGAAACAAAGGGGTTTTAATTGAATTTGAAATTGATAAATTACCAATCGGTGGACAAATGAAATTGGCAGCTTAAAGAATATTTAGATGGCAGCCAACATTGGTTGCAGCTTGATTTTAATTTTGCTGTAACAATTTTTCTTAGACAACGATTTAGTAAGAATTTATCACAGAACTCATCACTATTTGTAATGCCAGTGTTTTTTAAAGCTGTCAAATAAGTCTGTTCGTCTTTTAAGCTATTTTTGCAAATTTTCAACAGCTCAACTAGCTTGCAAACCTGGTGATGTTCAGGCATGGTTTATACACCAAATAATCAAACAAAAGTGGGCATATGAAACTATGTGCTAATGCTATATGCCCCAAGATCGAGGAAGGTGATCATATGTTTTGAAAAGCCTAGCGAGACATATCCCTGCTTAGTTTTTCGTGTGGATTATCATCCAGTGTTCCATATAAACCTATTATGCCTTCCTGTAAACCATAAATTGGCACGTACCAGCTTGACTTCCACACAGGCAAGGCAAACCCTGCGAAAGACCTACAAAATTCAAGTTGAGACAAACCATCTGTTCATCGATTTCCAACGACAACATTCAACGCACTGATATATACGAATCGAAAGAATTTCGTGATTCCACGAGAACTGATTCACAACGTTTGAAAATATACAAAACTTGTGCCAAACACCATCGAATTTCATATGATTTTTTCAACCGACATTGCCATGAGGAACTGGTGCAAATATGGAAGGTAAGGGCCCTGCTCAAAACAACCTAGAAACGAACCTACTACGCCCAAGTGATAGATGGGTAGGTAGTGAGGCTATGCCTTAATTAGACCTTTAAGGTCCATTGTGCTGTCACATTTTGGCTCTCCCTTGCTTTTCGTTGACATAATTATTTCGTTCATCTGCTTTTGTTATATTAATTCTATAACCAGTTGGTGGTTAAGAGAAATTTAAGGATGTGCTTGTTATTAATGTTCGCTAGATCTTATTTAACCATTAGTTTTCTTCTTGTTTCTGCGAGGGCCCAGCAGGTACCGAGGTAGTGTAGTACACTTTCCTCCTCATTCCTACAGCTTCTACAGAAATCATTGTTGGGCGCTCCTAAGCCTATTCATTTGCTTCCTATCTAGTTCTAGGAGAGTTTTAACTCTCGCTGGATCTTGTGCAGGCTACATCGTTTCTGATGCTCTGGAGGTGTCCAATTCCGCCCATCTACGCTTGGTGATATGTATGTTTTCAGTAGTAAAGTTTTCACTGGAGGGTGAGCTGTCTCCTGATCATCTTGCTAGTTCATCGACCTTATCATTGCCCGGAATAGATAATAGGTATTAGGTAAGGTAACATCTGTTTGATATCTCCTTTAGAGATAGGCGGCAGACTTTTACGTCTTACATGTATTAATAAGAGAAAATACCGCCTACTTGGGCCATTGAATGCCCGAGGGCTGCCTCTTAAATGGTGACAGATATAAATACGAATAGAGCACGATTTTGTTTCGGAAATTTAAGGCAATTGAGCAAAACATGCTTTGCCAAGAATTCTTCGGTTACAAAAATACACAACAGCTCTTTACTTTGAGACCATCCCAAATATTGCTGCATTGCTTGTTTAGCAGATTCAGTTGTCTGGAATACGGCCAAAATAATTTTTAAGTCTATCCAGCAGTTGAAACGAAACGCAAACGATTTAAACAACATAGCTCACATCCATCATCGAAGCTTTCATGGCAAATTAAAAGAAGCCAGAAAAGTTGGTCGCCAAATTCATTAGGATAAAAAAATGTGCTTTCGAGAAGAATTCGTGCCGTCGAACGCCAACCAAGATAAAACAAACAAATATTAACTCAACAAGCAAGACCATAGTGGGAATTCGAATGAGACTCAGACTTTAATATTGATACTCCTTCGATTCGCCCAAGGAATATGAATCCAAATTTAATACTCGAAGGACAAATACCATGATTAAATTATAAAAAAAAACTCATCTCGCCAATTTTTCTGTATGGAAACCTTCAAAAGAAAAATTCTGCGTCGGGTCTTCCGTCCTGTTTGCGAAAAGAACAAATTAATGAGAAAGTTCATTCATGAACTCTGCCAGCAGAAAAATGATGAAGATCTTGTTGGAAAGCGGAAGTCCGTAGGTCGACTAAAATGGCTCCGGCAGGAGCTTAGAGTGTCTTTAAGTGCTGGCATTCATCTTCACGAAAAAGAGGAAGAAATCACGTATGCGGTGTATGATGGGAACCACCTTTAGCTCGGGGTCAGATCCTGTATGAATCGGTGGTTTGATGAGTAACGAGATACAAGTTGGTGAAGAAGATGTTCAGGGCTTAGTTTCGCGTAGTTAATTTTAGTTTTTAGGACACAAGTCTAGCAAAATAAGACTTGTTAGACTTGAGCAGCGGAATCTTTATTAACACTCCAATTTTTTTTTGTAATTAATTAATTTGATATAGAAAATAAATATACATCGAACGACATATTTTTAAGCGCCCTTTGAACCCCAGTAAGTGATTTTAAACAAAGTTAAATCAATAAGGCTTGCTTCAGAAGTTTTTATCAAGCATATAAGCGAAATTAATTTAAGAAATAAAAATTTGAAGAAAACAGAAAAACAGCATTTTTATGGCGTCCCTGTATAACCATCTTAGCAACCGGAAGCGGGCTTTCTCCGTCCAAAAAACAGATGAACGAAGGGCATTGATATCATGCTGATATGCGAGTGCCTTACTGTTATCCACATTGGGAAAAAATTCCACAGCTGAAGTCTCTAAAAAAAAGAGGAATTCTGCGAACTGGTGGACAGAGCCTATGGAGTCTGTCCGAAGAAACAGATCTGCAACGTATTTGGGGACTTCAAAGCGTAAATCGGTAGGAGAATAACTGATATATACTTCGGAATCACAGGTCTGCGACAGCTACGTAGATCTACCGTGTAAAGTAGCACAATATTTTCTCTCAAAATTGTTGGCGCTTAGTTTTGTAAGTCTTCTTATTTTACTCACTCATATTGTCGACCTAGTTTTCATCAGATTTACAACAGTTGGGACGTTAAAATACATGATGCTGAAGATAAATCCATTTGTTTTAAGTATAACATACTTCTCTTGTGGATTTACTGAGCTTGCCACAAAAAGAACAATCCAAATCGACCAGTATTTGGTGATTGTCCTGCCACGCTTTACTAATCGTATAGAAGTATTTAAGTTTTGACACAAAATTTCTCAGGAAGTTATTATAAGTTGAAGAATACTTAAATTGTAAGTGATATCTTTCCAAAATATTCGTGTAATTGCAGGCCTGCATGTAAATATTTTCAATTCCTTAAACGACCCGATGAAAAGTCAATTTTTAGGTCACAAAAGAAACCAACCATGCCTAAAAATATCATCTGTGTTTTTTCCAAGCCATTTTCAATTTTGATTTCCAGCTCTCCTCGAAATGCCAACTCAAATACCATTTAGTTCCAAGAACTCAAATATATCAATTTAATTAGTTTAAACTTGTTCCAAGCCTACTTTTTTTGAATCTATTTTAACTAATTTGGTTAGCATTATGCGTGGAAAGAATATCGAATATCATATACTATAAACTAAAGGTCATATTTGTCCAGTCGATAATTCAAACTTGGCTTGGGAGATTTCATATAAGAAAAGCAGAGTCTGCGAATGGCCTGGATATGTTGGCAATACAATCAACTCCTACTTAACATCCAACGTCAATAAGCCTTGATTTGATGTCAATTTAGAAACAAATTTATTATCTTAAAAACAAATGTCAAAGAAATATTTTTCATCGTCTTACGTAACCGCTTGTGAATTAGTCCTTAATTTATTTTAACGACTCCAAATAGGATTGTCTACTTGTGTCCAACGAATGGCAACACCACAAACTCGCTAATCTCATAAATATCCAATGGATTTCTCGTGATGTGATCCAAGTCAAGAAGAAATGCCACAAAGCCACGAATCTGTTTGGCTAAATGCAAATTTCAATTTTTTATGCAAAATTTGTTTTATGTGGGAACCATGACCGAGCCCGTGCCCATTGACTTCCGGAAAAGTGAAATAACAAGCCTCATCGCACCGATATGCTAATTTTGAGAGATTTCTCCAAAGCAAAAGCAGAAACCCTGTGTCCGTCCGCCTTCGGGCGGGCGATAAAATGTAATTTCACGTTTCAGCGCTGATTGCATCGCGCATTTAAAGCGTTCCACTTGGAACGACTTTCTGCTCAAATGTTGCTCTTGATTATGGAATTTCAATTCGATTGACCTACAAATAGGTAGGATCGTGCCAGTGCAGGCTGATGTGTTTGAGTCTTTAATCCGATAGAATGGCATCGATATGCTGACAATAAGTGGATCCAAAGTGGGCTTGTGAGAAAATAGATGGTTCTTCTTTGAAGGTTACTTTCTTGATCAAATTTAAAGACACTTTTGTATGTATTTAGCTAAATGAAGTTCCGTAAATTTCCCAAAAGGCTGTATTTTGAGTTCTTACCTATTTTACTCAACATATTATGTTGTTTTTTTTTTCATTGTTGTGGAGTCATCGGAAAATGACGACTTGACAGTTTATAAGAATTCCTTCCAACGCAACAAAAATCGCTCTAATCGAGATATCTTGAACCGCATAGAGGATAATATTTGAAAGGTCGTATTAAATTACAATAGCTGTCGCAAAGAGAAGGAGGCATCTTTCAGTCTTCTGGAGGTGCTGTTTTCCTAAACAATGAGAATGAGGAAGAGACGTCTTTTACATAAGCTCGGTTTCTTATATTCAATTGTCTGTACATCGCCACGGCTAAAAGGATTAACAATTCACATAACATACGTCCAATAAAAAAAGTGTAAAGGTGCCAAAACATATTATTTCGTCGGCTAATTGACAGGTCCAGATCTTCAACGCTATCAGTACAGCTTATAAAACAAGCATTTTAAGTGACAGTGTTACTCATAGAGTAATACCCATCTTGTCACAGTCATCATTTAGCGTGGTGTTAGTTGTTAGTAGACATAAACAAATAAAGCCTGGCACCATACAAAAATACAAAGTTTAACAAATATTAAAAAAAGAATATATATTGTATAAACAAATGTAAATAACGTACTGAAAAAAGACGTAGCATGCACATTAAGAGTTGACACGTCCATAAAGTTTTTGTTTGAGTGCCAGTTTACTGGATGCAAAATCGAACATATGACAGCTTGCATTCGCTTCTATTGACATCCGAGTAATAGGTTCGTGGCATCCGTAATTCCTACGGTGGTATTTTATGTCAAAAATGTTTAAGTTTCTAAAATGGAAAGACTTTACACTAAAATTGACTTGGTTAAGAAGTGGTGGTGCTTCAATATTACCAGCAATAAGCTGATGTAAAAACACAATATCACAGACTTCCCGACATTTTTGAAATGAATCAAGGCCGATAAGTAGAAGACGGTCCTTATAAGGTGGAAGACGCAGAGGATCAGTCCATGATAAATGCCGAAGTGCGCTGCAGTCGGCTAGATTTTGGATACACTTAAATATTTTTATATCGTCGGCATAAATTAGAACATTTGAGTTCCTGATCACACTAACAACATCGTTAATGGCTAGAATGAATAAAAGAGGATCAAGGTGGCTACCTTGAGGCACACCTGTAGCAGCGTTTATTGTATTAGATATCCACTCCACGAAAGATAAAGGGAAACCAAGGGATTTCATTTAAAAACTCATTAGCTTATGGGAAAGCTTATCAAAGGCCTAACTGAAATAAGTGTACCCGCAGTCGACTTGATTTCATACTTCTAGGGTTTTATTTGTAAATGAAGTAAACTCTAACAAATTTGTTACTGTGGATTTGTTTTTAACAAAGCCATGCTATTTTTCAGTTAGGAAAGGCTTACAACTAAAATAAACGCTGTCGAAAATGATAGCCTCAAAAAGTTTCGGCAAGCAAGATAGCTTAGCTGGGCCTGAAATTAGTAACGTCTCCCTGGAAGCCCTTTTTGTGCACCGGGATTATGAAACCATTTTTCCAAAATTTTGGAAAAACTTTTTGGTTTATAGAGGCTTGAAATAAAAAAGCCAAAGGAGCTGCAAGAGAGCTACAGCAATACTTAAAGATTATTGGAGGTATCCCCTCAGGTCCGCAGATGATTTTCTCACCAAATTTTTGCCCAAATAGAGTGATGGTCTTACTCGCTGTATGGCACCGTGCTGCTGAGACCAATTGTCTCTTAAGCATGCAAATCGCAGCAAAAAGTTTTAGAAAATAAAGGCCAAGTTTGTATCTTAATGTTCCCATTAAACTGGAAATGTTCCAAATCATTGAAAATAATTTGGCTATTTAAATTTGACTCAACTTCAGTTTGATTATTAAACCATTCAAGCGATGTTTCATTGCTTTAATTGCTTTAATTACTGAACCAGTAAAATTTTGTACGGAACTCAAGATCTCTTTCAAAATTTTCCTCGCAGTGGATGGGCGGAGGCTGATATTTTGATGGCTTCTGCGATAGGCAAATATGAGCTTGTCTTTATTGAATATTATCCATAAGGTTAAACAAAATGATATCTCGCTTGATAGGTGTCTTACAGGATGCTTAAATAGACGATTAAATGCACAGTAAATTCAGCGAAGTAAATAATAAGTTTAAATGATTATTAATCGTTCCTTAACGTTATTCGGGAGTACGTCTTTCCAAGTTGATTTGCACAAAACACACTCGTGCATAGTCTGACAACAGGTCTGACATATAGCTCCATCGTTTATGCTGCAACGTGCATAGTGAATCGCATAGGGTGAATGGCTTTAGAACCTACTTTCTGTGCTGTAAGGACATACCAATCCTAACAATGCATTTATAAGTATCACGTGCAACTATGTCGAACAAAGTTACTGAGTGTTTAACGGCTGGTTGGAAATGTAGGAAACCGCTAAATTCATTTAAGGTATGTCAGAAAGCATATATCGAATCGATTCTATGCGACAATTGTGAGCTTCTGTGCAAGAAGTTTTCATTGTTGTTTTTACTTCTTCTGTTAAAAATTCACTTGTTTTCAAGGAAAATCAAAATAAATGAGAGAAAACAAGAAAGTTCTTTAAGTAAACTGCGACTGTACTTTGCATTGGACTTTGGTGATCATTGCCATTTAAGAAATACCAACGCTCAGTATTTCCGTGATAAATTTTGATCAAATGCTTTGAACGATATTCTTGTGTATTCCATATTTTATTACTGAACTGTAACAACGCTCAGAACAGCACAGATTAACTTCCTTCAAGGTTTGCTTTTGATTATAACTCTAATGTCTCAGCTCACGAGGATGGGAATGGGGCATTTGTCAAGGTAGCTTAAATTGTGCTCCAAGTGAGGCTGTTATAAGTCGTCTCTACGACTATGAAGACTGCGAGTGTATTTGAAAAATGTAGCACTGTTGTCTCATGCTTCAACGAACTGAATTCAATGATTTTATTAGAACGTAGGAAAGATTTGGTTTTGTATGTTTGTTTACCCTGAGAAGCAAATTTTCCAAAAAAAAAAAGCAAAAACCGCAGCGCAGAGTGAATTTATAAACGACTTTGAATTTATGAGGTAAATATGACGATAGTTTTTCCCATTAAAAAGCCCACAGAAGAGATGCATTAGTCTTACAATTTACCAGTCGCAAAGTTTAGAAAGTAGGAGTTACAGTGATAATTTCAAAAAAAGTAAGTGTCAAGAAAGAAAGGATATAAACACAAGACGAGGAACCAGAAAACCTAGCATCTTTGCATCTTTGACAATTTTAACCCGATACTTTTTACCACTTTCTTCCAAAAACTTCTTTAAAATGGAAATCCAAGTTGCCAGAAAATGACTTAAAAAATAAAATCTATGAGTGCACAGAAAGATCAAGGACCACCTGATGATTGAAAAAGTAAAGGGGTGTTATTTCCCATTGGCCACAATGTAGTAATAACTATTGGCTTGCTTAATTACAGAACAACATTCATACCCAATTGGCTTACATATTTGTGCCAAAAAGCTCGACTGTAAAGACATCAAATTATTATTGCGATATATCAGAAAAAAAATCTACGAATTCAGAACCAATGCAAAAAAGTTAATAGCGAACATTTTTGATTTTTGCACGCACGTTCGGAGGTAAAAATCATTCATTCTTCAATCAATTCACTTTGGATTCGGTCCATTATAAAGCAATCTATTAACTAACTCTATTCTATCTATCTATCTATATCTATTAATTAACTGCTAACACCAAGTGCGTGTACGTTTTTGAATTGAGAGGACTCAACTTAACTTTTTTCCTTTGTCTTTGAAAAACCATTTGAGAAGGT
Organism: Orthonevra nobilis; assembly: GCA_963555765.1. Lineage (NCBI taxonomy): Eukaryota > Metazoa > Arthropoda > Insecta > Diptera > Syrphidae > Orthonevra > Orthonevra nobilis. The sequence continues at coordinate 115,668,197 of OY743225.1, forward strand.
ACTGCTTAGGTACGAGAAATAAGTGAAGCTTCGTTTTAAGATCCTGGTAACTACAGAATCTCTACTAAGATCAGATGATTCCCATTTGTCCATCTATCTCTATCTCTAACCACTGCAGAAAAGTTTCTTCGGCCTAATATCACAACACTTTTTCAAAAATTGGTTAACAGCTGTGGCAACATATTTAACCAGCCTTCCTCTTCCATGTACCACTTTCTGTGTGTTTGATTTCGATTTCGATATAAGTTTGGTTTTACTTTCGATACCCTGCCCTGTGCTGCCACGACCAAACCAGCACTCAAGAGTTTGTTTGCCTCTGTCCACAGTTGCGACATTTTTTTTTTCAAAGTATCCATGCCTTTCCCCATGTGCTGGTATACCACAGATGGATTGAATTGCAGCTGCAAACACAGCCTCAAAGCCGGAGTTTGAGAAATTATTATTAACCCGACCAAACAGTCGCAGCCGGTTTTCTTTTGCGAAACGATTATGTTTTTTTTTTTGTTTTTTGTTACCACCACGCAAAGAAAGAGTACAAGAAACTAAAACGCAACGAGGACAGATGATCAAAAAGACACTCAAAGAGTGATACCGATTTATGGATTTCGGTGTGACACGAATAAGGTTCGATGGCAGCGCTGCCGCCACTGCAATTTCCATCTGGAATTGGCCATTAACGACGAGCTGGAACTGCAGAAAAAGATCTACACGAAAGTGATTTATCATGGGGATGGTTTCTTTATGGTATATATGAGATTAATGAAAATGAATTTAAATCGATATGCATGACGACACAATTAATAATGAAGGGGGTCATTCGGTTCATTTGAATAGAAAAAAACAACTAAAATGAAAATTTGAACTTTCCACACGTTTGATGTCGGAACTTAAACACCATCATGACCTATGGTAACCATCTGCACATCTTGTTAACTCTTTATCCACTTTAAATGTTAACAGTCATCAGTTATGCTGTCTCATCACGAACTAACAGCAGGGCATGAATGCCAATGCAAGTCGTCATTGTTGACCTTTCACAAGAATAAAGAAGCTACAAAAGTTGGACAGCTTTACCTAAAACATTGATTTTTTCAAAGGAATGACTCATTGCGGCATTCATGATTTACTACTTACTTCAACCGCATAAAGTTGCATGAAGTCTTCAAATAGAAGTGTTATTGAATATTTAAACATGGCTTGGAGTAATCGTCTACAGGGACACAATGTTGAAGATAAATAAACCTTTTAGTGAACTAAGCTAAATTTTATTTACGGAATATTTTACACTGTAAGGGAAGCAGAACGGAAGTCTATGAGACATCAGAAAATGGGTGAAGTTGGAAGTTCGGCACAAAAAGAGTTGAAAATATCAAATTGTTTTCAATTACGTTTTAATTTAGAACTACATAAAGCAAGGTTTTTAAAAAGACAATGACAAAAAAGCTCAGGGTACATTCGCTTAGACTAGAGAACCAAAAGTTTGTCCCTTAACCAAACTCAAATTTCTGAAGCGACTTGAGCTGCGTAAGACAATGCAGTCTGAAAATAGAGTTTAGGGGCTCTAAATGAACGTCTAAGAATAAATTAATCTTAAAAGGAAAATTGCATTAAAATATTTAACTATTTCGTAAGGGTATGAATCGTTGACTTTCGCCAAACGTCCACTCCAACACTCGTTTCAGCTGTGATTTCAAATCTGTTCGTGCTCCACTTTGTTACTGATTCAAGAGTTTAGTTTTTCTCCACGTGTACTTTGATCAATGAGATGGATTCACTTTCGCATTCGTGCAGTAGAACGCTGGTCTAAACGATTTACCCCAATTCTTCTTAAGAGGTATTTCCTTTTTGCCGAAGACTGATGTTAGAGATTTAAAACCAAATGCTATTGGTGAAGATGGCTTGTCGCTTTGTTTCTTAAATCACATATTCCTGGAAATCTACATCCACCTTTCCATAGCCATGCTTAAGTTATACCTCTTCCAAGAAAGCCTTATGCTTCAGATGTAAGTGACAACAGAAACATCAGCATCTTGACTTGTCTATCTGAGGTTTTTGGGAAAGCGCTAGCGTCACAAATCCAGAAGCATCTAACTGATAGTTCTTTGTTGAGCCCCTTTCGTTCTGGTCAAGGTCCTGGACGACATCAAATAGGATTTCAATAAAGGGCTTGTAACGTTGCTGTGCCTTCTTTATTATTCAAAGGCCTTTTACAAAGTCATTCAATGCTGGAATCTACATTATTCGAATTCAGTCAAAGGGCTGTTGAGCTCGTTCGAAGTTATTTATTTCAAAGGTCGCAAGCGGTTGTTTTTGAAAGCAGACGATATCGACTGAACTCAGTGACTCAAGGCGTATCAAAGGGATCAGTATTGGGGCCCATATTATGTGTGTGTATGTATATTAACGATCTGTCAACAATATATAAACGTGCATCCATTCATCTTTATGCTGACGACGTGCAACTCCATTTATTCCTGCCGCTTAAAAATCTAGTTGAATTAGTTTTACACTAAAATGCTGACCTGTGTGCAAACTGGGCGACTAAAAATGGACTAGTTCTGAATCCATGCCCTATTACTCCATATCACACAAGTCCCTCCAGTTAAATATCTTTCCGACATTTGGTTATTTGACGCTAGGTTTCAGCTAGTTAAGGTTGCTACAAGCTAAGGTGTAACCATTAATACAAAACTCTCTGGTTACACGGCTTTTAAAAATTCGTTGAAAGCTTGTCCGGACATTAATAATGCCTATTCTTACTTATGCAGTTGTTATCCATAGCAACACAGAGTCACTTTCTTTCCACAAAGTTGAAGTTGCTCATAACGATGCTTAAGTAAAACAAAGATAAGATTTTGCTTTTAAACGATGATGTTTGAGTTACAGCGGCACGTTCAAGACAACAACGATAAACGAACCTCGTCCATGAATGAAACATGGTTCCATCACTTTTTTGAAGTTCCATCAGGTAAGGTCAGGGCGGCAGTTTTTTTGGGTGCTCGAAGGAAAAATTTCATTAAATATCCTGAAAAGAATGAACAGAGAGCGTTTAGTTTAGTTAAAACAACAATCCAGTTTAAACTTTCAAATATCGTCATGGCTAAAAAATTGGGTAAAAATTCCTCCGGCAACTTATGTGACAAATTAAGGTCTTTCAGATTATTTCCGAATTTGAAAAATGGATCGGTGGTAAGATTTTTAATGCAGATTTTGAATCTGTTGAGCTCGATGATTCTTATTATAAGCAGGCTGTCACCGTTCGTTCCTACTTTCTGCTTTTGCATCTCTGTAGGTGAAAGACTTTTCATCCTCTTTATATTTCTAAATATACAGTTTACCATCTTTTCCAAGCTGTAATATAATTTCTCCGCCGTGGCGGATTCTCAAAACTTACTCGCCCTAGTTAAAAATCGAGCGATAAAAATCGTTGGGTTTAAAAATTACTTTCAATATATTTTTGTTTTGTTTTTGTTTTTCACAAACAGAATGCTCATCAGCTCACGATGAACCCCATTTAAACAGTCTTAGGTATTATAAGGGTATTCATAATCCCTTACCAGCGTGTTTATTTTTTTTTTTTTAACAAATAAGCCTACACAGTCTGAGAAGCAGACGGTAATGAGAAATTCAAATATAAATTGGGTTTACGAATTTTTCGGGAGCTTCGATTTTTTCGAGGACAGCATTATTACGCTGACGAAATCTCCAAGGCAAATAAAATAATTTATCGATTCAGAAAAAATAAATATGATTTTCTGGCATTTTAAATCGCTCACCCATTGCTTGGGCTTCAGGAAGCGGCTGTTGTTCCTATGAACAGTGCTTTTTTCAATGAAACTCCACCCCTTTTATATTTTCCTAATAACACTTGCCTTGCAACGTTTCCGCATCAGGTTATTTTAAAGTCTAAATCTCAAAATTACAGTCCGAAATTTTCACTCATCACGAAATCCATGATCATTTTCAACCGAATTATGTGTTAAAATTTTAAGGGTATTCATAACCCCTTGCGGATGTGTGTTTTACAGAATATCTTAAGCCGCTTGACAATTCCATCATATTTAAACTTTGTTTTCTTACAATTAGAATGCCAGAAAGACCTTGTGGACAATTTTCGAGACATCTTGAATTCTTATGAAAATATTTATTCATACTTGAGACCACTAAACGCCTGCAAAAGTCGAATTAGAAAAAGAGGTAAGCACAGATCATGACAATCTTTTACATAATCTGCCAAAAATTGCGGAAGAAATCAGCCTCTCGAAAGCACTCAGCTCCTCTTCGAAACCTGTTCGAAGGTTACTCTGAGTGCCTTGCTGTTGATTGCTCCGAGGGTATTATAAGTTTCGTCATTAATTGGCAGCTTGTGTCTAACTCATCTCTGATTACCATTTCCAACTAAAAGTGATTTTGTCTTCAAAAGAAAAAATTACATAAAATCAAAAGTCCTAAAATATTTATCTTTTGCAGACATAATGGCTCTGTGGATAAATTAGGGATGGGCAAAGACAAATGTCACGCATGCTTGGCTGTCAACATTACGAAGAAAGTTGTTCTACTTGATTGACAGCTGTCACCTAGACATGCGTGTTTTAAATGAATTGTAATTATTCGAATGAATCATTGGAAACTAATTAGGTAGTTGTTTGAACTTAAAAATATAAGTTTTTGTTTTCACTTTCGACATCAACTTGGCGGAAAACAAACAAAAGTAAAAGCTTCATTGACAACCATCTGTCAAGGTGGTAATCATTAAGCACTTGCAGTGGCCTCCAGCTAATCAAGTTGAACGTTTGTTTCCTGTCAGATAATGCTAATTGAGCGATAATGTAGACTTCTAGGCAATGGTTAGCACTTGTTAGCGCTTCCAATCGAATATTTTTAGCCTAAAGGTTACGTTGGTTCAAATAGTTAAAAATGCATGCCGAAATGTTGTCTTCTTTGTGGACTGTATTCTAATATTAGGAGAATCTAAAAACAATTACGCAGCCGGAAGGTTTCAGGAGGAAGGAAAGGAACAAAAAGGGTTTTTGAATACCCTTATCCCAAAATAAGTGGTTGTGCACATTTTTTTTGAGCTTGATTCAATTGACTGGAAACATGTTCCACATTCGAAAAGACACCCTTTTTTACTGTATGGCAATGTCAGAAATGCAGACGGCTTGTTAACGAGGTAGAAGGTGTACTACCTATGGTAATAAGCAGACATATTTTAAGTCAAAGGGAGAAGCACTAGCTACAGTGATAAAGCGGGTCGATTGACTTTGCAATGGGCTTTCTTCCTTTAAGTTCATTGCTCGATTTGGAACCTTGTCGAGCAGGCTCAGGACGGTCATTGGAAAATTGACTTAAATAGAACGTTTACATTGCCTGGTTATATGGTCATAAAAAAATTACCTCAGTGATGCAAGAGACTCTCATGGAAAATATTCTCTCCTGTTTGGACCAAGACTTTCTATTTCATACTCTTAACACAGTCTAAGAGCTAAGAGTTCCGATGTCATATGATTTCTATGGGCGGGAGTAAATTGAAAGGCAATAATTTTGTCAATTCAAAAATGTGAGGAAAGTTATGGTACTTCGGATTGAACAAAAGAGGATCAAAAGTCTTTATTCTAACTCCTAAAAAATCATTCTCTTTAAAACACTCAGTTCTTCTTTATGGACCCGAATATTGGTCGATAAGCCAGAGAGAAGAGTAGATCTTGGAAATCATCGAACGACAAATTATCCGTCGGATAAAGAAGAAGGAACTCCAACGAATTCTTCGAGCTTTACAATAATTTGGATCTAGTTCCGAAGGTAATTAACTGTCTCTACCTTGGCTAGACCATATTCACCAGATGGACAAAAATGCTTCAAATAAAACTGTCTTTGAAAACACTTCACAAAAAAAGGGTAGACCGCCCATAATGGATCAATCAATCGTGAATTCTAGAAATTGTCGGTTAACCAACTGATAGTAGCTTAAGATCTTCCAAGAATCGATGGCCTGATAAAATTTAGTAAGTCTGGAAGAAACCAGAAGAAGTAGAATCGAGGAATACTACTTTTACCAGTGGATTTCGGGATGTCAAAAGACAAGGCAAGAGACTCGAGAACGCTTAGTACAGTTGAACTCATATTGAATGCTGGAGCTAGCTTGCATTGCTGGAGTGCCAGCAGATGTGCCTTGCTTAGGCAGCTGTCTATTGAAATGACATTTGAACACTGGACTGGAAGATGAGGCACAATTCTACCTGTCTTCAGAGATTATAGCACATTTTACCTCAATTTTTATCCGTAGATAAATTTTGCATGGCCATGCTTGCATATATTTAAGTCTCTTTTAGACGATCCCTTCTTTTAAGTTAAAAAACTCAACTCGCTCGGCCTGAAAGCTCAACCTTTAATGCTTTTCAGTCTGTGAGGAATTATGTTAAGCATGACTTTATGTACTTTAATTATTCCCTTTAATTAGCAAGTGATTTTTCATTCGCCATTCAACTCAAACAGAAACTTAACTATTTCAAAGTTGGCTCGATTGGTTATGCAGCTGAACAGCTTCGTGAGTTGATTTGCTCATGAGTTTCTTTTTTTTTCATCATGTCTCCTAACTGTGTGCAATGGTAGCAGGAAATGGACATTCCTGTCATTACATTCTCCCACTGACTGAGTCAACAAGGTGTAAAGGTGTAGTTGCCTCATAGGCGATGCAATAAACTTTTATCGTAACAAGGTCGCCCGGTTACGAGTTAATATTCAAAACATATGAAACCGACTCGTTAAATGCGACGAAAGGAAAAAGATAGCAATCGATATCGTTAAAAGGGCGATGAATATGTTAAGACTGATGTCATTAAATAAAGGCTGAACGAAGAGCGTTGAGCTAAAGGTTGATCGTTAAGAAGACAAATTTTGCAGCAAAATTGGGTGTGACGAAAGATAAATGTAAAAGGGTCAGAAGACAAAAACAAAAAATATTTTATGTCATTGGTACCCTTTCAGACACAATCATAGATCACCCGGAAATCAAATAAAACCACAGCGTCAAAACACTTTCATATTAAAAATTTCTCTTCGAACTTTATGACGTCAGTTTTGCCTTCAAAATATCGACAAGTGTTGTTGTGTCGTTAAACAAACAAAACATTTTTAAACTAAGAAAATTATTCCTCCTTCAGATGGCAAGCGCTCATTCACTTTCATTTAACCGGCAAAGTCTGATCACTTTCTCTCTCCCTTGTGCCCACACCATGTCACATTCGGATGTATACTTGCCCCAGAGAGTGCTATCTCAACTTTAAGTACTGCTGTTGTGCGTTTTTTGTTTTTTTTTGCCCTCATCTAAAACGTAAAGAAAGTTACAAGAGACTTGGCAGATTTTGTGTTCGTATGTGACCATATATGAGCTTCAGCACTTATGCTTGCACTAGGGCTACCTTCCTTTCACTGCTACTAACTTAGCCAAAGTGATAAGTACAAGATTGGAGAAGAGATACTTTATCTGAAATTGAACTTACGCTTTTGCTCTGGGCACCGGAGATGATGTCGCAAAAAAAAAGTATTGCGGAGGCTTTTGGTTGTGGTTTCATCTGGTTGTTGAACCTTTTGTGGATGAGTTATAGAAAAGGAAACACAAGACATGAATCGAGGTGGATTGATGGATGCTTAACGCGTGTGGTCGTCGTTCGCGGGGAACTATGCATATCGATTTTCAGTCAAAGGTACTGTATATGTGCTGCCTTCAAATGCTATTAGGGTTTGTGAAGGCGGAAAAATGATGGATCGCTGGAGTAATCATTGTTTTGTACAAAAGAGTTGAGCAACGAACTGATGTTTCTTTTTTTTGTGGTAAAGGCTAGTGAACTGTTACGGTTCGCGGTGGATTAGAAAAGCTAGAGAGATTGAAGAGACTTAAACAGTGGTAAAATGTGATTAATGAGAAATAAAACCTTTACACTCATGTTGCATTTTTTTATCGATTAAAAAAATATATTTATTAATAAAAACGAACAGTTTTTGGTGTTTGGAGTTGGTTTTCCATATTTCCATATTTGTCAGTATATTATTTCTATGTACCGATTCGTAAGTCAATAGTTCCATAGGAAAAATGAGGGTAGAACCACGTCTGTCGTCAAAATTAAATTAAAATTTATTTCAACTTGATGTATACACGGGTGAGAAAGAGGCTGGTGATGGATAGATGGACCACGAAGTGATCTTATAATCCTCAGGTCAGATACCTTAGAAAACTACAAGCAACAACAACCTCTCTTCATAGTGTTGCACCTCTTACTCAATTTGTGACGATATCGGATTAACTGATGAAGGAGCACTCCTGAATTTGAAGATGGTAGACTCAATTTTATTTTTCTTCTAGTTATATACATTTGGGAGCTCTTGAGAGGTCATAATTCTCCTCGCACTGTCAAAGCCCTTAGAATCAATAGAAGGATGGAATAATTGGATACTATTTTGAGCCTAAGGTATGTTTGATTTCGATTCATGCTCATTCGATCATCGTAATAGTTATTCAGAATTACAGAATTTTTGTTTGATCTACAAAAAACTTAAATAAAACATGTGCTAAATTGAGATGTCACTCTGCTGTCAGATTATTTTGTGCTTTCATGTTAGAATAGACGAATATTTTGCTCATATTTGGAAAAACTAAGACTCTCGTTTATTAAGTCTATTTAAGTATCAGATTATTGTGCTTCCATTTCATTTCTTAAAATTAATTTAACCAAAGTTGTATACTCAGTATTTTAGCCCCAATTTTAAATTGATTTATTTAGATTTATTGCAAATTAAAGCTGACCCACATTTCACAAAAAGATTTTCAATAATACTGCAGATAGATTAAAAATTCGATTGACTTTATTTATTTAACCTAACGAATTTTCAATGCTATTGCCAAAGTCAACTAGAGTAAACATATACTATATGCTTAATTTCGATGAGATAGTAACTCTTTAAACAGGGAATAAATAAGCAAATGAAATGGTAATGTAAACAGTCGATTCAAAGTGCGTAGTCTAGGAATTAAAAGCATATTTGACTACAGTGTTTCAGAAAACGAGAATATTTAAACAGTTCGCAGTTTCATAGTCTACGAAAGCGTACTCAAAGAGAGAAGAATGTAATAACGATATCCAAACTTTTGCTCTCTGCCGATATTCCATCCAATGTAATGATAACCGGGCTAAAAGAAGGAATCAAATAATATGGAAATCAATAAAATATTTATTTTTGGAACCAAAGAGGACTTCTGTCAAACATAAAGCCTTCGAAGCACTGGTACGTTCGTGCCCTCGTTTTTCTTATACAAAATTGACTGTTTTGTGGCACATCCTCTTGAATTAAAATTTATGTGTGAGAACAAAATTAGTGTCAAGTTTAAATTCAATGCCATCTGAAACCAATCAATGAATGAGTTCTAATCTCTTCAGTCTTGACGAAAGGTCCATACAAGACAGGGACTGCCATCCTTTGTTTAGTCTTCCAAAAAAAAGAGGCCATATGGTTATGTTTATGATGATGGGAAGGTATAGAACGTAGCCCAGAAGGAATGAATTTTTTATCACATTTGCTTGACTGCCTTTGTTGTAAATATTTTGTTTTTTTCAAGCCACTTTCTACGACAAATCTGAATTTCTATTCTCCTTCTTTGCTAAGCCTCAAAAATCCCTCCATTTTGTTTCAATCTCAAAGACAACTCAACTAAACCTATGTGTCAACAAGTCTTATGTTTTTTTTGTACAAATTTTGTAATACCGCTTACTTGCTAACTTGAAAACATACAATCAATGTACTTCTATTTAAGATTTATTATAATGATAAATGTCAATTTAAGTGTGGACTCGCCAAAGTATATTTGAGCATTTCGTTACTAAATTTATTGACCACTGACAGGGAGCTGCATGTGCGTGAATGTGCAGATATTTATGATTATTGCAACTTCTCATCGATGTAAACAAGTTTCAAATACAACAAAGCTACCGCAGCAGTAGTCCAATGCGGTGGCAACTTGTATAACTAAAAAACAAATTATTACTTTACCCTCGACACAAAAACAGGTGGATAGCTTTTGGTGAAAGTGTCACTCATAGAGGGAAACAAATATGATAAAGTCATTATGCATAATCACAACAAATCAAAAGTTTGTTACAACTAAGAATATGTTGCGGCGGTGGGTCCCACAAGCAAAAATGTATTTTTATTATTTATAAGAACAAAATCTGGTAATTCGAAAGGTAGCATTCAGCCTTCTGGCGAAAGAAAAACCGAAACATTTGTTAAGCAAAATTGATCGAATGATCTACAAGCTTCTGCAGAGCTGCCATGTATACGGACGTTAGTTGGCTGTATGAATCGGACACTTAAATCCACGCATACATATGTTGTAAGAAACAAATTTAATAAATACAGGTGCAGCCCATTAGTTGACTTGAGATATGCATATACGGCAATCCACCAGCAGAGCAGGTTGTCGCTTTTCAAGGCAAAACGGTTTTTGTTCGCTTCGTATCGATGAAGTGGTTTTCCTCCTCTTAGTTCAGGTTGCTAGTCGCTTTGGTGTTTATTTTTTTTTTTAATTTGGTTGATGAATTTGTTCGCTGAATTTCGTGAATTTTTTCCCGTCGAATTTAAAACAAAAAAAGATTTTAAACTCAAGGGGATAAAATAACACCGTATCTTTGCCCTGAGGACAATGGAAAGGGAAATTTTGTAGGTAAACTGGCCTTAATTCTAGTAATTAACATAATTCTTTTAAGTTATGTAAATTAAATCAATATTTATAATCGCGTGTTTTGTTTGTTTTTTGAAAAAAAAAAACACACCAACTTGATTTCGTCTCAAACAAGCGACCAATGAAAGAGTTGAGTAACGAACTTGGTCACCTGCCAACCGGCTTCGAATTCGATTTGCATTCGGCAGGGCCTTCGAAAAGCGTGTTTAGAAAAGACAAAAAAAAACGAAAGTGTTCTTATCTAACAGGCACGTAACAAACACATGTAACAAATGCGATCAAAATGAGTCTGGCAACTAATAACGAATGTTAATAATTTTGTTTTCCTTTTTTTTAATTTGAAAACAATCACATCATTACATTGTTTTAAATGTCACCATGCATTTTATTTAATAAGAAACACCGAAAAAAATGACGCTGGTTTCAACCTTAACATTTTGTTTTTATTAACTTTTGCACACCGCTAGATTTTAAATAATAGGAGGAATACAAATTGGCTACAAATGGCTACTGTGCCAGAAAATAAACTTTAAAATATATCCAGTGATGCAAATTTTAATGACGATATTTTTTATGTATTTCGGTACAGCTATTTAGTGCACACATTTTGCAAAGATTATACGGAAACGGGAAACGTGTCAAAAACTAAGTAATTAAATTTAAATTAATGGCAGGCATTTTTTTGCCAAAAAACATTCATGGATGTTTTATTATAAAACAGAGCAGGAAGTAACTTCTGAAGGACGGTTACCAGTGATGTGTAAGATACACGTTGAGGCGTGGACCTATGTTGATAGATTTATGTGTAGTAGAACAGCTTGCGAATCACAAAAAAAATCTCATATCAGATGCCTTTCTTCCCGAGATAATTTATTAAATAATGTTGTAATAAATGACATCGTTTGTGGTTTATATTTAACAATTAATTCAAGTCGATTTTAAATTACAAATGTTTGCTATTTTGCTTTAAGTTCCGTTTCATTTCAGCCAATTTCGACTAATTTAGGTTCCATTTTAAAATCAGAATGACTCGAACTGGTTCAAGCTCAACAGAAAGCACATTTTTTTTAATGCATGAGGAAGAATTCTCAGCAACAAAATTATCATTTAACATTTCGGAATAGTCAATGTTATTTAAAGGATGTAGGACGAGAAACTAAAGTAATACTTCGGAGTATTTATATTTTTTCTCTTTAAATTTACCAACAGAAGTTAAGCTTACAATCCGCATTTTTTTTTTTGGCATCTATTTCCAATTGCTATTGACAACTTTTAGGGTAAAGAGTCAATTTCAAAAGTACATCAAATCAGAGGACCTTTCTTTGCACTGAAAAGATGCCCCAACAATTGATGAAGAAGTGTGTTTCAATATTTTTTTGAGAATCAGAATCGGCAGCAAACTGTTGGTCCAACTAATGCCATTTGTGCGAAATGTGTGAAGAATCTAAATTTTTTGGCTCTTCATTCATTTCATTTGCTCAGTACACCTCATCTGTATATTTTTCTTTATTGTTGTGACTAAGTTTCATTTTTCCACTGATTTAAATGTGAATTAAACTTCGGCAAAATTTTTAATTGCACTTTTTTATAAAGTGTTTTAAATTTCCTTTCTTGCCACGATAAAAATTGAAAAGCCTCAAAACTTTAGGACAGAAGTCAAATAATATTTATATCAAGCAATAATCAAACATAAGTGGACTTATTTTTAAGTTTTTCCGACGAATATTTAATATTAAAGAACTTGAAGACAGATCTGAATCTATTTGCATCTCTCCTGCAAGAGTCAGTTAAAGGTGTTTTAAGTAATCTCATGAAAATAATAAATACTTCAGTAAACTCGAGAATAAATAAGTTGAGATTCAAAGCCGAATTTAAAAATATAAGGCTTTGGTCAAGTCCTCAAAACATTCAAAGTTAAGGAAAAATCAGAACTTAAATAACCTCAATTTTTGTATTTGTTTTACAATTATTTTAGCAAAAGTATATAATTTAAAAGCAATAACGAATTTTGACTAAAAATAAACTTATAATCGATAAACTTACCATTTTCGATGAATTAATTGGCCAGCAGTTAAATTAGAAATTTTAAACTCGATTGCAAACTGGTATCCACGAAATGTCTGCCTAACAAATATTCCGCGAAGGAAATTTTAAAAAACAAAAAAGATAGTGTACTATTCACTGCCCACAGTGGTGGTGGAAAATATCGCGGAAAAAAAAAAAGAAATTCGCGTGCACAACGATGAAATTTCTACTTCTTTGATTTCTTATTAATTTTCTCGCACTAGTTATTGAATTTTCTTTTCAACTTTCCTTTTTTTTTTTCTTCAATTTCGTGTTGCTTGTAGCGGCACAGCACTTTTTTTTTTGATCTCTTAAAATCTTCTCCAATTAACGAACGTTCGAACTTCTTTTATGCCAAGTTACAAACATTAATTGAAATCCGCACTAATATTGAGGCTAAATGGCCAATCAAGGTGGCTTATAGCAGCACACCACGAATATCGAAAAATACACTCACTCGCAATAGAAATTGCTGCGGTACCACAAGAGAGTCACTTAGGTCCTGTATTCTTTCTCGTTTATTTCACTTTCGATTTCGTTAAAAGTCCTTATTCGACGGGATTGCAAATTTTTTTGTATCTTTTTTCGTTAACTCGCTGAAGGAAAAATTAAAGAGACACACTCTCTTCCTAAATTTAACCCAGTAGACCGTTCGGCGATGTCACTCGATGGACTAGGTAACTGATACTGATTTCATTTGTTGTCGATGTCGACAACCAAAATGGTAACAAATTTAAAATTTCAAACCTTTTACCACATCACACCACGATACAGCAGTCTCGCGATACAACTACCATTTGATGGAGTGCCAACCAACATAACACTGAAGCACTAGGTTACTCATAAATGGCAACAAGAGAGCCCGACTGAATGGTGTTCCGTATGGCATATGAAACAGACAGACGCAGCGACTCATGGGCAGATATAAAACTTGAAGAAACTTTTTGAAGAATTTATCCATAAAATCGCCCCCTACCACCACCACTCTCAGTGTGTCTGCGCTCAGCGTCGATTGTTTGTGTGAGGAATACAAGAACACCGCAGATGTATACGTTTGGCTGTGTTGTGTGGCTATGCGGAGTGACTTTATGGTAAGCTTAACAGCATGGCAGAGATACCGCAAGCGCCTGGCAATTTGTATTCGGATTGCATCTGGCGCTGGAGTTGTCGATGTAGAATTTTCCTGGCTACTGCAGCTGGTATGTTTGCCTCTACAATACATACTCGCAGCATAAGCCACTCTTTTGGCCTAGATGTGTGTTAAAAAAGTGAAACGAACCGATTCGATTGTAGTGTATCGGTTCGATGGTAAATGAAAAAAAAAATTGTCGTGGGGAGTTTGAGATGGAATTTGCCATGGTATGATGTGAAGTTATTGTAGGAGTATTAAACAAGATACATCTCAACTTGTATGGAGCTTGAGCTTTGACCCTACACATGAAAGTTTTCATATGCAAGTTTCTAGCAATTGAATTTTGCAATAGAAAAAAAAATGTGTTTAAATACAAAACAATGGTTTCTTGAACAACGAGCTGTTGGTTTGTTGATGGTCTTTTTTGCTTTCCAAAATAAATTTTCTCTATTTTGCGGCTCACCAGTTATTTAACGGATTCTGCATTGGCTGAACTCTCATTACTTCGGGGACAAGAATCATCAGTCATCTTGTGGGTTTTTTTACTGCCCACATCACTTTCGTTTGTTTTCGTTTCGGACTAAAAGTTTAAGTTTCAAAAACACATGCGCGTATGACGTCAATTCTTAACAAAAATATTTGCTAAAAATTTGGAAACTACGTGAAGAAGCAACAAAGCAGCAGATATGAAGACCTTCGTGTTGCGTCTGTAAACTCCGAAACATGTCATGAAAGTTTCCGTCAGTGAAACTTCAAGATTTGAGAACTGCTTGAACCATCGTTAAGGGTTAAATGTGCGAGCGAAAATTAAATTCAATATCGTACGATAACATCCAAATCAAATAGGGAATAGACAGAAGGAATGCGTACATTTTAAATGAAGCATTTTTAGGAAGTTTGTGGAACAAGCTTGCGCGAAGATTGGCATTTGATTATTTGTCCTTCGCTAGAGGAAATAGAGTGTGATAATATACAGATATGAGCTGACCCGACGAACGTCGTACCGCCTCGGATCAATCAATGTTTTATGAGCTGATAAGATTTCAATTCATTTGATGAATTAACTCAAAATTTATTGTTTTTCATGAAAAGAAAATTAATACTGAAAATTAAATATATTTAAATTAAAATGAATGTAATTCACTCGGCAGCAAGTTCATTAGACAATCGATTTGATTTTAAATTTTCTAGTTTTAGTGATCAATATCATTGTTCATTGCCGCAAGAATTGCTCGTTAATTTTAATTTTCGTGGAACACTGGGTTTGATCAGCTCGTCCTTTGTTGAAACAAAATTTGCAAAAATTTCGCGGAAACGAAATCAATCTGTTCACTTGTAGATTAACGGCAATTAGAACGTTTGATAACTACAACAATTTATTGCATGAACAGTGGCTAATATCAGTAACATGAGGAATGTCTTCCCAGTTCCACCGGGCGCATCGAGGAAAAATAAGCAACCCTTTCCAACTGATTGGTTCAATACATCGCGATCGGATTCATGTTCTCGTTCAATTCTCGATTAAAAGTATTGTGGTTATGTATCTCCTCATCCAGCACGAGATCGGGATTCTCTGAACCGATACGAATTCGATGTCAAAACTCTGCAGAGTTTTCCAACAAATCACGCGGATTCGATGGGACGCATGTCGAAATAACGATAACAAGTAATATGCGAATCTGACTTGGAGGTTCAGAAACAATGGCTCCAGCGACAATATCGATGCAATATGACTGAAGCAAGCGACAAAATCGCATTTTGACGAATCATCAAACGAAATACTGTCGAAAGTGTGAATGAGCATTTAACTGTTATAACAATATTAGACAATGTCAATTTTGTCATACTTTTCCGTCAATCAACTCTCTTCTATTTTAGCATTGATACAAGTAAGACGTTTTATTTTACACTGCAAAAATTATCCTAAGACATCAGGTTATGGGCAACCCATCCGTTTAAAATACTCGTCAATTCTTGATAATAAATGTGCAAATATAGAACGAAGCAAAATTTTTCAAACGGTCGCATTAAAAAGGATTTTTTTTTTCGCGTCCAACTAATCTCTAAGTGAAAATGTGTGAAGTCCATCGTTATTAGAGGAAGGCGATATATTTCTTTTGGGAGAAACTCGAAGAATTGATCTTCTTAATTGAAATGTCGCATATAATTGCGTTTGAAAAATTGCGTGGACGAGAAAACTATGCAGTGTGGAAGCGCCATATGAAAAGCTATTTGGTAATTTAAGGCTTGTGGAAACATACTCAACAAGACCTAACTTCGTCTTCGTCTAGTGCTGATATTGATTCAGATTTAAAGGCATTATCAGAAATTATACTCTGGGTAGAACCATCTACTTTTTCTCATATTGACGGCATTGAGAGTGCTAAGGGTGGTTGGGAGGCACTTGAAAAAAGTCTGTCTGACTCTGGCTTGAGTAGAAAAGTGGCACTCCTAAAACAATTAACACGCACAACACTTAGTGATTTCGGAACAATGGAATAATATGTCAGTGAAATGCTTGCTCTATCATCTCGGGTAAGAAATTCTGGCCTAGAAATACAAGACAATATTATCGCTTCGCTTTTATTGGCCGGGTTACCATGTGAATATGATTCATTCGTAATGACAATAGAAAACACGCAGAAAACATTGTCAGTTGACTATGTAAAAACAACTTTACTGCAAAAAGCAAGACTAGATCCTAAAACAACAGAAAACGCGATGTTTGCCAAAAAGAAAAAGTTTCCCTGTCACCCGTGCAAACAAACCGAACATTTCGCGAAAAATTTCCCGCAAAAATACAAAAATAAAAATAAAAACGGTTCAATAAAAAAATCAACGGAAAATGTATTGCCAACGACTCGTTTGACGATGATCAAGTTGGTCCTCCATAATGCTTATGAAGTTCCAATAATCCAATTCGATTCGATTGGATTGATTCGCAATATTAAAAAGGCTAATGTCTAATTTTGATTTTGATTAGATTTTGTAAATTGTAAATAACACTAGCAATTTAAAAATCGCGATCGGAAATAGAATTGCACAGAATTACAAACAAATGGGCTCGGAAAAGTAAAAGCACAGACCGATTTTCGAGACCCCCACAATGACAAACAATTTTTTTTCCACAATATGAATATGATTTGAAACGTATTTGATGTACAAAATATATGAAAAACGAATTTTCATCATAACTAATATACAAATCAAAGATCATGAACAATTGTCAAGCCTTTTTTTTCATTTTATTTAATTAAATTCATGCTGACCGATTTAACTAGACCTATGCGGGCACTTTAAACTAAGCCGAACGCTTAAACAATGTCTTTCGACCCTTATAGCAAGATATTTAAAATATACTTAATTTGTTAAAATACCAAGAAAATCTTAACACTAAAACTTGTAATATGGAAATTGTGTTAACGTAAAACTAACTACAACTACTTTAAATAAACTTAAAAGTAACAAAATCTAGAAACATATAAAATATGTACCTACACTTTTTTTTTTTTTTCCTTTGAATGTGTAGGCACATAGAGGATTCTTTTGTCTGTGGCCCTTCTAGCAGCGTGATACATAATTTTATTAGTTTTTATTTATTTTTTCCCCTAAAATTTATTTTATTACTACCTAGCTGGCCAAACATCATGGAACAGTATTTTCAGGCACATATAATGAGATGCAATGACAAGGAAGATAACTACGAAAAATTCTCTTCCGCCTTTAACCACGAGAATTGTTGGTACTGCCTATTAACGTTTTCTTGTCACGGACTGATATCGCCTACTGAATTCTCCTCAGAGCTGCGAGCGGCATCTACATTGTAGGCATTCCGCCTGTCCACACAGAATCTGGTGGAGTAAAGCCGTTAAAGCGAACTGTCAATTGGTACATGAAGTTGGGGTGGTAAGCCGAGGAGATCAGGTTATTGCTCGAGGCTATTGCCCTTGCAACGTGCGTCCGAATAAGTTTGGGAAGAATGTTATCCACTGGGATTAGGGTGGCCCCGTTGAACAGGTCTCTTGAAAATCCGAATATTTTTCATCAAGTTCGGTTCCACGTTAAGCCACACAGACATCCATGCGCCAGTACAAGTCGGATGAGGGCCGTGTAACAGATCACCTATACCCTGGCATCGAGGTGGCTGCTGTGAAACAGTCTCTTTGTCAGGGCATAGGCCACTTTGGGTCTGGTTTGAGCAGCATCTAAATGTTTACTTAAATATACTAGATCCTGATTTTTCCAGCCGTGACCGTGGAGGCTTGACACCAAAAATTGTTGAGATGAAGAGAATCGGTCCAACATGGCTACCTTGGGCGACACCTCAGACGGCTATTCCACGGATTTTCAAAAAGATATCTGATTCATGAGATGGAGCCGCTTCGAAAACAAAGAAGAACGATTATTTCGTGTGAGCAATGTCAAATTCCTTTTCCTCTTTTTAGATCCAAAGCATTTGAGAAACGAATTCATTTAACTATGAATAAATATATCAATCATACTTATTCAACTTTTTGCTTGCGGTCTCTTAGATAAATTGCAAAACTGTCTTTGATACGCCTTCAGAAAACTGGCCTTAATAATTTTGTATTTAACAAAATAGGATCAATCATGTCCAACTTTTAAGGGTTAATGCAATGTTGGATGGATTAATATTGGAAAATAACGTTTAAAACATTAACTACATTTAATGTGCTTTTGAGTGTCCGTTTATTGCAGTTCAACTATCAACAATAAAGTGGTTATTGTAACCTTTGTTGTTTTTACGCCTGAAGTAAACAGTAAAAGAGATTCTCCCTCTGGTAAGTGTTGACTTAGCAGGCAATTCCTCCGATGCCTTGCTTTTCAGACCAAGCGTGATTTATTTTTAAAAATAGACTCCATGTTTTTTTTCAATTTTTAATTCTTAGGAGCTGATACTTCTCTGCGAGGTGGAATGAAGAGCTTTAGTGCACTTTCTTCTTAAACATGTAGTTGGGGGTAATAAGTCCTCGATAGAATGTAATAACCTTTGCTTTATGCCTTCGAATTTACTTTATCAAATAGTAATCTACTCTAAATGGGGATGGCTACATTTTAAGTGACTTTATAAGGATACAATTTTTTGTTCTAAGACTCTGCATATCTATGGAGACAAACCATCAGATATAGTCACTCACAACCTTAGAATCATTTTTATCATACTTGCTCCCACTTGGAATCACAGGTTCATCGAAGTGTCTGCTAAAAAAAAACTCTCTCCTTGTCATCGCATAGACGGTTATTCGCCGGTGCTCATCCTCGGTGCTCAATTTGATTCCAAAGATCATATTTGCTAGATCTATCTCGCTAGTTTGAGGCTTTTGATAACTCCTTCAATGTCATAACCTCAAGTCTGTCCATCTGTAAAAACGTTAAATCGAGACTGCATTGCACACTGAAATTTTCGAAATCACGATCTGGACTTCCATTGTTCCATCAAATGGAATGGTTTATGATAACCCAAGAGGACATTCTTGAAAAGATTAACCAAACTGAACAGTTTAAATGGATTTCGGTGAAAAGCTACTTTTGTATTTAAAAAATGAAATGCAAAAAAATTTCTTAGCGTTAATCTTAATTGTTAAACATTTAGGCAAACTTAATAGAAACTTCATTCCCTCAATATTGGACGACTTTCTTTTCTGATCAACTCCTGCGAGTATATTATTCTGCACGCTCACCATAGTCATCGACTTTTGCCACAAGAACATGTGTTGCTGCCTAAAAGTGAAAGTCTCATTCACACCTATAGCCTGAATTCCGCTCTATTCTTCCACCAACGTAAAGCCATGTCACGAAATTAAGGCATTTCTCTTTCGATATAAATTAAAGCAACCAAACCTAATCGATGGATAGGAATGTGAAGGTTAATGACAGTATGCTGAACGCAGAACTATTCAATGGCGGCCATTGACTCGCCCACTGTCAATCAAACTCATTCCGTGCGACAACAATGATGATCACCCTCTTCTTTTCATTGGCCTCGTTAGACGAACCATCAACTCGAATGCATTTAGCGAAGCGAGTGACCAGATCAATGACTGACGAAATTTTAGAAGGGTTACTTGGTTAACCAATTCATCAAAGAGCCGGTTCCTGCTTGGACAGAAAAACTCCATCTTTCTCTCACAACTGAAATGAAATCAAATAAATTTTTTACATTCGATTGAAATCAGTATTCACCGGGTGTGCAGACGAGGTGCACCCGTCCATCCATCTAGCGTTTCATGGAACGCAAAGTGAAACGATTTACTAGCGGCTGTGTGTGCTTCACATGCCGTAATTTATTTCGAGCATTTCAAATTGCTTTCAGCTACAAAAAAAAATTAAATTAAAAAATTAAATCGAATTAGGTGCATGTAGCCGGTGGAGAGATGAATAATAAAAATGAGGGTTCAGCAAGCCAGTGGCTTACAGTGGGGCCAAAATGTTTTCTTGATTTGTTTCGAGAAAAAAAAAATTATATGTTATTTCTGACACATTGAATAATAAAAAAAAATTAAAATAATAATAAAATAAACATACAAGCAAGCGTTTTTTCGACGTTTGGATTTTCGACAAGCTGTATAGTAAAACAATTATTCGGACAACGTTAGTTTGTAACTTCTGCTGACGTTGAAATTTTTTTTCTGATTTTTTTATAATTCTTAATCTTCTTTAAACTGGTAAGAAAAAACAAACAAAATAAAGGGATACAATTTTTAAGACGCTCAATAATTACTGTGAAATTATTCGGACACACACAATTCTGATACTGAACACCTCTGAAAAAGCGTTAGTAAAAAATGACAGACACATAAATTCATAAGGTTTAACGTGGGAGAAAATGGGATAGAAAGCATTATACAGTGTTTCTTAAGTTCGTGTTTCTCTTTGGGCTCTGCTTACTACCCCCTCAACTCGTGTTTACCAAGGCATATTGGGAGTTTGCTTGGGCCTCAGTATCTAATAAATCGGTGATTACAAAACGTAACCATTTCGCACTAGTGTCTGATTGTGGAGGTACATTTTGTGAAATTGTATATGAATATGACAAATCACATGCTCAACAGCTCCTGTACGTCACACTTTTTCGAGTAACGTCGATTGAGGGCCTACATATTGTTTCAAAAAATTTTATAGCAAATTTTATCAAATTTTATTTTTTTTATCAGTCCGAAATTAAAAGAATTCACACTTGAATTGCGAGCTGAGTTTCAATGGTAGAGCTTGAATCGGCAAGAAGCTGCTGAGAAACTATTGTATGATTTTATAAGTACAAGGAAAGGACTTTAAATGCCAAAGCTTACGAGCTCATGCTCAAGATCTTCAGCTTGACAGAATAGCATCGTCGTCGAATTTTCTTATTCTCTCCGAGACGTGGATGAATGATGAAAAGATTGTAGTTATTCTTGACATTGTAATTAAATATAAAAGGCCACATACGAGAGCCGGCGAAGTTGCAATCTACCACAATTCGAAAGACGGAGCCCGTGTTATTACTCCACAAATGGAACTCAATATACAACAACAGAAATCTTCATCAGTTCAGCTTTCTCTAAAGAGGGAGAAATATGTGCAATTCAAACCAAATTAAATAATCCAACCAATCAATAAATTCAATTTTTGAATTCTTTCACGAAAATTTAATTAAAAACACACCAGAAGTATGACAAATTCTCGAAAAAGATTTCGATAAAATTCCGATGATTCTAAGTGGGGATTTAAATGTAAATTTTGGATCTGATACAGCGATACCGTTGATTGAGTTTTTTGACGCCAAATTGAATTTGAAAATGTGCAGCAGTCGCACTGTATCAACAACAAGATCAAAAACAGTAATTGACGCAGTATTTCAAAGATATTTTGACCACATTAAGACCAAAGAATTTATTTCACAGTTCACTTACCATAATGCTCTTGTATCATTTGTCGAAAATGTAAGCTCTGAGTCTGAATAAATCTATGTAATATATACGAATTAATGTTAAATAATTATCTAGCTTTGTATCACTATGAACGTTCAATTAACTTCTTCCCGAAATTTTACAATTGTCTCATTATCATGAAACCAAAACTTTTGGATGCATGCACACATGCTTTATTTTCTCGAAGTGTCATCCACCAATATTCTGATTGGTTCCTCAATTTCTGACTTACCAAACATTCGGACTCTGCCATATTTCCTACAAATATTTTAAAACACAAATTACTCCTCGCATGAATTGGTGCATTAATATTGCAAGGTCGCTTAAAATTTTGCCACCGTGAGAATGTCAAATAGGCTGAATTGCAAGCTGATTAGACTTTGCTTATGGTCAGAATAAAAGCATTTCCGTCCATAAATACCGTCGTATGAGGGTGCAGTCTCATCTTTACACAGAGTGTTAGCTTGTTTATAAATTCCTTCGCGAGTTCCACACGAAGTCACTTATCTTTGAAGTTTATGTGAGACTTTTCTGTATAACATAAACCTTGTCTAAACCTTCCTTGTCTTCCAATTTTCTCTGAACTGTTCTTGCTTTTTTTTTAAAGTTCGGTCTTTAGACTAAAGTCACTGTAGTAGGCAGATTTTTTAGAAACTTTGGCATGCAATAAAAAATATTCATAAAATTGAAACCATCTGCAAACCAAATGGCTTATCGAGTCTTACAAATCCCAGTTAATATCAAAACAAAGTGTACATTTTTTTAAATTAAGCGAAATATTAAAAAAAATCAGCGCCAATAATCAGCTCAGTTGAAAATTATTCACAGAAGGTTTATTATTAACTTTTATTATTTATTTATTAGTTAGTGAAAATATAAACCATCCGAGGGCGCGCTCAAACACACGTGATGAATTTCACCAAAATCGGTTCAGCCTTTAAGGAGGAGACTTTTATTTAAAAAAAAAATATATGTACGAGTATGTGTACTGCAATATATAAACGAAAACATTCTCAAAAGTTCAGGATTTAAAAAAAAACTTAGAAACAGCAAGAGCAACAAACTTTAATACAATAAAACTCAAAGTCACTAAAAGAATCGTTGTCAAATAATGAAAGTATAGTTGAGTCTCACACGAAGGGTTCCATGCTTATGCAACACTATGTTTCTTTAACTCCACGAATATGCAAGATTAAGCCCGAAAAAGTAAAAGCTCGACATTGGTTTACACTTTATTCCAATGAGAACAAAAACTTCCAAATGCAGAAGCAAAAAGGTTTAAAATAATTAATTTTCTTTGCAGACTTACTGTAGAGATTTGTGATTCTATGATTCTCACAATTCTTGTGGCAAATTCATGCAAGGAATTCATCCTAAACTAAGTCAAAATTCGTTCAGTATTCGTTGATGAACATCAAAATGTAGGGGAGTTAGCGCGAACTTCAATTTGCTTCCCTATCGCTTGTCACATCCGTGTAGGTGTTTTGCTCTTGCAACTATAGATATTGATAACTATGGTATTTCTTTAAAAATACTCTAAAGAAGGGATTGAAAAATATTGAAAAATAAAAAATTAGGTGTGTGTGCTTTAAATGCGTAATCAGCACACACAATGTCATTGAATGCTTACATTTTCTTCATTTTGCAAAACTCTGTTTTGATTGATTGTGATTGAAAAACTTTTTTTAAATCTTTTGTTCTTAAAAAATGGCATTGTTATTCATTTTTTCGGATTGAAAATTGAATGCTGCCACGGAAGCAAAATACGTATACATGGACGTGACACTTGCTTTGGTTGGGTAGAAACAATTTGACACTCTTTCCACAAGCTGCATTCATTCCAGAAGTTCCTTTGGGCCCTTTTGGGAACGGAACCCTATAAATCAACAAAGTTTTTCCAATAGTTTTGACTCCAAAAAAAATACATGCTTTCTTTTGAAGCATTTGTATTATGAGCGTGACTGCTCTTATGCATTTGAAAAACTTACAAATATCTTAAGTATATTTTTGCTGTACGAAATGGATTAATTAACGCTTGAACAACTTCCCAAGAGCAGTCTTCTGCGCATACTACGAAGATGCACGAAAAGTTCCTTTTTTATTCGGTTATCTATTCATTCAGTGAAGTCAGGCCATTCTAGGTATTTAACGAATTTTTGCTTTCCGAACTACATAGCTCCAAATCATTGCACAGCTCATATTTTTTGCAAGTGTTACTTCTCTGTCCACCAGGAAGGTAGTCATACATCCGAACGGAATTTTGAATGGTCGTATTCTGCTGTCCTTCTTCTCGTCCGACATTTGGCTCCTTTGGAAAAAGTGCCAAGACTAGCGTTTTGTATAGGATGATTTTGGTCCTTCGAGTTAAGAGTTTCGATTTTTCGCTTCGAATAAGTCTTCATCGAATTTCCTTCAAATAATTGTCTGGGGTGTTAATATTTTTCCCAAGATAGATAGACTCCGATGTTCGACGGACCTTTTTCTTTAAGAAGTAATGTTTTTTTTTACTTGATGAGTAGGGAAAACTTTTACGTCGGTTGGAGATATGTTTCCTCCATACTCTATCACTTGGTCTATATAACTGATGAAAATGCTTCTTGAGTAATCCAACATTCAGTGGATCCTTGGCCCTCATCAGCATACCAGAGATTACTTTTTGCAACTGATTGACAGCCTTAATAAGTCACTATTGTTTTTTAAATTAAGCTGCAACATCGAAACCACATACCTTTGGCGTTTGTAGTAGACAATGGATCATTTCAAAGACTTTCACTTCTCTAACAAAGACTGTTCTCCGTAGAATCTCGACGTTTTCGGTGTGCAGAGACATTTAATGTTGAACATTCTGTTTTCAGTTGCTTCTATACAGCCAGCCTCAGCGGTTTTATCACTTCTTATCATTATCCTATGCTACATTTTGTGAGAGCTATTGTTGTGTAAAGTAATAAAGTGATCGTTTTCGGCTAATAATCATAGACAACTGGTAATCAAAATACAAGCACTTTATATCCTAACACAGCCAGAGCAAAAAACCACAACTTAAATTCCAAATCGATTGCAGCCACTGTGCAATAATATGAAACAAAAGAGAAAACTCAAAGCAAATCCCTCAAACGCCGCTCGAGCTGGCCACATTCATCCACATTCCATTTAATCAAATTGTGCTTCAACTTGTTTTTATATCTATGCACACCTTCACATACTCACATTGCAAAGAAAATCGGCGCGCCAAACACATTTGAACCACTAATTTCCAATCAATTGTTGAATTCGCTGGTGCAAGTTTTTGCCTCAACTCTTTTGTTTTTCGTTTCTTTGAAAATTGTTGCTGGCGGAGTTAGTGTATTTTTGTTTTTTTAGATGTCTTGCACTCTATTTGCGTGCTTGTATTTATTTTAAGGTTGGGCTATACAGTTTTTTTTTAAGATATTTTCCTATGATTTTTGTTTGCCGCAATTACGACACACGACAGCAACAAAGTTAGCCGGAGCTTTAGTATTTTCTCTTAGTTTTGTGTTCCATAAATTGTTCCAAATTGTATAATTAGTGTTCGTCCATCAAGTTGCAGAGATGTTATATGAAAATTCGAGTTTGCCATATTGTGTGTGTATTTCTTTCTGTATTGGCATCTGTGTGCTTGTGCACTGTCGAGGAGTTGTATGCTTTTTCGTGTTGCGTTCGTTTTCTTTGAATTCGTTTATGGACCAATTTGTGACTTTCGCTTTTATTTGAAATATGACACACTTCTTCGCCTGTGTGTTGGGTGTTTGACTTCATTGAAAATGAAATGAAAAGGAGCAAATCGTTTTGAATTCGATTGCAATTTGATTTGAACTTTGGAAAAAATGAATAGTTCCTGCGATAATTTTCCTGTTACTCAATAAATCTCTGAGTTTTGAAAGCTAATGCAAACTTTCAAAATGACACCGAAATTGGATATGTATGAGGTTATTAATCTATAATCTCTTCGCTTGATTAAGATAATCCTTTTTTTAAATGTTATTAATGCGGAGCATTTAAGTCAAGTAGCCTGACACTTAAGGTGAAAGTTGTTCACGCATTGGCGTGATTGATTTTCTGAAGATCTTATTTTCGAAATTTATAAAAGGTGAATGTTTTAATCGTATCCGGGTGTAAGAACGTCACTGCTTTTGAACGTATATGTTACCTTAAATAACTGACTTGAGTGATTTATACAGAAATATATTTTTTACTTTAAAATTATAAGAAGATTTGAATAGGCACTTTAAGTGGGCCCTTTTGATTTTTTCTTGAACCAACTATTTTTTTAATATTCTTTTATCTCGAAAAAGATCGGTTAAAAAAATTGCTGTATTGATGAAACATACATCGTGAGACTGCCTTTCTGTCTAGATTTTAAGTGCAAAAATTATATTTTCAAATAAGGCGCATTTATAACTAAGCAGCAACAAAAATGCAAAGGTTGAGCTATGAAAATTCACACGGAGCCATAGAAAAACCAATGCAACCACGGCTTGTGCCTGGTGAAGTTGTTAAGTTTTTTTTTTGGCACATCTTTGTTCCAAGGCGACAATGAAGGAAATGTTAAAGTTGATGGAGAGCGCTGCCGAGATAAATTGAGGATTTGGATTGGGATCCTGAAAATCACCGTCACCTACAATAGAGCCAGTCAGCTACTGAACTAGCTACTTTCATTAAAACCTGTTTGTTGTACAATATTTATGGGACGTGGTTTTTGTAAGTAAGGCTCTGAAACTGCTATGAGCACTCGGTTTTGGTCCTCTAAGTTCATAGTAAGATTTTCACCCATGCATGTGAAAAAATGTCTGCTTTGTTGCGATTTGAAGCGCCTGAAAATTGTTTCGCTCTACGGAGGTGCTGTCCGATTTTGACATTATGAACCAATCTTAGATACATGGTAAAAAGCTTCAATAGCTTTTGGTTGTGTGAAAATGTCTGATTTTGTGTCAAATAATCGTCATTAGCAGAACGTGTTGATTTACTTCTGTCATTCTGTCTAAAACCGGCGGCAAAGTCACATCGAAGAAAGGTAAAAATCCTTCGAAGATGATGAATTGGACACATTGTTCGATGAGAATCCGTGAGAACTACAAGAAGGGCTTACTTCTCCATTAAGAATTACCCGACAAGCCCTTTATAAGCGATTACATGCGCAAAGAACTTGGATGCCTTAAGTCATGTGACGTTGAGCGTCGTTTTTTCGCCTACGAACAGCTACTCCAGCGGCAAAAGGAAGAGCTTTCTACATCGCATCGTGACGGGTGATGAAAAAATGGATTCATTATAGCAACTACAAGAAATTAATGGAGACTGCCCGCTCATGCTTCTACGGCCTTATATTCAAACTGCATAGGCTCTGCTATATGTTTGGTGGGATCAGGTTTGTGTCATTTATTATGAAGTGTTTAAATCTAACGAAATCATCACAGGGCAATGGTATCGACTTCAATTGATGCGGTTGAACCAAGCACCGCATAAAAAATGGCCACAATACGAGCAGAGACACGAAAAAGTAATTCTACAGCATGGCTCGGCTCGGCCTTACGTTGCCAAGCGCGTGAAAGCCTACCTGGAAACGCTCAAATGAGAAGTCCTTTCCCACCCATGAATACTTGTTCCATCCGATGGCACATGGTCTAGCTGACCAGCTGTCCCACGCATATGATGAATAATGACTTGGTTCGTGGATGACCTCAAAAGATAAATAAATGGTTTTTCAACAGACACGCTACAAAAGTAGAGCAACAGGGACAGCAAACAAAACCATATTTCTTGCCGCTCTTTTGACATTTCTCTTAAGTAAGGTTTGCCATTTCATGATGGAAAGATATACGAGCCAACAACGAGTCGAAATTATTAAAATTTACTACCAAAATTCGGAGTCAGTGGCCTCAACGTTAAGAGCGCTACGTCCAATTTATGGTCGTCATAATCGTCCTAGCAGATCAACAATTGAGCGTCTAGTGGAAAAATTTGAATCCACAGGCACAGTACAAAATGTTCCCGTGCCAGTGAGACACGGAAGTGCCCGTAGTGTCGAGAATATTGCTGACGCTGAGGCTTCCACAAGCCACACGGCACCACAAGCCACACAGCGAATGTCACAATCAATTTATTGGAACCAAGTTTGGAGAATGTGTTAGCTCACGAAATGGTCGAGTAGCTTGGCCGCCTCGGTCGTGCGATTTGACGCCGTTAGACTATTTCCTGTGGGGCTACGTCAAGTCTATGGTCTCTGCCAACAAGCCAGCGACGATTGATGAACTTCGAACTTGAAAACCCTCGAAAATTGGGTTCAGCGTCTGGACTTCTGCAAGCGTGCCCGTGGTGGCCATGCAAAAGAAATGGAGTTCCATACATAATGGCATCGAACGTACTTTCACACGAATAAAGCATTTCATTGCGCTCTTATTGAAAAATCCTTTTCTCTTCCCTAAACGATATTCGAGCTCTGCCAGTAAGATGGGAAAAAAATTTAGCTAGCGATGGACAATACTTTGAACGATTCATTTGTGATGAAATTTTCATAAAAAAACGGACCCTGTTGCGCACTTCCTGTTTAAATCGCAACATTTTTCTTGAATGAAAATACTTCCTTGAATTAAAAATATTTGCAGGAATTGCGTCAGCAACTCACAACAACCGGTTTCACACTTACTAACCACAAAAGTATATTTAATTTTTAATAGATTGTTTTCTTAACTTTGCTGTACTTTGTTGAACCATACATTTTCCCCGAAAACTTGTCCTCTAATTAAAACAAGACTCTGTTTTTTAATTCTAGCTCGTTACCAACAGTAGATCCGCTTTCAAACGGAATCACTGGCTCCCTAATTACGCAAAGCGGTTTCTCCATTAATTCACATCAACTTGTGCGTTCGGATTAGTGCCATTTTCGTCAAGCCATTCATACCAACCAAGGCTAAACGCAAAACCAAGTGCATTGCACCTCAAGCACATTCCACTCGTCAATCACAAGCAACTTTCAAAAAATAACAAATTAACCGCCGTCAGTCTAATGGCCGAATTCAACAATAACACCTCAAAGAGAGACGTAATCCCGCACGCAGACCAGTTCTCGATTATCGAGCGCCCCTTAAAGCTCGAAATTGCTCAAAGACCAACACTTGAACGGTAAACCACTTCTGGCATGTGGACACATGGCGTGTATCGTATTCTAGAAACACAAAACAATCGTTTTTTTCGTCACTCTGTGAGCTGGCCGTAAATTGGTCTAAACTTGATTATTTGCCAACAATGCAATGCGATTGCCTAAAGCTTTTACGCTTAAACGGGGTATGAGTAACTCAGTCAACCTAGCAACAAATCTATGACTAGGGCTTGCCTAGGCAGCGATGCTAATATTTCATTTGATACATGGAATGGGTTCCGCTTGATCGCTGGAGGTTGTATCGGAACGAGGTTTGGTTTCGGGCGCGAAACTTAATCCCAGCCAAAAGGTAATTTCTTTGGGTTTTGATTCTGTGTATGCATTACGTCTGTGGTAATCGAGACGGACTATGGTGTGGAAGCCGCAAATAGCATTCGGCGTCGAGGCTTGCAAATGAGGAAGTCATATAGCATGAAACCCTTTGCGAGTGTATTTCAGCGACAAATCAATCTGAGTGGTTGGAGCCGGACTTGAGAAACGTTTATGGATTGGTTTCTTTTCTTACCTTTGCGCTGCTGGCATTGTGAAGCAATCGTGTGCTGTGGTTCTGCAGTGGTCATCGGGTTGTCTGTGGGAGTTTATGAAACTTAAGGCTGCTTTGTATGCAGTTTGCATTTTTGTGATGATTCATTAAGAATGTTCGGATATGCAAATAATCAAGACTTGAATATTTTAGTGCAGTTCGAAGATAATAATCAAGTCTTGGTTTAAATTCTCATGCGTAAATCTACAATCTTTTCTCACAAATCATTTTAGTTCACCAGAGAAGGCGATCGCAGTTTCAAAGACGCAGATTTTACTTGACAAGGTCTGTCTCAACAAGCGAGCTATTTTTTTCACTTTGAACTGTACTCGATTTTTTTTTTTTGCAAAATAGCTTATCGATCGATCCTTGGAGAATCTAAGCCTGCGTATAATCTACTTGCCATTCTTCTCAGTAACGGGGACGCATCTCACAGTTTTTGAGATACATCTTCCTGGCATCTGCGGTTGCTTGACCCTTCAAACTAATGTTTGGTCTTTACATTTTTAGGGTTCCGTACCCAAAAAATGCCAACGGAACCCTAAAACTAAGTGGACACTTGCAATTTTCACAGAATGTGTACTACAATGGCCGCTATAACAAAAAAAAATGATACAACGTTAAAAATAAATGAGTGTCCGCAGATTTCACAATAAACACATTTGTATAATAAATCTGTGTCAAAAATTCTTTAAATTGTGAAATTTTTAATTTATAAAAATGCCTTGTCTTGATTTCTCTTATTGGAATTGCTGTGTTTTCGAAATTCATACTTGATGTTGAGTCGCTTGACAACATCATCAATCAATGGTATGAGAAATTAAATTTAAAGAAAGTGTTGCATACTGTTTCGTGGTACGGAACCCTTCGTGTAAGAGACAAACTCGCTCTTGGCCGTTTTGTCGTAAGCCTCGTGGCTCAGATTCGAAGACATTCTTCACTTGTGTACGTTTTGCCATTCGCTCATCTTGACCGAGCTATTTTCTTTCGCTATAGCTAATTAACCAGGATTTTGTATTTCGTGTAATTTTCTCTTTTTTGAAGTGAAAACTTAATTCAATCGCCTCAAATTGATTGGAACATCAATCTATACATCTATTCCATGTCGCTTTACAGTCGGCCTGCTAGTGGTTAGTGCTTTCACTGGTTATTCCCTTATTATTATTTTTTCGCCTAGAAGTAGGCAATTATTTTCTTTTCTTTTATTCTTGCGGCACTTAGAAAAATTTATAATCTTAAGGATGGACCAAACGATGATTAGTCCGTGACCGACCCCTTCCAAAGGAATCCCAAGCTGGTGAGAACTCGAGCGGATTCGGGACTACCTAAGAAAGAGGACGCTCGAGTAGGAGTCTCCTTTTCAGAGGACGAACAGCTAGCCTCGAGCCAGGAAACGTTAAAAGGAGACCTGGAAGTGAACACGCTGCACACGACTGCGCTCTCCATCCCTTCCACATCTTCGAATAAAGCTCTGAAGCACACTCGTTTAAGCGCACAACAGAACACGAAGAAAAAATGGAGGTCGGCCAGCTACATCCCGAATATGAGAGCCGCCTTAAGTGGAGTAAGACGCTCGTGCCAAGAATGCATGAAAATTTTTATTTAAATACCTAAAAAAGTTTCACTTGCTTCGTGGTTTCATAAAACCACACAATGTTTTTTTAAGACTCCTAAAATCTACTCTTGTGCTTTGTTAATCGTTCAACATCCAGCTCTGCAATGAAGAACTGACAAGATGAGTATTTTGTTCAACACAATCTTTTCAATTCGAGTTAGGAGTTTTGATCCTGGTTGTTTGGAGTGTTTGTTAGTTTCCATCTGATATCCCGGAAGGTGTAGTTTGTGAGTTGATATTATTCGAAACTTGCTGGTCTTCGAGGAATGGATATCTTTTCGATAGATTTTTTATATCTTTGATAGCCACTCTTGAGAGCCTCTTATCGACTGCACATCTCCATGTTGACAACAGCCCAACGCAATATCTGTTTGGAGGTTCTCTTCAGCAGCTTTTCTACAAAATGGCTGAGTGCCTGCTCCGAAGCCTGTAGCGATGCTATTTGATTTGAAATTAGGCGTTAAATTTTAAAGACTCTCCGATATCCTTGAGCTGAGAGAATACATAAATTCTTTCTTGTCTCGTTGTAGTTAATTTTCTTCTCGTCTAGCTTTGCCAAAGTCTCTTGCTGCTCGAGTTTGTCACTGCAGTGTATTCTTAATCATTTTGTCTGTTGCGGTCTGCACGCACTCATCATTCATTCCATACATTTGTTGTAAGGTTAGTTGATACGCTAAAGTTCCCTTGGCTTCACTTAATGTTCTGAGACGTCCAACTGGTTGAACTTCTTTCTAGTACTAGAAAGTCAAGCACTTAATCGAAGGGGCCAAAGGCGACAGTAGCCTGTCTGAACGTTTGCACATCTAGACTGTTTGGGTCGATTTGATCGATTCAATAGACAGCTCGACCGTTCGGGGTATGCCAGGTTACTGCATAGATCTTTGTTTGAGCAAACCTTGTGCTTCTTATAACCATATTACTAGCTTACCCAAAGTCGTACTTCAGACCTGTTCCATAGGCTTCGTCTAAGAGTGCGTAGAGTTCCACTGAAGTAAGTTTGTAACTGACATTTTAAAATTTCCCCTCGATACGGAATGCAGCAATGACCCTCATTCTCAATGAATCCGCAACCTTAATTTGTGCAATGCTAGTAGTTTCAGGGGTGTAGTGCTCTTTCATTTCAAACCTTTAAATGTTTATCCTTTTCCGCGAAGTGTCGGTAAAAAAAAATGTCTGTTGTGTCGGAGTTGACAATTGATTTGACATATTACCATGCTGTTTCGTTTTTCACATACCTACCCTTTTTTACTTAAAGTCTACATATTTTTTTTATTTCTTGTCAAGTAAAAAATCTAGATTTATGCCATGTCTGATGGTCAAAAATCCCACTGTGGATGGTGTTATATCAATGCCTCGACATCAAGACAGGTTGATTTGCTGCATATTCTTCCTTAGTAGGGGGCGTATTAAGAGCTGTCTACGTACATCCACAAGATATATTTCTTGGTCTATTTGATTTTTTTTGTTCGTGTCATTTCTAAGGAAAACTAGCCTTGATGCTGAAAGATTCCCATTTGCCATTGCAAAAATAAGTGAGACCTAATTTGAAGTCCAGAAACTATCGTTAGAAAAATTTTGTGTTGAGCAGAAGGAAGTACTTCTCTGCTGATTCCAGTGCCAATTTCGACACACATCAGAAGTCTGGCGGAACATTACATTCCTCTAGTTAAGGTTAAAATAAACCTAAAGCAATATACTTGTGAGTATCATCACCTTATTTATCATCCGCATTAAAAATGTCAGGCTTCTCCAGCTTTTAAATTTGTTCTATTGCTGATAGTTGCTTTCTATTATTCCTGTCATATTTCAGTTTTGTATTCCACTACGGTTGGGTAATTTGCAAAACAGAAGGTACAGCCGCCCCTTGGATCCGAGTTTTCTTAGGCAATGATTTGTTTCTGTTTTTTTTTTTTTTTTTAACTAGAATGAACTATCTTTTTTGGGGTTTTGTGTATTGTAGAATTCGTCATGCAGCATAATACAATATTTTAAGGCCCGAAATAAAATAAATCGATAAAGCCAAAAGGAATTCCATTTTCCTTTTAAACGTCACATTTTTGTTCGTTATTTTGACTGACAGCGGAAGGTGAGGGCAAACTTCCATTAAGCTCATAACCACACCCTACGAAGTAGTCCTTTCTCCTTTTTTTATATCATGACTTTGTACAGAGCGAGCAGAAGGATTACGAGAAGAATCGAATAATATTATTACGTGGTTAAAAACTCAGATGCATTTTGTGTTCGAAAAGAAACTGAGCATCTATATTGACTTTTTTCGATTCACCCAATTCGCAGTATTTTATTCGTCACAAGCTGATACAGTAGCATTTCAAGTTGGTACCTACGGTCAGTTGTAGTTGCGCATTGACATTTTCTTCACAGACTATTATTTTCATAACACGAACAGACTACTATCGCTGGTCGATTAATCCTCGCTCATCTTCCATCGTCTTGCTCGACATCGTCATCGACAAAAACGCGCTCACAGTGAACGAAAGAAAATCGCTACTCTTACTTCGCTGTCTGCTTCTTTGCGACTTATGGAATTTTTTCCTGTCACTAATGTAAATCACCTTGGATTGGGAGTGAGGAGAGGTGAGCAGCCATCCAAAATTTTACCTTTCTTATAAGTTAAAAGAAACTGTTAACATATTTACGATATTCTGATGCACCTTGGACTTCAACTCTCCTTTCACCACATTTCACTGCCAAGAACTATCACATCTTTAAGAGCCTTTCTTTTGAGGTAAAATCAAAAGCCGCCTTAAATTCCCTCACAACGGTAACAGCAACAGCTTCTTAAAGTGCACTCTGTAGTTCATGTCTCAAAAAAGTGAATGTATCCAAACAGATACTATCTCCGCACTACTGTGGCAATTGTAAAAAAGTGATCGCAAATGTTGAAACATGACCAGCCGAGTCCAAATATTCAACTATCCACGGTTTTCAATGACATGGGAACAACCTTTTCTAACAACAATGCCTCCATGAGTAATACTTTCGTTTTTATGATCATCCAATTCCGGTCACTAATCCCCCAGCAATCTTGGGTAAGCCTTTTTCACGATCTACAAGACGCATCGTTGCGCAAATTCCACATCTCGATTGCAAACAAATTGACGTAGATGTTGGCTCAAACTCATCAAGTCAAGACTACAAAACCTCCAAGACCTCATAAAGCGCATTAATTTATGTAGATCTTTGAGTGGCAAAAAACAGTTAACAACTTTAGCAGTTGGTGTCTTGTTTTTTAGAGGAAGATTTCCAAATTTTTTTTAAGGCTGTTGGCATAATCAGAAGACCGCATCACACTTAACGCATTTATGCAAACGAGACTGACCCAAATGCTTCAGTCAGTCTGGCGAACATTTAGTAACATGATTTGTAACATATTTTTTTTAAGTTTGACCTCCTGATCGAAATTGCAAAGAATAAAAGCTTTGTTTTGGTTAATGGTGTGAACAAACGTTGGGGTTATGCTCTCGTCGAAGTACCTTGAACTACGATTATGAAATTAGTACAAAGCTGATATGCCATTTAGAACATCGCATTCATCCGGAGGACTTCTGACCATCTGCATTGTATCAAGAGAAAAAAATAAGACTTATCCTCACTAACGTATACTAACTCTTCTTAACTTTGTAACTGGCCTTTTTGTGAGTGCTCCTACTACTAGGGGGCTCAAAATATGTAACCCTACCTGAAGATGGTGTCACTTTTGTAAATTCCAGCAACTATTAGTTTTGCTTTGATATTTATTAAGATTCCAGATGCAGAAAAATATTATCAAGCTCTGGAGCTTTTATGATGTTATTCCCGATTTTGGCTCAGTTTTTCCAATCTTTCGTACACTAAGGCGTTAGGCTGCTCACTTCGAAGAAGCTGGAACAATACCGAACAAAAGAGGCGCCGGAAGGCTCCGCGTTGGACGAAAATATCGCCACTTCTTCACGAAGACATCCACTTGAATTTACTGCTTGGTAGACTTTTATGCCGAAGATACGAATAGCAGCAGGCCTCAAGGACACCGTCGTGGGTAGCTAGGTTACTGTGTCAACTAATTTTTTAAGAAAGTTTATTAAATTTTTTAGCCTGTGGTATACCCCGGACTAAGGCTTATTTTTATAACTTACAATTATGAATTGTGAAGCAGGTGATGGAGGATAGGATATTTAGAAAGTGCATCGGTCATGGTGGAAATGAAAAATATCCTGCATGAAATTGGCCTTATGTAACATTCTGGACAAAGGTTCATGAGAAACGCAGTTGGTGCAATTTAAGCAAGCGGTCTAGAACTGGTGAATTAAAAGGATATCGGCAATGTCACGGAATTGCTCAAGAAACTGCAAATTTATGTGTCGCGATCGATGTGTTTATGTTGGTAGATTTCCTCAATCTACTCAACAGTGATCATTGCGCTAAACAGCGTCAAGTCGCCAGGCATTGATTTCATAGTAAGGAGCCAGAATTTCGAATTATAGTCGAAGATGTTAGATTGAGTTATGTAAAGTTATTTATTGACATAGGTAACTGAGATAGCAGACGTTACCCAAGTCACATAGAAAAGATACTTACAGAACAGATGTATCTATACTATTACAAACACTAATATTGTAAAGGGGTAATGCTTCTAAGTTTGTATGTGTGAGGTAATCTTTGAAACTACCCATCCAATTTCAAAAATTCTTTCACCAATACCTTCCACGGACCTTCCAAATGAACTTAAGCTATTAATTATCCCAAAATAGTTAGGGTCTTTCGTGGCGGCCAATTATTTTAAAAATGTTGTTGAAAAACAGGCAGTTTTTTTAAAAAACGTTGTCGTAACGGTAACAGATACTTACTTGCTTTCTAAAGAAAAGTTTTAGAACTGAAAAACTTCTATAAAAATTCTGCGATGACATAGTTCTACATGTTAATCTAAGTACAGAAATTGTAAAAATAGGACTAAAAATATATGTAAAATTAATTCAAATTTGTAAGGTTAAGTAAGCAGGAAATTTTGTAAAATTGTTTGGCCAATCAGTTCGCTTTGGTGTCACAGTGTGGTGAGTAAACCTTTTTGAGTCCTACCTTCGCTGACAAAGTCGCAAGACACAACAAATTGAAGATAAAGTAGTTTCTAGAGGGCTGTGGCAAACGTTTACTTTTAAAGCTGCTCTGATCATATTCTTGGAGGAGGTAATCATAGGAGGATGATAATTCGTCGGCAGATAACGATATACATATACGAGTTGCGGATAATGAGGTCAACATCATTGGCTGAAGGAAAATCATGGACCCAATGTGGCTTCCTTAAAGTACTCCTGATCTGGCCATAAATTGATAATGTTATATTGGGAGGATCAGAAAATAAAAACGTTTTGAGGGTTTTTAAAGCGGGATAAATTGATAATAGCGTTCCAAAACGTTGATTCAGTTGCACATATAGCTTGCGCGGCTTAAGACATTTTAAAGCATGCATTTCTGTGTCGTTTAATATCTGGTTTGGTGATTTGATTGCCTAAAATTAAAAAAAAAAAAAAAAATAAAAAACTGTTGAACGTTGTAGCATGACTACTAAGAAACTGGATAGAAGCAATAGGCCCCGATTTCAGTCAAAATATGGGAACCAGACTATAAAATAAACAGGCAAAAGGTCTTTTGCTCCAGAAATCTGTTCCGTTTTGTACCACACTAGAATCAGATACAAATTGCAAACATAAAAAGGTGCATAGATACCGACATCGACTTCGCAGTCAAGAAGCAGTAAGAAAACCATTGTTACAACCTCAACAGAATGAGGCTAGATTGCAACAAGAGCACCAGGCTTGGAAGTCAGTCGACTGGCCGAAACTTGCCCTACGATTTAATAAAAAAACGCCTAGTTAGAGTTTTGTGGTCTGTAAAACAATTTTTGGTGTTCCCAACAGTCAAACATGCAGGGGCCCCCTTATACTCCGTGGAAGTGTTGGAGGAATCTTTTTAATCATGAAAAAGTAGAGTTAACAGTACAATGTACAGCTATAAATATTTTTCTAATTTTAAAATTCTAATAGCCTACATCATGGCGTAAAATTGAAAGCGATTTAAAAAAAAAAAC
This sequence comes from Orthonevra nobilis, assembly GCA_963555765.1. Classification (NCBI taxonomy): domain Eukaryota; kingdom Metazoa; phylum Arthropoda; class Insecta; order Diptera; family Syrphidae; genus Orthonevra; species Orthonevra nobilis. The sequence goes on from OY743225.1 coordinate 115,705,450, forward strand.
TTTCTCTGTGAACTTAGCAAGAGTTTGAAAAGGTAATTTGATGCAGACTTATTGTAGAAATGTATGAGTCTGCGTTTTTTCAATCTCAAAGCAAATTCGTTAATGAATTTCAAAATATATTCGTGTTAGTGCGAATTCCAATGTCCTACCTTACGTGTGTCAAATCCGTATACTTGTTTTGCTATCGCACAGCTGAGTTTATCTCAACCAAAGAAATTGATTATATAATTTTTTCTTGAAAATGAAATTCAAGAAATATTTAGTTGTCATCGTTTCAAGGAAGGAACGAATGACAAGGAAAATATTGAAAAATAAAAATAAAATATAAACTTCGTATATATTTGTGTGCTTGTCATTCAATGTTTACATTTTTCTCTATTATTCAACACTTTGTTTTGATGCCGCCTGAAACAAAACAAATTCACTGATGTGACACTGGTTTGGTAGAAAAATATTGAACTCGCACTAACCTTGTTACATTTTAACATTCATTACACAAATTCCCCACAAATTATTGTTAGAAAAAAATGTCTCTTATTGTATTGGATAGAATTCAAATTCGTATTAAGTGTCGCTTCGCATGACAACATTGCCAATCGTTAGCTGCTTCATGAAACGAGATAATTGCCTACTTTAAGGTGTTGCAATTTGAAAAACACGTTCTTTGTATGGGGACCCCGCTTTATTTTTAACTTTACATAATTTGCTATTATTTGTTGTTGCAGTGGTAATCTGTGACGCATCTATTTATTACGGTTTAATAGATACAGTCCTGTGACAGACGGACGAACAGTTGAGACTTTGTAACAGGGTTTCGTTAGGGCACTGTGTATAAAAGGGCCTGACAAATCACCTTACCTTAACTCAATAGAGGTGTTTTGGGACGAAATTGACAGCGAATTGGAATTTATCAAGAATTAAACTGACGGCCAAAGTTATTCAATTGCGAGGTGGATTTTTCGACTCAAAAGTTGTCTAACTTCGTGCTTAAGCTTTAAGGAACTGATTGAAAATGACAGAGTTTTCTATATTTCTATGGCATTATAGTTACTAGCGGCTAACAAGTGCCACTGTACGCGTCTAGAAATTTTATCTATCAGTACTTTAATGTTTTATGTCAATGCGATTCCTTACAGTTTAGTTCATTTCTCAAAATCAAATCCATTTAGAATTTTATGACCACAGGTTTCATTTAATTGTGACGCATCCAACTGAATGTCTCACATTACCTCGTGTCACAATGGGTCAAGTCTTATTCGAATATAGACAGACCCACACCCAAATATTCGATGACTAACTGACCAGCTGACATCACTTCTCAGAACTTTTTTTTTAACTCATTCATTTCCTAGAGCAGGCGACCCTGAAACTTTTTTTTTTAATTCTTTTTTTGCCGGTCTGTTTAGAAAAGAAGTAATTATTTATGTCTCGATGTTTGTTGAAGTTTTTATCATTTTCTTATTCAATAATTAATTTTTACTTTATTGCTAAAAAAAAAAGAAAATAGCGCGACGGCCCTGAGGCGAGCACACGGACAAGCAACGCCCCAGAACGAAGTAGCGCGCAAAACAAAACAATTAGTTTGCGCAGAAACATGATCGTTTCGTTGGCCATGCGCAGAATTTGCACTTAACAGACCGAGAAATATTTCAAAAATCTCAGCTTGGCCAGAAGCCGCCGGACACTTCCGTAAAAAAAATCCGACGGAATCTGGTAAACAATTGCATTCCGTCTCTGGGAATTGTTGAGTAATGATTGTCGTTTAAGTTCAAGGATTGGGCTTCAATGATGCATGGCTAGAGTTTGTGGAAGAGATTCCAGGAACTCTGTACGTTGTCCAGTAAAGGTCGTTAAAAGTGAAACGGTTTATTTGTGTACAAACAAAAGAAATCAAACGACTTCGGTTGCGTACGTGCCGTACAATACGCAGATCATGGATAAGAGCTTCGCTAAGTGGAAGCCATTAGAAGGTCTTATGTCGGAGATAACTGATCTTGGAATTAAGCCAACGACCATTGTAACATAAAAACTGAATCAGAGTTCAATGAGCTTAACTTTAAGTCTTGGTTTTTTTTGTCTTAAGCGCATTTTAAGAGCGTCGGTTCATCGATTAAGAGGGGTAACGTCGAAAGCATAAGTCCGGGTTTTGTAAAATGGCTTTTGAGAAGGGTTGCCTCTGTAGGGTAAAGAAGGGGCATTAGGGGAGAGCCAATTTGTATTTCTAATGACTCGGGCGAAGTCGTTTGGGTCTGCTTGAGCAAGTGCAGGAAATGTTGTGAGGAATGGGGAACTTAGGTTTCTGTACCTTAATTTGCTAGGGCGGACATTCACAGAGGATGTTGGTGAATCCTCTGACAGAAAATTCTGCAGAACGTGTTAGACTGCACACTTTCCTGCATGTCTGCCAATAAGGCAGTGTCTCCTGAGATCAGATTGAACAGTTTCCTGGATCTTTGTTTGTTGAGTAGGGGCAAGATTAGTCTGTTAGTATTACTATCTCGTAAAGGGAAACCGGCGTTCATTAACAAGTTAAGATGTAGTGTTTAGGCAGCTTGGCTGTCTGTCAGTTTGTGCATTAATTTCGGCTTGAAATGAAGATGATCTCAAGACTTCCAACTTTTTGATCCAGTTTTGACCCATCATTATCTGTTGTGATGAATTCGTCAGGTATCAGGAGACAAGTATCTCACTTCTCACGGTGTATGTTAAGGGCTCCAAAGTTGGCAGTTAAGTTGACTTTTGATGCTGTTTGGTCTACAGCGATTGGAAAGAAGAAAGGTTGCATTGATTGCATTGAGTCTAACTGAGCAAAATTTTATTTGTTTTCTGACTAGAATGTCAGAGGGAGCATCTTGAAGGGAATCTTAGTCGAAATTAATTGAATGGAGAGCTCCAGTAATGAGTATGAGTAAAGCAGCCATCCTTCTAACATTATCGACCAGTTTCTGGTTTACCCCAATTGTTATGGTTTGCCGGGAGACTGGGCTTAACAACTGCAGTGTTCAATCAGGATATGATGTGGATCTGCAACCCTCATCTATCATTTACAGCAGCAAAGTGCACATGAGGGCTCCCGAATGAATAATATTCTCTGGGTGTATCAACAACGAACTTAGATGGTAAGGGGCATATTTGAAATCGGGGCCAAATTTTGATATTTTGAACTCCAACATGGATGTAACTCTAAAGAGTGATATTGATCTGCGAGAAAGATCAAAATCTACGGTTTTATTGCATTGACTTACTACAGAAGTAAATTAAGCAGTTTAACAATCCCTTCGTTCTGAAGAAGTATTTGTGTCTCGTCTACTACCAAATACATCCTGTGAAGATGTTATCAATAGTTTGAAAGAATATTGTGTTGATGTGGCATCGGTGAGATGCCAAAAAATAAATAAACAAGACAGTCTGTTTGCTTCTTTTAAACTTACAACTGAAGCAAATATATTCATTAGCAGCGAAATCTGGCCTGCTGATGCTGTTATCCGTGAATTCGTTCTAAAATCGGGAACGAAAAGCACCCTATCCAATACACATTCAAAAGACTACTGCGATTATCCCTTTTTTACCCAAATGTAAGGGGATTACGTACTTAGTCTCATAGTCTTTTCCTTTCTTCCCATAATTCCGCATATGATGCTATTGCTTTGACTGAAACTTGGCTCAATCCAAGTTTTTTAAATAGTGAACTATTTTCCTCCGAGTTCGAAATCTATCAAAAAGATAGATCCTCAAACATCACAGATCCTGAAGGAGGTGGTGTTATTATTGGTATTCGCAATACTTTTGCAAGTTCCATCTTTCCAATCCCGAATATTGAAAATCTGGATATAATCTGTGTCACAGTTAAGCTCAAATCTAAACTGATTTTTATTATAAATGTCTTTATTCCCCCCACGAGCTCTAACATTGTTTATGAAAGTGTCTCAGCTGCTATCAACTTGGTTTTCGATAACTGCAAGCCTCTCGATGAAATTTTATTATTCGGTGATTTCAACCTTGTTTCTCAAGATGCATTGAAATCGCCGATACTTCTTAGCTTCTAAGGTTCGAACACGAAATAAATGTAGACAGTGCTTCATGTCAGAACACTTCGAGCCTCTGATTTAATCTCGAACTTTATCTTTATTTCAACATACACACAAATGTTTATTTACTCAGACCCGAGGCTATATTTTAATTCTAAAAACTTGAGTTAATTTTTTACTTTTAATAGTATTTTTATTCATTTAACTATTTTTAGTTTATTAATTCAATGTTATTATTTGAATTTTGAATTTCGAATGTTTATTTATATATGTACTCTGTTAATTTGTAATACTTTTAAATGCTTAATTTGACAATTTGAGTTGTAACTTCAATTATTAATTATTTATATTTAATATTATTTTGATTTTGAATTTTTATATTCGTATTTTATTCATTTGTTAATTTTATTACTAATTCAACTAACTTTTTCACTATCTTTATTAATATTCGATCATTGAAATCTGGATAAACTGTAGCATTTATTTAAAAGTTATATTAAATTCATGAAAAATTAATAAATAAATGTTAATCTAAAAATTTAAATCAATCTTGCCAAGGCGACTACCTTGCAGTAACCAACTCGATAACAGGTGATTTCATTTACTACTTGATCCGCTTTTCAGACCTTTGATTGCTTCTGGTTGTATCGTGTGGTTCTTGTCTTCATTTTTATAGAACTCCAGATCCCCAATGCTACAAATTCTTTACAATTAGAGCCCATGTGATCGCGCTACCTATCAGTGGCACATGACAAGGGCAGACTTCGACTAACTTCTTTTTCTAAGGGCCTCTCTACCACAACGTTTTATGCAAAGAAAGTATGCTTCTTTTGTGGCGTCATCCTTCGGAAGCGCTCCTCTAATTCGATTCTAAGGCCAGATCCAAATTAGGTGGTTGATGTGCTAAAGTGTTTATAATCAATTCCGAAGAAAGCCTTCGTTTCAATAGGGCGCTATAAGACCGCGACATATAAGATTAACAAAAGCAGCAAAAACAATTTTGGTGGCTTACAGCAAACCTGCTGGAAAACAGCTTTTCGATTTCACTCAAGGTTAAGCTGCCTTTGGAACACAATGAAATTCGTCCCAGAAGAGCACTATTGGATTGAGTTTAAAGTTTGAAGGAAAGCCATATCGAACGTATAAGCATACTCTCCTTTTTCAAACTCGACTGGTCCCAAAGACTTTCGATCAAATGGTTGATGTCCTACTACATAAAGGGCTGCGGTAGCTGAAAGCCTATTTGCCTTTGTAACTGATGTTTTTCTTTGAATGCGAATGGTTGAAGGGTGTACATATTTCTGAAATTGGTTTAAATATGTTCCGTCTTGATTGATGTCAAAAAGTACCTGACATGCATCCTTGGGGGCATTTTTGTACTTAAACTTGAATATTTCCATTTGAGAGCGGTTGGATATGGTCAGTGATGGTGTTTGTATTTGTATTTGTCTTCATTTGAAATGAATATTTGCACATTAAGATTAAAATCTTATAAGTAGTGAAATAGTCTAAGTAATAATTAATAGTTATTATAAACAGATTACATAATTCAATTCAATTTATGATCACAAGTTTAAAAGTAAAGGTTAAGCGAAAACTAATTGCATAAGCCGAAAGAAGATAGAATAAGAATAGGATAATTTTTGTTTAATTTACTATATCATTGGCCAAATTTTCGAAGAGGAGGGTCTTAACACTGTTTGCGCTTCTGATTCTTCTAAGGCAGTGAGTTCCATAGTCGAGCGACGTGGACAAAAAAACTTCTTTCAGAAACTAGACAATTATACCTTAAAGCAAACGATCTTTGAGAAGTTCCAAAATTAAGTCTGTTGTATAAATATTCAAGCTGACCCGTTTGAATAATTTTGTTCAGCAGGATAAGTGAACGGAACTCAAAAAGTTTGCTTAATGTAAGGCCCGTGATCTGCTTAGAGTGAGCTGATATATGGTCATGGTAACGGATATTAAAAATATATCTCGCAAAATTGTTTTAAATGACATTTTATTTATATTATAGTCCAATTTACTTAAGACTTCGCATCCGTAAAGCAGAATGGGTAACAGCAACGACCTCACCAGTAACATTTTTACATTTGTAGGTATGAAATATTGGGTTGTCCATAATAAACGGTAGCCACTACATGATCGGTCCATGGAAGTGTGACGTTAAAAACCATACCTAAGTTTCTGGCTGTGCAGACGAACTCTAAAGTTTCTTCATCGAGTTTGATTGGTGGGAAGTAAGATGTGTCGAGTCCTCTTTTATAAATGCAGAGCGCTTTAGATTTCATTGGGCTTAGAGATAAGTTGAGCTTAGTGGTCCAGTTAAGAATTCTATTCAGATCTGCATTTATGTCACCAATCGCAAGGGAGCGGACATGTCAGGTAGAGCTGGAAATCGTCAGCATACATGTGCACAGTACAGTGCTTGGCTAATCGGACCAAGAATGGACCTTTGTGGCACTACCTTAACGACATATAGGAACGACGACATTCTGTCTCCAACCATCACGCATTGCATTCGACCAGTCAAGTAAGAGCGTAGAAGTTTAGCTGCCAGCGGCGAAAATCCAAAAGTGTTCGTTAGCTTATTGCATGGAAGTGCATGGTCTACAGTATCAAATGCTTTTGAAAAATTCAGCAGGGTTAAAAATGTTGGACAATTCAAATCCAGACCTCTTCGGATATCATCGACCACAAACAGGAGTGCTGTTGTGCAACTTCTTTTCGCACGAAAGCCCGACTGGGTGGAACTTATAACTTTTTTTGCGGTTAAATACGTTTGCATTTGTTTGAGTATCGCCTTTTCGAATACTTTCGACAGAAATGGCAATATAGAAATTGGTCTGTATTCAGGATTAGCCCTACTCTGCGGCTTCGGGAATGGATGGTGTTTGCAGTTTTGTTTAACCACTCTTTGAATCGGTTCAATTGATTATGGAGATTATTGGTCTATTCCGAAGCTAATGAAGAGAAGTGGACACACTCCGCTATTCACTAACAATTAACACATTGATAAATAATCACTCAAATTACCTAGGTTTCACTAACTTTTCTTAATAAACAAAACAGGGTTAAAAGAACAAGCAATTAAGCCTTGCCAATTTCAGTCTTCTCCATTGAATTATGCTTTGATGATTTGCGTATAAGCAAGAAGCATTTAAAGAAAAGTACCTGTACGAATTCGTGTAAACATTTATGTTTCTCTTTTGAACATGCCTACAGCCACAACGAATCAACACAGTTAAGATAAAGCTTAGTCAATAACATCATTGACATCAAAATTTGCATTTCCTTCGTGACTGATTCGCTTCGAATTATCGCCTCTGCGTCTGTTCACTTCAAGATAAAAAAAAGTCTAACTAGGCCAAAGCACGTTTGATGCTTGCCTTCCAAGCAAATAATAAATATTAAAATATGATTTAGTGCCCATAAAGTATAATGTTATTGTCCTCTGCTAACTCATTTAGGTCTTCAACCTTCTACACTACTAACTATCTACGCCTACAGCTATAGTCATAGATATTATCCGTGAAACATTTCCTGCCATTGGTGGACCTATTGTTAAATTGACTTTCTTCTTAAATCATGGCCACTGCATTTGTGCCACTTGCGCCTCTTCGGCTCGGCTCGGCGAGTTTAAAGCAATTTCACTACTGAAAGATTTCTAGTTCCTGAAGTCACATTCAAGCCATTCAGTGTTCCGATTCTTGGGTTGTGCTATCTAGTGACTGGCATCCGGTGACGTTATGTATACCTTGAGTACCCAGCCAAGGACTGGGAATCAATCAAACGGAGCAATTGGCTGGTGTCTTTTTACTAATTGTGAACAATAAACGTATGTACGCACGAAAGGTTGGACGGTTGAATGGATGAGTAGTTTAGTTTGTGGAATGCAATTGCAAAACATCGAATTTGTGAAAACTGTTGCTAAGCCGTTAGCCGTTTATTCTTGCCAAAATCATAAAAAGTCTCAACTAAAGTTTCAACAGAGATTTGTGAAGATGCAAATAATACAGGCTTCTAAATATTTTACGAAATTTGTCTTTTTTTTGGATCAATGCCAAATAGCTTTACATAATTTAAGCTTAAAGCGAATGTCGAATGCTACAATATCGGGTTTCTCAATAAGAGCGCTACAAAAGTTTTAAATAAAACAAAAACGGTTTTGGATATCAATGAAATTCTTTATTCCTGTGAAAATACGTTCGATGCCATTATGTATGGAACTCGATTTCTTGTGCATGCCTACCACGGGCACGCATGCCTACCAGACGCTTAACCCAATTTTCGACGGTTTTCAAGCATAAATCGACAGATACTGCTGCAATTTCGCGTTCGACATTCGTACGAAGTTCATCAATCGTCGCTGACTTATTGGCATAGACCATAGGCTCGACGTAGACCCACAAGAAATAGTCTAAAGGCGTCAAATCGCACGACCGAGGCGGCAAAGCGATTGGACCATTTCGTGAGATAACACGTTCTCGAAACTTGGTTTCCAATAAATTGATTGTGACATTCGCTGTGTGGCTTGTGGCGCCGTCCTGTTGGAACCACATGTCCTCCAAGTCCATATCATCCAATTGGTGCCAAAAATATTCGGTTATCATTGAACGGTATCGATCTCCATTCACAGTAACGTGCTGGTCTTGATTACCACGGAAGAAGTACGGCCCAATGACGCCGCCGGCCAATAAACCACACCAAACCGTAATTTTTCGGAATGCAATGATGACTCATGGAGTACGTGTGGATTGCTGCCTGACCAATACCTCATATTTTGTTTATTGACGGAGCCATTCAGCCAGAAATGAGCCTCATCGCTGAAGATGATTTTTCGATGAAAATCCAAATCATTTTCAAGTTGTTGCTCGGCCCAATTTACGAACATACAACGCTTCTGGTTGTCAAACGGCTTCAGTTCTTGCGTCAGTTTAATCTTGTAATGTTGTAGGCCAAGATCTTTTCGCACAATTCGCCACAACGACGTCACAGAGATGCCCAACGCTTGAGAACGACGTGTGAGTGACACATTTGGGCTTTCTGCAACTGAAGCCTCAGCGGCAGCAATATTCTCGACACTACGGGCACTTCTTTGTTTCACTGGCACGGGAATATTTTGTACTGTGCCTGTGGATTCAAATTTTTCCACTAGACGCTCAATTGTTGATCTGCCAGGACGATTATGACGACCATAAATTGGACGTAGCGCTCTTAACGTTGAGGCCACTGACTCCGAATTTCGGTAGTAAATTTCAATAATTTCGGCTCGTTGTTGGCTCGTATATCTTTCCATCATGAAATGGCAAACCTTACTGAAGAGAAATGTCAAAAGAGCGGCAAGAAATATGGAGTTGTTTGCCGTCCCTGTCGCTCTACTTTTGTAGTGTCCCTGTTGAAAAACCCTTTATATTTCAGTCGTCTTATCAACTAAAATAATTCAAACAATGCGAGTGGAAAAAGACTTGGCGAATCATTGTCAAAGAGACCAAGTCAAAGCCGGGTAACTTTACATTATAAATTGGTACATAAACCGTTCGCCAATGAAGCTCAGAAAACCTTTACGGGTTTATGGTAAACAACTTTCGGTTTTCCGAATCCAAGCAACTCACTCGTTATTCTTACGTTCTATTCTGATTAAGATCCGCCAGAGCATTCGCAATTGAGGGACAATTGGCATTATTTAAGACCCCTACCGCAGTTTGAATTGAATTTGTTTTTTTACAAACGCCTCATCACTTTCAAGTGTGAAGTGGACTCATGAAGTACAGCATCTAAATATTGACTCTTAAACTCGACTTCCACTCAAATCTGTCAACACTCTTAGCACATTTGTTTGTGTTTCAAGGGGGGCGGCAAAGAAACAAGTGTTTTATTTCTTACCATTCAAAAATCCTTCCCAAAATACCATGACCATGTCAAGGTTGAATAATTTTGTCCCAGTCTAACTAAAATAGTGCAGACATTGTTTGGCGACATACTACTCCATTTAAAGAGTTTGCAATCAAAGGGATTCAGGACAGGATGTTACGTAGAAATAGGACGAAGAAACCAACCCATTAGCTTTGAGGAAATAGTTTGCATTAATTCCCCATTTATCCATTGAACGATTTCTAGTTTAATCCATTGGGTGACTATAGTGTGAGTCTTCATAACAACTCTCACCGGATGAGCGACTGGAATCAAGTCAATTCACATGGAAATGAATGAATGCAAGCAATGAAGGAAGGAAGGAAAGGCGGCTCTGTAAAAAGAGAACCATTCATGCCATCAAACGGGGACACATTCATGTGTTATGAGCATAACTCATTACCAGACGGGGAAAAAGACTTCAAGTACGGATAACCAGATACACTTGTTCCATTGTTGTTTGTTAGCCCCGGTCATAATTAAAACTTCTTTTTTTTTCCTTATTACATAAATGAGCAAAGAGCAAAAAAAAATTGCTTATAATGTCATAAGTACAATCGGAGGGAGTGTTTTTGTGGCTGGGAGGCTGGCGACTCACTTGTTTAAACTGGAACAGGAGACCACAGTGAAATGGCCAACAATGTACGCAAACAATTACCGTGATTTTCACATCGTAAATCGTTTCTGTTTTGGTTTTTTTTTTTATTTTTTGCTCCGCTAGTTGATTTTTTTATCTGTCTCGTTCTGCTGCCATGGAGTACGAAGTAAAACCTTGCTATGATGATTTTATGATGAGCTTCAGGCTTAAAGATGGACTTTCGCCGTTTTAAACTAACTCAGGCGCAAAAGTGTGTCTAGCAATCAAAAGGATGAGGCCTCAATTTTTCGACTGATTTTCGCGGTGTATTTTTTTTTATATGGAAACGTTTGTCACTCACTAGCGAATGTAACAGATGTTATCAAACGTTCTTTCGATTTTCGAATTTTCGATTAATTATATACATATTGACATTTGACATTGAGTCTTTCATTTTACTTTCAGTCGTTTAACATTCCGTACATTTTAAATAACTACGGTGCACAATCGCTCCAAATGATTTTTTCGTTGCTGATATCATATCTTAAGAACCGATGAAGGTATTCTTACAAATGAGACTCAAGCTTTTTCTGGGATCTAACATGTCATAAGGATGAGTCTTTGTTGTTGAAATGCTTCCTGCACTTTGCGGTTTCTCCTTCATGCTATTCGGTGCCTATCCGAAATATCATCGTTGCTTTTACCCTCCTGTCGTTTATCAGTTGCATCATCTGAATTCGTAAATCTTTTCGGTGTTTTATTGAACACTGGGCAATATTGTTTAGAATTGCCACTTGTAATTTCGTTAAAAAAAAACTTTTCCATCAATCATTGTTCCCATTTTCCCATTTTCCTTCCTAGATCATCAATTTGTTGTCTGAAAATAAGAAGCAACAAACACGTTTGCGTCTGTATTTATTTCACCTCCTGCCAGACTTATAGTTTGTTTATACGCACTTTAAACAAATAATCCACCGCAGCAGCATTTGCTTATTAACTTTACTCACAAAAAGTTTTGTGGTATGGTTGTCCATTCTTGAAGTTACAGTAATATTATTGTTGCTAGACATTTTTTCTTTTCTTTGGGATTCCTTTTTTTAGTTACTCACATTTGGGACAATATCAACGTTCAGACTTTTTAATGAAGTTCTTAAAATATTATATTTCTTATCTTGATAAGCCCAAAATCAAAAACGGAGCCATACTAACATTTACAATTTATCCTCCTAAACTGATGCAATGTCTTCAGTAGAAATATTTTTCGTTGCGCTTTATAACTTCTCCTTTTTAGCATATGGTTTTTTTGTCTGCCTCTGGACGACTTAGATGTTTCCAGTAAATCATTTGTTCCACTTAATGCAGCAGTGGTCATGGATCTTATTTTAAGCCAATTTCGATAAATAAACATTTATCCATTTAACTTTAATTCACTTAAAACCTGCTATAAAAAATGAACTGACAATTGAAGGAACGTCTTCAAATACCTCAGCTTAATATTTCCATTCATTTCAAACGCTATGGTTGTCAATGTTGCAGACATCTGTGATTTTTTAAAAAGAATTCATAGAAAATTCTTTTGTTACAATTGTTACAATTACAATTATTTAACGCGCGAATTGTCAAATACGTGAAGTTAAATTTTTTGAGATTATACAATTTTCTTTTTTTTTTCTTCAACAAAGTATTAAAAAACTTAAAAAAAAATATATGAATATAATCGGGAAAGTAGTTCTCAAAATATGGCGTGAACAAGCAAAAGTTTATTTTTATATATACTATATAAACGAGAAAGTTTATATTTTTTTAAAATGAAAGTTATTTAAGGTTATACAAATTTCCTATTATCAGACAATGAACTCTTGGAAAAGAGTATGAAAATGAATGAGGCCTCTTGAAAATTTCATAAAAAACAATTAAATGCGCGTCGAACACGAAAACGAAGGGTTCCGAAACAAAATATTTGATACTACATATTTGTTTAAAAAAAAAACATAAATTTACATGTCACATGCTGAAAAACGCTTTTTTTAAATCCCGATGATTTTAAAATTTATATTATTTTTACTATTTGTTTTTAAAGGGACCGAAGTAGTACTAATCCCAAAAGATACAGTCCTGTGACAAACGGTTTCCGCTGGCACCCTTGTTGTATAGCACCTTAAAAACCAAAGAAATTTTTCCATTTTGTGAATTTCAAACAATAATTTATTATGTTTTGAACCAAGGAAAAAGTTCCTCGTGTCTGAGTAAATTTTGCTTCTGGCAATCTTGAAAATGTTAATGGAAGAGTTGTCTTATTTGAAAAATAGAAGGCAGAGGTCCGAAAATATCCTTAATCTGACTGAACGTTCAGACAAATATTTGATGCTGTTTCCATTCATTGTTGTGAGAAGAAAGTGCAATTGTGATTGGGCCATAGCACATAACAAATGGCTCTAATGTCCAGCCATAATAATTTTAATATTTTTTTTCATCCGAAAAGACATTCCTTGCTTCGAGCGAAATATTTTCTATCGAAATTCAGCCAAAGCTCCTTCTGCACTTGCTTCAGAACAGGTTTCTTATTTTTATTATCCTTCTGGCCATCGTTTTACTGCCTGATACCCTGCTTTTGGAACTGAATTTAGTCGCTTGCTGAGTGGATTTCGAGTCGCAGATGTAACCGCTTTTCTAAGGAACTTTTTGCTTTGCACGTGAGTCCTTTCGGACGTATTGCTTCTTCTTGGCCTGTGAGTTTGAAATCTTTAAAGGCATCTAAGTTTTTTTTTTTTGCTGTCGATGTCAACGTTTTTCCGGAACCCATTTGTTTTTTTAAATTAGAAAAAAACAATCGTTTTAAAACCTTCGGAAATATTTTTAACATTTGTTTGCAAAAAAATGTTTAATCCAAATGGCGTACTATTCAATATCCTTGTTCAGTTGATAGCATTTAAATTTTATGCTATTATAATGGTTGAGTGAATAAAATTCAAACAGATATAATTCAAGAAAATTAAAGTCAGGAATGTTTGCTAAATCCTGGAATCCTAAATTTTACTCCTCTGTGGTCTTAGAATAAACATGGACAGCCTCCACTCCAAAAACCACACAAAGTAGTTTAACAATCAGGATGCTTGGTTTCTTCCGACTAAGTGAGAATATTTCGATCCTCACAAGCCGTAGTTTTGCATTTTAAACAAGCGGCCTTGTCTGAAGATTTTCAAGTCGATACTCACCATCTATTCATCGATTTCATCGTCCACCTCACCCTAAATGACGTGTTCTTCGCGACGAATGAAATAGAGGCCAGAATAGTTGGTCTTCAAATTATAGAGAACAAAAAAAAGAAGTGCTTTTGAAAAGAAAAGCCTCTTGGACAAAACATAACAGTTGACCTCAGGGAAAAAATATCCATTCTTTAATCGACGCCTTAACTCATCAAAGATAATCGATCCTACATCGGTTTGTCCACACAATAAGAATCAAATCACTTATCCGAAGGAACAGAATCATGCTCTTAAGATACTCCTCTTACTGGTGCGTCGAATCCAAAGCGGCCAAGTTCATTTAAAAAAGGTAAACCGAACCTCCGATTGAAAAATCATGCAAAGTCAAGAAACTTGGTCAACTTAATCAACCGGAAGCAACTTTTTCGGCCACTTGAAAATAGCTTTAGATCTAAGAGCTGGCTCAGATTCAATACAAGCTCTTTTAAAAATAGCAAGTGTTCTGGAAGGTGACTTTTCCGAAGTTGCTTGGTTTCCTTAATCAGAGAACTCACTTGGTCTAATTTGTCAGAGATTACAGCTTAAACTTGATTTTCCTGAGTGTCCAGTGATTTTAATTTACTTCTAATCGGGAAATAATCTCAACAAAGAAACCATGCGTTCTTTTATAAACAATTTTTTTTTTTCATTTATTTTTACTTTCATCAAGATTTATTTGTTTTTTTTATAATAATTATACATAAATGAGTAATTTCAATAAAATTGAAACTTGCAGTTTTCGTTTGTTTAAATAATTTCTATTTCCACTTGAAAATTTTCCAGTGTTATGATTTTTTCTTTTAGTAAACTTTTTGACTTTTATTTTTTTTAGCGGAGATTTGGTATCCACTCAAATGATCTTTCTTTTCAAATTTAATATCTAGATGCTCAGTTAATTATAATAATATTTTAATAATGTTTCTGTAATTTTATTTTTGTTTATAAATGATCACCATTCTTCTAATTCCAACCTGACCAGAAGCAGGCCTATCACTTAAATACTAAGTATTTATTCAAAATTTCATGTTTTTTTTTAAAATACCATTATTAACATTTAAAATTTGTTTAATTAAACAATTCTTTTACACAAATTTTTTTTTTAATTTCTTTGAATTCTTAAAAAGTTTGTAAGAGATGACAATGGTTTTTGGTTTAATTTTACTGCAAAGTACGATTTTCAAGTTTTAAATTCTATTTTCCAAAATACTTTTTAGATATATATGTATAAATGATTTTAATATTGATTTTTGTATAGTTAAACATTAATATTATTTGAAATTTTGCATTGTGAGATAAATGTTTAGATAGTGTTTTTTTTATATAATTTTCTTTTTGGTAGAACGAAGGATTTTGTGTTTTTTTTTTTCCTTTTTAAATGTTGAGCTTTGTATTTTGTTTATTTTAATATTTGGAATGTATTTTTGAATTGGCAGGAAATTTTGTCTCAAAGACATATGAAAATATACCCGCTAAAAAAAAACACATTTGAATATTTTTTGGCTGTGATTTTGGTTAGAGACCAGTCGGAAAGCTTTGGAGTTTTTAGACAAAAGACTTGAAAATTATATCAGAAACATTTCTCTGTCGATTACAAGTTTTAGTGAGCACTTTCGAAATGCCTATTTTGAGGGTTAACTTTCATGCATTTCAAATTTTAAGAAGAGACAGGTTCACCTCAACCTAGGCGATCATTACATTTTTTTGAGGCATTCATCAGTGACTCAATTTCCGTATGTTTTAGAGCTGTTCAAAAAACAGTCACAACCAATAGACGCAGGTCGACTTCGGACAGTATTTTCATTATTTGATTACCAACGGGAAGTGACTCTCAAAGAATTTGGACTGCCGCCATGTTTGGTTTCAATTTGTGATCATAGATGACGGCCGAATTCAGAGGCAAACTTCGTGTGTCGCATTTTTCATTCACTCAATTCGCAGTATTTATTTCCACACTTGTTTATAAGGAAGAAAGTGTTTTAGGATAGCATCATCTTCTCCAGCGGTCATTCAATGCTTCTGCAATTTCTCCTGCCGTGTTATATGGATCAGAAAGACAACCTCGACGGGTCTTCCTGACCGAGGAGCGTCTTTGAAATAACAACATATCTTCTCAACTGCTTTTACGCGTCAATTCAATTTTTTGAATGTATGCTTTTCATCATACAAATGTCTACTGCGGTACTTCTAAAAATTCGATCAGCAGTTGTCAATTGATTTATATTAGAGCAAATCGTTCAATTGAAGTTTTTACCGCCAACAGAGTTTGTTCGGTTTGCCAATTTCTCAGGACTTTGACGTCATCCAACGCCCATAAGAAATGGCACACGAAATTTATGCGGATAAGGAGCAAGTTGTCCAGTAAAAAAAATATCTTCTTAAGACTTACGCCGACTGTGTGGAGGAGGGCCATCTATATCCTTAACATAAACAAGATGTAAGTGCTTTCGGTACCCAGAATGTAGCATGCCGAACAAAGGCCGAAACGAGTTGACATTTCAAGAGAAAAACTTGAGAACCATTGACCGCCATGAGACGAAACAACCTGTCATTACCGCCAGCGATTAAAGCGATCGTGTTTTATTTAGATACCTGGAAAAACAAGCCACTTTTTGAAATATTTTCTACGCAGACCAGATCAGAAGATTGTGGGAAGCTATCATGAAAAAGCGGATTTCTGGAGTGCTCTGAGAGACTGGTTAATCGACATTGGGATCATCTCTTGTATACTTAAACCTGCAAGTTTTCCAAAATTTATTAAAAAAGCGACAAAGAAATGAACTTCCCTGCTTCTGAAAAAATAAACAAGTATTTTGCACGTTCGAGTATGAGTGAAATTTGCCAACACTTTTTTTATGAATCTTGTGCAAAAAAACTGCAAAAAGAAGCATGGATCCGTCGACTGAAAATGAATAAAAAAAAAGCAAATTGAAAAAAATGAAATGATGAAATTAAAATTATTATTTATGTGTTTTATTATTTAACCATCTAAGAGAACTTAAGTTCTTAACTACATCCCTTAATTCCTTTTCAGTTTTCATTAAAAAATTGTCAAATCTTTAAAAAAAGAACAACAACAGTATAAGTATATTGTTTATGTATTGTGTTACTATTTCTGCAGTTCATCTATTGAAATATTTTGAAAAATTGAATGGCAGTTTATTAAAGTTCTCGTTTTTGATTACATTTGAAATTCGGAATATCTGTGCTTCACATTAATCTTTATTAAAATAACTTCTTTTTCAAAAAAGAATAAAATATTAATGCCTAAATAGATACACAGATACATTGTACATATAAATATGTAATTGAAACTCGTATTTTTTTTTTATTTATATATAATAGTAATATTTTATTTATCGTCTTCATTAAATTGTAAATGGTCTTTATTTTTACTTTGAAACAATTTAAAAGTTTTTAACATTTATTTTTGTCTCAGTTTTATTTTTTTAATAAACTTATGAGTAGTAATCTTGGACATATTTCTATATATATTTTTTTTTTATTATTTTATTGTTCTTTTATATTTTTTTTACTACAAAAAAAAATTACTTATATATTTACTTTTCTTTATAACAAAAATAATCAATTATAATAATTGTATTTCACAATGAATAAAAGTTTTATGAATGTACTCGCTTTAAATGCAATTCTTTTATTCATGGTTCTTTTTTTTTTTGCTTTAAGAATAAAACAAAATTAAATTAAACACAACACGTATGTTTTTTGTTTTTTCAAAGATTTTTATTTAAACTTAAAAACAAATAAAGAATTCATATAATATTTATATTTCTCTCAGTGTTTGGTTGTGATTCTAATTGATTTTCATTTGATCTAGAGAGATTGAGAGATCAGAATGAGGAAAATAAGATTTTCTTGTTTTTTTTTTTAAGTTTTAACAAATGAAATAAAAAAAATTTAAAAGAATTTAAATAAAATACAGTCTCTCCATTATTTTTCAGGATAGTTAAAACGACAAAAAAAAATTATGATAATTTTAAAATAGCTTGTGTTCTTTTCTTGGTTGATTTCATTAAACTTATTTAAATAGTTTTTTATATTTTTTTTAAATAAGTATTTGTTGTTTTTGTATTTAATCCTGATCGGACGCTCCTGGATAATAATATGGCGGTGGGCGTTCGTATTCAGATGCTGGGGGCGCCATTGGAGGATTCTGGTATCTTGGTGGTCCACCATCCCAATGTCTATAAGGAGATTGAAATAAAATAAAAGTGGAAAATGAAGAAAACAAAGTTAATAGATTGTTAGAAAAATTTAAATGATGTGAAATATGCTGAACGGAATTATTTACAAATTAAAACTTATACAAAGCGAAATTGTTGATTATTTCTAAATTAAAATTAGAAGAATAAATTTTTTTGAAATATAATTTTCCGTAGACAGTCATGGGAATATTCTTGTGAAACAGAAATTGTATTGGTTCCATGAAAATAAAAAAAAAGTCGTATAGTTTTTTAAGTCAACAAACAAGTGGCTAACTAGTCTGCTTTGAAATATCTATGGACGCCCCTGTGTACTCCTTTTAACACACAATTTAGAGGAAACAAAGTTGGGTTAATTATGATTATCCATCATTATAATAAGAATCAAAAAATACGAAATGTACCACCGAGAAGTTCGTGTCAAAGACCACTCAATCGTTCGAAAACAACACCGGGTTTCGGCAAGGAGATTCGCTGTCGTGTGACTTTTTCAATCGAACATTTTGTACGAGGGGCAAGGGCAAACACGGAAGGTAATATCCTTCATAAGTCATTCAAATTGATAAGACGACATCAACATCTGCGCGCTTTCACGGCAATTGATACCAATCCGTCACCCACCACCTCGGTGGTACTGGCCTGAGGTGTATCTATGATAAAAGGACTACCGGTTGAAAATGTCGTTATTGCAGACAACTTCATATTTATTACTCTGAGGTGAATTTTGACCATGACAGCTGTCACATCAGAAACTTCATGTCATAATAATTATATTATTAGTGAAAACACACAAGTTTTTGTAAAGCCGTAAAAAGGTCTACATTCGTGCCATCAAAACAACATTTGCGGGAAGATTTAAAGAAAAAAGCAACCGAAGCGCATCAATTGCTTACCGAAGCTTACCCGGGCTATACTATAGACGTTAGAATGTGTCAGCGGTGGTTTTAGTGGTTCAAAGATAGTGATTTCGACACCGAAGACAAAGAACGCCCCGGCCAGGTGAAAAAGTTTGAAGACCATGAATTTGGAGCATTGCTCGATCAAGATCCGTCACAAATGCAAGAAGAACTTGCAAAATCACTTGGCGTCGCTCAGCAAACCATTACCGATCGTTTGAAAGCAATGGGAATGATACGGAAGGTAGGACATTGGGTGCCGTATAAATTGAAGCCACGAGATGTCAAACGCTGCTGCTTGAACGCCAAAAAAAGAAGTCTTTTTTGCATCGAATCGTCACTGGTGATGAAAAATGGGTACATAACGATAATCCAAAACGTCGGGCAACGTATGGATACCCCGGACACGCCTCAACATCGACGGCCGTTCAGAATATTCATGGCCTGAAGGTTATGCTGTGCATTTGGTGGGACCAGAAGGGTGTTGTGTATTATGAGCTGCTAAAACCGAATGAAACACAATCACTTGCGAGGCCTACCGACGACAATTGATGCGTGCGAGCCGAGCACTGAAGGAAAAACGGGTGGAAAATGTCGCAAGACACGATAAAGTTATTTTGCAACATGACAATGCTCGGTCACATGTTGCAAATGTCGTCAAAACTTACCTTGAGACGCTAAAATGGGATGTCCTACCCCACCCGCCGTATAGTCCAGACCTTGCGCCATCCGATCGATGCAACATGCCCTGGCTGATCAGCACTTCCGTCATTTCGATGATGTCAAAAAATGGATCAATTCGTGGATTGCGGCCAAACCGGTCGAATTTTTCAGAACGGGTATCCATGAATTGCCAGAAAAATGGGAAAAAATGTGTGGCTAGCGATGGGCAATACTTTGAATATTGAATTTATTTCTATTTTTCCTCAATAAAACATTGATTTGACATTTTCAACCGGTAGTCCTATTATGTTCATTTATTTATTTATTTTCTTTTGATCTTTGGAAAATGTTAATATTTAAAAGGACGCCCATGCCAAAAGGAGGTGTTTCTCCATATGGAGAATTATGGAATTTAACACCAATAGACATTTTCATTTTGAGCTATGCTATAAGAATTTAATCTTCGCCAATGTTGCACCAACAATTCGAAAATTAAAAATAAACAACGATTTGTCGGTAGGGCCGAGATGGAGTCAAGGCAAAGACTTGGCCGATTTAATATTTTTTCCCAAACCTCAGAGTTTGTTCTTGAGAGCAAAATATAAAATGATATAAAATTTAACCTCTTGTTTTATTTTCCAATGAAAGAAAATTCGGGCAAAGATTGTTATAATGTCTCAAAGGTTGGAAATATTTCAGCTGTCAGCTCTAAAGCAACCGCTGTAAACTTCACCCTCTCAGATTGTGCTGTGCCGTTTTCAAAATACGGTTCTTGAGCTTCTGGCCGAAGAATTTTAATTGCCTCTACGATGAACTGGACGATTTTCAGTCGTAACTTATCAAAACTGACGATTGATATTTCCATATGAGTGGAA
Organism: Orthonevra nobilis; assembly: GCA_963555765.1. Classification (NCBI taxonomy): domain Eukaryota; kingdom Metazoa; phylum Arthropoda; class Insecta; order Diptera; family Syrphidae; genus Orthonevra; species Orthonevra nobilis. The sequence continues at coordinate 115,725,867 of OY743225.1, forward strand.
TGTAAAAAAAAAAAATTTGCACTCATGGGCAACTTAAAATTCAAGTATCATTTTCGAAAGGACTTTGCAACCTCTCAAAGAAACTAAATGGCGACGGAGATGTCAGCGGTCCCCAATTTTTCGAGAGTACCATGGTTGGGCGATTCAGAATTATGATCCATGAGTTTTTCTTGTCGAAAATTGATGACTTGGGGACATGTGGTTCCAACAGCTGGCGACAATGGATGTTTTGAAGATGACTTTTTCTGGTCGCCTTATGTCTTGTTTTCGATTCGATCGCTATGCGAACAGTAACAGAGTAACAGACTCTGAAAGCTCTCTAAGGAGAGATTATCCGACAAACAATAAAAAAATAACGACAAAAAAACTTACAAGTCCAAATTTACATTAAAAAAATGTATACATATATATAAATAAATTTACGTCGTCACATTTTTGAGAGGAGAACCCTGGTGGCAGAAAGAACTGATACCCTTTAAAAGGTTGCCAAATGACTCTTTATGTGATGGAAATGAGGCAATTTTATATTATTTATTCTTTTGTTTTATTAAATATAATTAAATTGATTAAATCAACAATTTCACTTTGTATGGGTGGAAGATTTTTAATAATTTAATGTTTGTATGTGTGTCATTAAATAAAGAAAACAACACAAAGGAAAACAAGAGGAGAAAGAATAATGCTACGAAAAACACATCACAACAAAACACACACATTCACATATTTTCGTAAGTCCTTACAAAAAAAAACTTTTGAGAGTGCATCACAAGACAACAAAGCCACAGTTTTTTTTTTTTTTTAAATGCATATGTATTTTTGATTTTATTTTTAGTGTGTTTTTTTTTTCTGACAGCATGTTTCGGATGCTTACATATTTTGTTAATTTTTAATCACGATATGTTTATATATGTTTTATTTTTATATATAATTTAAAGAGTTATTTGATGGATATTTATACAAGACCAGAAGTTGAGAAGAATTTTGATTTGACGATAGATTTTGTGTTTTTGTGGAAATTAAAATGGTTTTTGTGTATTTACATTTAAGCCAGTTAAAATTGTATTAACAAATTAATTTGATGTGCAAAGTTGTATTTTAATTTACAAATGAGCTGAATGATTGCAAATAGCGTGTGTTTTTTTTTAACAAGGAATGCGGTGTTAATTTAAGCTTCTAAGTCTTGCAGGCTAAGTGCAAATGAGGTGTATTCTTTTTTCTACTTATTTATTCCTTATGCATATACATATATTTTTTTTTTTTTTTTTTTGGAAAGTAATATGAACTGGAATATGATGGAGGCGGTAAAGAAGTCGACTTTTAATGCATCGAAACCAACTTCATAGTGAAATAACGAAGGATACTCTGTCGTGTTTTTGCTCAACATTGGTTTGGTTTCTGCGCTTTTGTTAATCAGAGAGAGGAAAGATCCGATTTCTTCTAGGAGCAAACAACGAAGGAATGAAAAACGTGATGATTTAAAACCAAGCCTCAGATCAGGAAGATCCACGCAAACCAAAAAAAGGACAAAGACCTTCGGATCTGCACGTGGAATGTTGAGAACCTTTTTATGTAAGCTTCAACAAGCTGCTCGATAAGGCTTACGAAAAATTTCCAAATTGGTCCTGTAATAGTAGAAAATGGCGGTCATAGTAGGACTTCTTGCAATAGACCTTGCTGATTTTGTGTTAAATTGGATATGATTTGAAAATTTAAATCTTATAGGAAATTACACTAGGTTTCCAAGTCACAATCTCCACAAGGAGATCTGGCACTCTCCATATTAATCGTTAGCAAAATTGTTTACGTTGCGCTTGACGCAAGACACTCTTCAGCCATTCTGGATGTCCCACACTATAAAAAGACAACACCGACTCGAACCACAACTACACCACAACCAGGGTTCTATCAAACAACCAGGGTTCTTTCAAACCCCAATAGCCATCATGAAGAACTGTTCGCGACCTGTAGGTTGTCAAAGACGAGGGTGAGGTATCACAACCGGAATGGAGGTGGTAAAGATTTTTTCAGCAAGGATAAAAACGGATACAATGGAGTAGAGGCACAGTCGACGGCAAAATCTGTTGCCTGCTAAACGGCAATGATGAACTGCGACTGCTGTTGCCCAAAGTGGAATTTGATGACCGTTGAGTGCACAGGTAGCTAGATATAAATATGGAACAGAAACAACGTCGTGAGGCTATGTCAGAAAAATGGTTAGCTATAACAATAAGGCGTTGATTCATAGCCATGAATAAAATCTGACTCCATTACATCTTAAACGAAGGAAGGGTCAATTGCCAATTGGATCGATCGAAATGTCCGAAGTTCTTATCCTGGAGTAAGTCTGTAACTTTAATATGCACAGTTATAGAATATTGCCCATTGAGCACATAACCTTGGGATTGAATTAACGAAGCTATCACTGGATTGGTAAACCAGGGATACGAGTCTTACTAAATTTCTGTGGGCTTGTCATGGAAAAGTTCTAAGTTCTTGACTTCAAAGAAGATTATTTCATTTCCGAAGAAATGACGCCATCTCCCGAAACTTCTTTAACCAATGCAAAATGAGCGAATTCAAAGAAGCCTTAATGAAATTTTTCTTCCCTTTAAATCGAGAATTTATCGAAAAGACAAAAAAATTAATAAAAAAAATCATGCAGTTTTGCACCAAAAATTACTTAACGTTTTTGAAAACACACCTTTTTTATGGGGAGATGTAAAATCGTGCAGAAAAAATTCCCGAACAGTTAAGAACCTACACGAAAATATTTGACGTGAAATAAATGTCATTGAACCCACGCTTTGGTCTCGTATTTTGAGAAATTTAAGAGTTCCACTGCAAGAGTTTTCGAGACATAGGAATGGACGGCATTTAGACGATACTACTTTATTGTAAAACTTAGAACGCGCCAAGAAAAAACGAGAGGACGGTCCTTGAAAAAATAACAAATGTTATTTCATGAAAAAGGAAAGAATGCAAAAGAATGCGAAAGAATGCAAATGACTGCTAATGAATTCACAAGTAATAAAATTCAATTTAAAGATGGAAAAATGAATACAATCTTTTGTAAGCTAAATCAAAAGTGATTGCATTGATTTTTTAAAGTCTAAAAACATTCGTCGTTAGCAATGAATGCAATCAAAAATTGAAGTCATGGAATACTATTACCTCCCGTTTATCTATTATCAATGTTAGAATGTTAGATTTTCGAGTGCTCTAGAAGAGCCTGTTAGACACAAAATGAAAATTTGAAACAAGCATTCGAAAGAACATCAATTAAATAAGTGCAGTTAATAAAGTATAACAAACAATCTACGGGTTTCAAAATAAATTGTTATTTTTTTTTGTTTCAAATGCACTAATAAAAATTAATTAAAAAACAATAAGCATCTGACAAATGAACGAGGAAAAAAATCGATGTGAACTCAATAAGCAAGCGAATGGCGGCCTGTATGACTGAATTGAGTTTTTGTTGTTGTTTTTAAAACAATGAATTTATGAATTGTTTGCCATTTTAATGATGGGACAAGGGTGATAAAAATTATGAGCTGATTTGAGTGTGTTTTTTGATTTTTAAATCATTTTTTTTTTTTAATAACATGTATTAACTGAAAATTTATATATTAGATTAAACAACACAAGTTTGGTTTTTTTTTTGGTTTTAAAAAAAATCGTTTTTTTAATTGTTTTTTTCTTTGTTGTATACCTAAAAGAAACCGTCGGCTGACAGTGCTTTTGGCCTTGTATCAATAGCCCCAAATGCTCTACAATGTTAGGATTTAATATTTTCGTTTGTTTCGTATCAAATCACCGGAGAAATAAACAAAAAAAAAAAAGAATAGAAGTCAAAATAATTTGTTTAAAATTAGTAACTGAAATATTTATATATATTTATATATTTTTAAAATTTTTGTTTGGTTTGTATATAAAATTTTAATATTTAAGGAAAATATATTATTTTTTTTTTTGAGAGTTTGTTTTGTTTTTTTGGTGTGTTAATAATATTCGTTCCGAAACCGAGATTAGTTCGACTTTGTGGGAATGGATAAGTCGGCATTTTTTTTTTTTTTGTATTTTGGATAAGTTACGGGAAAGTTCAAAATGCAAAAAGATTAAATAAAAATTAAATTGTTAAATAAAAGTAGCAAGGTTTGCAGTGGAAGCGAAATGTAGGTTATGAAAATGTCAGTTCAATGTTTTTTTTGAAATTATTTACTTGAGAAGGAAGCTATTTGGTTTAAAAAAAATTTTTATTTTTTTCATTATTACGTTTTTTTTTATGAATTTAAAAACTTTTAAGGAATTTCGAATGGAAGTTCTGCTAAGCAGACTGTTCTTAACTTGTGAAAATTTATTATGACTGCCACAAAAAACACATTGCGAAGGCTAAAGATGCACTTTCTGAATTATAAACGTTACGACAGCAAAAAATCGTTCCCAACAGGCCGGAAATTACGACAAAAAAGTTGAAAGGCTTTAATGAAGCTGGCTGCAAACCACTGATCTGTAGGAAAATTTTACATTCTTTTACAGCCCAACAAATGGTGTAGCTAGGCCTGGCCCTCGAAAGAGCTGTCGCGCTACGAATTTATTTAAATTAATTTCTGAAGATGTGTCTTACTTGATGGTATACTTCTTCATCTGTCCAGACCATCCCTAAAGATTTTTCTTCTTCTAAATTCAACTATCGAGCCATAGAAATTTTGATTGCATATGTTATGATATTTTGGACTTGATATATCAAAAGCTCTTCACAATTTGGCGTACAGGTCTTTTGTTACCTCTCTTCAAAAGGATAAAATACTTTCTTTCGAACCGTCATCTGATGAAAATGCTCCGGGTTTTTAAAAATATTCGTCCGAAGAATCGATCTTTTTTTCCTCTTCTTCTGTAGGTACTTTTTATTTAACCAAAGGACTTTGGACCCGTTTCTATCTGAAACAAGGCATCTTTAGACTAAATTTGATCGAGGGCACGCTGCTTTCAGTTCCAGACTAATCGCTTATCGCGGAAGTTTGATCCTCAAATTATAGATTCAGGTTTCTATGTCCCTTCGAATCTGGTATTTCGAATCGAAGATCCTTTTTACTGGAGAATAATTGCCCATCCACTCGATGTGCCCGAGCAGTGAAGTCATGGTGTTTTTGTTTTTTGGACAACATCCTCAAATGGTTGAACTCGTTCTCCAATCACGCTTATCCTTTCTCTCGATGGGGCTCAATATCTGCAATACTATCCTTATTATCGCCCAGCACTTCTCCATATGTCAGGTCAGGCAGGATCAATATTTAAGACCAATCATTTTGTCTTCCGAGTAAGAAGTTTGAACCCAATTGTTTCACGGCGGTTTCGTAGTTCATGTGTCCACAAAGGTTGTCATTCGTGGAATAGATGTACTCCAATGTTGGCGAACTGATTTACCATTCCAAGCCGCACCCAACACGGACGTTTAGCCCTATGCGCTTGATTGTTGCTTCTTCGCAGGTGGACAGCACGCACTTGATCTTGTGCTGCACAGATTTGGTGAAGATATCGCCTTTCGCATTAACACCAATTCTATAGAGCGGCAAAGCTGGATCACTTCCTGGGCAATAACCTTTTTAATGCGTAGGACAATGAATGCTATAATATGCTGCTTTGAAATCGATGAAGGGAATAGGAGTCTCGATTTTGAATTGACTTTTTCCAGGATTTGCCTGAGTGTACAAATTTGGTCAAGTATCGATCTTCCGAGACCGAAGCTACACTGAGAAGTAGAGCGCAATGAACTTAGTTCTTACAAAACGTAGAACCTTTTTTTAAGGAAAGGCATAAAGAGCTGATTGTCTAGTCATAGGGAAAAAAAACATCTACACCGTGTTCGAAAACCTTTGCTGGTGGAACTTAGGAGCCGGCGGCATTGTTGTTTTTCTGATTTTAATTGAGGAGGCAAATACTCTAAAGCTGAGAGGGCAGGTAACTTCTCAACTTACTGGAAGTAGATTCTCTGTGGTCCTATCACCTTTCCCATTTGAAGCCTGATTAATAACACTGCTGTGATATTCTCCTCCAATCTTTCACAAAAAAGTCTGTCGAAACATCGTTTTTGAGCTTGCATATTTTCTTGAAGTATCACAATCTGAAGCTATTCAAGAACAATGTGCATCGGTACCTCATCTGTTTCCCCAGCTGATGACTCGTGGAAAGTTTCTACACAGTAAAAGAGTACTCTTAACGGTTTGACCGGAGGATTTTGATAAAGACAAAAATAAAAAAAAAAACCTTCGCTCGCAGAACCCAAGTTCGATGTTAACTAGAAAAAAATGTTTCTTCATTAAAAACGATACTCAGTGCCGCAACAATTTTTTATTTTTTTGCAGATGAAAAACAGAAATAGTCCGGAAAAAAATAATTTCGAGCTTAGTCTCGAAATCTTTTTGTATATTAACTCTCTTACAACAAATAAATTACTACGGCCTGGAACCATCAAAAAAGTTTTGCGTATTAGTAACAGTTTAACTATTTTACGTTGACATAATCATAACCAACCTTCACCGTAAAAAACAAACTAAGAATTAATTTAAAAATATATAACAAATGTTAATCTACAAAAAAAAGAGGATTCGATTAAAATATTTAACATTCAATAAAAAAACGGACTCATTCCACAATTCAAACAAACAATAACAAACATTCCTCTATCAACAGAGAAAACTTTCTTTTCTCTTCATTTCATAGCCAAAATGGGTCTCTAACTAATTCATTCCAAAAATTAAAAAATTCAAAAAAAAACAACGCTTGAGTTTTTTTTATTATTTTGAAAAAAAAGAATATTTAAATATTTAAAAAAGTTTTAAGTTGTAAATGCGTGAAGACTCAAACATGGAGTACTTACTTTGGGGCCATGTCATTGTAACGAGTGTCGCGTCCACCCGCCGGTCCAGGTCCATGGGATGAGCCCGAGTCTTCATAATAATCGGCTCGACGATCACGTGAGCTTCGTCGACGGTCTTTGTTCTTTCTTCGTTTATTTTTGGGTCCACTACAATATTAACGAAGGATTGTTTTTTTTTTTTTTTGTTTCGATTTCGGATTTTGGTTTAAAATAAAAATAATAAATCAAGGATCAAGCAGAAGACTGAGGAAAAATTTGAGTTTATAGATAAACAAGTCAAAGGAATGGAAATGAGGATCTACGGTTGGAGGTCGGATAGGGACATGTTTTCGGGGCACTAAAGTTTTTCACCAACAACTTGGAAGTGCGTTTTAGTTTTTGATTGTGGACGGGATAGTTTTTTGACAATAAAATATATATCGGGTTGAAACAAGAAACGAGCTTGGGTGATTTGAGTGCTTGACAATGTCGAAATGCAGTTTTTAAAAAGAATTGAGGATGTGTCTTCAATTAAAAGCGCTGGAGCTTCATTTGAAGAGCTATATTTTGCGATAACAACAGCCGTCCGGAAGGTTCTCGGCAGCACATTCTGTCAGAAAAAATTATTGTAAGAAGCTTAGTTTTCTTTCAGTGGTTCTTTCTTTTCTTCCTTATCCACATGTCCTCGAATCCTGTGACTTTCAATGGCCATTGATAAGGTGTGTTCCTTTAATGTTTGCCTGCACTCCTCCCTATTCATGATTCCATTGAAAAGAATTAGGTCTCCATTATCGGCGGTAGAGAAACATCTAGACCAGACCATTATGGAGCAGCCGGCATGTTTGATTGTTTGAACACAGCTAGGAAGCATTCTTTCTTCCAGAAACCATCAATGGTAAACTCTTGATCAAATGCAATACAAGTATTTGAAAAGTATTAATAATTGATGGGAAATAAAACTACAAGTCTGGGTACTGGTACTTGAAATTTAATATGCCAGTTTTTACGTTTTGTCAAAGTCATTAAGATTGCCACAAGGCAGTGTTGGCTCATGGCTTCATCAGTTCGTTTATAGAAAATCTAAGTTGCCAACATTAAACCTGTCGAATTGCATTTACTGACAGGTGATCAATCTTAAAACTGTTGATCGGATGAAAGATCAGAAGTTTGGACTAGTTTTTGAATACCCCATCAATGAAGTGGCCTCTTCTCTTGACCAAAGAAAGATGTGCCCTTGTAGATACGTTTTCCATCACATGGTCGATCATCCCGGGCGGTAAAGTGATGATTTCAGAACAAATGTTTGCCTTGAGCTCGTTCATGATCTAAGGCTTGATGACACACACTTTGCTTTTCATGTTACCCCTCAAAAAGAAGTCCGGAAGGGTCAAATCTGGATATCTGAGGGGCCATTTAATATCGACATTTTTTAACAGTACTCTTCCAGGGAATTTTCGTTGTAGAAACAGCTTTGTTTGATTTGCAGTGTGGAATGGCGCAACGTCTTGTTGAAACGCGTCCAGACCCTATCGACTCCCATTGACTCTTACGCCTGATTCATGGATCACATCTGAATTCGTGGTAAGTTTGCTTGTTAACGGCACCAGAGTTTGAAATGGGCCTCGTCGGTCATGAAATAGTTTTCCTGTATTCCGGTAATATTCTTTGAGCGCCGCAAAGTGGTTCCGCAAACGCCAAAATACTGAGTGCGGTGAAGATTCGAAAAATGTGGGCTTTCGGCAACACTCTCTCTTACCGCTTCAACCAGTTCATTGGAACGTCTTGGAAGTTGATGAACGGCATGTCGACGATCTCGCACCGTCCCATGTTCAGCGAAATTCAGCGGCAAAAGACGACAAATAGTGTTGCCAGACGGCGCTTGTTGGTCACGATATTTTTGACACAACTAAACGACTATATTCATTGTATTGAGTATTGCGGTGCGCTGTTTTAGTCTGAAACAATTCATGGTTAAAATTGTAATGAATTGACATTTTAAAAACATGTCCACTCAACTTAATCGGGTGATAAATGTCAAAGTTGCTCAATGTTTACATACCGACATGAAAAATGTCGCACTCGTTTCACCACTTTTACCAGCATAGTCTGATTTATTTCGTCAAAAATCCACCGGATATTGTCTTAAATGTCGTTTGCGTGATTCGCTTATCAAATAAGCCAATAAAGTGATGATGTATGGCACGTTGAGAGGTCCTGCTGGGACCATTTGTCCATCAAAAAGCGCGGTTAAGTTGGGTTCATTTTTGATTTGAAAAAAGGGCCTCAGGTGTTCAAACACCCTCGAAAGTGACTTCCTGATATAGTGGATGACCTCTTCGCTCACCAAGTCGTCACTGAAAACGATTTGGCAGTGAAGATTCGGTTCAACTTACAGGTGATTTCGCCCCTTTCAACGACCGTACCATGCAAAAAAATGACCCATAAATTTTGATTCCTTTGAGGGGCGGGCAGGCTTCGAGTTGTTGAGAACGCCGCTGAATCTTTAAATTTTGGTGATGGCTTCTACGGTACGCTGAATAAATATTATCCTTAAGAATGAAGTCGTGAGACGATCCAAAGTATTGAGTATAAACTGTTTAGATGAACGATTATGGATCTTTAAGTTCGTCCAAGCATTTCCAAACTTTGATCGCATGGAGGTCTTTGTGTAGTTATTTGACTAACTATACTGAACGTAAAAGTTAAGAAACAAAATCTCCATGCCTCTTTAATACACACCCGCAATAACCACTCGATCTAAGCTTCTTTTCCAGGAGATGTTGCATTTAGGCCTCGGATGACCTCTTTATGTTTCAGGTTTATAATTTTGCGGTTTGCATTCGTTGAGACCCCATTCGCGGATATTGTAATTTGCTTCCGGAATAATATTTTTTTCACAGCAAGGGATTGGAAGCTCTAAAACGTAGTCACAGTGACGACGTGATGCTGCTCATTTGGTGTTGGCTCTGACAGTGGCGATTATTCAATTCAGATACGAATTCGAAGACCTTTCGATTTGTCTGGAACTGAATTTGTAAACTGCAGTTACTAAGAAAACCTTTCTCAAACATAAAACCCGTTTTCTTGTTTCCGCCAATATCCGATTAGTAAAACGTAAAATAGGGAAGAAAAATAAAATGAAATGAGGAAACTAAAGGACCAACCCAAGCAAATGATATATTTTTGGTATTTTTTTTTTTGTTAATGAATTAAAACATTTAAGGACACTTACTTTGCCAATGGAATGTGATCACGTTCACTGTACGCATCATACAAATACTCCCTGAAAATTTTACAAAAATTGTTTGCAATGTTTTCTGTGTTTTTCTTTTTTTTTTTTTACATTCTATTTTTTTATGGTATTTTTTGCATGAAACGTGTTTTCTTTTTTATATAATTTTTTTTTAATGTTAGAAAGAAAATAGTTGAAAACATTCAACAAAACAAAAACAAAAAATTAACAAACAAACAAATTACATGAACTCTATTCAAATATAGTGAACTTCTATAAGAAAAAAAAAAACATTAAAAAAAAGTAACAATATTAAGCGAATTTTTTTTTTTTAATTTTATGCAACAATTTCAAATACAAGACATAATAATTTTGTATTAATAAATGTTGACAACATTTAGAACACTAGACAATCGAATTAAATTAAGTTTTAGAATAAGCTTATAGCGAGAGACAGAGACGAGGACATTTCTTTTGATTTTTTTTTATGGATTTGCAAGCTTTTTGTTTTTAATAAATAAGTTTGCAGCACTCAACAAAAGTGTCGTTAAAGTTTTGTGTTTTGTAAAATAAAAAAACGCAAGAACAAAACAAATTAAGAAAATAAAATTTAAGGCAACTCTCATAAAAATCTGAAGTATTGAAATTACTTACCCAAGAAGAAATAAGTTGAGAGGCAAGGTGTAGGCCCGTCTCTTATATCGACGATTGAGAGGAATTAAGTTTTAAAAGGGGTTTTCAACAGGGACGCTGCAAAAGTAGAGCGACAGGGACAGCAAACGACGCCATATTTCTTGCCGCACTTTTGACATTTCTCTTCAGTAAGGTTTGCCATTTCATGATGGAAAGATATACAAGCCAACAACGAGTCGAAGTTATTAAAATTTACTACCGAAATTCGGAGTCAGTGGCCTCAACGCTACGTCCAATTTATGGTCGTCATAATCGTCCTAGCAGATCAACAATTGAGCGTGGAAGTGGAAAAATTTGAATCCACAGGCACAGTACAAAATGTTCCCGTACCAGTGAGACAAAGAAGTGCCCGTAGTGTCGAGAATATTGCTACCGCTGAGGCTTCAGTTGCAGAAAGCCCAAATGTGTCTCTCACACGTGGTTCTCAAGCGTTGGGCATCTCTGTGACGTCGTTGTGGCGAATTTTGCGAAAAGATCTTGGCCTACATCCTAACAAGATTAAATTGACGCAAGAACTGAAGCCGCTTGACCACCACGTCAAGTCTATGGTCTATGCAAACAAGCCAGCGACGATTGATGAACTTCGTACGAATATCGAACGTGAATTGCAGCAGTATCGGCCGATTTATGCTTGAAAACCGTCGAAAATTGGGTTCAGCGTCTGGACTTCTGCAAGCGTGCCCGTGGTGGCCATGCAAAAGAAATCGAGTTCCGTTCATAATGAAATCGAACGGACTTTCACAAGAATAAAGAATTTCATTGATATCCAAAACCGATTTTGTTTTATTTAAAAAAAAATTTTGTAGCGCGCTTATTGAAAAACCCGATATTAACGAAAAACAATCCACAAAACGTACACAAAAACCTTTCTTTGAAACTTTTTCAAAAAAGCAGTTTCGTGTTTCGAAAAAAGAATCAGGTCGTTTTAAAAAAAAAAAATTAAAAGGAGACGAAACTTGGATTCATCGTGATAAGCCGGAGCCAAAACGAGACTATAAATTGCCAAAAAAAAAAGGCACACAACCGTTAAAGAAGTTAAAGGTGACACATTCTGCTACAAAAATCGTGGTGATAGTCTTTGGGGGCTCAGAAAGGATTCTGGTGATGGATTAAGCAGACATTTTCAGCAAATAGGGTTAATTTTCCGTTTTAAAAGTTGGTTGAAAAAAGGCTTTCCTTTTGTTAAATTGTGGTTAAAATAGGATGCTCCCATTCAACCATCGTGCGAAAAGAATTTTGATCCACTGGAAAGAACAAAAGGCGAAAGCTCGAGGCAACCCAGACGCGGAGAATGTATTGAAAATAACTAAGCACCGAAACGATATGCAGAAGGAAACTGGAGTTAGGCTTATATGGAAGACGACCAGCGACAAAGCCACGTATGGATTGGGCGCAAGATGATTGACGATGTGTTATATGCTCCGACGAAGGGAAATTTAATTTGTTATGTGCCGACAATTTGCCCTGAGTACGAAAGTCAGCAGGTGAAAGGTTTAACGACGAGTGCATAGTCAAGACAGTGAAGTTTCCTGTGCCGTTTTGCACTTTGTCAATAGAACTATGGGCAACTTATAAAAGAGTTTTTTTGGTACCAGCGCATTCGTATACTGACAAGTGCATTTTCAAGACGATTCTGCACCTTGTCACCGAGCTAAATTGGTAATTAAAGTTCTATAAATGAAGACGAAATATCAATAGTGAAGTAACCACAGTTTTTCTTATCATTTTCAACTCAATGCAACATTTGATGACCTCGGAGTGTCCAGACTACATTGGCCAGCGAATGCACACGATCTCAACACAATCGAACACTTGTGGCATGTTATGAAACGTAAGGTAGCTGAACATAAACCATTAAGAAAAAAAATGGTAGGGATACTGAAATTTTAAGGGATATAAGTGAGCTTCTAGTTAACTCGACGCCTCCTAGGATAAAAGCAGTAATTACCACCATAGGACAAGTAACCAGATAATGTTTACGCATTTGAAAAAATATGTCGTCGGATTTTGTTAAGGAAAATATCAGTATGTTGATAGATTGTCAAAAAATCAGAAAATTTATTGATCTTTTTCCAAACATTCAGTTAGAGTACTACTCACTTAAAACTTAATTTTATTTTAAAAACTATAATCTTAGTTATTAAAAATGTTCGATAAAATTTATATGGTGCGGTTTTTATGACCGCAAGTGTAATTCTTGCACAAGTAATGGACTTAATGTCATAATCGACTGAAATGGTGTAAGGAATTATCTTCTTCGGGAAAAATTAACTCACACAAAAAAAAGTTCGAAGAGGACAACGATGAAGACTCCTCCTTTTCCGAAAATGTTGGTGCTCCCTAACCATATTTGCGGATAAGGTTGGGCCTGCTGAACATTTTGAAAGTTGATCTTCGATTTCTTGCTGCCACAATAATGCTTATCTAATCGAAATCACATCGTAAGACATACAATAAACTCGATCTTTGGGTGCTGGTCTTAGGAACAATTGGAGGAATATTTCTCAATCGAATATCAAAGGACAAAATCCTCGGTCGGTTTAAATTGACGAAGATGACAGGATTGCTTGATTGAATTTTAAATTATTACCTCAAACATTCGAAGAAGTCAGTTCGAATGGTTCCAAGAGGCTCCTATTCGTGTTCCTCAATATTTCTTGGATAAGTTTGAAGATTGAGTGTCAAGCAGCTTCATTAAGATCGTTGCGGGTGATGTCCATGGTATTTAGCCCAGAATGTTCAAATTCTCGAGAGAAGAGCAGACAAGAAAAGTCAGCGACAAAAGTTATGATGTCGATGTACTTCAACGCGGCGAAAATGGTCGCCGCAATCTCCGCTTAAAACTGGTCAGGAAACGGTGACGGCTAATAGGAATACCGAAACTTGCTTACCATAAGTTTTTCAAAATTTACTAGGCCCCCGACAATAAGAGGAGCTGCGCCGATACTTTTTTCAATATGACAATACGTAGGCTTCTAGACATATTTCTGGCCTGGGCAACACTAAGTGTTGCCAGGTGCAATCTGACATTTCCATTGGAAAGTATGACATTTTTTAGCCTAACATCACTCAGAACGTGTTGTCATTTAATCGTGAATTGTTTTATTTACAGCGACTTGAAAAATTCATCTCGACAAAAAATTGGAATTAACTCGGGAACACTTTCGTGCGATCATTTTTCACAACTTTCGACGTGGATTATCACGACAAGAGTGCATTGATGAACTTAAATCTTTGTATGGCGATGAAGCACCATCCTATAGTACTGTGAAAAACTGGTTTAATGAATTCAGTCATGGCCGATGCTCGCTCAAAGACGAATTTCGTGAAGGTCGTTTAAAAACGGCCGTTGTGCCAGAGAACATTGATGCTGTACGTGAACTGATAACGCAAGATCGTCATGTGACATACCGTGAGAAAGAGGCATCCCTGGGCATTTTTCCCACCAGCATAGATTCGATATTGCATAAACACCTGGCCACAAAAAAGGTTTGTTCTCGTTGGATCCCTCACAATTTGACAATCGCTCAAAAAAAAGCTCGTGTCGATTGGTGCAAAGAAATGTTAAAAAAGTTTATAAGAATGTCACAGGTGACAAATCATGGATCTATGCGTATGAGCCCGAAACAAAACAACAATCGACCTCGTGGGTCTTCGAAGACGAGCCAAATCCAACAAAAGTTGTTCGTGGAAGAAGCACTTCGAAGCAAATGGTCACCTGTTTCTTCGGCAAAACTGGTAATGTGGCTACTGTTCCGCTTGAGCAACGTAGGACGGTCAATTTTGAGTGGTACACCACAATTTGTTTGCCTGAAGTCTTCGGAGAAATTTGAAAAATGAACAAGAGAAGACGAATCATTGTTCACCATGACAATGCGAACTCTCACACATCGGCTCAAACCAGCGCCTTTTTGACCGGCCAAAACGTCGAATTGATAAGTCATCCGCCGTACAGCCCTGACTTGACACCCAATGACTTCTTTTTATTCCCGCACATCGAGAAAAAAATGCGTGGTCAACGATTTTCGTCGCCAGAACATGCTGTTGAAGCGTTCAAAAACGATGTTTTGGAGGTGTCGCAATCGGAGTGGAAAAAGTGTTTCGACAATTGGTTTGACGGCATGCAAAAGTGTATAAATCATGCTGGAGAATACTTTGAACAACAATAAAACCACTTTTGATGATAAATATTCGCATTTTCATTATTAGGCCAGAAATATATCTAGCAGCCTACGTACAAGCAAGTCATGATATCAAAAACGTTCTTGTGCTCTCGAGCATCAATGAAATTTGCCCAACACTTTATCTAGCGGATCTAGTGAATTGTTGGCTGTTTCCAAAAATAAAAAAGATAGAAAAGAGAAGATTGTTGGAAATATTTCAATCTTTGCGAAGCCGGTGTAAGACGACTAAAATTTGAGTACAAGAATTAAAACAAGCCTCGATCGAGCTAATTGGGAAATCTGTTGAGGAAAGTTTAAAAGTATTTTTTTTTTTCATAAATAAAAATTATAAAAACAAATTTAAATATTTTTTTTTATATTAAAAAACATAAATATTTTAAATACAATTACAACAATATTTATTTTTGCTTAAAATTTTTGTAAAATCAAAAACAAAAGTCTGTCTCTTGTCTCGCATTAAACTTAAGTTCACTTTGCAATTCATAACAATTTTGAAAAAAAAAAAATAAAAAAAACCATTTAAAGTTTATTTTTTTGTATATTTTTAAATAAAAATGTTTAAAACTACTTTCGCTAAACATTACATGAAAAGAACAGAGAAAAAGTTAGAAGAAAGAATTTAAGAAACAAAACAATGAAGAACCTTCCAACAGTCAAGTTAAAAAGAAACTTTTTTTTGTAAATTTTTGTTCAATAAAAAAAAAAAGAACAAGAAGAACGCTCACTGGGATGTGTTGGGAAAGGAGTGGTAGTATTCCACATATTTTTTTTTTTGTTTGTTTGTTTTGTTTTCAATTGTTTTCTTGTCTAATCCGAAAAATTAAAAAGTTTTAGTTGAATGAATTGGATGATTAGTACTTACGATTCGACTAGAGGTCCTGGATAAGGATCTGATTTCTGATACAAACTAGATAGCTTAACACTTATCACTAACGTTGGCAGGAAAATGATGACACACCAGGCGATGCCAGCCCAGAAGCCATTCTGAAAAAGAAGAATTAAAAATAAATA
Organism: Orthonevra nobilis; assembly: GCA_963555765.1. Classification (NCBI taxonomy): domain Eukaryota; kingdom Metazoa; phylum Arthropoda; class Insecta; order Diptera; family Syrphidae; genus Orthonevra; species Orthonevra nobilis. The sequence continues at coordinate 115,741,843 of OY743225.1, forward strand.
CTCGCCAATGAATCATGATGAAAAAAATCTCGAAAACGGAATAATAAAAGAATGCAAGCATGTCAAAGGCATGTCCTTGAATGATTCAATCAGCATGCATTTGACATTTAAAAAATTGCAATCGCTTTACATTCATTTGCATTCTTTTTACAAATCCAACTATCGCAACACTACTTACCAATGGATCAACGAATTTATTGCATCCAGCCACAATTGCTGACTCGTAGACATGTGCCAGTGGAGCACACTTGCCGACGACATTCTGTACCGATTCGACAACCAAATTCGTATAACGATAAATTTCATTGCTGAAGAAATTCGTTAGATTAACAGCGGCATCCTTGATGAACTCGCTTCCCTTGTCGTTGATGAAATTTTGAGCATCTTTGATTTCGTTCACCAGCAATGGAATGGATTTTTCAAATGTTTTATCCTTGTAGCTAAGCCTGGATTGTAGATCATCAGCCAAATTGATAAGCTCACGAGTCTGATTGCGCATAGGTCGGACGAGGTTCTCATCGTAGGTCTCCAGATGTAGTGCCTGGTTCTTGAGACTAACGCGAACATCACTCATATCTGCGCCATTAATCTTATCCGCTGTCTCGCGTAGTTGTGTAGCCAACGATTTCAACGAGTACGTCGTTATAGACTCATTCAGATTGTCGATGAACTTGTCGCGATCAAAGTTCTTCAAATCGGAGCTGGCAATGTCAAGGATCTTCTTCTCATTTGCTTGACTGAGGATTTCAATTTTCGTATCGAAATTAATTCCATTCACGAATGCTTGCAGGGTTGTGTTTAAGTTATATTGTGCGGGATAGTCTTTGATTTCTTGAATATCGAAGAGGTGATGCAATCGTAGGACTTCGTAGATTGTATGATTCGCTTGGCAAGCGGTGATTACATGCGATATGCGGAATGGTGGCAAATTGCCTGTGGCACGTGGTCCGGCTTTTTGTTTCGGATTGTTGGTGTTGTACAGCACATTGTTGAGATCGATAAAGTTGTCGACATATTGGAAAACATCATCGTTTTCGGGGTTTCTACAGAGAGAGTTAATTGCAAAAGGGTTCATGATATACAATTTGGGTTGAACTTACTTCAAGGGCACACAAACACCTCGCTGAAGAATTAAACCGACGAGGAAATGCAACAGTGCGGCAACGGCGAGTATCGATATCGTGAGGAATATCACGGCAACGGCTCTGAAAGGACAAAAAAAAACGAAACACGTGGGTTAAAAATTTATTGAAAAGTAGGTATTACGTCGTCCGGATTTCAAGGAACAATCTTTCGCGTTAAAAGGAAATCCTTGCTCATTGGAAATCAAAATCGTTTAAAACAGTGAACGGTGGTGACAAAACGGAACCCAGCTTTTTTATGATAAAAAACAAATTTCAAACTACCCAACACAACTTGTAGTGAACGCTCCGAAGGGAGTTCCTTATCCCATAGTACTCAACGCGCACTTGCGAGCAAGAAGATTGAGATCAGACTCTTTCTAATGCGTTTGAAGCATAGAGTCCGAGAATCCAACTCAAATCAGCTCCGAGAACAAAGCTTATGTGCCTATATAGCTCAACACTCCAAGATCATGTTTGGCCTTCTATTGTATGAGAACACATCAATAGGCAAATTGACCCCTTTAAAAAAATCTTGGTAGAAGTGGGGACTAAAGTAGCGTCCGTTCCCTCCTAAAAAGGATAAATGAACACACTGAGGTGTCGGTATTTTCGAAGGTAAGTGAATGGGTTTTTTTTCTCGTATTTTTCAGTTTTTCGTGGCTAAAATAAATGTCGGATGCAGTTTCGGGTATTTTTACTGATATTTTTGTCGGTCTGACAGTTTTTGAAGATGGTAGAGAGAAAATAAATCAGTTGCCATTCACGATTTAGAATTTCAGGGTCCTAAATAATTCAACGTTTTAGAACCGATGCCAAAAAGACTATACTCTTTTGAATGCTCGTATTATAAGCTCTGAAAGCCGAAAACTGTATTTTTTTAATATTCGTTCACTTTAGATTTACGAATTTTTTTTTTACAAAATTTCTTTTTTCCCCATTTTTAGACCATTGTTAAATTTTTTAACACTTCAAATAATAGCCTGGATTTTTTTTTAAAAGATTTTCTGGAAGATAAGAAAACTTTGAAAACAAGCCCGCCTTTACTTTAATACAACAACACGAAAAATTACATCAAAAAAATAAAATACGCGTAGTGACATTTTCAGAAGGAACACTCGGTGAAACAGATGTATGAGTGACCTTTGGTATTTTTGTAATTGTTCAATAAAATGGCACAATTATTGATTTTTCTTTCATTTAATAATTTTACTTAAAAATAAAATGACTACAAGTTCAAAAATGGCACCACGAGATAAATTTATGATTAAATATGTACATCCAAGACGACAAGTCAATTCGGAATATCGATAAAATTGTTGATTAAAGTCGAGCAACTATTCCAGAAATAATTGAAAAGTGCAGAGGTCAGGGCAACATCGACAATTAACATCGACCCGAGCGTTCTTGTAAGTTTACGAAACAAAAAAGTCGCCTCAGTGTTCGCAAAATCAAATAAAATCCGAAGTTTTCTGCTCACAAAAGTTCTGTCAGAGATATGAGACAGGCGAGTCATACGATCTTCAAGCCATGCGTCGTGTACTGTACAGTGGCAAAATCACGGTCATAATATCTGAAAAAACCATACCATTCTATTTGCTAAGGACCAAGAGAAAAATCATCAGGCTTTGTGAAATATTGTCATATTTTCAAACGCAAGCAAATTCAATATACACTGATCACGGAGACTGGAGAACATCAAATACCGAGTCGATCCTGAAAACACGACAAGTATAGCGGCATCTGGTGTGCTAAATTTGGTGATTATAGGCTTTATTATGGACCAATACGGTAAGCTTAACATTTTAAAAAACAATCTACATGTGAGTTCTACAAAATTGGGTTAAGAAGGGTCGTTTCTTTTCCAACAAAAAAAATACCCTAAAAACACTTCTCATGTTGTAAGGGAATGGCTGTTTAACGACTTTCGAAACCAATTAACAACGCCATCTCCATTGCCGGATATTAATGTGATTTCATATCTTTAGGAGCATCTCGAGCGATTAATAAAAAAAACTCGAAATCAGAAACGAAGATGATTTAAAACGCGTTCTTCAAGAAGAGTAGTTTAAAATCAGCTCGAGCTTAACACAAAAAATTTGATTAACTCGATGGCTTTGAGGACGAAAGCTTTTTTAAAAGTTTAGGGATACTCCACAATGTATTTATAGTTACATTTTTTTTTTGTTTTTATAAAAAAAATTTCCAAAATCGAAATTCTTCTCGTATCCTATGAAAATAAGAGTGAAGCGGGACACCATCAATTTTCAGTAAAAATTCTGAATCTTGCTATCAAGATCCACGATAAAAAATATTAGCGAAAACAAGGGAAAAATTTCCCAGCTAATACTTTTCTTTATTTTTCCCATCATAATTCAGTGTAACAGATCATTGGGAATTTCCCTATTCGGAAACGGCAATCTTTTCTGCTCATACGAAATGAGTTCGTATAAATTGGGTTATTTTTTCTTTTACCCAAAATAATGGACCAACTCCATTCTAAGAAAAACTTCCCCAAATCATCATTCGGGCACCTCCATGCTTAACTGTTGGTAAGGTTAAGCAGGTGGAAGCCGGTCTTCTCACATATTAAATTTTTTGATTCATTTGTCCAGAGAATATTCCTCCATTTTGACAGTGGCCATTGGCTGTGTTCTCGGATGAAATGCACCCGCTGATCCTAATGTTTCTTTTTTTCAGAAGAGGGATTCGCGCAGTTTGCTTTAAGTTTGGCCTCTAGAAGTCTCTTTCTGACCGTCACATCACTCCAGATTTAAAAACTGCTTTATCTTTCTGGATAAGATAAAGGGACCATGCTTCGCCGTTCTGATTATTTGAACATCTTCCTGACCAGTTGTTTTTCGCTTTTTTCCTCATTTTTCTTATTTGTTTTGCCTCTTCCTCTTTTTTCTCGTTTGTTTTGTCATGTAAGACATTCCTCATCATCTTTGCGGAACATCCTAATTCCTCTCGAATGTACTTGTATATTTTTTCCTATTTTTTTTTAATTTTTGGATAAGGTACTATAAATGCCTTTTGTTAGGAGCAGAGTTTTTAATAAATGTTTTTCATAGCGAACGACCTAACCTACTATTAATCAAAAGAAAAGTATTTAACAATTTTAATTTTACGTTCGAGTACACTGGTATTTTACAGAACAGTTGATTGAGAAGAAGTCTTCACTTCAATCATTTTTACTTTCGAAAAGTGATGCTAAGTTTTATTATTTTTCGCCGATTTGTTGTTCTGAACAAGTAGATTTCTAGAAACAATGCGAGAGCACTGCTATTTTATCGAACATAGATGTAGATAAGGGGTTTCGAAAGTACGTAATGTAATATTGCTTATGTTCTTTGTGAATGTTATGATTTAGAAGCTTCTTTACTTCAAAATTACCTAATTTTTAACTTTTTTGCTTACGTAATTCTAAATTTTTAAATTTTTAGACGAGAATAAAGAACTGTTTTGTTTTTGATTTTACGATAAGAGTTTTGAAGTTTTGTTATTGAAGAATTTTTTTTTGTTACTTTTATTATGTTTTTATTTTTGAAATCTAGTCTTTTATTTAATATTATTCATGTGTCTTAGATGGAATAAAAAATATTGAAGTGGAATATTCATTTATAAAAATATTCTAGTGTCCGACCGAAACATGATTTTCGGAAACCGAAACCGAACCTCTTTTAGACAAGTCGGAATTGATTATGTTATTAAATTTTTTTTATATAAATTTAGTATACTTTTACACATACGGAAAGATGTCTCGCCCGAAGTCACCTGACACGTCACGCAAGCAATTACCTGGCCATATAAGCACGAGAAAATAAACAAATTCAAAAAAACGGCTCACGGACCAAGAACTCACGCGAAGTTAACTTTGCTTGCCAAACAACAAACAAAGTTTGTGTTGGTAAGTTTCAATGCAATTTTACCAAGCACCAGAGTTGTTTTCAATCAATCCTCAATCTTTGGTGTAGATTTCCCTTCCAACAGTTATAGACTATATACTCTCAAAAACAAATTTTCCTATATCGGCCGGCTCCATCACGACAACAGCCGATGGATCAAAATTGGAACGAAAAGTGGAAGTTCAGCTTTTTGAGTAAGCAAAGTCTAGAACTCTCTTTCCATGTTGTTGCTGTTGTAGTAAAGTAACATTTCTGGAGAAATTCACTTCAACCGACAGCCAAACTGCCATTAAATTGTCATTTTAGCTTGTCAAGGCCCGCCGGGTATTCCTTAAGGAGATAGCGGACTTTTTTAAGGTTCACCTTAACGGGGTTCCAAGACATAGGGAAATCCACGGAAACTGCAGAGCAGATGAGCTTGCCTGTGAAGGTACAATGCACTCAAACTAAGCACGCAAACTAAGCATAAAAAATAAATACATCAACCATCTTGCAACATCACCAGACTGTGAGACTGTGTTTCGGCGCCGCCGCAGTTTCGGCCGATTTTTTACCGAAACTGAAAATGTGGCCGAATCTGGCCGAAACCGAAAACGAATGATCGGTCGGTCACTAAAATATTCCACTTTGGAGAGAAGCTACTGGTCTCACACTCTACGCAATCAATTTTACTGATGAAAGTCATGCCCGTTTCACAATGCCGCGAGAAAGCGAGGCGAAAATCGCGTGAATCAATTCACAATTGAACGCAGGACGTCATCGGCGAAAAGGCCAGTAAATTATTGTTTTTAAAGATTTAGTCTCTTAAAAACGATAAGAAACAATTTTAAATACTTAAATTGTACAATTAAAGCATACTAAAAGTGGAAAGCAACCAAACTGGCAATCGAGGAGTAAATTGGGTTTTATACTACATTACAAAAATTTATATAAATATGGACCCCGAACTGCTGGCGCATTATTTAATTATTTTAAAGGCACGCACAGCATTGTATTGTATTCCTAACAGATGGTTGGCGTAGGGTTTTACGGAAGTCAAAGCGTTGGTAGAATCTTAGCAAAGTTCTTTTGGTAAACTTTTGTTAAATAACAAGTTAGGAATACATCAGCCTGCAATTTTGTCCATTATTATCAGCATTGCCAATTTAGTGCTTTCAGCGTTAATTTCAGTGCTCAAAAAATTATTTCAGTGCCCAAAATGTCATTTTAGTGCTCGGGCGTTCATTTAGTGCTTTCATTTTATTTTAAGCGCTTCATTAACTCTGTTTTTTTAACGCTGAAACCTACTAAAATCCTTATGGAAACGAACTAGCCTTGAAACTGCTTTGTTTGCCACATTCCAATGGCGATGTTGAAAGGGTTTTTAGTCAAGCAAACTTAGGTACAAAATTAGTTTGGAGATGTTAAATGCAATTTTGCAAATACGCTTTGCGAATACGCTAATATAGTAATTCCAGTCAGGGGCTCTATAGGACTCTTTTGCCTGTTATTCTAGCAGCATGGTATATAACGAGAATATTGCTCGAGTCCGACAAGCAGCCATGTGTGTTTAAATACCAAAATGCCTGAGGTGATATACTACTGTGTCCAAAAAATAAGGTGACATTGTATTTATTTTGAAAATTCTTTATTTATTCTTCCAAATCAATTTCATCCCCTTCAAAGTAATCCCCTCCCGATGCAATGCAATTATGCCAACGGATTTTCCAATCTTTGAAACACTGGTTGTAGTCACTTTCCGGGATGGCCTTCAGTTCCGTCTTCGCTGCGGCTTGAATCTCCTCTATCGTATCAAAACGGTGTCCCCGGAGCGGTCTTTTGAGCTTGTTAAACAGCCAGAAGTCGCACGGCGCCAGATCAGGTGAATACGGTGGTTGCGGAACGATATGGGTTGAGTTTTTGGCGAAATGATCACGAATTACGAGTGCGGTATGGGATGGTGCATTATCGTGGTGTAAAAACCAAGAATTGTCTTTCCAAAATTCTGGCCTTTTTAGGCGGATAGCGTTACGCAAACGACGCATAACGTTCAAATAATATTCCTAGTTGACAGAAGGAATTCATAAAGCACAACACCACGATAATCGAAGAAAACGGTCAACATAACCTTGATTTTTGAGCGACTTTGGCGCGGTTTTTTTGGTCTCGGCTCTCCTTTGGCACGATATTCGCTCGATTGATCGGTTGTTTCGGGGTCGTAAGCATAGATCCAAGTCTCATCGCCAGTTATAATGCGTTTCATGACATCCTGGTAGTCGGAAAGCATTGTTTCACACACTTCAACGCGACGCCTTTTTCCAAAAAATTCAATGTTTCCGGAACCAGTCGAGATTTGACGCGCTTGAGGCCCAAAGCATCCTTCAAAATGGTATTGACTGAGTCTTTCGATAAGCCAACTTCATCAGCATGGTCTCTAATCGTTAATCGATGGTTTTTCAACACCAAATCTTTGATTTGTTGGACGTGAGCTTCATCGGTTGAGGTTGATGGTCGCCCAGAACGCTCTTCGTCTTCGACACGTTCACGGCCGGCTTGGAAATCACTATACCACTTGTAAACATTTTTTTTAGACATAGCCTCATCATCAAAGGCTTTCTGCACCATCCTCAACGTATCTGCAGCAGAAAATTGATTCCGCAAACAAAATTTAATGGAAATTCTTTGCTCAATAAATTTCGACATCGCAAAAAACGAAAAACTCACTTTTAGCAGCTCACAAAACGACGCGTATCTCAAACACTATGAATATATTTTGACATGAAATTTCACAAAGATGTCACTGACAGTACTACCAACCTGAAAAGAAAGACAATTTTCCAAATCCTTTGACGCGCGCAGTTTAAATTCATTTGTCACCTTATTTTTTGGACACAGTAGTATAACAATTTAAAGAAAGGTACAGCATTGTTTTACAAGTTGTTTGTGATGCTCGGTATTCCGTAAACGTGGTTGAGATAGGGTTTTACGGAAGTCAAAGCGATGGAGGAATATTAGCAAAGTTCTTTTGGCAAATTTTAATTAAATAACAAGTCAAATACATCAGTCTGCTAAGAGCATCATGCTGACCGAATAATAGATAATGCGGAAGGATTTGCCATTTTTTAAAATTAAAGTTGTTTCTTTTATTCATTTCGAACACAACAAAATAAAGTTTCAAAATAACGAGCCACACTCTATGAAAATGAAAAACGAATAAACGTCACGCCGCTGGAGTTTTTCGATTTTCCGAAACACCCGCGATTTTATTTTGTTTAAATTCATACAGTTTCTTTGTTTGGAAATTGTTTTAAAATCTCGCGCTGGCTGACTCTCGCGGATTAATAAAACAGACATAAATCTTGCTATCAATGGACACGAGAAGAGAACAAAATATCGAAATTATGAAAGACAAGGAAAAAATTCCATCCAAAAGAATCGAGATAATAACTTCCACAATTTTCCCAAAAACAAAATGTATAAAAACCAATCTAATTGCACCTGCGTGCCAACAACCGCTTTTTAACCAGTTTTAGTATTAATATTAACGAATTTAAATTATTTATTGGGCCGATCCCGGCGGTACTGCAATACCGGGCCAACCCGCGACAGAGTGGAGCAAGCTCCTAGCACTCCGTCAGTTTCCAAAAATCAGTTTAACATTTGTTGTCCCCCGATGGGGGATCTATCAGATGTTAAGCTGATAAGAACAGATACTACACTTTGATCTTAGCCATAAGGCCGAGAAGCGATAACGTTTGCCACGGCGCTTGTTCGCTTTGTAAAATTTTCAACCACATGTGGATGTGAATTATAAACGAATGTAATTTTTGAGGTTTTCGTTTTTCCAGCACACTTGGAAAATTATGGGAAATTAAATCAACCGAAAGGAGTGCATTTCAGGAATTTACTAGTGAAGAGAAGAGCCTTGCCATTCATAAGGAAATTATTTAGAAAAATAAAATGTTTATTCATCTAAATCTATATTGTCCCCTTCAAAGTAATCCCCAACGAGTGCAACACACTTTTACCAGCGCTTGATCCAATTCTCGAAACGTTTTTTATATTCCGTTTTCGGTATGTCCATCAGTGCGCCCTGAGATTTTTAAACTACTTCCTCTCGGCTGCTGAAACGCGTTCCACGTGATGGTTTTTATAACTCGATTGAACAGAAACAGAAAGAAATCACAGGAAGCCAAATCAGGTCAATTCGGTGGTCGTTGGATGGAATTTATCGAATTTCTCGTCAAAAATTACGAATAAAATACTGTGCGACGGTGCGTTTTCCACGAGTTTTCTGACCACAATTCTGATCTCTTTCGGCAAATTGCTTCACGCAAACGTCTTATAACGCCCAAATAATTTTCTTTGTTTACTGTCTGACCTTCTGGCTAAAATTCATGATGCACTACACCGTTGTAATCTATGAAAACCGTGAGCATTGCCTTCTTTTTTGACTAAAAACGACGTAGTTTGTTTGGTCTCGGCTCATAAACGCCATTCGCTTGCCTGATAGCTAGACTGTGTGTCGTATTCATAAACCCGCGTCTCGTCTCCAGTAATGATCCTTTGATGAATGTGAGATCGGATTCAGCCTCTCAAATCATGTCTTTTGAGACGTCCAATTCTTAAATTGCAAAAAAATCGCCAACACACACAGAGAAATGTCAAGCTGTAAGATGTACCAACTTAACAAAAAAAAAAACGGAACTCAAATCGGAACGATGGGAGCGCCCTAGGGTGGTTATTCCGGGAACCTTTTGATCAAGGTGGTGTATTGAGAAATACTCTCAAAAAGATGGACATCGTTTTAGAGCAAGAGCTGCAAACGCTTTATATACTGTAGCAGCAAACTGTGGTACAATGTCAATTAAAGTAAAAAGCGAATGAATTTCACCGAGAAGAACCCAATCGGAATCGGGGTGATTTGTCCTTAAAGACAACTGAAAGTATCTCTTCAACCACCACTTTCCAACAAGAAGTTTCTTAACAGTCAAACAAGAGGTCAAACTACCTAGTTTCAATCTCGATGAGAAAAGTGCAACGAATGAGATGGAGACTTTGTACAGAAATAAGGAGGGTTGTAAACGCAGTAGCCATCAACAAATTAAAATTATAAAACTCAGCAAGTAGCTTCTCTTTTTGTTTTGCTATCAATACTGTTATAATGCGTGTAGCCCAGAGCGAGCGGAAGAATTAGGAGGAGAATGAAAGATTTTTGTTAGTGGTTTGAGAAACTCGGGTGTATTTAGTTTCAACTCTCTTCCGTGGGTGGAGCCCGAATCGGGGCGGAGGGTTTTGATATCTACCTATTAGCTTTCACTTAATTCGCAGGATTTTATTTGACATTAGATTTAGATTTAGCTAAACACCCCGCTGTCAGTGTAATGCCTTCACAGCAGAGCCATCTACCCAAAATCTACACAAACCACTTTTTTGAATTCACGAAACATGTGCTCTACCAACTTCGCCACACAGCTATTTTGTTGTGACCATAAGACGAAACGGACGTTTTGATTTATAATTTGTGATTTGTGTTTTTTTCTTGCTTGTAACGCAAAGAAATTAAGTGAAAAGCTCACAAACAAAAGAAACGATCGTCACAACTAATTCGTTGGCAAATAAACGATTATTGGATTTTATCGCATCTAAAGGTGCATGTCCATTTGAGAGCACTATCGCTAGTAAACTCTCGAGAGTAGCTTTCAGGAGGCTGTCCATTTGCGAGAAAATTTTGTGGGATTTTACTCTCGGGTGTCTATAGCGAGCAAACCCTCGGTGAAAGCTCTCAGACTCGTGTCCACTTAGTTTATTTTTGTGATAGGGATCCGTTGGCAGGTTTTAGAGTGACGGACTATATGTATACATAATTCAATCCGTTGTTGCCAACATTGATCTCCAGAAATTTGAGCTGCTGTGAAGATGATAATGTTCTGGCATTGATTGCATCTTCGTCTACAATCTGGAAAATAGCCTTAATAATCTCACGTTGGAGCTTTCGTTTGCAAAAATCATATCGCAAGCCCCATAGTTCGTGGGCAACATGCTCTCAATATTGTTTATGCTCATCCGGTCACTTTGCCAAAATTGGTAGAGCATCTTTGAGAAAATCCTCCTCATCAATATTATATTTCCTTTTCTTGGATGCAGATGGCCGAAGAATATGAAAGCCATTGGAATCCCCTTCATTGCACATTGATAGTGAAAACCATGGACTTATAAAAAATAAAATTCATTTCTCCGATTCGGAACCACTTCCTGGTGAAAACATGCCAGTCCCGTACTGTTGATGGTGCTTCTGTTTTGACTACTTTTGTATTGAAGCCTTATCCGTTTCGTAATCAACAAGCACCAAACTTGCTTTTTAGTAGAGCACGAAGAATAGTACAAGGAGTTTGAAGAACAATTTTTAAAATTCATATCTTTGTTTTGAGGCTGGAAAAATGCATAACTACCCAAAGTATGTGAGGGACAAATTCAAAAATGACGTCATAACCGCTGCTGGCGAATTTTCATGACAAACCAGCATAATTAAGGGGGAAATTTAAAAAAAAAAATTATATTTTCCAGGTTTAATAATTCAAGAATATGCCTACAAGAGAATTTTTCCAAATTCAAATTATTTTCGGAGATTTAGGTATTTTGCTGACTCGGCATCCAAACTGGTTCGGCCGGGACTAATCGATACAAGAACCCAAGGTGACTTGTACCTTTTATATTTAGTGTTCACTTACATCCAGTTGCTTACACTTGAATTCTAAACTTGAAACCGTCCACGTGGTATGTGCTGTGAGTGATATAAAAATATTGTTAAATATTTCCTTTTAATAAAACGGATTAAAATCCTTAGCGCAAAGAATTTCACGGCAAAAGGTTCTAGCTACAGGAAGACACCAATTTTACGAGTGCACCAGCAGCAAAATTGAGTTAATCGAAAAAGAAAATTCGATGTATGAAGCAGGAATGGCAGATTGAAATTTAAGTCTAAAATATCAGTTCATGACTTAGACTTTACGTTAAAATTCAAACGCGTTTTTCCTCGAAACTGCCTTTTCAAAGCGATACCCACGATTTCTCAGGTTCTCCTGGACCAATTTACCTGAAATTTTTAGTCTTCTTTATAGACTTGTCTATGTCTGCAACTATCCCCATTCCCAAATTCCCCAAATTTCAATTTTCACATAATTCGAAACAGTCAAAAAAGTGGTACAAAAATTGTTTTTTTAGGCAGTCGCCATTTTGCGAAAAAACAAAAATATTCCAACTTTCCCGTAGTTCCAGACATTACGACATTATTCTAGATTATTTTCCTTTAGGTTGGTTAGCTAGGAGGTTTGAAATTGTAGGTATGGTCACGCGTCGAATTTCATCAGCTGCTGGTTTTCGAAATTTTCACCTATTTTTTTATTGTTTGATTTTTTTTTCTGTATTCTTGTAATGTTAATGAATAAATAACTAAAAAAAATGGTACTAAAATTATTAATAGCCTTTTTTTTTGTGACACTTTATATATTACATGAAATTCATGCCTCTAGACTAGAATACCCCCCAATAAAATTATGACTAGTTTCTCAAATTATGAATCTTTCTTTTAATTTAATTTGCGAATTCTTTAAACAAAACAATTAATTTCTTGGTCTTGTCACTGGTCCAGAATTTCGCCACCCTACACGTTACTCGCCGAGAGCTACTCTCAAAATACGAACTTTGTTGTCCATAACCGCGAGACTCTCAGAAAGTCCGACTCTCGAGAGTTTTCCGTGAAATTTCCGAGAGCTGCTCTCAACACTTTGTCCACTCAAGAAAAATTCTCTCGAGAGTAACCAGAGAGCTACTTTCAGACATGAAATGCACCTAAAGAGTGCTGTATCACCGGAAATCGATATATCTACAAAAAAAGAGGAAATTTGAAAATATCTGCTTGCAGTGCATCGGTTCATGCTACGATTGAAAAGCTTTCATCGTAGCATCATCTTGGACATTTGAGTTGTGACACAGTTGAGCAGCCAAGCTTTCAAACCACCACCGAAAGCAGTTTCAACGCATAAAGCTTGTGGATCGCAGCCGACAACAGCGGATAGCACAACCTTTTCATCACCGATCGTCACCATCACGAGAAGCTTAAAGTTGGAAGCGTGTGGATAAGCTTTATACATTTTATTTTATGCATGTTGATTAAGTTCATGTACAGGACCAAAACTCGTGTTGTTGGAGATTGAGCTCAGAGACATTGTTGCATGATAGCTGTTTACAGTGGTTGTGAACAGTGTTTCGTAGATTGTTGCTCTTAGGTTGAAACCTTGTTTCGCGAGGCAAGTTGAAATCATTCCTATGCACAACTTGGGAACTTGGTGTTGCTGAGGTTATCTTTTAAATTGTTGCTGATTCCTCGATGCGCACATTATTCCAAAGGAAATTAAAACTGATCTCGATAAGTCTTTCGTTGTGGGAAATGGGAAATGAAGATAAGGAAACCACAGCCGGCAAAGTTGATATGCCAGTCCAAGAAAAAGTTGAGACGAGTTTGTCCAAACTGAAAGTTGTACAAACGGAAGCCTAAATCGGGCAAAGAAGCCTATCCTACGAGGGGTGACAAGATGACGGCCACTGAATTGAAATGCAGACTTAAAATACTGGAATCATATTTTAAGCAAATAATGAAGGTGCAAACGAGGTTTAATATTGCGAGTGAGGGGAATGCAAATGACAGTTTCCGTGATGACTTTGAAGAGCTTTATGTTAGCACTAAGACGGCCATACTGAGTTTTCTCTCTGGGCATAAAGCTTATAGCTCGCGAGGTGCGGAGCATTTAAATGCAACTCAGTATCCTCAACGAACACTTCGAGCTATGCGAGACGAAAAAATCAGCACAAACATACACACAAACATACATATTTGTATATCTTTCTAGAAGCAATGAAATCCGACTCCTGCGACCTCGACAGAACATCTACAAAAGAAGTATTGCTGTAATCACCCAAAGCAAAATTCCAGATTCAGTGATGAAAATCATCACACTTCCCAAACGCGCTACCAGGAAAACAGAGCCTCTGTGAGACTTTACCTATCCATATCCGAAATGGTTCTTGGATTGAGAACTTTCCAAACGGTAATAGTTTTTCTTGAATCAATAAATTCTAATAAAAGCGACGAGTCTACTTACAGCATTAAAAATCTAGAGCCAGATCCCTTGTTGCAACAATCATCACCATAACCATCCGGACGCTTGCCACAGATACCACAAAACAGAGCACAAGTTATCGAAGTGAGAACCTGCAAAAGAACAAAATGAGACATAAGCCAATCCAAAAGGAGACCTTTTAACTTACCAATAATAAAATTGAACTAATAGCTATGCCCGCATAGAATCTATAAATGCTATATTCTTCCAAATACAAGTCGGCGGTTCTGGTGGCGGAATTAGTCTGTTCGCCAATAACATTGGCGATCCGAGTGAATTGCACATTGATTCCATCAGATGCTTTGCTGATTGCTTTGCCTGAAGAAATGATTTTTAGTAAATTGGAAAAAAACAGACATGGACGCAGTACTTACCAACAGTGTCTAGGGATTTGATTATCTCAGGTATATGGTGTTGAATGGTGTCATTTATGCTCTTACGCATCCTGTTGAGGGCATCACTGCCATCCCTGCCGGCCGATGAGATACCCTGATTGATGAGCGCATCAACGCTATCAATGATGCTTGAAACATCAGGAAGCTAAATAAACAATTTAAGGATACAAACTGTTAGATTATCAAGTTTCTGTAAGGAGGTGTCGAGTTGACGAAATAAACAATAAAAGCAAAAGCGCACAAAAAAATATATTCTCTAAAAATGAGGAATATATCGAAACAAAAAGGGCTTCATGGTACGTTTTTTTCATTCAGTGGCGACGATTTCGCTATCAGCTTACACACTGATGAATCCACGATTGCATTTTGATCAGACCACTTGAAATGCAAGTATATATTTGCAATTCCTTCAATTACTACTATTAAAATGATCTAAGTACTTCGGAACCTTTCGATTCCTTTTAAGTACTTTCAATTCCGTAAGTACTTTTAATTCCTTAAATACTTCCAATTCGTTTAGAGTACTTTCAATTCCTTAAGTACTTTCAATTCCTTTCAAGTACTTTGAATTCTTTAAGTACTTTTAATTACATTTTTTTACTCTTAAAGTATTTTTTGTTTGAGTATTTACAAAAATATGATGAAAAATTTGTATTGGAGGCCAAAATTATTTAATTACTTCACAGTTCTAATAAAAATCAACCGAATTGAAAAGGGATCAAATAATAAAAAAAAGGACACACACTCGATTCAAACATACCCTTGGGAAGTATCTATCTAACATCTATTAGCGATGCGAAGCATTTATAGATACAGATGTTTATATTTTTTGTTTATATTTAAATGTTCCAAAAATGTATTCGTTAGCATGGATAATGAGAACAATGAATTAATGTATTTGTTAGTCACAATGAGTATAAAAAGTACCAAAGCGCACATACCTGATTATAATCGATTCCATTGGCATCTAGTTTACCGATTTCGTATTTCTGGAGGACATCCTTGCATGGTGGAGTTGCACACTTTGTCAGCATGACCAATAAATCGCGTTTCACACCACGTAGTCCTGCAAAAAGCAAAAGGAAATATTAACTCGATTGGCGAACGAAAGATATGCAAAGCTTACCATCGCTTAATTGTGAAGCATAGACACGCAGTTCATTGGTTATCACTTTCATGCGTTGCAACTTGGCATTGATTTCGGGTAAATTCTGCAAAAAGTCCATAAGATGATTGAGGGAAACAGCTCTGGAACGCTCTTCTAGCTCTTGGAAGAGAGTCTTCGATGTATCTAAAGGAAATCAAGATAAGAAAGGAGTGGTTAATTAAAAAATATAATTGAAAATTGTCCGTAAACCAATCGGAGAAGAAGTCATCGTCAATTCGTTCTACACTATGAGCTTCAGCAGGAAATCTTGAAGAGTAGAGTAAATGGAAAGCCAGGCAAATGCCTAAATCGATGTCATTTAATTATCCATCAATTGACTCCGCAGTTCACTTTTTCACTAGCGAATTTACCAAAGCCTGAAAATAATTCGGCATACTATAATATGCCGAAGTCGTTTGTCCTCAAATGCCAGATGAAAGACCAACGAACTAAAAAACAAAAACAGAAGAAGAACAACGGCAAGAAAACTATTTGAGAAGATAAGTCGAGAAAAAGTGAGGCTGCTACTACAAAGTCAAGCTACTTAATACTAACGAAGCCATAAGACAATGTAGGATGATCCCTTCCAACGAACCTAAAATATATCTTTCAGGACATATCTGGCAAAGTAGTCGACCTTATCGTTAACAGTGCATTTTGTTATTCATGTTCTCAATAAAAACAAATAAGACGATAACCAATTCGACGAATGTCATGAAGGTCATAAAGAATCATGCTCCTCTAATCACTACAGTTCAGCAGGGAAGATGGAGGTGGATTTAATCGTGGAAGTGTTTTAAAGATCTGTTTGAAAAATTTGGAGTAAAATATTCGAATTATATGGGCGAAAGTGAATCGAAAACATTCGCTGGTATTCTCCAAATGAATCCCTACGGTGTTCCAAATGAGTGCGTGGGGCACGTACAAAAACGTATGGGTACTCGACTCCGAAAAAAAAGAAGGAAGAGAAGCTCGGAGGTAAAAAGCGCGTGACAGTGAGTGTGATTAAAAGGTAACAATCTATTTTGATTTTGCTAGCAGAAGAAATATTAATTCTGTGGAAGAAATGAACACAGCCGTAATAGAAACGCTGGATCATTATTGTTCGAGTGATGAACCTCCTCGCCACAAGAATTATCCGGCAAGCGCCGGAAGCTGGTATGAATGGCGCAAAGCCGAAGCCACTGATTCTCTGGCATATTTCAAGCACCCTGGTCGAATGATTGACGAAAATGTGGAGAAACATATTCGTCCAATCTAGGAAGATCTCTCAAGCAACGAACGCAAAGTTCAAACGAATCTTTCAACTTCACAATCTGGTGCATGAGCCCGACGAATCTGCATTCTGGCCAAAAGATCGTTGAAATTGCTGCATAGAGGATACAGGAATGTCCAATAAATCATATTCTGCAGTTTTAAGTACCATGCAGCTGCTCGATTTAAAAATCAGCCAGATATGTAAGGTGTATGCGGATAACGTCGATAGACAACAGATCGAGAGGGAAAATCGGCCTACGTCTGCTTCCAGCAAGGAAGCTCTCACGGCCCGTTGATGACTCGAGCAACTGCATCAAAATGAGCTGTTTGAGGAAGTTAAAGCTTTAATGCCTGACGCAGGAATACTGCAACTAATCACAAATTAACATTTTACTGATCGTAAACTTTAAAGCGCGTTTTCTCAAGTTTTTGTTTTAACGATTTTTTCTAATCTGGCGGACGTAATTGCAAAAAAACAAAAATAGACGACCAATCAAAACAAACTAAGGTTTGTTATCTTCAGTTTTGTATACTCTTCTATTTGAACTAAAAAGATTCTGAAAAAAAAATATTTTTTAACAACTTTTTTTAGCAATTTTAAACCTTGTTTTTTTTGTGTTTAGAAAAACAATTTTTTTAAATCTGAGAAAATATTTCAATTTCATACATTTTTGGGGTTTTCTTAGTTCATCTAAAAGAAAGAAAAACTTATAAAAATAAACATTTTCTTTGTGTTTTTTTTATTTCAGATGAAAATTACGAGGTTCGTCTTTGCCGCCAATTGAAGACTACTCTCGCAAGGTGTTGCACAAATCGGCTACGTTTGAATACTTTTCTACAATAAAATAATCCAAGAAAGTTCACTAGGCTTACTTGTTTTTTCTGTCCTAAACAAAATTCCCCCAAAATCGATTTCTGGAGCCTTCTAAAGCAGGATCCCCCCTAAAGGCGAAAACTAAGTCATGCAACCTACAAAGGAAAGTTGTTGGAAATCTTCAAGGTTGGAAGTGTTGATGACGATGGAAGGACTGTACGACCAAGACATACATGAAAATATGTATTTATATTTCTGAGGTCATTTTAACTGAAAAGTACTTTCATCACAGGAAATACAAAATCGGCTGAAAAGTCCCGGGGTTTTAAATGAAAACAAGCGTTTTTAAGGCAAATTTATATTTTTTTACTCAAACCCAGTTGCCCGCATTTCGATATCTTTCTTCAGTACGAAACGTCCAAACGCCTTGGTTTCCGCAATGAATTCCTCATTCGATCTTAATCTCTTTCCCTGGAGCCACCACTTGAGGATTGAAAACAGACAATATTCGCTGAGTGACAAGTCTGGAGAGCAACCAATTCAAATCGTAATTGGTGCAATCTGGCCATCTCTTTTAAGGATGTGTATGCCGGTGTGTTATCATGATGTTACAGAACTTTTTCTTTCGCCTATGAGGCCATTTTTTTCTTTAGTTAGCCATTCAGTTTTTCCAATAACGCTTAATTATACACTCCTGTGACTGTTGTTCCCTTCTACAAATAATCGATAAAGATTTTGCCAAGTGCATCCCAAAAAAATGAGGCCAAAACCTTCCGGCCGAGCTTTGGTCTATTGGTGTATGGAAGGGGTCCCACGTTTCATCCGTCGTCACAAAACGTCGAAAAAAATCCGTTCGATTACGCTGCAAAAACGTTTAGACGACCGTTGAATCATCATCGCGCCATAAGCTTTTGCATCTTTCAAGACATCGTGCAAAATGCATACCGCTGTGGCTAACGTAGTCTCAGGGCAGATGTGGAATCACACTTCTGGAACCATTGCAATGATTGTTCGAAAGTTTTTCCAATCAAATATTATTCCATTATTTTTACTGCAGCAAAAGCAGAGTCAGTAAAACAACATAAAACTTCAAACAGTACCTAGTGACAGATGAGCCTCTTGAAATGAGTCATCATCGCTTACTAGAAGAAAAACTCCGGGCCTTTTCAACCCAGGAGTAAATCATGGTAGCCTGTAAGCAAATTTACTCTGGATAGACTTAGCTACGAGCTGCAGACTGAGCGTAAATCCGAGTTCAATTGAACTGATGCAAAAAACATTTAGACTCAACAATCAACCAATCTTTTTCTGAATCCAAAACTTTCCATAAAAATAATGTGTATAGCCTCCAGTTAGCAAGTTTATAATAAGCTGAAGTTGGAAGAGCAGCTGGCATAGGCCCAATTGGTGCTTTACAGCCCAATCCGACACATGCACTAAACGTGGTCTCGCAAATTACTCAAATCGACCTAATGTACGAATCTCTGCGTCAAGCAGCGAGTTTTAACGGCAACATCTTTGTTGTCGAAGATCCTGTCCTTAATATTCACACAACATTCGAGTTATATTCTAGTGCTCAAGGATGCGACTTAATTGATCAATTCCACAGCAACAACCTTCAACAGCCGGACGACGTCATCTCCATTTTTGTGAACCAATGGAAAAACAACTTTTATGATTTTTTCAAACGTTTTAACATTTCCCCCAACTCCAAAGTGTGGAAGTAGCTGAAAGAGAAATCCCTCGCCAGATATATGATCCAAACTGCGAGGAGGCCGAGTGGAGAAGCAGGCATAGCCGTGAACTATACCAGCTGTACAAAGATGTGAATATGATCTTGAAGGCGAAAATCTTTTGAATCTAAGCCACCAGGATCAAGAAGAACAGGAAGATCGAATCTCCGTTTCAAGTTTCATGCAATCCCGGCCGCTAGAAAGCTTGATGAAAACCAACTGGACGCAGCGTACTAAGGACCGTCAAGAATGGAAGGCATTTCCATCTCAGACTCTGATTTTTCAAGGATCGTTGGTCGAATAACAAACCTTATACCACTTTCTCTGTTGGACAATCAATGGTAGCTCAAGTCCCTTAAACCACTCCTTATATCCTCCCTACACTGAAAAATCATTTTTAACGTTTGAATGTTGGCCAAGAAGAATTTTAAATATTTTGTTTTTATTCAAAAGTCGTCAATTTACTAGGCTTGTTTTCTAACTCCACCAGCCTACCTGAAATTTACGTCGTACTACATCCAAAAAGCCAACAAATCAACATCATTTGGAGCCCCATAAATCCCCCCGGATTCTGTCTACTTAAGAGGCCGTTTAATTAAGCAACACGAGTTTCTCAACTTGCCAAACCTTTCCATGTCCTTGCTAATGGAACAGGACATTACTGCCATCGACTTAATGACCCCAATAACATCTAACTTCCCCATACCCCCTTCTAATTCGATCCACTTGAATCGGCTAGCTCTAAAGTTTCTGTGTACTTAAACCACCCAAAAGCCACTTACCCCTTAAATTTTGTTCGAGATGCCTCGACAACTGCTCGTAGTTGTTAACAAGCAAATGATTGATTTGCTGCGATGTAGCCGATAGGAATTTCTGGGTATCCAAACTGCCCTGACGCACTGAGATTGTGGCCTCGTCGACACCCTCCTGCATGTAGCTGTTCGTGGCAAAGGCGATTATTACTCCAAACCTGAAAACGTAATCGAGAACGGTTAGTATGAGCAACGAGCATTTCCCACGGCTAATCCAATCAACACTCACAGAATGCCAGTAGCGGCGCAAATCAATAGAAGACCTAGGAACACCCGTCGACAGGTATCGTGTTTCTTGTCGAAGGGCTGGGAACGTCCACCGCAGGCACCAGCACAGCGACAACAGCAAAAGCATAATCTGGAAGCAAAACAAAATACGGGATGTAATTAAATCCTCAAGTGTGCTGCGCCAACACTTGAAGGATGCAAAGTGCAATGCACCTGAGTAACCCCAAAGCTCTGAGCTGTACTTACCCAATTATTGGCATCAGAACGACAAGCAATGCAGTTAGAACAACAACCAGGAGAATGGGCCAGTAATGTTTTATTAAATCACCCCATTCGTTACGGTCGACCTTTGGTCCTGGTCGTACATCCATTTCGGTAACAACGAGATATCCTGCAGCAGAAGGAGAGGAAACAAAACATAAAAGTTAAAATTCAAAATAGTAGTTTAATGGTCTTGTAGGGGTTGTAAAATACTCCCTTCTCATGAGGTATTTGTCCCCAAATTGCCATGAAGTTTGTCAGGAGAGACTTTAACGTTGGTATTTCTTGAGGGTGGGGAAAGGATAATTTTTTTATTTCATCTTTTCTCTCAAAAGGATGAAGATTTACTTGAAAAGTTGTTCCGCATTTGGAGGAGAAGAACGGCGTGATAACAAATATAAATCAAGCCTTCTGTCCGGA
Source organism: Orthonevra nobilis (assembly GCA_963555765.1). Lineage (NCBI taxonomy): Eukaryota > Metazoa > Arthropoda > Insecta > Diptera > Syrphidae > Orthonevra > Orthonevra nobilis. The sequence goes on from OY743225.1 coordinate 115,763,097, forward strand.
TGGAAAAGTGTTTAAAAAGGATATTTTCTTTTTTTATGGTTTAACTTTGGAGACATTCATGGCTGACATGACGGAGGACGTACATGAGTAGCAGAATTTGAAGAATGTTTGTTATTACAGGCTTTTATCAAAATAACAAGGGATCCTGAGGTGAAAGTTTATTAAAATGCGTACAAGGAGACAAAACAAAAGTTACAAAATCTACCGTGCTTGTGAGGGACATTTCTTCTTCTTGTGAAGGTAAGATATCAGATATATTTCCCCTGTGGCTCAGGGGCTGAACGACTTAAGCAATGAAGAAGACGTCATTGACTCCAATGAACCGCTCTTCCAAAAACAAAAAAACTGCACTTCATGGAACTTATATTAACTGATGACGAAAAAAATACTGCGAATCAAGTGAATGCAAATAAGCCGATAATTGATTCTTCGTTCATATTCGGATTCCAACCAAAGGAGCATTTGTAGCCAAAGTTCGTTTGAGTTGTTAACCACAAAACAATCTTAGATGTAAGGGAAATAAGCGTCCCGCTGACAGCTATTTAAAGAGCTATAAACGAGTGGACAATCCATGTCTCTTATAGACAAACCGACTAACAAGGCAGTGAAACGAGCTCCGAACCCCAGAAAAATAAAACTACCGCTAATGGTGGGACAGGTTCCTGGGCACATTAACCTTAATCTCCACTTACATAGACTCGGACTAGCAGAAACCTCGACATGCAAAAGCTGTGAGGAGGAAGAGGAAGATCTGGGGCGACTCCTATGCCACTGCCCAGCAAAAGCGAGACTGCGAAATAAAATACTGGGATCAGCATTTATACCAGATCTTTTCCACATCAAAAGAATTGGGACCGGTGAGATCATGCATTTCACAAAACGAACGAAAAGATTTGACATCCCCTCCTTTATTTCACTACAACCCCCGACTTAACCATTATCTTTACCATACAGGAAATAGGGGAACGGAACGGGTCCAAGGAGAAACCTTGGGGAAGAGCAAATTGAGCTCACTCTAACCGACCAGCCAAGATCGGTTTTAACATTGGACGCCTGAGCATACCAGAGGTTGCCAGAGCCTCTACAGAGACTTAAACTGGAAGTTGAATTGCCGCTCGGCGGTTTATGGTCTACCTAAGGCTACCGACCGCCACCACCGATCGCAAAAAGCAGGCAACTGAAGAGGCATACCGAAGGGTGGTGCAACAAAACCCGGGCCTGTGCATCGAGAGTACCAAGCCAGAAGAAGGATATCGAAGAGTCCCGGGATAAACACAAAATACGCGCCTTTCATAAGAAAAGCCAAATGCCTGGTAACAGGTTTTAAAAAAGGCGCACAGGCTCTACGAAATTGCGAGGATAGTCTTGTTACTGATCCATGGGGTTAAATGCTTAACGAACTTAAAAACGAGGAAGTGATAGGAAATGATGTGATTCCAACTCCAGTCGATGAAGTCGTCTTACCACCCAGCATTGAAAAATTAGGCACAACTATCCAAAAGCTTAAGAAAGACAAGACCGCCGACTCAGGTGGCCTTCTATCAGAACTCTTCAAGGTAGGCGGCAGATCATGCGCTGAATATGGGAAAAGGATGCCCGAAAGCTGGAATATCAGCTCAATTTGCCGAATCCATAAAAAGGGAGATCCTACCTCATGCGCCAACTTTTAAGGTGTGGTATGTCGCTGCTAAATGTTGCCTACAAAATCCTATCCAGCGCATTGTGTGAGCGTTTTTACACCGCCCTTATTGGCGTGTACCAGTGCGACTTTCGGACCGGCTAACCGACAATAAACCAAGTGAGACTTATCCTAAAAAAACCATTGAGTTTCAAGTCGATTGCAACCATCTTTCCATCAATTTCAAAGCCGCATACGACAGCATCCATCGCACAGAACTTTTTGATGCGATGGGAGAATTCGGGATCTCGGGAAAATTGATCACGATGTGCCGCACCACGCTTAAAAAATCGCGATGCATCGCGAATTTTGGCAAGGAGATGCGCTGCCTTGTGACTTCTTCAATCTGGTACTTGAACAGATTGTTCGAAGGGAGGGGGTAAACACGGAAGGCACTTCCTTTTATAAGTCATCCCAATTGATAAAATTCGCAGACCACATGTTCATCGTCGCGCGTACCCAACCCGTTATCGAAGCTTTCCCGGCGATTCAAAAGCAGGCGAAGTGAGCTGGTCTGAGGGTCGAGCAGAAACCATTTTTTTACAATTTCGAGTTTGTTAAGGAGTTTGCCTTCCTCGGGGAAAATGTGAACTACACAAACGACTCCACAGTGGAGATTCCTTGACAACCTATACTATTTCCGTCTGCCGAAACAAATTGGATCGAAACTCCCCACTCGAAGGACCAAAATCATGCTCTACCAAACGCTTATCCCGCCAGTCGTGTTTTTTTTCGATTCGAAAGCTGGACGAGGTGATTCTTGACTCATCCGAAAGAAAAATCCTACTTCGAATAGTCAGTCGGGTGAATAGAGGAGCAGACATAACGCCGATCTCTATGAGCTCTGTAACGATATGGTCCGTCGACTAAATTGGGTCGGCCAAATCGAGCTAAAAGAGCCCTCGAATACGAACTTCCTGGATCGAGAAGAAGAGGACAACCAAACCTCTGGTATAAGGACCAAGTAACCGCGAATGCAAGACGACTTGATCTTGAAAAGTTTGCGTTGATTTTTAAAGTTTTAAGAAAATGTTGTCGTAGCCGAAAAAGCATCAAGGAGCACTTCAGCGTTGAGCAGAATTATGGCAAATTTAGAAGGTCCCGCGGCCAGAAGAAGCAAACTACTCATGACTCTTATAAGGTTGCGAGTCTGGGTAAAATTAAAATCTGTGTTAAAATAGAAACACCATCGAAGTAAAGCGAAGCGAAGAGGTAGTCTACGAGTGCTGAGCTCCTATAGAACAGTTTCTGAACCAACTGTCATTCTAGTCGCAGGAGTTGTCCAAATAGATCACTTAGCAGCAAAGAGGAAGAACATATAAGACAGAACAGCAGAAATAGGAAAAGAAATGGAAAGAAGACAAGCAGATCAATATTCATCGATGCTAAAAATGTGGGCATAGTGACTCTAGGGGTATATGCACAGCAAGACTGATCCGAAACATCGCAAACTAGACTGAACGGAAGCAGGATCACACGTTGTTTGAACGCGACAGGTTGCACCTAGAAGGACAAAGATTGTGAATGGAGACAGAGAGAATTATTCCAGGTACAGGATTATGCGTAATCAGGTGGGCTCCAGCATTAAAAAAGTACTGAAAACAAAGAAGAGAGAAGAGGGCCTGGCCATATCACGGCCATAAAGATTGGAGCTCAAAGCGGCTCAGAAAAGTGGCGCACCGCTCCTTGAAGAAATGCAAAAGTAGTCACAGGTTCAGCCTGCCAGAAGATGGAGAGTTTTAAGTCGCTGACAGTCGGTATGTCGGACCATACCGTCAGGGGTGGTCATGTAGGGGAACATGAACAAGCATGAATAAGCATCCTGTCCAAAAAAAAAGTATAAGTTCAATTTGCAAATGACTGTTTACGAATTCTGCGGGTAAACTGATGCACAGTATTGCGTATGTAAAGGGTCCGCCATCTAACGTTTTTTTTTTCAACTAGTGCTTATTTCGTGAATGGTAACACTTAACTCATGTCTGATTTGACAGATAATTAGTTTTATCCTTCCGCTGAACGAATATGGCTGCGAGTACGCTTGAACAACGCTGAGAAATATTGCGACATTACTTTGAAAATCATGGTAATGTTGCAGAATGTGTGCGAAAATTGCGTACGGATTTTGGAAGAAGAGAAGCACCGTCAGCTCCGTATGTGAAAAAAATGAAAGAAACTGGCATCCTCATCGATAAACCAAAGCGTGAAAAGCCAAAAACAGTGCGTATACCCGAGAATATTGCTGCTGTGGCAGAAAGTGTGCGTGAACATCAATTCACCGTCGTTCTCAACAATTGAACATTTCGGAGACATCATTGAGACGAATTTTGCATAAAGACCTTGGTATGACGCCATACAAAGTCCAATTGGTTCAGGAGTTGAAGCCAACTGACCGATTTTGCCAAAAAAAAATCATCTTTTCAGATGAAGCTCATTTTGATCTTGGCGGTTATGTAAACAAGGAAAATTGTCGCATTTGGGGCACAGAAAACCCGCACGCATACATTGAAAAGCCGATGCATCCAAAACGAGTCACTGTTTGGTGCGGATTTTGGTCCAGAGGCATAATTGGGCCATTTTTCTTCGAAAATGAGCAAGGAGTGGCCGTTACAGTCAATGGCGATCGTTATCGGGCCAAGTTGAACGAATTTTTGTTCACAAAAATTGAAGAGGAGGATATTGGCAACATTTGGTTTCAACAGGACGGCGCTACGTGCCACACAGCCGAAGCTACACTCGATGTTTTGCGCCCTGTTTTTGAAGATCGCATTATCAGCCGCAGAGCTGATGTCGTTTGGCCACCTCGAAGCTGCGATTTGACACCGTTGGACTATTATTTGTGGAGTGCCCTCAAAGGTAAGTGTTACGCCGACAAGCCAGAGACAATTGACGCTTTAAAGGACAATATTCGTGAAGCCATTGGTGAAATACAGCTGCACACAATCGATAATGTGCTTAAAAATTGGACCGATCGTGTAGGCTGCTGCATGGCCAGCCGAGGCAGCTATTTGAATGAAATTATTTTCCATTACTAACCGGAAGGATTGTACTTTCAAATAAAAAAAGAAATTTGAGAAAATATTCAGCAGTTTTTTTTTTAAAGCATTTTCAAAAAAAAAGTTATTTGGCGGACCCGTTATAAGCCGCTCGGATATCCCTTAATGTGGCACTGTGGTCTATACATTTTGGCAAAAACAATGCAAATTTTGCAGAAAAAAATGCCCATGATTTCAAAACTTTGTTAAGGCGAACGTCTTCCTGTGGTAGTATGCAAAAGTCTACGAGTCAGACTCACACCACGAAGGTTCCGTATAAACTTGTAGGTATGTAAAGAGTTTGTCCATTTAGGAAATCGAATCTCGGAGAGTTTATGTGCAAACCCTTTACACTCTGATTCCCTTGCGAGTTTTAAAAATGCGCAAAAAAAGTCCGTATTTTGACTGGAATAAGTATTTAGTAATAATTTCAACTCAAGGGTGGTGACGATAGGCCGACAACGAAGTGATCCCATAATGGTTCCGTTTTTTCCTTTCAAGGAACAGTACCTTAAACACAAAGCAAAAAATGGAAACTTTCAATTATTTTCGTCACAAATACGTTTTCATATTTTTGGTGATCAGCGTTTCGAGAAATTCATGAAGCTTTCTTGATGTTTGAGAAATAAGACTTTCATGATGTTGGCCAGACATATAACGAAAGAAGTGTCTTGGGATTTGCCTACCATACATTTTCCTGAAATTTTTAACTGAAATAAGGTTGGTAGTCTTTTATATCTTATTTTAGGAATTTACCTTAGCTTCGGCAAATAAATTCGAATGATTTTAAGAATAGCGAAAAAAGCGTACGTTTGGAAGGTTCTTTTAAAAAAGTTTTAAGAGAACGAAGCACAAGCGACGTTAGAAAAGTCCTCTTCTTTCGCGGCGAACCAAACAAAATTTAAAAGCTGGTAAGCTATTACTGAAGTGTTCGAATTGGCGATGCGTGCATGGCCCGCTTTATTTTAACGCAAATTGTGTTAATTTTCACGCTGCATAAAGGCATTATTAGTCCGATTTTCATCAACAGGAAGTCATTATTTTCTACATACTGCCCTTGTTTCTTGAAGTCTCACAGATGTATTAACTTTTTATTGAATTTCAAGTTCCAAGAAAGGAAGTGTTAAAAAAAAAATGTAAAACTTCTTTTATCGATTTTTATAGGGAGCACGATATTACGTCAAAAAGAGTTCATAGCTTTAGGTTGACAGCCATTCCCCTGTGAACGAAGAAAATTGTCAAAATTTAAGGGACACTTCACACAATTATTCATTGTTGGACCTGCTGTTAAAAAGAATCTTTTGGAAGCAAAGCTTCTTCTCTTTGGAAAGTCACTAAAAATAAGATAAGGCAACTAATCGGAACTTACCTTTTGGTATCGCCTCGGTTCCTATGAACAGCTTTAGCACCTCCTGTGTAATCTTGTACAGAGGCATCATGCCGCGTGCGTTATACTTTGTCGAACTAACATAGGTGATATTCTTGTCCCACAAGGAGAACTCGGTCGGCTTTAAGTCTAGTTTCTTCTCAATATCAGTCGCCGTTGTCAGACTTGGCAGTGAGCACATGACAGCCATCAGGACGCACAATGTCATGAGCGTGGTCATGAAGTGCGATGCAGCAGCTGCCGATGATGACGATGCTTTTGTGGTTGTTGTTGATGGTGCTGATGGTGTTGTCGAACGACACCATCGGTGGGCCTCCATGCCTTCGTATGTGGATGCCATTAGTGACATATCGCCAACTAGTGGCTCATTTGAGATGGAATGTGATGTGCATTGTGTAGTCTCATTAATTCTTATTATTGTGGCTGTGCTAGTTAGTTTTGTGTTTTGTCTTCTTGGCAGCATTGAGTTTTGTGGTAACGTTACGTTGGTGGTTCTTGTTGCTAATGAATCAGTCGTCGTTCTTGTCGTTGTCGCTGGCTTCTTATTGTAGCTGCTATTTGTTGGCACTCCCATGTTGCTATGGAAGGCCTGACGAAGGCCGTGTCACAAAAAAAAAAAAACGAAACTTTCAAATTCCTGAAAAGATACAAAAAAAAAAGGAAAAAGACAACATTAGAAGTTAGTTCCAAGTTCTAAAAGTTGGGAGGGAGGTAATGAGGAGATTGTCGTCGTTTTGACACGATAAAATCTTATGTCACACTTTGCTGTGCACCATCAAGCGGAACAGTGGACGGGAGCAAGTAGAAATGGGTTAACAAACTCCAAACAACAAGCCTAAAGAGAAGCCCACTTTCGGAAGTGTTCCATTGTATGGAAGCAATGAACCGTAAAGCACTTTCGAAACGCACTTGCAAATCTGGAAGCAATCATTTCCTTCATTTGTGTGGATAGAAAGATACTTGTTGTATCTTTGGGGATTACACAAGAGATTGGAGTGGCTGGAGGCAGACCACCGCAGTGGGCAAGCAAGTGTGCTACAACCGATATGCTTTGCTGATTTCCGCACACAAGCGGATGGTCGATGGTAACGATGATGATGATGCTGGAATCTCATATTCAGGCCAAAATACGAGTGTATTTTGTATATATAAAAGATGTGGTGGTGGTCAAGTGACCCAAATCCATTGTTTCCTGTTTCGTTCGTGGACATTTGTTCCCAATATGAGCGAAATGGTATTTTGTTGGTGCGTTTTGTATTTAATGGCTCCCAGCCAAAAGTTGCCATTAGTTTAGGCCATGCGAGGAGATAAATGAAATTAAAATCACCGCTCTTCTGAGTGGTTATATAAGGCATAAAACGAAGTAATTGTCTAAAGTTCAATGAAATTTCGACACATTTTTAGAATATGTTTTTCAAAATGGTCCATAAACATTGACAATTCAGGTAAGACAACGATTTAACTTAATGGACCTGGTTTTAAATAAGTTTAAACTTAATGAAAGATCTGAACCGTTAGAGGAACACGCAGGCTTACTGACGAAATAGAAGTGTAAGAATCAGGAAATTTAATTGCATAGTCAAAAATTCAATATTGTTCTAACTTACTTATGCCAAGTTTGAACGCTCTCGAGTAAGCGAATTAAAAACAAGAGCAAACATCCACCACTTTTCACACAAATGTTGAGTTTTCTATAAACAATAAAATGACACCTCATGTTAGATGACTGCAAATAAATATAATTGAGCTCTTCAAAGAAACTTAAAAGACCGACAATTTTATGATTCATAATTCACTTTGAAATCGTCGAGCACTTGCTACTTGAAAAAAACACTTGAAACTGGATGGACAAAAATCAGATCTTTCGTCACTAAACCCTTTGAAGTGCATTTTTCTTCATTTGAAAAATGCACTCGAAAATTATGAAATTCCATTTTTTTCTACGACAGTCGCATGAAAGTTTCCGACTTAATTAAAAAAAAAAACATGACTCATTCAGAATTTCTTGACATTTTGTGAGAATGACAATACAAGACAACATCAAGAGCTTCAAAACACTTGGAAAATGATCGAATTTAGTCTTCGCGTTTGCTCATTAAGGCGAGGCGTCACATTGTCGATGGGTGGCAAAAGTGCCATAATGCGTGCTAACCGCTCGTCTAATCAGCGTCATTGTATGACTTGTTATCGCCGCCGTGATTGCTCGCGGTTAATTAACTTCAATTAGACCTGAAGCCGTAAATTTTTGATTTTTCTTTCATTTACACGACTTTATGATAGGTTTAGGAAAATAAAAAGTGTGAAGCTGGTAATAGAATAAAGGATAAGAATACATCCGGAGTTTTTTTATTCAGCTTAAATTCAGGCATGATTGAAGGGTCCTATAGGAATTCGGTAGGCACTGATTAGAGTCAAATCTGGCGATGCCCGGTTACCCAGAAATCACGGAAAATGTTGTAAAAGAATCTTCATTCTATTAGGGTCCTTTGAGCGTGATAATTTTTTTTTCAGTAAAATTCAGTAGCTTCAATATTCAATACCCTGTAAGAATCATCGAGCTTCTTAAAATAATCATTAACCGCAGACTCCACCTCCTCTCGTGGCGAATCTTTTAATATCGCGGTTTTACGCTTCTGAAGATAATCATTCAAATTCACAAAAACTAATGTTATGACCCTGCGTGTAGATGGAACTGTCTTCGCATCCTTTTGAGCCGGTTCTCCTCTTTCAGTCCACAAAGCGTAGGCCAATTTTTTGAAAGCTGTCAAACAAATAATGAACAATTTTAAACCTAAACTTTATAGGGTTGTTAATTTCCATGTTAAAGTCATTTTCTTCAAACTCGAACCGAAATTGATACCTCATAAGAACCTGCGGATATTTAAGGGCGAGTGCTGAACAGGAAATGAAAAATACAACAGTGGACGAACGAGTCGCTGTTAACCTCAGTTCCAAGCATCTGGGATTAAGATCCGATGCGATTACGGAATTTGTTGTAAGATCTCGCACCTAGAACGTATACATACTCCTGGTGCTTTTCAAAAACTTGAATCTTGAGATTTCCGCGACTCAGGTACAGAATTCAAAAAAGTTGTACAGCTTTCACGAAGTAAATAAGTGGGAGCGGATACATAATTGGAAAATGGTTTTGCTTGAATAATACTTGTTTTTAGTGGATCAGTGTTCGCCTGGTTGTGACTAAAGTAACGTTTTAGAATATCAGTCTAAGTCTCTATTAAGGAGGAGTTTAATAATCTCTGGACGGGCTTCCTACGCTCCGTTCGCGATGTAAACATCACACTGGGAGCCTTCAATGGCAAAATCTGTAATTTGTCGATCAGCAAAGCCTCTTCAGTAATGAATTTTGGCTTCAAGAAGTCGTAGTAGCTCGTTACACGGTGATAAATTGCACTAAGCCTACAAATGTACGTTGAATAAAACCACTCTCCAGATGGTTGAATTAGCAACTTCGTTGCAGCAAAATTCAGAGCTCAGTTCGTCCTAAGGGACGAAGATTTAATAAAATAAGATTTAAGACTTCCGCAGTGCAGTCCACAAAGGTTGGCAGCAATATCGCGATAGCATGAAAGAGGTAGCCGACAACACAATAGGGAACCAGCCTACACCTAAAGGGAGCCAATAGTAGGATTATGAGCCCTCGCGACAGTCCAAAACAAGAACTGTAATGAAATAATATCGAGCCAGAAAAAAGGATGAGAAGAAGGTCGTGTCTACATACATAGTCTCCCGATTTTACGATAACGAAAAATATTTTTTTTTAGAAAAGCCGAGCAGATGGCTTCCAGCCCGGAACGCAGAATCTTCGACACATTAAAGGAGAATTGAATTAGCATTTCCAGCAAATGCTTATTGCACATCTGTTCGAGAGAGTTAAATGAGATGAATGGAACATGTATCCGGTCGATGAAGGAGACTTTGTTTTTAATGGGTTGTCTGAAAAATAAGATCAGCGTTGATTTTGATGTTCTACCAGAAGAATTTTGCAAACATGGTGATGACATTTTTTTATGGCGCATTCAGTAAATCATTAAGCAAGTATGGCTGGACAATTCCATGCCCGATGACTGGACTTAAAGATAGAGGATCGTCATTCTTGTAAGCCCTAACAAGACATATCTGTGCCTAACGTTGCAAATAAGATCCTATTAAGTGAACTTTCAAAGCTTTTCTGGCTTCAAGCCGAACGCATCAACAATCTACCGTCAAAACTTTAAAGAGCCGCATATTTATCGTCTTGAACTGAACAAGGTGATGGCCGAATTCGAGATCCGGGTAAAACTGATCTATTCCAAGCATTTAACAGATATCGAGAAGGATATTCGTTATCATTTGACTTCTTCAATCTAGCACACGAACCGAAACAATAAAAGCATCATCATCCTAAATCATCATCAGCTGGAAACACGATTATTATGGGTCTTCCAATATGCACTTCCGGACTGTCAAATTGGCCGCCATTTATTCTGGTTGTTTTGCCAAATAAACATGGACGGATACAGCGTTCAACAACACATGCAAATAATAAATTTGTTTTATCAAAATGGGTGTCGACATGATCGTCCTTCCGGGAGAACTATTCGCAGAGTGATGAAAAAGTTTGAGTCCACTAGTTCAGTAAACGGTCAACCAACACAAGTTCGGTCTTTCGCAGACCGCAACTTTTGCGTCATGATTTGGGACTGCACCCGTAGTAGAAAACTCAACTTACCCAGGAGCTGAATGTAAATGACATGTGTTCGCTGAATGTTCTGTGGAACAGTTGGAGACTGACCCAAATTTTCAGCTCGTTTCTAGATGAATGGGTTCGTCAAAAAACAAAATTGTAAAATTTAGGACGATACCAATCCCCATGAAATCCAAAATCGTTCAATGCAGCCCAAAAAAGGAACTGTTTGGTGTGGATTTTGGGCTGCCGGTGTCATCGGTCCATATTTCTTTGAGAACGACGTTGGCCATTGCATTCACCATCAACATGAATTGGATCATATTGACACCAACGACTTGTACAACACAGCTCATGGCACAATGGAAATTCTGCACGAGCAATTCGAGGGCTTGGATATCTCACCTGAGGGTGATGTGTGATTTGACCACGTTAGACTTTTTCTTGTGGAGTTTTCTTATAGTAAGTCGCAGGTCTATGCGAATAGGCCATAAATCGGAGCGGCCCTCAAAGCCCACATAACCCAGCGCCAGAGTCATGGGAAATTGGACATTCCGGATTCGCGTCATCCAGAGAAGCCGTGGAGGACAGTTGAACGATGTAATACTCCATACAAAATGGCTTGAATAGGCCTTTCAAACGAATAAAAAATGTCGATCATATCAAACACACACTGTTTAAGAGGTAACGCGGGGCTCACGGCTTTAAAAAATTGAATTTCTGTCTCATTTAATCCTTCAACATCTCTAGAATATTGTTCTAATTTTTTTAGTTTACCCGAGTAATAGTTTCGAAGATACAGCCTTAGATCAGGTAGGCTTAGCGCTACGTTTTCTCGAAACTATGTTTTCAAAAACGGTTGTCGATTTCTTGAGAACTACTCAACCGATCTTGATGAAATTTAACACAGTTCTTCAAAACTAAATTCACAGCAATTAAATTGGGCGATGGATTTTTCCAAAAAAAAAATCTAGAGAAATTTTTACCAAAATTGTATTTTTTTTTTTTTTTGTAAACATGTCTGCCAAAAATCGAATTTTCACTTTTTTTTCCTTCCTCCAATTTCTAGTTTATTATATTAACTAAAACACTCATATTTTTCTCACTTCGGATGATCCTGTAACATGGTCTGCTGTCAACGTGGACAAACCTTTTTTCCGAGGGGTCGCGTCACAATGGCGGAGTTTCAAATATTATTTTTCGAAAATTTCGGAAATTCTTTATCAAATGTGTATCTTTAAGGCAATAAAAAATTTTAATAGAATATTTAATTTTATATATGAAAAATTTTTTTCTGAAAATAGACCATTTTTTCCTCAAAGAAGCCCATGTTTCCTCTTAACTTAAATTCAACGATAGGAAGCGCCTTATGAAAGACCCTATACCATCGCCAGCCAAGATAATGATCTAGTTAAACATGTAAAAAGCCGTCGATTACATGAGCTTAGCCACATCAATCTTAGGGACATTAAATGAAGAGATGTTTTTGATTTGTGGAGACCAGGACCTCAAAAGAAGCTCGGAAGAGAGAAACGCTTGAAGTCTCAAGCAATAACGCATGTTGGGAAGCTTGGTTTATGGAAATGAATGCAGCGCTCATTGGACCGTGAAGGATTGAAAACATACATTATTAAGGCCCGGAGCACACGCGGATCGAAGGCGTGCCATTCTGATCTATTCCGACAAATACTCGCAAGAAGGCCGTTCGCTTATTAAGTAACTCTTTCATACCTACGTTTTTTCTTTTGAACAAAAATTTTAAACGTTTACAAGGAATTTATTCGTCCTGATGCCACTTAAAAAAAGGGACCAACTTCGCTTGTAAAAAATCAGTTTCTTCTGGTCTTTTAGTCAAAAATCTTATCGTACTGGACTACACAAATGCAAAAAGAACAGATCCATTGGTCAAGAAAGCTTTGACTTGCCACCACAAATACTGCTCGAAAATATTAACATCGAAGCAATAAAAATTACAAACCAATAGAATAAATCACTGTGCCAATCAAGAAACCTCGGGAACGACCTCAAAATGAATAAAGAACCTACTTTCAGCGCCAATGTTTGAATCCACCCGCCGAAAGTAAAACATTCTTTTTGTGTTTTGGCCTAATTTATTGTTCGGCATATTTTCAAAAACAACGACTGTCATTGTTCCGCCAATTATGCCATTTATTGCTTTTGATTGAAAAACGCGCAAAAACGAAAATGCAGCCGCTCCCCCTTTCAGACTCAAACAAGTCTGCTTATCTTTATGTCAGTGCAATCTTTTTACAAATTTGTCTATCCACAAGCGATGTTTTTTCATCCACTACTTAACACTTGAACACTTAAAAATTGATTGAACGCAGATTCCAAAAAAAAAAAGGAAAACAACAAATTCAATGCTTCTGCAGAACATCCACTTTAGTGCCTAAATTTGGGGCCAAAAATCACACACCCGACGCCCGTTCATCGTGACGGGTAGACCCACTCTAGACGGCGTTGCTTTCTTTTTCTTTTTCCGAATTGATGCCCGCGATTTATCTTTCCGGCGCAAGCACCCGTCAGCGTCGGCCGTCTCGTCAATAAACCCCAAAAATACAAACACACACACTTAATTGGAATCAATTGCACATCAACAATGACGATGATTCATCCGATTCCGGAACGAAATGTGAAAAATAGAAAATCGAATAGGCGAAGGAATGTCTAAGAAGGAATTGGCACACTAACGGAATTAAATTCATAAATCTGACACCTTGACGTCGACGTCAAACACCGAACTGACTGCTCGAGCCCCCATCCACTGTGTTAGGGTGGCAAGTTCGAAGACTCGCCCCTTGTTTTGGGTTCCATGCACAACGACACGAACTACAGAATCGTTTTATGGATATCAGTCATAGGGTGTGTCCGATTTGATTCAAAATTTTGTTACTTTTGAAAATAACTCGAAAATGTGTTTTAGAGAATTTAAAATAGTTTTTTGAAGTCAAAATCGATTTACAAGAAAAAGTGTGTAAAGGAAAAGGTTCATATTTAAAGCTTAGTTTGCACTCCTTTGTTGGTCCTGTGAAGGGGCAGAATTATTCATTTAACAATCCAAACAAGTTTCGAGGACAACTTTAATTCTCACATCGACAGTATGTATTATGCTTTCAAGAGGATCATCTTAATCTCAAGTACAATTTTTACAAGGTAACCCAAAATAATTCACTTCATCGAAGAGGCTCAACATGTTAGGCGGCAAGTGCCAGTTTTGATACTTGTGAAGAAAGCGGATATAGAATGCTTTATTTTTTAAGATCGTGCTTTTGCCATAGCTTTGCTTTACGTAAATATTTGTCTGTAAATTCGGCGAGTGATAGAGTTGAGGATATTTCCTGACAAAGTGCAAACAGTTCATCGGCTACTGCACGAAGATCGCTAAATCTTATTTTAACTGCGCTCACGATCTTTTGAATCTTAACGACGCTTTGGACGATTACATGGAGAAGGCGCCTCTATGACACTGAGAATCCACGTCGGAAAAGCCATTACTTCCATTCATAGTATAGGGCCTAACTTTTTGAGGATGCCACGGGTAACACGGTTAATGAGCCTGATAACCGATATAGAACCATGATCAATGAGATTTTTTTTTTTCAACAGGACGGTGCAGCTCGCATTACAGTACAATTCTTTAAAGGATGTGATTTGTTTGGTGATTTACACTGACCGGCAAGATCGTCTCATTTGACGGTTCCACAATTCTGTCTTCGAATTTGTTTTTTTTTTTTTTTTTTTTGAAGCGACGAGTCTATGAGAAAAATCCATCGATAATTCCCAAAATTAATGTCCGATGATAGGGCGAGAATTTATTGCCAGATTTGTTCGCCAAACCGATTAACCCAAAGAACTGGTTCGATATCATCTTCAAAAAATAAAGAAAAAAAAATATTATGAAAGTTTGTTGTCCCTTTTTTAAGGTGTCTTTTTTTCAACCACCCTGTGTATTTAATGGCATTCTTCTAAAACATTTTCAATGAATTTAATTTAACGATTGCATTCATTGTAGTTTTTTTTGCATTCATTTGCATTCTTTGCATTCATTTTTAATTAAATTGATACCAAAGGAATGTGTTCACCAGAGGGCTCCTCTGTCGCGAATATTAAACATCATCGTAAAGTATGTTAAATCTCTTTTGTTTGGACAGCCTTAAGGAACGAGCAGTTCAGTAGATTTTGGTAAAATTAAAAACAATAAAGCCGTTGATATTCGACTCCTGATTTTGGAATGGAAAACGCCCATCGATATCGCAGGGCGACTAGATGATGAGCTTCAGCGATTTCAATCATAAAAACTTGGTTCCACCAATTTCGTCAAAGCAGAATTTGTGTTTTTGATTGGGGCTGATTGGAACGTCCAAAAAATGGCACGGCAGAATGAGATTCAAATCGAAAGTTGGGGTTGGGTGATCACTGCCACAATTGCATACGAGTATTTGCACATTTCGAAAAATCCTATTTTGTGAATGGATCAAAAACGGTGAGAAACAACTAAAATTGATCCCAAAAATGTGCATTTTTGGTCTCATACCTTTTCCAATTCACCCTAGTACACATCTAGTTGGACGGACCAGGTAAGACATTTGAGCTTTTCATTAAGACAAAACGAATTCAAGTCGTGCTTTCTAGAGTCACAATTAATTTTTCCAAAACGAGCACATCTGTGTGCGGTTCAATGTTCAACCATAAATGATTGCAAAATAATGTTAGGAATGCAAATGAATTTCATTCGAAACTGGCTTTTTGGCAATGTTTTATTTTTTCTTAAATTTTACCCTTAATGACGAAATACTTTGAATCATGCGAGCTTTTTTCACAGGGGGTGATACAATTTTCCCTTTTAAACAAAACCAAATACATGAATTTTCAAAAAAGAGTCCTTACTGATGTTGCACAAGGTTCAATTAAATTGTTGCCAACCTTACGATAGGATTATTCGACGAATGCGAATCGGCCAATCAAGTGTCTCTACGTGAGGCTTTCTAAGCAGTTTCTGGAGTCTATCACTCTACTATAGAGTGGATTTGTAATCTCGTAATCGACTCGATAATGGTTTCTTGCTGGGCCTTCTTTTTATGGGCTCTGAAGTTTCAAAACGCTCATTCGACGGACACAAAAGGCTGCCAAAGTATATTTTTCGTGGTGAAGACTCACTTCAGTCAAGCTACTTTTCTTGCAGCGACTTCCCCTTTAGGTATGGGTATTGTGGGTCGCAGAGGTTTTCCCTATTAGGCGGCGCAGTTTTTCCATCACCTTAAGTTTAAAAGAGCAAAACTGGTCGGTAATAGTTCGCCGTTCGTTTTTGAGCATTGTGAATAAATCCATCTTAACCCCTCTGCAGCTTTAGGGTACATTCAGTAGTAGAAGTTCCCATAAAAACAGTTCAATATCATAAAAAAATGTATTGGAGTGACCGTAAACTTGACAGAACTTTTAGTTTTTGATTCATAATCATCTGTCAAACTCATGGGAACTGAATTCCTCCCCGTTTGGAAATAAAGTTCAAAAAATTGATTTTTCAAGTGGAAATTCGTATAAAACTGTCAATTTAAGAGAGTTTTTTTTTAGATCTAGCTTAAATCATCGTTTAAAAAGCTTGAGCCGATAGGAAATTATTTTGTTAAGCCATGTAATTTCCGTAGAATTTAAAAATGCCACGTCGAAGAATTTTGACCGCGGATGAAAAGCAAAAATCACTGCTTATAAAAATTTGTGGGCTTTCTGATCGTGAAATTGCTATGAAGATTGGAAGATCAAATACAGTTGTTCATAATTTTTCAAGATTAAGCAAAAATTATGGAAAAATGGCTAACGATGAGCACAAGAAAAACTTACCGATTGGTTGCCCATGAAGCTGTCAGAAACAAACTATTCGCTCCTCAAATTAAAGCTAAACTTGACTTGCCTATTTCAAGCAGACGTTTCCGACTAATTTTAAAAGCAAATCCGAACATTGTTTTTTAATAAAAAAGGAAGAAACCTCCTCTTAATGCAGCCCATGAGACAGAAAGGCTGAATTTTGGTGAAAGTCACATAAGGTGGACCGAAGAATGGAGAAGTGTCCACTTCATTGGTGAGAAAAAATTCAATTTGGATGGTCCTGATGGATTCCAGTCATACTGGCATGACAAACATCTCCCAGATGAAACCAAAATGCGTCGAAATTTTTGTGGAGGCAGCCTCAAGATTTGGGCAGCATTTCCCGCGGATATTGCATTTGTTCCACGGTGATCGAACTCAGAAGTTTATATTCACCTTTTGGAGGATGTGATGGTTGAGAGACCTTAAGCAGTACATTCTCTGGGGAATACTGGCAAGGCCATTCCATCGAATATTTTCGTTAAACTCTGCGTTATTTCTGGACAAATTTACAGTGTTTTATGGAAATTTTCTCTTGTTTTGATTTTTTGCTCATAACTTTTTTTTGATAATGGGAAATTTCCCTCACCGTATCTGTACTACGGACATTTTTTGAAAATATTTTTGAGATTGCGAGAAAATGCTAGAATATAGTTCGGATACTATTTTCGGCTCCTGGCCTATAATTCGTTCGGACATGTTGCTTAATAAACCTACGTTTATCTCAATCTGATTGTTACTGAATCTTCGAACATGAGCACACAGAACTACGAATTTCAAGGCTTCATACATTTTCGTATTGATTTTCTAAGTTTTCCGCTCTCAAAATAAAATAGTGTACAATCAAATCCATTTCGCACCAACTGTGCCAATTCTGTTTGTGTTTTTCTTTTCTGTGTTGATAAATAGTATCAGCATTGAGGGGGGCGCTTTACAAATAACCAAACAGATTCAAACAGGGCGATGGTTACAAAAAAAAAATATAAAAACATCCATAAAGTGACCCACGAACATCCATTTGTGTGTGTGCAGCATCAACAATGGTTCTGGACGAATTATTTGCTGCCTGGGGTCACGCACTCTCGTATTTTATTTTTATTTTCCAAAAGTTTGTGGCCAGATACTGTTGGCCAGAGGAAACAATTCCATGGCTAGATGTGAATTTATCACGTTTTATGTGAACGGGGCTCATGGGTATTTGGGGGAGCGCCATAAGAAGATACACGAGCACAATTGCTATGATTGCTGCTTTCTTGTGTGTTTTTCAAAAATTAAAGCGCCAAAGGTGATAAGGCGACATGCCGTGACTGTTTGGAACAAACACCTAAGGCTGTGAGTGATAAGAGAATAAAAGGCGAAACATGGTTACAAGAGTGTAAGACGACAAGGTGATGTACCGTGCGAGTCATCTACAAGGCTATGAAGCACGTAAGAAATGTTTAGTTGGAGCGAGCCACCTGATGAGTGGATGTGATAAGGGCAATCATTTGGAAACACAGGAGGAGTCTTTTGAGATGGAACTTTTAATTTCCGATGATGATTGTGTAACGTTGCGGTGAGTTTTTACATTAAATTGATTCACATCGAGTGAGGAACTTGAGAGGCAATTTCCTGTCAATCGAGGAAAATTTTATTTTTTTTTGTGAAAATGTTTTCCGTCGTAGGAATGAATCGTAAGATGCTCTTTTTTCGTGTTTCGTAATATGTTGAAATGGGCGAAAATACATCGTCATCCTGGAGGTGTTCCAAAATAAATAAAATTTGTCGGACACCAAGTCTCACGAGGATCATAGATGAATACGGATTCCTGAACAGAGACAAATCTTAGCAACAAGACTTGAATATAGGGCTTGACAACAACTCATGTGACAATCGAAATCGGCGATTTTAGCGCAAAAATCGGCAAAGACAGTACCCTCGGTAGTGTTCCTTTATATTAAAACCTGTGGAAGCCCGTTGTGCTACCAATTTATTTATTTGCTTTGATCCTTCCACGACCAACAATTGACCAAGACAATCGGTCTTGTTTGCGCAGCAGAGTTTACAATAAAAACCTCGCTATTCACTTCCGTCAACCAAATTCTTTACCTTGTTTGATCGAACCAAGTCACTGTTTAAATATTCTGGATGCCCTGATCAGTACTTAGCTGTAGACATAATTCAAATGAGGTTTTTTGGGATTCAGGTTTTTCCGTCATAAAAAAATTCAACCTCGTTGACCTGCAATCGTTACTCACCGCCCATAACTATGTACTTCATGTACCCTTATTCCATGCCAGAGATCTCATGACACCAGGATCATACAGAAGACAATAGGCAACAGTGTCAGAGATTAATTAAACACGCTAGATTTCATCAGCTAGCAGGATAACGAATGCGGTTGCATTAAAATTCGACGTGTACAAAGCAGTAAGGAAGAGCGAGAGATGCTAAAAGACAAGAGCACGAGAAACACGGGATTGAGTTCAGAAATGACATTGGTAAATTTTTAGAACAGAGAAAGTGTCGACGAACTTCCTGCCAGTTATTTCGAAGCACCTGAAGATGATCTGGTCAGATGCATACATCAAATCATCGCTAAAGTATGACCGGATGAATGTATACCAATTAAATGAAACCTCCTCCAACGATAAGTTCGATTCCAAATAGAGGAGACCATCTTAACTGCGCAAATTACAGAAGGAGAACTTTTCCGAATGTCGCCTATAAGCTTTTTCCACCACTGAATACACCCATTTTCAGAGACTTGGCTCTAGGCTACGAAAATTCGCAACAGATCAAATTTTCTCAAGAGTTTATAATCGATTCCCAAAAAGTGTCCATTGGAGTTTTAAGGGGTTAGCTGAGATGGCAGACATAGATCGTATCGAGACAGCTGGTGAAACGCGGATACATTTCTACACACGGTACTACTACTATTGTGGATTCCACCGAGTGAATCTGCTTCGAAGAGAACACCGGACTATCGGCTGGAAAGGTAATGACGACCCTTTTTAGGATTCGCAAGGGGAAACGCTGATCGACTATTCAGGGATGGGAAAAACGATTATTATGCATGTGATCTGCCTCGAGACCGAATCGATGAGAATAAAAAACGTCCATTCGACACGAAAAAAAAATCCTCTTCCACCAGGAAAGATATGCTTATAGCAAACGAATGCGAACGACTAAGAGCAGAGGAGTGAGGCACCAATCCCTCACAAAGAATTATGTTAGTCCCTAGTCGTACCATATTCAAGAACGATTTTAAACTTACAATAATAAATTTATAGCTAACCTGCTGTGAACGTCAAACGGAGGTGTACACCTGCAAATTGAAATAGCTTTTTGACAATCGGATAGTAGTTCTTTTTACAATAGGCATCTCATATTTGAAGATGATTTGTTTTCAATGAACTAAAGGAAAAATGTTTAACAAAAATTATAAAAAAAAAAACAATTACAATTTACATTTCGGAAGACCAAAGAGACTATTGGTAAGTGGTGAGTGAGCTACTGTGATAACCTCATCTTTATTGATAGTACGATGATAAAAGAAGACTATCTTCAAATTTTGATAAACAATTTGCCGTGTAGTGTTGCGAAACTGCGTTTAAGACAAGACAACGAACCTAAGCACACATCAAAATTGGTCAAAGAATGGTTACTTAATTGTACGCCAAAGGACCAAACTTCGCTATCCCCAAACTTAAACCCTATCGAGCATTAGTGGGAATATCTCGACAAATAGATCCGAAAGAGGGACATTTCAAGCAGATTCACTTAAGCCAGTTAAATTCCTGCCGAATTGACAAGGAAGCTAGTGAAATCAATGCCAAGATGCTGACTTAAAGTTGAAAGGATACCAGATGAAGTACAACAATAGTTTTAAATTTTTTGCTTTAATCAAAAAAAATTAACACGCAATGAAAATGAATTATTTTTTGTTATTTTTTCATTTTATTTTTAGGATAATATTTAATGCCGAAATGTAAATGTGGAATTGAACGTCCTTAAAAAAGTTTATTTATATTTTACTCTGAAATTGAATCTACTTGTTTATTTTTTCATTCACAATATGTAAATAAAGTCAAACCACGCTATGCACAATGCTAATACAGCTACTCGTATTAACAATAAATTTTGATTATTTAAATTAAAATACAAGTGTAGTGTTGATCAATAAACTTCAGTGAAGACCGAAAGGTAGAAGGAATTTGGTGGGTGTCCATTAAAGAATACAACTACCACTACAACAACGCCACCCATTGGTCAGACTACTATCACTGGTCGACCAACACAGTGATAGTGCCATTTACTTGATCCCAATGGCAAATGGTGACTGGACCAGATTCGAAAAACTAGACCACTCTAGGAATCGAACCTGGGACCTATCAATTGATTCAATTGAAAGGCAGGTGCTCTACCAACTTCGCCACCCAGCTGTTAAAATTTAATAAGTAACCATTAGTTCAACCGGATGCTAGAGATCTAAATGGTTTACTAATACACGCTCACGTAATGGAACGGCTTCCTTAAATTTAATATCCTTTTTGAAAAATAATGGGCCCAACATATTTTATTCGATTTTTAATTTAACTAGTTGTCAAATGGGTCAAAATTTCGGAACTGTTAAGGATCTGCATTTCCAAGCTCTCTCCTAAGAGATTATGAGAGAACTCTCAGAAAGGAAACACTCAAAATTCTGCCAGAGAAAATCTCTCAAATGGACAGCCACCCGAGAGGTTCTCTCGAGAATCAACTAGAAAAAGTATCCTCAAAATGACACGCACCGCAACACATCTGAATGGAATATGCATATGCTCGCAAAAGCTCTTTGAGTGACGATTTAAAGGACATTTTATAGCTCGGATAGTGAGACGAAAAAGTAAGGTTTAAACGAGTTGTCACAGTCCTGTTAACATACATATGTATGTCCCCCCAAGAGCTGGTCTTTATTCAGAAATGCCTATACCTATTTCCTTCGATAGCCAAACTGCTATAAAAGCTTTTCAAAAGGGAATATGGCCTTTTAAAATGTTAGGGATATCTCTATCTACGACGCTGAATCTCAGAGGCGCATGACTACCCTTATAAAGCAATTGCATACAATGACCAGCAGCTTTATTTGATGAAAGGGAAATCTTTGAATAGTGGCTTGAAATTGAAATTGATTTCTACACCATGACTTGTTTTTCATTCGCTCTGAATTCACAGTTTTTTTTTGTCGTAGGATCCAAACCAAGTGCCTTTTGTTGCAGACTGTCGACGTCATTTTGCTGTTTTATTTATAAAAAAATAATAATTAGTAAGGACCCTTATTGGGATGAAAAACCAGCTTGACAAGCTGAGTAGCCACGCTCGAAATATTGTCGCTGGTTGATCAAAGCGAACATCAGGACTGAATCGAGTTCGAGGACTCGCTAAAAGTTCAATACTTCGACACGGTTTTAAACTCTAGACTTTTCAATTTACAGGGCATCTCTGTTTATATTCACTTAGGCTCGGCAGAATTTGAGATCTTTCTTGGTTAACTGCAAAGATACAGCGACTGGAGTACAGCGAAAAAATGCTCATCACATCATTCAAACCATCCACATTTTTAAATGAAATTTTGGTTATTTATTGGGAGGCAAGCAAGCTCCAAGGATTAATCAATGTTTCGGTTAATAGCTCATTAAATTTTTATAAATTCTGTATTTTAAACCTTTCTGTCCACAAAATTTTACACGATTTTGCGTTGTTGAAGAAAGAAAAAAAACACGGTTAATAACCTCAAATTTGAAACCAGAGAAAGAGCTTCATCCTTTCGACTTATTTATTTATTTGATGTGAAGAACTT
This sequence comes from Orthonevra nobilis, assembly GCA_963555765.1. Taxonomy (NCBI): domain Eukaryota; kingdom Metazoa; phylum Arthropoda; class Insecta; order Diptera; family Syrphidae; genus Orthonevra; species Orthonevra nobilis. Next base: position 115,785,582 of record OY743225.1, read on the forward strand.
GACGAGCTTCTGTGATGAACTTTCAGTTTCACTACTGTTGTCCCCGTTCCCGTCGAATTCCATTCGCCAGCAGCGCCTTCAATAAGCATAAATATTTCAAAAGAATTTCTTTTTTTTTTAGTATCATTACCTGTTCCAACAATGGGAAGCCCAAACTCCATTGTCATCATGAGCGCGTATAAAGCACGAAAGAGAGAGAAAAAAAAGGATAATAAAAAGCGAAACCTTCCTGCCGGCAAATTAGCAAACTTCAATAAGGACCACGATTGAGAGCAGAGCATGAGTTGCTCGAGGCGGTAAAAATCAGACAAAGAACATCCAAAAAAAACCTGCCTCGGGCAGGGAAGCTATACGAGTGCATGATGACATGAATACAGGAGTATATTCCTCGGGCATCGGGCTATATTCCAGATGCCAGTAGAGACTAGTGAAATGCGGAAAAACTCGCTTGAAACTGGGTCAAGAACAAAAGCGCTACTCTAGGCTAATTTTGCATACCAAAGGAGTAGGCTGTGGTGCTTGGCTGCATGAGAATATGTTCGTTATAGAAGGGAACTGCAATCGTCCCTTTCATAGCGGCAGAGGTCCTGATAAGGATGTTGAAGAAAAGCACAAATGGATACAGAATTTTCAATTTAAATTTTGCCAAGTTATATGCATATGCATATCCTTTTGCCACAGCAAGGATATTCTCTGGATCCCCTTCATCGATATGGAATTCGGGGAAAAAATCCTTGAATTCATTTTGGCACAACTATGAAGTAATCGACTTTATGTGGGTGTGATTAGGCAAATTGATTTCAGGACAGCAAAAGGATATAACGAGGACAATTTCGAAGAAAAAAAAACAAAACAAGCAGAGGAATGAGGAAGTTCCATCGAAGTGTTTATCGGATTTGTATCTTTTGTATATGGTTGGATGGGCGTTAGCCGGCGGCCGCGGAAGGATATCCTTGTCAAAGGAGAAGCCGCCTATTCGATTTTTGCCAAGATAGAATTTGCTTAATTAAAAGCTCCACTCCTTTTGGTGATTTGCTCGTGATGGCAATAACGAATGATTGATGAAATTAAATTTGCTTAATTAAATTTTGCACCCTTATTAAGGGAGCAAAGGGATTGCCTAAAGGATCGAATCTGGAGGAGTGTTTCGGTGGTATGGTGGTGATTCCTGTTCTGGAATTTAATATTAGGACTAAGGAAAATCATTTGACCGAACCCATGATGGTTTTTATTGCCCACATTTTGGAAGAATATTTTTAAATTCCTTTGAATAAAAAAAAATGCTAAGGGTTTCGCAGGATTTGCGTCATAGTGTAAGGCTTTATCATGGGATAGATAAAGGACTGTTCTTTTGCATTTCCAATGAATAGGGTTTAGATTCACGCAACAGATGTCAACGGATTGCAAAGGGTGACAAAAAGAAATGCTCGGAAAGGTGGAATGAGATATAATGACATGGAGGAAAAGTGATGGAACGGGTGAAACTTGTTGCTATACTTTGGAATATGAATTCCTTGACTCGTCCGCGGAGAAGATAAAATCAGAACGACCAGTTATAGCATATTTTCGTGGTCACATTTATAAGGATCCAGATACTCCTCATGGAACAGGAATGCTTCGCAGAATGCAACACATTCACACTGAATCTAAAAAAAAAAATGGATGTTGATGTGACCGTTTCTCACACGGATTACGTTGATAGCATCGGATTTTTAAAAGGAACTTGCCCAAAGCAGTGAGAAATGAATATTAATAGTGGTCAGTGAAATTCAAAAAAATTGTGATATTTATTCCCTGATAAAGGATCCAAGAAACCGACAAGACGAAAACAAGAACACAGGTTTATCTGCCTGAGGGAAAAAATTGTCTGCCAAAGGCTTATATTCCGACTCTGCTCCTTAATTTTCAATAGTTGAACATTGGTGCACCTGAGTAAACGTCCAGAGCCATCCTTCTTCTATACAGGAGAAAATGTGACTAAGGTCTTTGAAAGCCGACCAAAAGATCTTACATGGAACTTCACATGAAAAAATTGAAATTACCGCGAAATAAAGAAGAAATTAGATGACATTTCAAAAACCAATTTTCGAAAACTACAAAACTGACACCGACAGGTTTTTTGGGCGTTTTTTTTTTTGCCATGGACGAGAACTGAATCCATCACATTGATTCTGAGACGAAACAGTCTATGACTTGGAAAAGTCGCAAGAATAACGCAAAGCATTTTCGAGGTAGATGCTTGAAAAACAGAACCACTATTTCAGAAGATTTCGAGAGTCCATAAGGGGGAAAAGAGTCCATAATCACTAAGGCAGAAAGATTTTTGAACAACGCGCCAGTATCTCATTTAATGTTTAAATAGTCATCGATGCATAAGCTTCTTCCGTTAAAATAATATGTTCCCTAGCGTTCTGGCTGTTCCCAAGCATTCCAGTACAATAGAAATTTTGGTTGATAAGACGCATGAGTTTCATTTTGTATGGGTTAAACTCTTGTTTTAATCTCCTAAACGATTCATTCATGCTATTCATAAAGGGAATACAAAAATCACTCCATCTTAGGATTTGAAAACAACTGGAAATGGCAAACCGCACCCACCAAACACTGACTTTTTCGTAAAAGAAAAATGGGGTCCCGAAATTCTCGTAAGATTTGTTCTTAGTGCGCTGGCACAGAAACAATATTATTATCAATCGTAGCAGCAATGTATGTTTAGTGTTTTCTAATAACAACTTTTTTATTTTTTTAAATAAAAGGCAAACCATTTGAGATATTTCAAAAACTTTATCATCGGCTTGATGTTAAATCAAAACATTTATGAATGGGACTCGACTTCGTTCATATGACCGCCGCGGGGACGTTTGCAGCGGTCGATTCGTTGGCCCCAATTTTCGATGATTCGGTCACACATTTCGGCCGAAACGGTCGCTCTCAATGTTGGCTCTGAGCTCTTCCAACGTCGTCGGCTTGTTGGCATAATTCAATGACTAAACGTTGCCCCAAAGAAAATAATCTAGAGGCGTTATATCACAAGAACGAGATGACCAATCGACTGGCCCATTTCTTGATACTTTTCAATAAATCGATTGTAAGGTATGCTTGTGGCACCATCCTGTTGAAAGCACATGTCAGCCAAGTCCATGTCTTCCAATTCGAGCAAAAAATAATCGGTAATCATGGTGCGATAACGCTGTCACAGAAACGTGACGATCGTTGTCGTCGTCGAAAAAATATGGCGCAATAACGCCGATATTTCATGAATTTCATGGAGGATTCATGAAGCAAATGTATTTGTATTTTCACCCGACCTTATTGACGAACCGATTGTGCCAAAAATGAGCTTCGTCACTGACGATGATTTTGCGGTGAAATTCATCATCTTAGCGCGTTTTCTCCAGCGCCCAATCGGAGAATGTACATCGCTTCAAATATGGTTCACTGGCTTCAATTCTTGAGTCAGCTTGATCTTGTATGGGTGTTAACCAAGATCCTTAAGAAAAATACACTATAATGTGGTCTGAGCGATGCCCCATTCTTGAGAATGCCGTGGAATTCACTGATTTGGATCGTTTGCTGCGGACGCCTGAATGGCAGCGATGTTTTTGACCAACTTGTTGTCTCACTGTGTCAGTAAGGCAACATCACACAACGAATATGTAGACGCAAATTTATGGGCAAGAATTACGACCCAAAATTAGAGTTATCGCCCTTAAAGTTGCGGTCACCGTCTACGAATTTTGGTAGAATTTTTTTTATAATTTGTAAACGTTGCTCGTTCGTGTACTTTACCATGATGAAAATTTTGAACTTACTGAATAAATTGACAATGACAGTTCGATGATAAGTGAAAGGATACGTTCACAAAGTAAATTCAAAGTTGTCAAGTCACCTTTAGAAAACCCTGAAACTTGGAAATTGCAAATATTTCAATGAAGTCAGATAATGTTTGGGTCATTCAAGAAAGAAAATATTAAATTGTTTTTACTTACTTTTTCAATTGTTTGCCGTTCAAAATTTCTGAAAAAAAATATTATAAATTAATAAATTTTAAGTAACAAAATAAATAAAAAAAAACAAGACAACAATTGACTTATTTTAAATCACAAAAGGAAAAAAAAAATGAAGTTTGCATGTGGTTAATGCACTAATTTGATAGAGCTAGACCGGAAAGCGCTGAGTTTGCTCAATGTTTTTATAAGATTTTATTTTACTTGCACTTAGTTGTCTGCTTACAATTTTGTAAATCATTTTTCTACCGATTGAGCTGAAATTCAGCATACGCCTTTAGTTCTTGGACAATACAATTGCAGTACTCAATATTGTAATTATTACGATACAGCCACTGCTCCAAGATGGTGGTTAATATTATATAAATATTAAAAAAAAAGCTATACCTTTAGTACACTTATCGGAAAAGGCGAAAATATTGGGTCTGAACAACTATTAATGGTATGGAAAAGACGCAAGTTCCCCCAAAAATGATGCATTCGAAAATTTTCGACAGAAATCGTTGTTTCAATTTGAAAACATTTTCCAAATTTCATTTAAATCGCAAAATATTATCACCAATTTTCGATGACAAACGCAGGATGTTCTTCATGCCACATGCCAGCTGTCTTCTGGTCTCTTTCTGAATGAATGGAAAGCAGCAGAAAGTGTCTGGTTGAACTTCAGCACATATGGGATTAAATGGAATCTAGGTTTCAATTCGAAATACAAATATTTGTGCCCTAAGGTCTCTGGCGTGCCTTGGACCTTTGGACTTAACTTCATCTGATCTGGCTTTTATCCTAATAGCTTGCAACAATTCACAACGGATCGATAATTACGAGAAAAGAAAGTGTTTGCATCGTCAGCATAAAGTAGAGTAATATTTTTGAATCAAGCACTTCTTCGGATGCATTCAAGTCATTTGAGAACGAAATAAAAAGCAAACTTCGAAAATGGAAACCTCTTAATCTTAACCCTTTGAGTCATGTTTTTTTCTATTGCATATTTTGACCTGAAATTTTTATTTTTGAGGTCGCTGATCACGAATCTGAGCTTAGATTTGCAAAATTCAAGATGGCGAATCCAAGATGGCGGCCTAAATTTTGTGCAATTGAATCGTTTAGACCAACCGATCAGACATAATTCTTTTGCATATTTTGGTCTGAATTCTTTTACTCGATTGTCCTTTCGTGGTGACTTATTACAAATTTGAGGTTAGATTTACAAATTATAAAATGGTGGATCAAAGATGGCGGACTAAATTCGTAGGCTCTTATTTTTCTCAAATATTTCTACATATATTTAGACTAAAATATGCAGTAGAATAAAGTTTGATTGGTTTGTCGAAATGATTAGTTAAATTTCGCACATTTTACCGCCATCTTGGATCCGCCATATTGAATTTTGCAAACATAACTTTGGTTTTCTGATCTATGAACCTGAAAACCCTCGTGTACAAATATTCAGACCAAAATATGCAGTGAAATAATGTTTGTCTGGTTAGTCTAAAATATAATTTCAGTTTCACAAATTATGCCCACAATCTTGGATCCGCCATTTTGAATTCCGTCAATATAACCTCAGATTCATGTTTAGCGAACCCAAAAACTCCCGAGTACAAAAATTCAAACCAAAATATGCAGTAGAATATTTTTGACAGCGGTTTAAATAGGTGGTGCTCTGGCAGTACCACTGTGACTCAAAAGGTTAAATAAACTTGTACACTGTGCCCTAATAAGTATCCACTAATCAGAAGGTGATTTAACTCTTGCAAGCCGCGTTTTCTGTCAATTTTGTTTTTATATTTGATGACCAAAGATACTAGATTCACGTCAACAAGACATAGAACACAATTACAAATTATGATCGCGGAATACTCGTGACTATTTTTAAGGTTCCGTTCCTCAAAAGCAAAAACATAACTATTCTATGATCACTTTGTTGTCCGCCTGTCTGTCATCACCCCTTTTCTCATGAACGCGTGGAAGTTATCAAGTTGAAATTAATATCACATACTAAAACAAAACAAAAAATTGGTGGCATTACAGCTCCTTTGAGAGTCATCGCTTAGCTTCACAATTTGTGTGAGCGTCTTACATTTTTCGTATATGGCGGTCCTAAAAAGGTGTAAAATAAACTAAGCTTCTACGGGGTACTTCCCGGTGACAAACAATCATGAAATTTTGCAAAATCCAGTAAAGGAAAAAAACCGAAAACCGTAAATTTTTACTGATTTCAGAAAAAAAAATTCAAAAATCGCAAATCAATTTTAAGCCAAGGAAAAGGCTATGAATGTGTAATTTAAAACTTAAAAAAATTTGTAGCTTTTCGCATGTTTTGATACCCAAAAAAATCGGTCACTACATGCCAAAAAAAAGCGGGAAAACTCTTCGAGGCTCGATTAACGTAATGAGCGAACTATTTATAGTCTTATAATTTTGTACGGAACCTTCGTTGCGCGAGTCCGACTCGCATTTGGCCTGTTCTATTTTGTTCTAGGGAATAATTCGTTAGTGAGTGTGTGCTTTTGGGCCAGCCTGTATGCATTTTTACCTGGACAGTATGATTTACTTCATTAACGGCTACGGAAAAAAGGGGAACCCATTGTAAGTGACGCTTTAGTCAAAAACAGCATTGGTCGCATTTATAGTATTTCAAAAGACTTTAACTTCACATAAAAATGAATAAATTAGTTCTTTTTAGGCACACTTTTACAACTGCTTATTTGAATTTTTTAACTGATTGAAGGAACTTAATGTAAACTTCTAAGCGTTATCAATTTTGTTCTACTCGTACTGAATCTGATTGTTCGGTTCCAGAAACTGCAGAGCCATTCAAACCCATTCGTCCTTCTCAACATCTTTATTCTTGAGTACGTTTCACATTTTAACCTTGCATAGAAGCGATAAATTTAACATCACTCAGCCAACCAGCAACCCGCACTTGTGAGTTGTTGAATTCAATTAAAAGTGGCCACCTTAACGACATCACATAAATGTACGAGCACAGAATTCTGTGCCATGATGGTTAGGTCTATAAATAAAATCGTATACATTTTATAACCCTCGTGTAAATGACACGTCTATACAAATCCGCCATTGATCCCTTTAATTTAGAATTCTGTAAAGCAACGACACACAAGGCTAACGACCCAATAACCAAATCAAAAGACCATAAAAAGAGCACTCCTTCCTAGAAACACACCATAGAATGACACTCACACTCACTTCAGACTTTACGGGACGATAGTTGAGTATCCTTGTCAAGGAATGCCAATACAAAAGAACTTTACGCTGCTCATTTGTCTACTTTTTCACCTTAAATTCTATAAAAAAAAAAACTCCTCCTGACTTACAATGGCATAGAAAAAAGGACCTCAGGAGAATTCCTTAAGGACGAGAAAAAAAAAGAAAATAGAGTCGAAAAAAAGAGGTAAACAGCTTCTGCTTCGGTGGTTAGTGAATGTTATACTTAACGCGGAAATTATTGTTCCAGGACCAGGAATCAATTTTTGTTTAATTTTTTATAAACTCTTCGGGAGAGGAGCAAGCAGAGCAATGTGCTCTTACGAGGGCGATGACGATAAAAATAACTACAGTAGAAAAATATTCCTAAAATGGGTGTTAGGATTTTATTGGGTAGGGTAAACCATCACTTATTATGCATCGTGTTAAGGGGTGCCGCACCCGACTGAAGGGTTGGTCTAGTGTTTTTTTCGGTAGTTTTTCTTATTCCAATGGTTGTTTCCTTGTTAATGGGGGAACTGTATTGGAAGCACGTGTGGCGCCAAAAAAAAAAAACAAGGTAATCATTTTTTACAGGGTACGGCTTTTACCCTCTGGATTATGTATTGAGGGTGAATTTGCCCAGATGATGGACGATTGCGATAAGAATAATGTATTATTGTCCAAGAACAGGACGTTCGTTTGTATCATAATGTTCATTCTAATGACTAAGTGCGGAGTGATGGATTTAAGTGTATGCTCGTGGTTATTTGCTCTTTGCATGCTTAAAAAAAAACAAGGAGTTTAATTTGCATGGACACAATTATAAGCAGCGCTTGTAAATTTGCAGCAAACAAGTCTTCCAAGTCTCATTCATATCCATCAAACAAAGCCGCTAACAGATGAACTACTACATTGGCATTGGCAGAAATTAAAACCAAATTGACTACCTTGTTTTTTTTTAGACAGTATCTAAGAGCGGGCTTCCTTGGAATAATAGTTTGGAGTCTTAAAAGGAGTCCGCCGAATTGCCCAAGAATCATTGTGATGGAAATGATCCGACAAAATATATGCAAACGGCATGTAAAGGTTTTTGAAAATGTACCCTAATTCAAAAGAGGAAAACAAGCTTGTCTTGATACAGACTTTGCAAAGGTCTCCAAATTACATGTGATAAGCTTCTGCAGGATCAGCGAAAATAAACAAGCCGAAATGGGGTACCATCATCTTCAAAATGTTCTCGGCTTAGAGAAGAGAATATTCTCAAGAGATTCACTCGCAAAAGTTTATAACAATACCCAAGAACAAAATCTGTGAACAAAAAAACTCTCCTTTTTTCACAGAGTGACTCCAAACTGCGAAGAAGTGCCCGTCTTTATAGTGGCAGAAGCTCGGAAGCTGATCCAATAATCCAAAAACAGAAAAGCGACTTGGACAGATGAGTTTTCAAAGTAGACATCGGCTCAGGACGACTCATGATTCGCATATGTACTACTGTGTCCAAAAAATAAGGTGACATTGTATTTATTTTGAAAATTCTTTATTTATTCTTCCAAATCAATTTCATCCCCTTCAAAGTAATCCCCTCCCGATGCAATGCACTTATGCCAACGGATTTTCCAATCTTTGAAACACTGGTTGTAGTCACTTTCCGGGATGGCCTTCAGTTCCGTCTTCGCTGCGGCTTGAATCTCCTCTATCGTATCAAAACGGTGTCCCCGGAGCGGTCTTTTGAGCTTGTTGAACAACCAGAAGTCGCACGGCGCCAGATCAGGTGAATACGGTGGTTGCGGAACGATATGGGTTGAGTTTTTGGCGAAATGATCACGAATTACGAGTGCGGTATGGGATGGTACATTATCGTTGTGTAAAAACCAAGAATTGTCTTTCCACAATTCCGTGAAAGAACTCCGCCAAGGAGTTATAATGATTGAATACCTTGATCGCGGCGAAAGGTGTGCGTAGAACAAAAAACAAAGCCCCGAAAGACGTCGAGTAAAACTGGCGAAAAAAAAGTTCTGCTCCATGACAGTGATCCAAGATTCTGTCTTTTAGATTCTCGAGCAACCGCCATATTCACCGAGCTTGGTTACCGGTGATTTTTTTTTCCTACTTCCGAGTTTGAAGAACAATTTGAGAGGCACAAAATCTGAAGATGACGAAGAAAAGAAACCCGCCGTAAACGAGATTTTTTAAGTGCCAAAGATGAAGATTTTTTAAAAGAAGAATTTTAGGTCGTAGACGAATTAAATTATTTTAAACGTAATCATCTTCAACGGTTCAACCTTGCTAATCTCTTTTCTTTTTAACGCCCCTCGTAAGGGTATTCATCATAACCGAGTAAAAGGATCATCATGGATATTCTGGAGGGGAATGGGAAAAACCACGATTGAAAGAGCAATTCAAAGAGTCGCGAAAGCTTATTATGAAAAAAATTAAGCATGAGCAACTCGATGGAACTCCCATCTTCAAGGCAGAGATTCTACAGGGTATCCTCTATGCATATTTATGTCTTAAAGTGCCATAAGAATATGAAAGAACGAGGGTTTGCCAGCCACAAGCTTTTTTTTTGTTTGTTTTAAAAAAAATTCTTGGTAAATTGTGCCGCATAGATTTTGTTTTCATCACAATGTTCGGAAAGCCAAAAACACTCAAAAAGCGATACGCAGCTAGCTTGAATATCTACGATTTTCGGTGCGAAAGAAAGCGCCTGATTTTACACTCCCATGAAGGCTTAAAGTACAATAAATTTGAAAAAAAAAAAGCGGCTTAGTGAAAGTCGAGTCGAACACATATCCGGAGGGTTCCGTACTCCCGTACGAGTTGACAACCTACTTCAGTTGCCTTATATTGAGTTCTTTTTTGAATATTTTTTTTTTATTTTTTCGTTGCCTATTTCCTGTCACAAATTGAATTAATATGTTAAAATTAATTTAAAATTTCCTTGCTTACTTTTTAGCGCAAAATCCCTTTATTTTTAACATTTTGTATTGTTTTGTTTTTTCTGTTGTAGCGGCCATAGTAGTCAACATTATATGAAAATCGCAAGTTTCTACTGTGACAGATGGACGAGCAGACAGACAGCGCATGTTTAGCAATAAGGGTCCGTTGGCACACTTAAGGCACGGAACCTTGAAAATTATTTTCATTTTCGCAACAACAAAAAAACTCACCAAGACTATGATTAAGAAACATCGCACTTTAATTGGAATCTTTTTGAACGACGAGGCTCATTTTCATCAGAACGGCCACATAGATTTTTACAAAAATGTTGCTAATGGGCTCCACGAAGGTTTAATCCGAGCTCACCAGATTTTTGTGGATACAGCAACTGTAGATAAATTTACGGAGCTGAAGGACCATATTAAGGAATTTCTCGACATCCAGTCAAGCCTCCAGTACCGGGTTTAAAGAAACACCACTACCTGTTTCCGACAATGAGGGCAAATAAACGGACGTCACTTCACCGAGATCATAATAAATAAATTTTACCAGCATTCATTTTGTTTAAAACAATTCATTTCATATTTGTTTATTTTATTCTCTTTTCGAAAACATTAATCCTCCACCAGCCACCCTGTGTTTGCCACCCTAGCAAAGTTCAACGACATTCTGCAATTTTGCCTTCGCACTAAGCTTCCTGTTCTCATTAAAATATAAACATGGTTAAGAGGTTCGCCACGCCATTATTCCTCTTGCAGCATCCGACCGACCGAGAGGCATGTCGAACAATTATGCGCACTATGGTCACTGCAGACCTTTGACTCAGTTTCCATCCGAAGCAGCAACATCGTGAGACCCTTTGAACTTACCATTTAAACTCCATCAGTATTGCAAGCATCTTCGTTATGCTGCAGTCGCAGTGAGGCGGCACGAAAGCCTCACAAACAAGCTTAGTCACATATTCTCATAATTAAGGCAATCATGGAGGAATAGCTCCGCCAACTTGGTGTGCCGGAGAAGGGTTGAGGAGCAAAAAAAAAACTGAAGTTAACTGAGCACGATTACTGGCAATTAGACGTTTATCCCCCTTGCCTCGCAGCCTACAATTCAATCCATGCTTGCTCAGATGGATTACGTAATTATGATTTATGATTAAAGTCTTTAAAAGAGTGACGAAGAATAAATTGTAGCTGCGGTTGCAGTGGTGCAAGAATGCTGGCTGTTGTTGTACAGTTTGAATTAATTAATAAAAAAACGGTTAATTGCTGGAATTAGTCCAATGGGAATTTTCTTAGATGACTGTACTTAAGATATGCGTTTGCCTGTCAAGCAGAAATTGAGACTTTTCAACAAATTAAAGTCATGTGATTCGTCTTGCCTTATGAAACGTGTCTGCGAGAAAAGTTGTAGCTTCATCGCAGCATTCATTTTTACAAAACAGGAAACTCGCTCGAAACTTTTGGACGAATCTCCCCTAACAGTCCGTTGTTTTGACTCATGTTTTATCTATGACTATGAATGTGCTTAATTGGTTTGAATCTTGTCCAAAAAGTTGGTAAAAAAAAGTAAGATACTGTTGACATAAAATTTCTTAAAAATCACACAGAAACATACGGAAATCAAGTTAGAAAAGTGAGCCGCAATGAAAAGACTTGGAAGTATGTGGTCTGACCTTAAAATTAACAAAACTTTTAGTCTTCTATAAATAAATCTAGTGTCATTTTTTATTTACTCCATTGTAAGTTATGGCGCAACAAATCTAGCTAGCATGATTGGCTGCCTACCATGCTAGCTCGAGCCGTCTGCGGCCATCCTAATCATTTTTTAAGGTACCGTACCTCAAACGGAACATTATTAGATTAGAACTTCGCTGTCCGTTTGTCTATCTGTCAATACCTTTTTTTAAAGCTGACATAAAAACTCGGTCCCTTAGAGTGGTAAAAATAACAATCAAGCTTCTAGATCCACGCAGTCAAAAGACACGATTGCACCAATAGGGCTCGTCCCTTTGACTAAGGATCATGAGAACAATAACAAGTGACGTTTATAGGATTTTTTCGCTCCATCGATTCTTCGCAAAATGGTTCACTTTTTAAACAAAACGTTCAGAATTTCGTTTAAAAAAAAAAACTGTCACAAAATTGTATATTTAAAAGAAGCTATGCAATTTAAAATTGATCGGTAAAGATTTGATGGAGAAATGTTTCCGGCCAGCTTAAAAGTTTCGAGAGCGTGAAAAGTCTTCAAGCGCTCGGGGAAACTTGAGGGGCGTTGCGGCAGAATTAAAAATTTACTCATTTTTGCCGCCTTCAATCTTTTGGTTTATCATTTTTAAAACCCAAAGCACCGTTTAAATCAAGAAAATAATATTCCTCTTTTGAATATTCTAACCGCACTAAAATAAGCCGCAAAATTTGAAAAACATATAGTAGATTGCACAGCTGTACGGGAACCTACGTGTGCGTGTCCGAGTCGTACTCGGCTACTTCTGTGGATTTTATTCATCATTCCTTCCTACCAAAGACGGCAAACTATAGTAAAGGAAACAGGGGGACCACTTTGGGCTGCCTTAAAAGCTTGGTTATGACGACAAGTTGTTTAGAAAAATAAGGCAACAGAGTAGACGTATGAGAGGACAAAAATATGCTGCTGACAAGATAGCGAACCGTCCTAAACAAGCTGCGATTAAATATCACAATCGACAGTTTTAGCATTGAGGTAGTTAAGGTCTTCATCTTTGTAGGGACAGATATCAACCTCATAAACGACACCTGGGTAGAGATACGGCGTTTGGAAATTGTCATCAAGTTTTACAAATTACAAATTATAAATTTTAAGGACCTTCCTTTTATCCCCAAGCAATAATTGACCGCAGAAGCAAAGCAGAACTTCTTGCTTATTTTGAATCAATACCCCGCTTTCGACCAGATGTAGTACAAGCTGAATGGACACAGAAGAATGCATCTATCACCCAACTGATCCATAAGTTGGGAAAAGCGAAAGTTGCGAAACATGTCTTATCTCTAAAAAGTTTTCTTAAGCATCTACGAGTACACTGCCATCCACACGCTTTAGGTCAGAAAGTTCTATCACTTATTTTTAAGGAACTGCTTGACAAGTCAATTGGCGAAGTTAATAGATCCTTATAAATAGAAAGACTTTTGAAGCAAAAAAAAAAATTGTTTCAGGTTGAAAAATTTACCTCGTTCTTGGGCCGTTTGGTCCCCAAACTGGGCATTCAATTAATCTACTTCTGGATCGTTTACAATGTAATTGATCTCAAGGATACTCAAAAGGATCTCTTAAAGTTTATCTTTCGATGTTGGACAATGTGTTCGAACCTCTGTCAAGTTCGTCCCAAAGCAGCTCTATCGATTGTCGTCGGATGATTGAGTAGGCCGGTGAAGCTTAGTAGAGTTTTTAACTTTTTCTTTTAAACTGCTGGTTTAGCGTAAAATTATATTGAATTTATGTGAATCCTTGGCTTTTTAAGCGTAAGGTGTGTTCATATAATTTTGTCTCCGCACTGCACTGTAATGCATCTTTCGCTCACCACTTTCCCGTCTCGTCCAAAAAGCCTAAGTTTTCCGAATCTTTCGCCAGTCAGACTTTTGATTGTTGCGTGATGCTCTTTTACCCAATCTAGCTGCTGCTTGACTGTTTTAATGTCGTACCAATCATTTTTGACCTTAAAGGCCTTCAGTGGTCAAACGTCTTTTAATCGTTGCAATTCTAACTAATAACTTCTTGTGCGGAAACTAAGAGATAGTAGTGTAGCAAAGTACTTGACACAATTCCAAGGTGAATTGAAAACTTTCGCCAAGTTGTCTGCAATTATTTCTCGATTTTAATTAGTTTCACGTTCTAATCGCTAATTACCTGAAAAGACATCAGCCTAGAGGCAGTAATTAAAGAATCAAACGGTAGACTTACGGCAAGACTCATTTTGCGAGCGGAAATTGATGGTTGATCATTAGTCAAGGATTAAGGAGTTCAAGCCTTCCATTTGACATGAAAAAGTAAATTTTTTTAGCAAATATGTTTGACGTGACTTTGATTAATCTCAGAGCGGGACCGTTGAAGGACTCGAAACTGTGCATATTTTTTAGAATTTATTTTCCACAATAAATTGAAATTCACAACCCAATGAAAGACGAATTATTCGAAAGGATCGGGAGAATATATTTCGGACTTATTTGTGCACAAAAGCGGGTCAGGAATAGGATACAGATACTCGTACGTGCATTGAGTTAATTTCATCACTTTTCTCCCGAGGGTTCCTTACTTTAACCTTCCAAGCATGATTTGATTATTTTTTACTTCTATTGCTAGGGGATATGTCAGTGGCACCATACATTTATTAATTTAGCCTCAAAGGCATCCAAGACCATAAATAATTCTATATAATGATCTTTTCAGAATTATTTTATTTTTTGGAGTTCAAAAACATGTACGAAGTATTCAAGTCTCAAAGCTCATGATTATCGTTCTTTGAAGACAAACTTATCGGGTAACTTATTCCGGACCACGTGGAGTTCTCATCTCCATATAATTGGATGCTTACTTATCTTTTGTGCTGCAGTGCTTACTTTCTGCTCTGTCTGTCAATTTAAAGAAGTTGCGTATCAGAAGTTCAGTATCAGTATTTCTGAAAATGTATTGGTAGCTTTAAGGGATGTCAGTTTCCGACATAAGTTTTATATATTTTAAGTTGTTCTGGTGACTTACGTAAAAAATTAGCATTGATGCGATTTCAATAATGGCCACGCACACAACGGGTTCCGTACCACCGGTTTGAGGTCGCCATCCCCAAAAAGAAAAACGGGAAACTTTGTATAGTGTAGGATCACTCCATGTCCGTGTCTGTCTGTCACAAACCATTGATCGTATCAAATTGAAACGAATACCAAATACCTTATGACTTCGGTAAAGCTGTAAAAATCAAGCTTCTAAATCCAAATAGTCGAAAGATACGGCTATTTTAGCCGCATATTAAGATACTCGCAAGGGCATCAAAACATGAAGGGAACTGCACACAAACAAAAAAGGGGAAAACGCTTCGGGATTCGATTTGTGTGATAGACGAACTAATTACATACAAACCTACAAGTTTATACGGAATCTTTGTTGCGCGAGTCCGACTCGCACTTCGGCGGTTTTTTTTTTTTTGTGGAATTCGCATAGCCTTTACGCGGGCAGGCAAAATCGCCAACATCAGTAAACCAATGTTTTGACTTAAAATTTCTCGTAGCAAGCGTAAAATTGGGCTCCGATTTTAAGGGGGGAAATCACAGTAAAATTTTCAATTTTTCGAAAAAAAGCAATTTTCGCTTAAAAGATGCTTTAGGGTCTTAAAAATAATATACCAAATGATGGAATACGGCAAAAGTGTCCGAGTGATCAAATTTTTCACTCTGCGGTAACGCCTCTCCGGTATGCTCATATATTTTCATATGGTTTCTCAGTACTTAAAACTTTAAACGCGTTTTTCTCGAAACCACTTTTTTTGAGCTCGCCCAAGAAATAACTCCAGCAAATCTTTACCGATCGACTTGAAATTTAGCAGCAGCTTCGAAATATCTTTCTCCAAGGAGCTACGTATGGCTTAATTTTTTTTATGGACGATTTTATGGAGTTTTTTTTTTTTTTTGTTAAAAATTTAACTTTATTTTCAAACATGCACCATTTTGTAAAAAATCAATAAATCGAAAAAATCCTACGTAGCTCGCTAGCTGTTGTTATATGAAAACTAAAAAATGTTGGTGTTTTCTTCCAGGTCAAAAATTATGGAGTCTACGTCTTCGGCCATCGACACTCTTTCAAAAATAGGCGCCTTGGAGCATATGCTGCGCAGCCGCCACTTTTAAATATTTTTTTTTTTTTAAATTCCATTTTCTACTTTTTTAGTGTTGCTATAAAACCTAATTTACAGATTTTCGATTGATACTTAAAAAAAAAAAACTTTTTTTCAAACGGACCCCTCTTTATAAAAGTTTAATTACTTGTTGTTACAGCTTCTGTAGTAGTACACAATCTGTGAATATTTCAAGTGTCTGCCTATTTCGGGTCGGAAAATACAGCCCTATGACGGACAGACGCACGGATAGCAGAGGCTTAGTAATAGGTCTCCGTTGGCACACGTTGAGTGTGGGTACAGAACACTTAAAAGGAATGGTTGAATTTGGTACGTAGTCAGTGTCTCATTCTTCTAGACCACAGAAAAGAAACTACAGTGTATAAAAGATGTTGAATTCTTTAGGCGTTATTGCATTCACTCCCTTTTTGGAAAGCCTGGTTCCTAATCAGAGGCCAGGTCTAGTTTCTAGCATCTTTTCTGCGAACTTTCTCAAAGAAACTAACTGACTGATTCTTATTGCAAAGTCCTGTTTGAAATTTCTCCAGCTTTTATAGCCTTTTCGAACTGCAGCAAAATAAAATTCTTACCGCTTGAGATCTTTTGAAAGTCAGGGCCCAATCTCAGAATCCAAAGTTTGGCAACGTGTAAATAGATGTTTTGAGATAATGCCTGCCGGAAGTAATGATCCTACAATAATAAGAACGAGAGAGAATTAAAAGCTAGGAATCAAAATACTCATAGTTATACCAGGACTTCGGCGGAAATATAGTACATCCAGAAATACTTTGGAAAATACAAAATTTGTAATAATCTTATTAAAACAAAATACAAGTTTGGCCAAGGTCATAATACTTGGAATAACCAAACCGTTGCCAGTTTAATAATAATTGTAGATGAGAATAATTCCTAACTGCAGTAAATCAAACTACTTAATTACTTTTTACAGTAATTAAATAAGGAATAAAGTAATCCTTATTTATATTATTAATTATAATATAATAATAATTAAATAATCTACTTAATAAAAAGTAATCCTTATTTAATTACTTTAAGCAGTAATTGCATTTTGGTTCAATTAATTTTCAATTACTCACTAATTTTTTTTTAGTTTGTAATTTGCTCGCTGTCAAGGGATTGTGAATACCCTTAAAATGGATTTCGAACATAGCAAATAAAAGGAGATAAATTGAAAAGTGTTTTAAAGCAGATTTCTTTTTGTTTGCTTTATGTTTGGTTCTTATTAAATTACGTTTATGGCATACTACAGGGTGGTTCGTCTATAATTTTGACATCGACAGCTTTAATGAGCTCAAAAATGGGGTACGAATGAAGCGATTGCCGCTGAAATAACGTTGGAACGTGATGCAAAGTGTTACAGAAAGAGTGCTTATTTTGAGAAGAAATTCGGGTCGAAATAATGCATTTTAGTCCTGTGCCAAGCTAGAAGAAACCACCACGCTCCTGAGTGGTGATAACTGATTTTTTATGGCCCAAAATTGAGCTTTACTTCCAGCAAGTTTAAGCTATTTGGCCGTAAAATCGAGAAAGAAGCCAAGAATGACAAGGAAGAAAATTCTATAATTACGTTGACATTTCGCGATAACAAAATCGTTTTTCGACTTCTTTAAAATTTATCCATAAATGGTCCATCCATTTTCAAATTTCTTTGACTTCTTTTCATAGAGCTCGATTTAATTGCGCGAAACTTCCATTCATTAAAATAAGTTTCCTCCCCTTTACCCCTTCGAATATGAGGATGTCAGTAGCTAGTGAAGTGCTTGCCCAATAAATTATGATATATAAAATGCGTCAAAAAGAGTCACTCATCACTCATCATCATTTTTGGGCCAGTGGAACATTTAATCTTAGAAGCGTTCATATTAAGAGGCGCCACACACCTTTTACGCTCATCCAACAAAAGTTGCCATTTTAAATCAATAAAAAAATGCAATATTTTTATTGAGAACAAGCTCTGAGATTATTAAAGGGATACAATGTCTGCCAAATGTCCATCTCGACCCTGCCTACAAACATTGCAGCTTTGATGTATTTATCAGTGCATGAATTGTTATTGTAATCATCCACTTCTGATTCTAGGTTACAACCTTTTTTTCAATAAATTATTTTTTCATTTCAGGAAACGAAATATTCCACAAATAAAAAGTTCTTCCTAGAAGCCGATTTAATTTCCATTTCCAACGTAACCAAATAACGTTCAACTAGAGGCACAACAAGGACCCTTCTCCTCCAACAAATTGCATCATGCCAGAACGGAAATTCAATAAAAGTTTTTTTTTTTCTTTATTTTTTTTCATGCATTCGTGACACTTTAAGGAGCTGCCTCCAGTTTTTGAGTATTAAAAAGAAAAGAAGAAAAACATTTCCATTTAATAAACTTCCGCCCCATGATTTTAATTAAAGCCTAGACTCATGGTATGATGGGGTTGGTTACAATTACCACCCACATTGAACGCGTGCACATTAAGGACATCTGGCGCTGCACACAATAAAATTTGAGTGCGCCAACAAAATTAGATGAAAACTTAATGAGAACATAAATAATTTGCCATCATGATGAGGATCCAAGTGGGTGAAGGTTTCAATCATGACGCTGATAGGATTTATAGAAATGCTGCATCATAAAAAAATATTAGAAACACGAGTTATTGGAACTTTTTTTGAAATAACAAAACATAAAAAGTTGCGTCTTACAAGTCGAAATGACTCAAAATGTCCAAGGTTGGTGGGTCAAGAGGTTTATTGGGGAAATAATGAATAAAAACAAAAACCTATAGCTGGGTGCTGATGGAGGCATCACGTTTAGATAATAAACCTGTCGCAAGACGAGATCACATCTTCGTGAGATACCGGATCCGATGCAACTAACCTTTGGTTGTTTTGAAGGTACTCGATTATAAAACACGTTTTATAGGCGCGCTAATGAGGGACAAAAAAAAGTGAAAATGAAATTTCGAAACCATGGTTTATGGCCTAAGGAGATTGACCCTGAAATTGTATCACGCACGGTTAATGACATGGGCACTTACCTACAAATCAAGAAGGTCAAAGGTTATAGTTTCTTTAAAAGTAAAATGAACGGAGTTCCTTTTTTGAGAGTCTTTTGCATTAAATATGCGTAGGAACAGTACCTTTATGGATTGGCAAGAAGTTCATAAACTTATTCTAGAATCGTAGAAAAACTTACTGGGTCCTTATACGACGATGCAGATGCACATTAAGAAGTCCCAGAAATTCTGTAAGTAGAAAATAAACGGGGAGCTCGGATCGTTGAAACCGCTGATCCCGCCGCTTAACTCGGCTGGCTTTGGAAAATTGGCAGGAGTTTGAACTTAGTGGAGGTACTGAAATTCTCATTCGATTTATTTTTTGCCACTTCTTTTAAATCAGAGGAGTCTTTTATTAATCAGCAAGTTAATATGAACCTTTAATTTTTCTTTAATTTTTTGAACATGATTTCGGTCAAGTGGGCTCTTCCATTGCTGATCTTTCCACGCATATCATATTTGCGAGGGTATGAAAGCCTGTAACTTCTTCTTCTTTGAAATCATTCAGAGCCTATATCTTGTTCTTGAATATCTGGAAGGATCTTGCTAGTCAATGCCAATCACCCAATGTCACGGAAGCTTTGGATTCAGTTGCGCCGTTCGGTTCGAACTATATATAGGCCAATCTCAATTAATAATTTGTTTGTCATGGTTCTGTATCGGTCACCTGTAACAGTAACTGTACCACCCACAGCTTTCTTAAAAAATTGGCGCACGATAATACGAATTTTGAATGGATATCATGTCACGTTCTTTTAATTATTTCATAAAAACAAATATTCACGAGTGTTCTGCAATCTTGGGGAGTATAGCTTTCTTTACATATTTTAAAAATAATTTAAAAATACCGCCATTCGCGAGAGTTATCAGGTTCAAAGTGGAAGATATATTTTGAGCCACTTCGTTCAAGGTACAATGTTAAATAGTCGGCAATTGTTACTTTTTTATTAAAAAGGGAAAACCATTAGTCATGGAATATTATTTTATTAAAGTGTTTGCTTCGGCTGGCTTTGCAGTAGCCCATTCTGTCAACGCAGTTGTTCCAACTTTGTGCAATGTTTTCAGCCCCTATTTTCAATCATCAATTCAAAATATCGATTTTTAAAGGCACTCTCGCAAGAAAAAAATCAAATACTCAAAAAGAATGTTTGCTGGTTCTTTGGTTTGTCCAATCAACTGCGAATAAGACTCCAAGCTCGAAGGATAAGAAACATGCTCCACCAAACAATCACCTTGCCAGTGGAACGGAATGTTGAACGTCCAGCAAGAAGGCAATACGTATTATAGCGTCGTTTGAATGGAATATTTCTGTTTGCGGGGAGGCGAGACTGAAGAGAAGATACAATCGCGAACTCTTCTTTACAATAATGTGGTTCGGAAAAAAATATCATCAAGAATTAAGTTGGTCAATGTTAAGTTAAGTTGGACAATGATCCAGGTAAGAGTGTCTTCGAATCTCAATCACCAGTGATGAAAGAACCTCAGTTTCAGAGATCAAGCACTCGGCAAGAAGCTTCGTCTTACCAACTAAATATAAAAAAAAAATTTATCATTTAATTCCAGTCCAATAGTCCAATAAACGTATAATTTATGTGAAAAAAGTTTGGTCAGGAAGCGTATCGACAGCAGTGTAATTTTCGCGGTGAATTTCCTTATAAGCTTTAAGTTGCTGTTGGTTTTTCGTGTCCACCAGATGAGGCATTAGCCAGGAGGCTGTAGTCAAAATTTTCAGGTTATACTCATCTTACCAACAGTCTTCAAATGTTTCTAAGCAATGCGTCTCAGTAGTTAAATTAAATTAAAAATCAGAAGGTTAATAGAAAAATGTAAGTTCATATAGATTTAAGTTTTATCTGCAACATGCGGTCAGAAGAAAGCATGCCCGATGAATGGAACCTCAGTATTATTTGTCTGATCCAAAATTGAGGAGACCCACAAAACTGCGCCAATAAGAGAGGCATCAGTCTTCTCAAGGACTTTTCTTTTTTTTATGTGCGCGTCTGAAGCCGTTCATCAACAACCTGATAATTCGATATCAGTGTGTCTTTAGACCAGAAAAGTCCACCATAGATCAAATATTCACATTACGGCCACCTTTTCATGGACTTCAAGATAGCCTTCACCGAGATGAGCTGTATAAAGTCATGTCAAATTGTGGCATCCCTGCCCAACTTGTCAGTTTGTGCAGGATGACGAACGAGGACTCAAGCTGCTCCATTTAGGTTGGCAATTTTAACTGTCATGCGATTTCTTCAACATCATACAGGCGGCAAAGATTGGTTTGGCGGTGAACGAGAGCAAAACGAAATATAAGCTGTCATCGAGGAAGGACACTCAACACCGACGTCTTGGTCAGAACGTCACCATAATCAGCTGCAACTTTGAACTAACAAGGGACTCTGTCTACCTCTATTCCGCCATAAATACAAAAAACAAATCCTGCATAACTCTTGCTTCTCTAAGGACTAAAAAAACCCTCTCTCCAAAAATTAAAATGTCGCTCTATAAGACCTTCATCATCCCGGTCTTGCTATGTGCTGCAGAAACATGGACACTTTCAAAAGCAGATGAGCGCACCTTAGTTTGTTTCGAAACGAAAGGAAGGATAAAAGTCCAACGGCTGAGATGGCTTGGTCATGTAGAACGGAAAGTCTTCGAATCCACTACGACGAATCTGACAGTACACACAAGTGGAAGAAGGGCTCAACCAATTTGGCGTGCAAAACTGGACCCGTCTATCTTAGGCTTAGGCTGGAGAAGCCGTGATCCGAACCGGACCAGGAAATAAGACGATATTTAAATATTCAATTTATTTCTCCCGACGAATTTGGGCCTATTTAATAAGATACGATATAACGAAATGTATAGTTAGGAAAAGAAAATTCCTTTACTACCAAAAAAAAAATGATCCTTCGCATCAAAGAGGTGTGTTTGGATCATTAAGAACTTCTTCTTTCCTCTGTTGACCTTAAGATCTTCCCTCTATTTCCAATAAAGATCTCATACCTTAAAGAGAGCATACGCAAACTTAAAAACCCCTTGTCACTATGACAATAAGTATTTTCGTATATTATTGCTTTGAAATAAATCAAAGCAGTTGCATAATGACAATTTCAAAACTCAAAGAAGATTATCCAATCAGACAGCCTCAGGTTACTTCAATAAAAACAAAAGTATTCCACCACCTGACACCAAAATGCCAAAAAAAATCAATTAAGAGTTGAACAAATAAAAAAAGCGAAACCTCATAGGACAAAACAATTGTAAAAAGCAAATGTCAAATGAAAAAGAAAGTAAAACAGACAATGAAACACTCAAGCCTCTTCTCGTAAGAGGTCAAATCACGTCCATCAACGAAAACGACATTTCGTCCAACTCAAAACGACATTTGCCGCTGAAATAACAATTTGCAAGCCACTCAGTTGTCAGATATTGATCCCATCCATCAAATTATCCTCTCAAATAAGGGTTTGGCAATGCTCGTAAAACTAAAACTCTTCACATTGTTTTCAAAACTCATAAAAGAGCGGCATTATCGCCAGACTTGTTTGAACACTTTTGAAATTTTTCGCATGTTGGAAATGACCTTATAACAATCTCAATGTTTCTCGTACGACATGTGACAAGGGCGGTGTTAAAGACTCTCATAAAGGATCATTACAGGATAATGCGACTGATGCGACTAATGCTGTGTGGTTTGATAACAAGTCTTGAATCAAGTCTTGTTAATTAAAAATTGTTTTTTTTTTTTTTTGAATTTGTGTCTTATGTCAATTTTCTTGCTGGATAGTATCGCAGAGACTTAGACCAGGGATCGAGTAAATCAAGGCCTGGCAAGAGAACAAAGCGCTTCTATCTTTTTAAAGTAAAACACTTTAGGATCATGTGGTTCATTCATACATTCACAATGGTTTTCCTGTTCTTGTATTCAGAAAAGTAAGACCACTGTTGTTTCTCTTTGTTCGTAGGCTCATGTCGCTTGGTCCAAGAAAATCGTCATAAAGCATTATCGTGGTACATCAAAAGCCATTTGCTATATTTTCACGGGTGACGTATCCTGGATATACCATTGGAACCAGAACTATGTGGATCTTCCGAGATCAAGATCAAGCTGTGATCTGTTTTTTTTTTTTAAGTTCATGGACATCTTGTAAGAAAATTGTAGAACAAAACAACTCTCGATTGTACGCAACTCAACCTTACATCTTCTATTCATTAAAAGAACTCAATATTTTACTTCTGTCGAGGTTGAAATCGTAAACAAACTCAATTGTGAAAACGTACTGCAACACAATTGGAGACGCTTGGTTGAATATGACATAAGCGTTTGAAAAAGTGGTTTTAGAGGACCAATTCACAAATGATTTACTTTCTTTCTAAAAGGAACGAAACAAAAAGTAAATTAAGATTGAATCACATATTTTAAGAAACGGTGTTCCACAGTGTTCAAGTCTTTGTCCTTTGCTGTTTTTAATTTACATAAACTCGCAAATGGAGTGTCAACTACCTTCGCAGACGACATAGAATTTATTTATTTGATATTGGATTCAAATGAAGTGGATGATCTAGAAACCTCGAGATTTTGGTTTACGGAAAATAAACTGATCATTAGCGAAATAACGTTGTAAATAAATAATTTTAATTTATTATTCCGAGTTTAGGATTGGTTAAAAAAAATGCTTACCTGTGCATAGTTGTGGAAATTGTAATTTGGTCCGTAGTTTCATAATTATTTTTAGATTCAAACAGTGCTTCGCTTTAAATATCTTGGCGCATTAATTGACCATTAATGAATTGAATATTAATATTAATTGAATATTAAATATTCGTTTATTCGATCGTCCTAGTTTAGAGACCTTCGTATTCTAACAATGAGATAACTTTACGTAAAGTACTAAAAGAATTTTTTTTTGTGTGTTCCTAAAAATTTTAATCCTTTCTTTAAAAACGACTGGACTGGACATTCACTATCAATTATGACGTTCTTGAATCATTACTTAAGTGATCTGCTAACATAATCATCAGCGCTTTTTGAATCTTTATTAAAATTGTTTTTTCGACTAAAAATAAATAAATATTGTATTGCCAAAAATATTAAGTCTGTTTCAACCCGATGTTCCGCTCACATCATGTAAATTTGTTCGCTGCACCTGTCCACAATGACGAACGAATTAATCTCTTTTATTCTGAAGAATTGAATATAAACTTAAAGTTATAACAAGTATCAACTCGAAATAACGCGCCTCGATGGAAGTCCGCCGAACATTCATTTTAGGTTTATGAACGAAATGTCCAACATGAAGAACTGAAACTATGCTGTACAAAAAACTCATCTTAGAAGTTCTAGAACCGAACCGATCATTCTGACTTAAACTTTACGAGATAAGTCAGCCTTATTGCTCGTCCGTGACATTCATCTACGATTTCTTTGAATATTAAACTAGTTCGTCAGGTAGCAGGTTTTTTTCTGTCGAATGACGTCTGTAAACATTTTTTAAATATTTTCTTTAAAAGGTATTATTGAACATGATTCAAACCACATATATTGTTTCTCTATCGCTTCTCAATTGAGCGTAGGGGGATTCCCTTAGATACCCCTAATGTGTCATCAATTGTCTTAGAGGGTGATCCCCTGAATAGTACCTTTATATTTCTATCCACATTTTATCCACACAGGAAAACCCAACGATTTCACATTTCGTTTCATTTGTTAAACAAAAAAATTACCTTCAATTGACGGAGTTCACACTCCACTTTATTTGCTAAGTCGCTGTTTTAAATATTTGTCCAAAGTCCTATTTCTCGTGTTAACTCACCTGAAAAGAGAGAAACAAATAGCATTCGTTAGATTTGATTTAATAAATAAAAGTAAAAAAGTGTTTAAATGGCAATCAAAAGAATGGTTAAAAGATGTGGGAAAAGTATTTGTAAGCCCGTCCAGATGACGCTTGTCGTGGAGAAGAAAAAGCCAAAACGAAGAAATAACCCGATCAGCAAGAGTTTAATACAAAACTAGACGAGAAGACAAAATAATACTGTGAAGAAAACACGCTCCAACGATATCGAATATAACAGTGTCAAAATTTTAACAAGTTATTTCTAAAAAGTAATAAATACAAGCCGCCTTCCTGCATGGTCACGCAATCTTAGACCAATGCCGGTTTCGAATTCGATTTCTTTTCAATACCTCAAAATTCACAGTATTATTTTTCCATTCCGCTTAGGCACATTACTGTTGCTGGTAAAAGCATTCCACTCCATTGACAAATCCGTTCTCTTCATCAGAAGGACAATTGGTGATTGAACAAAATTCGGAGAAAGAAGAAAAAAAGGACACAAGACTTACAAAAGTATTCAAGCCTGGAACTTATCAACTGATGTTATTTGAAGGCACTCAAGTTTCTGGGATGTACTGTTCAGTTGGGACCAAGATAAGTTCCGAATTATTCAAAACGTCCACCGTATTCCGACAAAAAAAAGCGCTATTGCGTCTTCTTTAAAAAAGATATTGGGACGCTCTGGTGTCCTTTGCAAATTTGCCCTGATCTTCAAACATTAATGATGATGAAACAACAATCGTCAGAAACCATTTTGGACAATCTATCTGGGAACAAAGATAAAACCCACAGACAACTAATTCTGGGCAATCTAGTGACGTGAAGGACGAGTACAAATAGAGCCTTATCTTGATCGATATTCAAGATATGAGACAAAATATGAGACAAATACGGTCTTGTTAGGGAGGAGGACGAATGGACTACAGGGTTATAAACAAGAATGCTCCATGTTAGAGTGTCTTCTAATACCAGCCCCTCCAGGCAGCGCCGAAGCTTCGCTTAAAACTATCTTGAATGATTTTAAACTTAGTAAAACCAAAAGAAAGCAACGTCCCAGCGACTGTTAAGGATTGAGCTGACTCAGCATCAATGGTCTGATAAGTTAGAAACTGTACAAATTCAAAACACTTTACGTAACGCTGACGCATAAAATTCTACCGTAAGGAATCACGACTAATCTATTATCTCAGAATCATAAACAAGACAAAGCCTCTGCAGCGAGATAAGTATTTTTGTATGAATGAAAATATACGACATTGAAAACAATCTTATCAGCTTTCTCTCCACATGATACATTCCTCGTTATGTTTGATCCTATCTGGTTGCTTCACACCGCGATTAACTAATCGTATTATGCCAACGTTTGTAAAGATGCACTTCAGTCTCTGTTTGTTCCAGTTTCAAGAAATGTACGCGATGAATAAAACAAGAAACGTATTCCCACGACTTCCAACTCGAATCGATTTAAAATTCAAAAGAGCAACGAAAAAGCGTGTAATCAAACTACAAATACACGTGAGTAATTTCGAATTCCGATTCCGCCAAGTGTCACCCTCCAGGTGGTCGCTCGGTCGAATGCCGGAATTCGCACCGTCAGATAAAACACGTAATATTTGACAATAAAAAACAACAACACGATTAACAACGTAATTTTGAGTAAGCAATAAGCACGCTTTCGTGTCCCGTTCCCGTAGCTGTTCCACTTTAAAAACCAATTGACCCCGTTCCCGACTGAACTCTCCAGCGTTTTCATGGACATTATACTCGTACATGCAAACGACAGCGTCAACGACTTTCCACGCCAGAAATGGAAATATTTTTGTTTTTTATTTTTCTCAAACATTTTTTTTTATCGTTAAATTGTTATCTCTTTGAAAATACAAGAAGAAAAAAACGCCAAAGCAAGTTGGAAGTGTCGACGAAGAATTTTGTTTTTTTCGAATCTTGAGAAAAAATCTGGAGCTGCTGTTGAGTCGTTTGAAAATACCACTCATATGTTCTTTGAAAAACTCCATGAAATGTTGCCTTGATTATGGTTTCCATTGTGACTGCGCAAAGGTTCCAAGACTTTTAGGAATTTAACATCATTAAAAGTGGTTTACTTTGCGCGTTTCTCACGCGAATCACACGCAATGCAGTTGAACAAACACGCATTTCTACTGTGAGTATCTCATGCAATGTAACGTAGGCTTTTGGGGGAACATTCCGCGGTTTTTGCAAAAGACAACTTGTGGAATTATAAAGCGAAGAAATAGAATTTACTTTTTGTAGAAAAAAATGATGAAACCCTTCCTTCATGGAGCCATGCTAGAGACACAAAAGACACATCGTACGTGATACGTGATGCGATTCAATTAAAAAAATAAATAAATATGGAATGTAGCTGAAATGATGACAGGGAGTATCTGACGCGACAAGTGCGTTGAATCTACCATGTACGATTGAAGAGACTTATTAAGGCCTGTCGAGAAATGTGAATTCTGTTTTTCAGAAATGTACTTTTACGAAATCTGTCTCAAGATGTCGAGACTAAGATGCTGAATGAAATTTTAACCGAATTTCAATACCAACGAAATAATCTATTGCCATTTTGGAAGTTGTTTTGGACCAATTACAGAAGCATGAGTTGCATTTCGAAATTTAATCAGAGCTGCGCACTAATTTATTGCTTCAAAAGTAATTGTAATTATTTTTTTCTAATAACTTTGAAATAGCAATTATTGTAATTAAAATAAGAATTACAATTACGAGTAATTAAAAAAGCATTAAAATATGAACGCTTAATGTTATACTTATTATAGTTATTGAAGGTGGCAGTCCCGATAGTTCCCGGCCTAATGATGGTGGTTTTTGTTCGAATAGAATGACTTTTAAGGGTAGTAACATTCAAGGACAATTCTTTCTTTGGAACGACCTGCCTCCGTACAATACTAAAGTTAAACTAGATTCTTCTTCGCGCAGAGTCTGCTCTTTCTATTAAACGAGTTAAATACGGGAAGTCAAAGTTTTTTACGAGGTTGTAAGAAGTTGCAAGTCGAGCAAATGAGGTGACCCATCGCCTAAAAATAGTGAAGAAAATCTACCCATCGGTTGACTGCAAACTTGAACACCATTCCAAAAAGTTGTATAAATCGTACATTGGAATGAAAATCTAGATTTAGGAAGGCGTCAGTTTTAAACTTTCGTCGTAAATATTCAAAAAGAAATACCAATAAATAAACTAATAAAACTGAGAACTATGCAAGGAACGGTGAAAAATTAATTTTTGTTATAGCTTTGGCCAAAATAAGTTCGAATTGCTTCATCACGCTAAGCAGTAGTATCATACAACTGATGCAAGAACGAAGTAAAGCTTACAGTCTGTGGATGCGATGCAGTATTTCAAGTATTGCCGTTTACGTATCAATGCATTGATGGAGATATGAGCTGGGAAAGCAATCTACTACGAAAATAAACTAAAGCAAAGTTGATCGACAAAAAATACGAGGAGAACTTTAGAGGAGCTCAAAATTTGTTAGAAAAACCCGAAAGAATCTGAAGACCTTGCTTGCAACCTTCTTTACAAAAAATTTGTCACAGCGACTTCATCTCTCGCAAGGAAACCCGAACAAATACCTTCGAGGTTTTCCTTTATAAATGATGCAGATGTTGTCGAGGCTGTTCTGTCAATTATCAAATGTGACTGTGGTGACTAAAGACCCATTGCAATTCTGCCTTGTTTAAGTTAGATATTCGAAAGAGTCTGGATTTTTCTCCAACACTACTACAAGCCTGCGTTGTTGTTTTTAAAGGAATCCGTTATGTACTCTCATTTACGAGAGTGTTGCGGTTAAAGCAAGGTCTTCGAGCTTCTTCAAAATTTCGAGCCGAGTACCACACGGTTCAATACTTGGGCCTATTTTATTTTCAATGTATATAAACGAAATCATACCATATGTCAGAATTGTTCAGAACCTGGGATAAGTTTTTAAACACTGGTCAGGTTTATGGCAAGGTTGATTGTGAAAGCAAAAGCAGGCTAAGTGTTATATATAATAATGTTGCTCATTAGAACTCGGCAGCTCTTTAAACAACCTCTTAGGTTTCCATTCGTTATGTTGTTTGCATGATGTCATATAGACACAGCAACCTAAGAACCAAATTTATAGACTGCTTTTTCCTAGTTCACAAAGGACCTGCCCACTGAACTAAACGGAGTAAGAAAAATTAATTACTTTAAGCCTCTTCTTTTGTGGCACTTGTCCAGTTGGTATAGTTAGTAGCCATTTAACGTTAATTCTACTTTTTTTTTTTTTGTTAATCTATTTGCCTTCTTTTTACTTATTTATTTGTTAATTTTTTTTATTCTTAGTTTAAGTTTTGTGTTTTTTTATTTAGTATTTTTTTTTTAAATTGTTTTACTTACTCTTAATGCTTTCACTAATTCATTATATCTATCTGGATGTTTAAAGCAATATCAATACAAATAGTTCGTCACATTTAGCCACATCCAATTATTTTCTGTATCCAACTTGCGGAAATGGGTCAAGGGGAAGAGATCTACAAAACAAAAATGAAGCAGTTGACTATTTGTTTCATCATAGTTTTCAAGGATAACGAAGATTCTCACTGAAAACAGGGTTTCCAAGTTAAGAATCTCGGCTAGCTTGAAATCCCGAAACAATTTCAATGGTTTCGACCCACATTTGAAAAATTAGTATTTGAATCTTCTCCGGATTGTTGATTGTTCACACTGCGTCGAGCTTTAATACAGCCTACAAATAAGAACTCCAACGACGTCAAAACAAAATCACCAAGACGACTGAATATAGAATTAATTAATCGATTGCTAAGCAGCTTCTTTGTCACGTAGCCCCATCTCCGAACCAGCTGGCAAGGGTCAAAATCCTTAATTTCTGTCTAAACTAAATCAGTTATCTTACCTCGGTAGAGCTCTTTATTAACTCTGCCATTTCTTCTATTGTCGTCTTGGAAGAAAATGGGTCTCACGTTCAGAATTAATTTGCTTCTCTATGACCAGGTGTGGATTTAACAAGTCACAAATACGGGAATGTTTCTTGTCCCCATCTGAACAGATGATTTTTCGAAAAAAACACAGTCGTCAAATTCTAGTTAAAATTAATCTTTAACTGAGAAGCGAACTGAGCGAACTGAGAAGTCATTGTAAGCGAATATTCCGTGATCGTTATGCAAAATGTGACTAATGCTTGCTTGACTAATGTTCAGTTGCTGGAAAATTTGGACCGGTGATGTTATCGGGCTTGGGTGCACACTTTTGGCAATATTTTCCTTTAAGCGCACAGAAAGTAAGAACCTGCGTACAGCAGCTGCAATTGGTACATTGTAAAAAAAAAGTGGCCAGTACCAGTTTGACTATAACATGAAGGGTTCCGCACAACCCTACAGTATGCAAAACTTTATAAATCTTCAATTAAAGATTTCTTTGTGATTAAATCAAAGGAAATGCTCGAAATCGGATCACTTGCAATTGAGCGAAATGAAAATAAGGCATTTTCAAAACGAACATTTATGAATTTAAAGTATTATAATTAAACGTTTTTTTATGTAGACTTATTATAGAAATGTTTAAATCTATGATTCCAACGACTTTTTGCCAATTTCAGGCTTCGAACACATCTCAAGGTGACTGCAAATTCGTTCGGAATTTATGTAACGAAAATCAGATTGTAGTGGTATCCGGACGGACGGACAGTGGAGGCTTGGTAACAAGGTTTCGTTGGCACATTCTGGGTGCGGGACCCTAAAAAAAACATAAAAAAACATATTTCCCGACGTTTTTTTAAGCGTAATTCGATCTATTTGTTACCTCAAAAATATAAAACTGAGTTTTAGATGATGCCACAGTGCATCGTAAAACGATTGTCATTTCACTTATCTGTGTCTGTCTTGTAAAATGACTACAATTGAACCGAACGTTTAAAAAATTAATCGGCGTTCTAATCGTTTTATTGGCCACCAATCAACACTTTCGAACCTAGAGGTGCAATTTTTCGCCATCACGCTCAACTTAACAATAAAACATCGCAGTTTTGTAGGCACCTTGCATGTCTAGCTTCTCAATTAGCATCAAATTAATCCCTTAGGTAGTTTTATTGAAGTTGGTTGCGCCAATCAGCCAAGCATAACCCTATAAAGTGTAGACCAACGTACCGACACTTTTTTTAGAACTTTCTCTCAGTGCTTTAGCACAATTGTTGTAATTTTTATAACATTTACATAAATTTGATCGTTATTTAAATTTTTTTCAGTACCAATTTTATGACTATGAAAAATAGCAAGTTGCTTTTCACCCTCGAGTTGATTAAATTTATTATTCAAATCGCGCCCGAGTCGTTTGTCGTTTTACTATTATTATTATTATTATTGTTTATTATGTGCATAGATAAGTTAATAAAAATAAATGTGCGTTCAGTGTACAGTCAAAAAAGTTTTGTTGACAAACGTTGGACCGGAAGATTGCCAAATGCATTGAGTGCGTCTTTTTGTGGGTTGATGACGATGATCCGGATCAAAAAAATGTGGGATACCCACGGTTTGCGCTAAAAACGTGGGAGTGACATTCATTGAGAAATTTGAATTCAAGGCGACCTATGCATACTTTTTCGATTGAAGTTTTTCTCTTCTACTGGCATAATAATTGACTTGATACGCTTGGTAGTTTTAAAACTCGGATTTTTAATCCATGGTTGGCGTCGGAATTGGGTCGACAAATGTCTTATATCTCTTTCATGGTAACAGAATACTTTAGTTCTTATGAGGCCATCAATTTTTGGAGGATCAAAACCTGTGGTCGAAAACTGAAGGAAACAAACGAAGCCTGGAAAACCATTCGCAGTATAGTAAAGCGTTTTCAAAAAAATGCAGATCTACAGTCACCCGTATGCCGAAAGTCCGCGTATACTAACTGTGCAACATGTACGAAAAATTAAAAAAAAAATCCACAAATATCTTCATCAAAATTTGTTGCACAAACAAGAAAAGAATAAAACAAAGAAATTCATCTAAAAACCGATCAAAGACCTCTTCACGGTGGTTGGTAAAGTTCAAGAATCGCTCAAATAAGGCTTTATTTGAAAAAAAAAGTGAATAAAAAAAAGGTTCGAATTTACTCAATTGTTTGAGAATGAAACAAAACAAATTTAGAATAGAGTACAGTTTTCAGATGAAATCACATGAAATTTCCAAAAACATGTCGGAATTATAGATTCACACATTTCTACAATAAGTCTGCATCAAAAGATCTTTTAATTCATAAATGAGCGTTCAAAAAATGTTTTTCCTTCGTTTCTCTTATCGGAATTAAACTTTGGGTCGGATTAGGTTCAGAAAGTCAATACTAGGCGTCGCATCGCATGACAACATTACCAATCGGCAACTTCTCCATAAAACGGGATCATTGCCTACTTTTAGGGGTTAAGTTGGGTTGCGATTTTATGAAGCAAGTTTTTTGTATGGGGAAACATATTTTTTGCAGCCATATTGGAGCACATTCTGTGAAAATAACAAATGTTAACATATTCTGGACGGACGGGTAACAAGCTTAGTACAAGGGTTCCGTTTCCCCATGTTCTATTTTTCACGTGAAAGTGGAATGATATCATTTCAATTTTACTGAAAATGTTTTGTTATCCGAGTGAATCTGATTTTTTTTTCGATTTCACGTCGAACTCTTTTTCGAAATATCAAAATCAAAAGTTGTTTTAGAGTTATTTGAATTTTACATTGAAAAATTGTTTGCTTTATTATAAAAAATATTTTTTATTGAACATGGATGCAATTTCGAGAATTATTGTCGGTGAAAATTTTTTAAAAAAACCGATTGAAAGAAGCGCGCAGTAATGTTGTAATGTTGTGTTAGTAGAAATGCAACAATTGAAGAAAAACTATGAAGATAAATTTTGAAAAACTGTCTTCGGGTGAGTAGAACAATGTTTGATAATATTTTGCGGGAAGTGGATTTAGAGATGAAGCAAATTTCTATTGCTCTGACTGACTGACTGACTAACTTGCAGCATCACTCCGAATTCTGGCTAAGAGAAGCTACAAAAGATGGGTAAGATTTTGAAATTGGGCTTGGAAGTTCTACTTCTTCAGTCAGTAAAATAATCGGCGAGACGATAAAAGCTTAATACTAAAAATATGTATGCACATTTAAGTATCTTCGGAAGCCCAACCTTTTTATATAAGAAGAGGATACTTCGCCATTTATACTTTGGTTATGGAGAAATATAAAATGATTATTTACAGATCTACGACGACAAATTTTGCTGAGACAGCCTCTAGGGCAAGCCGTAATGCTGAAAGTGGACATATGAGCAATGCCCCCAATTATTTCGTTAAAAAAAATGGAAAACGAGCAATGCGGTGCATGGCTTCGATCATTTTGAGGCAGCCAGAATAATAAATCTAATTCAGTAAAGAAAAAATGCGACAAAACTAAACATTGGTTTTAATTGTAATTAATATTTAAGAACATAGTTTACTTTGCTAAACTTTAATTTAAAAGAAACGTAATTCATTTTGATATTTTTTTACTTGCTTCATTTTGATTGTTTTAAACTCAAAAGAAGAGTCATTTAACTTTTATTTACCCTAGAAAAATAAGTCTTCGATTCGGTTACATACAAAAAATAAGTGAATTCAATTCACATGAAAACAAGGATTTTTCGAAATGCAAAACACTTATTTCCATGTTTGTAAAAAGGAATTCAATTAACCATTTAGAGCAAAATGCAAAACACTACCAATTTCTTTTTCAAACACAAGCGTTGTCACCCATCGGGTACGGAACCCTAAAAAATAAATAAAAAGTTAGCCAATAGTATATTATTTTAAGTCAGTAAATCGACGCTTCCCGCCACATTTAAAGTATAAAATCATTTCAAATAAAGCAAAGTGTGAACAGTTCAATGATGACGCGAATTTTTAAATGACACTGATTTAAAGGTCCCGTGAACTCCAACTTTTCACATTTGCAAGTGCATTTCATAAGCTAAATTTATTTAA
Organism: Orthonevra nobilis; assembly: GCA_963555765.1. Classification (NCBI taxonomy): domain Eukaryota; kingdom Metazoa; phylum Arthropoda; class Insecta; order Diptera; family Syrphidae; genus Orthonevra; species Orthonevra nobilis. Next base: position 115,819,525 of record OY743225.1, read on the forward strand.
AACATTATCACATCCCTGACAAGCATCATCGCCACCACTTTACAGTGTTATTAACCCCAACGTTTCAAGTCTGTTCTGCATGACCACGTACACTAAGTATAGACTTGTCCCGCACACAGCACATTTATAAGGTGCGCATTATCGAATTAAAAATTCGACTCACAACCCTGTACTCGTTCGTATGATAGGGTGGCCAATATACAATTGAACGCATCCCGAGAGATCGCATTTGGAATTTCAATTTCCGTCTGGAATAAAGGCTAATTACCCCAAAGTTGTATTTGGATACTGGAAGGCCAACTCATCTAGTATTTCAAGTTCGATAGTGGATAAAGGTTCGAAACCCAAACCCTTTTGAATGTTGTCTTTGGGGGCTAAGAAAACTACTTGGACGGCAATGAAGAGGTTCGGGTTACGAATGCATGTTGGTCTTGTTTTGTCGAATTTTGCTGACTTGTCAAATTGTGGTTAATCTGACACATTCCGTCTGACACATTAGTGCTGGCTTTGGGTTCACAGTCACTTAGTACCTTTTGATTGTTTTTGGTTCGCTTGGTTGCTGATGCATGGTGGAGCCATCGCCGCCGTCGTCGTCGCTGTCGAAACCGAGATCCATGACAATGAAAGTCAATGGCAAAAAAGCTGCGTGCGATGGTTCTTTGTTGATGGTACAAGTTATGAGTCAACAAACTGATTGTGGACACGCACACTTTTTGGAAGAAAAGAAAAAAAATCAGCGCGGATCGTTTGGTTAGACCAATAGCGATAAATAAAACAACTGTTTTTTTTTTTTTGCATGGTTTTTGATTTTTGTTTGTGCTGTGCTAATCAAAGAGGCGCGTGTTATTATTGTTTAACATTCGAGGCTAAGAAACCAGCTGGTGGAAGTATAAAGTGATTCGTGGACTTTTTCTAGAATTATTTATTATTTCCTTAAGCCATTTGGGTCACAAAATTTCGCGAGCACTTGTCTTACTTATGTTGTGTGTTAAGTGGTTCCTTGCCTAGATTTCCTGGTATGACTGAGAATGTTTGTGCGATCTTTGGATTGATTAATGGTTAAAGGAAACCATGGTCAGGAATGATAGTGTTGTTCATATGGTACACATAGTCAAATAAGTCTCCGTAAAGCGCCATATTTTTTGTTTGTTCTATGATAAACTTAAAAAAAAAAAACCTTTCAATTTGTCAACTAAAAAAATAGCATTTTTATAGGAAAAAATTGAAAAAAAAAATGCAAAGCATAAAAAGAAATATAAGGAACAAAAAAGGTCTCCGTACACTTAAATTTGTTTGGTTAATTTTCTAAAAAAAAAAAATTTAAACATTTAACTTGACTAAACGAATAAGAAAACTAAGTAACTAGTTGGACCTCCTCCTCCTCTGTTTTTATGGCATGGATCCATGGTGTAGTCGATGAAAACAAAGTTGCCAACACCGGAAGAGGCCATACACCTCCACACTATAATATTGCGGCCGCTGTACTTCACAGTAGGTGTTACATTTTTCAGATTAAAAGCAGTGTTTGGCTTTTTCCACACCATACGACGACCACAGAACGAATTGTCTTTCTCCAAGTGTTTAACAGCATTCTCTCCAGCCTCACTTTTTTATTTGCTTTTCGAATGAATGGCTTCTTCCGGCTAACTTGACCACGAAACCCATTTCAGGTTTGGTTTCGTGTTGTTTGGGGCGACAAACATCAATTCCGTCGGTTGTTTTCAATTCCACTGGAAGAACTTTTGCACTTCGCTTGGGATCCTCTGCAATACGCCTTAATAATCTCTTCTCTGTACGGCGATCTATTTTTTGGGCGGCCAGTTCTTGGATTCTTAACAATTGGGTTTTTTTTTTTTTAAATTGTATCGAAGAACGCGTCCTTTTGACTATTTCAAAATTTCAGTCGCAAGTCGATTAAGAGTTACTTGTTGACCACGGGAATTCACTTATAGTATATTCAATTTCCATTTTTAGTTCCTTGTGAGGAAATAACACGTCATTTCATTTCATTTTAACGTATTTTTATTTGATAATTCCTTTTTCTACATGCTAGAAAAAAACGCTTAAATCTAGCTTAATTAACTTTACTATTTATATTTATGTATACTCTAACTTACTGGCCCTCTGCGGGCGCTCTTAGCTAAGTCTAACCAATTAAAAATATGTCTTTCGACTTAATTCTATATATTATAATGATTGATAATTTAAAAAAAAACTAAGAAAAATATTTTTAAGTTAAAAACTTAGTAAATGGACTGTTTTATATTTTGCTTAAACTTATCCTAAAATGCTAAACTAAAAACTTATCTAAAACCTAAAAAAAAACGTAAACTATCTTAAATTAACATTAAAACTACTTAACAATAAAATTATAACTATTTACACTACCTTAAACCTATGTAAGCCGGCCAAGGCTAACTGGACATACTATTTTTTTGCTTTAAGGGCACTCAAGATAAAAAATGCAGAAACGACAGAGTTCTATTCTTCGTTCAGCCACCAATAGTGTTGATGTTGCTCCACGACATCATCTCTATCGCGGTCTGATACGGCCCTACTAAACCGAGGAGTCTCCGGTGAGCTATTTGCGACGTCTTGGTCGTAGTTGACTCGCCCGTCTACAGCTTTTCGATCAACGTGGAAGATTAACGACACCGCTACTTTATCCTGGACCAGATGGAAGGAAAGAACACGTGTTCTCATCTGTATTCCCACTTTAGCTCTTAGAGTAAGTATTCTTATGGAGGCTCACATAAAAAGAGGGGTGTTTTTTCTGTTTTTTTGAATATTCCTTTTGAATAAACTGCAAGAGTTTGTGTTTATCTATGTTGATTGCTAGAAGTATTTGCGTATGATGTTTTTGTTATTGTTATGAGCCAAAACGACTCCGCAATATTGGTCTGATCCCAAAGAACCATAAAAATAATACACAAACGTACAAGTTGAGCAGTAACCTGATCTCCAGGGTTTATCACCCAAAGTCCAAGTATCACGCGCCAGTGCGCTTCAAAGACTTCATTTCAAAAGATGCTCAATTCTATTTCTTTACTTTAACGGTGATACGTTTTATATTTAAGGCGGCAGAAGCTCAGGCGGTATCAGTGAGCCTTAAAATCGGGAGCCTCGTTCGTTCTCATATTCTCACGGGATTGCATCTTCAATCTAATTCTTGAACAGAGACTGCGACGGGCGGGTCTCAAAATAGAAGGTAATATGTTTTTTTGTTTCGTACAGCTGTTGGAAGGCGTCCGAAGACTTAAGCTAGGCAATCGATGCCTTTTCGGTTTGTTCAAACCACTACGATCCACACAACGGTCCTATTTGACGAGGTATATCTGCGAACCCTACAAACTGCATAATGATGATGAATGCTCGCACGAATTGTGTCTATGAATCGCAGCCACCAGTTCCCGAAAAAAGAAGAAGATTGATTTCCTGGCTTCAAGGGCAAGCCGCTGATGCCGGGAAGCTTGATGAAGACGACGAAGGATGGAAAAGAACTTAAGCTCAGACTCAGTTCCTCCAAAGATCCATGACCTGATAAGAGAGAAAGCTCAAATAGATATCATTAAAGTTAACACTCGAAAACGCACCCAAGTTCCTCAAATATTCAAACTTATCAATTTCGTCAATCTTTAGTAAGGCAACTTCCATTGTACTCGTTCAGAAAAAATAATAATAATGCCCCGGGTGAGGATCGAACTCACGACCTTAAGATTATGAGACTTACGCGCTGCCTACTGCGCCACCGAGGCTGTGTTCAACAATCTGCCACGTGTGCCAAACAATGCCAGAAAGTAAATAAACAAAAAAAAAACTACAGCAGAATTGTTATCGTTTAAAAGCAAACACAACTCGTGAGTGCATTCAAACTATTGTATCTAAAAATAAACACGTGCCGCTGACACATTATTTGATGAGAAGTTTTTTTTTTATTTATTTTGTTTATTGTTTCAATATGAGCCCCGCGTTGAGATAAATTTATAAGAGTCTTCACATAAGGCTTGTTAAATAAATAATCATTATTCACTATTTACATTTTCTTTAAAAGCAAATAAAACAATTGTTGCTAAGAGATTCGCTTGCGTTCCACGAGCTTGATGGGCTTCAAGATGTAAAGCACGTAGATGTCATTAACAGTCGATGTTCTTCATTTGTTTTTTGATAAAACCAAGTCTTGAAGTAAGACACCTAAATTTCAAAAGAATTCTTTCCTGATTAGACGCAAACGGAATTCGATTTGAGTTTATATCGGTTTGTAGACATGCGTTTATGGTGCTTCGTCTTACGTGACCTTGGCTAAGTTAACTCAGACGTATAACTTGTGGTGACATTCGACAGACGTTTTTGTTTTTTTGTCAACAGCAGCAGCTTGTTCTACTATTGCAAACGTGTAGAAATGCGAATTTCGTGACGTGATAAAAATAATATTATCTGAAGAAAAAACAGCTGCAAATTTAAATAAACGTTTAAGGAACCCTGCTGGAAATGATTTACAAATGCTTTGTGGTATATGAGAAACCAACCAAATGACCGGATCCAGAGATACGAAAGTCATGGTCACATAAAAGGTATATCTGTAGAGGCAGCCCTATACATGACGATATTTCAGTCACTCAAAAGAGTACAACGTAGTGGCTTGTCTTTCCATAGAAGGAGCCTTTCAAAAGGAAGTAGAAAAGATCATTCTTTGTGAACTCTCTTAAAATCTGCAGATCCCGATAAAATCTCAAATTTCATTCTTAAAAACGCCATATTGAAGGTTCACTAAATTATCTTCAACAATTGTATCGATTAGTTACTTCCCTTCGAAACCGGCACCGACTAATCTCACTTCTTAACCAAAGTGCTGTAATTCCGGAAAAAGCAATCAACGTTAAATAATCACCAAAAAGCTTTTGACAGCGTCTGGGTCCAGGGGCTAGACCACAAGCTTACTCATTTCACATTCACATTCTCCTACTTTCAAGATGTACGAAAAGACCTCTAGCCCGACGATTATTGAAGCCTATGTCATCAGGGATCAAGGGTTGGACAAAATCTTTTCAAAGTTTAAACAGGTAACCACCCACATCTAGATTTGACCACCTTTTGCCGTTCATATACGCTGGTATGATGTCAACGCATATCGCTGCAAGGGGAGTAATGACACATTTCCGACAGCTCTGACAGTATTACCTGAGTTTTAACCACACGATAGAAAACATTTGTGCTTAAGGAGGTATATTATGACAAGAACCTTAAATATCCGATAAACTGCCAACTAGTACGGCGTAACGTTGGTCTCCAAGGCGGCTCTCTGAACCTCCCAGCTCGTTGGAAGACTGCGGTCGTGCAACCCATTCCTAAACGGAACCAAAATATATCGGATCCATAATCTAATGAAACGGTGATCAATAGAGCCCAGACCAAGTGGGTTGAGGACAAAAACATTATTCCGGATTACCAATTTGGTTTCAGAGCGGGGCATAATACCATACACGCCGCGTCTAAACAGAAACAATGAACGGGTTGCTTTCCTGATTCCACTTCGATGAAATAAAGCGACATTGCGACTATTGGAAGTTCAATCAAATATCATCAACTTCCAAAAGTGTGAGTCCATTCGGTTTAGAACGTCGCTGTCTGGGGCCTCTTGGGCAGCCCAAAAGAATTGGCGAAAGTTTTCTATTGTCGGACAAAACGAACAGCCACTGGTGAGTCGGTTTATAGTCAGATATCTTGGGTTCTGGCTCGATCATAATATATATTTAAACAAACAAATAGATGCCAAAGCGGCCTTTGCCAATGACAAAGAGACTGTTTCACAGCAGCTAACTCGATGCCATGGTAAAGGTGATCTGTTACACGGCCCTCATTCGGCCTGCTTTTGCCTATGGATGTCCCGTGTTGTTCAACTCAGGAGCAAGCTTAATGGAAAAGATTCGGGGTTTCGAATGACGATGTCTTAGGGCATGTCGAACGCCAGAGTCTGAGTACAAAAACTTCTATAGTAATGCAGTCCGGTACAACGAGGCAAACCTGACCAGAATTGATAACTTCCTGATACAATTTATTCGAAATCATATTGAAAGAGCAATGCACCATGAGAGAGTGCACCTTAACGGCTTCATTACCCCTGAAGAGTTCCTCTATTAATAGATAGAAAAGGTCTGGTCCAGGATAGATTAGTGGTGTCTTTAATCTTCCACATGGTCCGAAAAGCTGTGGACGGGCGATTCAACTACGACCATAACGTTCCATAAAGCTCAACGGAGACTCATAGGTTTAGTAGGACGGTGTCAGACCGCGACTGAAAGTGGCTAATAAAGAATGAAGCATCATCATGGGTTCAAGAGATCTGTTTGTCACATTGTAAGGTACAATCCACTGGACAGTTTGAATGATTTCAACGTATGCTATTGTTTGTTCTTAAGGCAGTTTCGGTGTATTTTTTTGGACTTAGAGCTGTTCTATCTAGTTGCTCTCAGTTGTGTTAACTTCTTGCCATACATTGCAAGAAAAAGATCCTCAATGAAGAAAGAAATGAAGAAAGACTACGATTTTCAGACAAAATTTTATTTAATTTTTCTACAAAATCACACTTGACTTAAACACACTTGGTTTAGCGATTCTCCAACATCAGTATTCCATCCCGAAAGTGAGAGTCTACGGTCCTCTCAGCTTCTTTATTGGATGCGAAGCGTTTCATAGAAACAATTTTCTTCAAGTTTGGAAGTCTTAGGGTGCCAAATCAAGAGAAAAGAGGGGATGGTTAAGGTAATCGCACTACAAATCCCTGTGTTTTACCGCAGCCAGCGCCCACTTGTATACAGGTGCATTCTTTTTTTCTTCTTCAAGCCAGGCCTCTTCTCGCAATTTTTCGCATCTAGCTGGTGAAAAAGTTTATAATAACATTTGCCTATAATTTTCCTGTCTTTTTCAAGGTACATATTTCGCATCCCAGAACATGCTGTCGATGTCCTTTCGGGCAGATGCCAATGACTACGCTTCCACCCACTGCTTCGACTTTTGTTTTATTGCTGCGAGAATCATCCAAAGATTGCTGCGACAATCGTGCACGTTTTTTGTTTTGATCGGCAAACAGCAAATGCGGCATCCATCTTGCATTCGCACTTTCGCATCCCGAAAGTTTTGTGCAAGTCGTATCGCACCCTTTTTGCCGATATCCCCACAGCTCGCCTATCGTCCAATACGGTATCATGCATATTTTTGATGGTTTTAGATGTGATTGCGGTTTTTGGTCGTCCTTCACGTGGGTCATCTTCAAGAGAAGTGCGACCACGTTTAGATTCAGCTGCCCACTCCGACATGGAAATTCCTCAGAGAACTTTTCATCTCATATATAGTCTCTGTATTCGTCCCAAAATTGAACTGTGAAGATTTTAAATTGATCCTTCCCAATGATTCTCGTTATCAATTCAAGCGCCTCGCACATGCTTGCTGATAAGCTTCACTTGGAAATTTTATTTCCCGAGGTAACTTCGAAACAAAAAGTTTATAAAAACACTCTTATAAAAAACTGCAAGATTGTGTTAAGATGTCAAATCAATCCATCAACAAATTTTCCAGTTTTGCGGAAACAAACATACTTTAGCTGAATTGAATCAGTGAAGACCCCAACTGCACTTTTGATCGGTGGAATTCTATTAAAAATCTTAGCAGGGAATCTGCCTTCAAATCAAAGAAAAATAAACCCTGAAGCCATCATCATCTCTTCTTACAAAATCGTTATATTCGTAGAGCTTCCTGCCTCTGGCTCAAATTCAATAGATTCATCCCAAACAAGAAACCATAATTAATCAAAATCCCCAGCAATAATAGCCAACAGCACCGCACAAAATCGGTTGAAGGAACTTCACCTCACCAGAGGTGACCTCAATTAAAATCGACTTGGGGACACTTCGAGTATATAGAAACTCGGATGATGATTTCTCTGTCTCTCTGTCTGTACATGGCCTTCTCTGGACTCGGATTAAAGTAACAAAAGAACTCGCAACACCAAACAATACATTAAGCTGTAACAAATTGCCTCATGCCACCAACAAAGAGATATACGACCAAAGTACAGTGGAACTTCGGCAAGAGCAATGTCGCCTGGTTTTTAACACTACATGGAATCTATGCTTTGGATTCATGGTATTCCGACTTCTTAGATACAAATCAGCGAGGCAAACAGAAGCCAGAAACCTTGCGATAGTGCGTTGGATACGAGAGTTCGTTCATCCACTTTGTTTATCTCGTCCGTTGTCGGTGTGTAATCGAGTCGAGTCCTAATGTCATCCCATTGCACTCGAGTGTGTTCTTGTCTCTCTGTTTATTGTTTATGTGTAGTTATGCAATGTCATAAGACAAATAAGACGTTCTAGAGGCGTGCAAACGTTATGACTGTGCCTTGACTAAAAGATACAAATCTGTGCGAAGTTCATTAAACTCCTTCACGGTATATTTCTGCGACTTTTTCTTGGTCGTCTCTGCTTTGGTTTTTTCTTCCTTCGTGTTTCTAAAGTGTCTGCAGTAATTATGGAGGATGTAAGTATGTGTGTGGCAAAGAACTTCCACCGGGACACGGATTTGGACAGACGGTCGACGAAAGTATCTAGAACCCAGGTGGCAGAAGACTGTGTGTATTTTTTTTTTTGCATTTCACTTGATGTAATTTCGTCTCTTTTTGTCGCCAGCTTTCGCAAGTATCTAGATGCCATTAACATTCAAGTGTTTGTATCTTGTTTGTTTGTTTGTTGTTTTTTCTGTGCTGTTTTATCATGTGCATCCCATGTGTGCCGTGTGTCGTGTGTGGCATGCATAAGCAATGTGCGTTTGCAGTTGCTGACTCTGTATCTGTGTGTCTGGCAGTTGTTTCTTTATTACTTCCTCGATATATGTATGCATGAGTATGGGTAGTGTATCGGTTGAATTTGCAGTTTTTGCAGCTTCTTTGTTTTGAAGGGTGTGGTACTAGTGGGATGTATTACGTATGTGCATACGAGTGGATGGGAAGACATGATCATTATAAGTACGAGGAGGCTTCAGAATGATGACGTGATGACTAGATGGAGGGTAATTCAATCTTGGCCGTTAGTTCTTGAGTTTCATATCCGCTTTAAGAGAAAAAAAAATGTTTGCCTTTATTAGAAAACTAGGGAACGAACAAAAGAAAAACGGCTTCTTGAGATGATTGAGAAGAGATGATAGCTGGTTGGCTTTGCTTGCAATTTTCCGTCCTGATTCAAATTTCTAAAACAAAGAAGGTATTCAACTATTTCGATTTAAATCTAACCATGGCTGCAGATTATTCCTTAAACTTGTCTGCGGAAGATACGTTGCAAAGGCCTCCCGAAGCCCGAATTCAAGCAGAGTATGTGGCAGGAGTTGGAAGATGTTAATTCTTATGGACCTGTATCAGAACATTTTGAAGGATGGTTGAAACCGTTTAAAAAATAGCCGGATAATGAAGCAGAATTGTGAATAATTCAATTCATTCACTGGAGTTTATAAGCACTGGATTATGAAGGCGACAATGAAATTCTCCACGCAGGTGCTCCCGATAACATTTTCTTAGGAGCCGCTTTTAACTACGAAGAAGTGGGACGAATACTCCAAAAAAAACGAAAAGCTGTTGGTACAGAGTGGAATTTTGGAAAAAGACGAAGAACCAGGAAAAATGCTCTTCGGTTCTACAGGCAGTTCTGTAGTAGGCTGGCTCTAGAGCCAGTATAGTGGCCAGCAAGACCAATAGCTTGCCAGAGATAAACGAACCATGCGTCATGATTCTACAATATTTCCACTTCGGAGTTCCGCTCATATGGATATTTGAACTCGAGACTGGGCCAGAGAACAACACCAGAGACAAGACAACAAAATATATAGATGCTGAACTGAATCTGGGATTTTTTGATGTTAACTGCACTCGAATATAAATTATTTCGACAAGAGCAAAGGAATTTTCCACCACAGTTCCTTCTCCTCCTGAGAAGTTTTGTAATTGCTCTCATATTTGGTTGATTTTTAATAAATGGAAGATCAAGTTTCCAATCACTGACTCGTCGTAGGCGGGTATCAGAGCTCTGACCATTTGCACTTAGTTACAAAAGTAAACATACGGATTCGGTTCTGCCTGTTAAACTGTCAAGGCAGTGTTGATTAACAATATATGGTTTCTTATATATTGAATTTTAGAAATTTAAAATGTAAACAGGCAGTCTCTTTTTAAAATGAAAAATATAGCAACACTCATCATACAATCGTTTGAGATTAAATTTACCAGTGGGAGTTTATTTTTTAACGTTGTATTGATCATTCAGAATTCTGAGAAAGCAATTTTCGATATCTTCTTGTGTGAATCTTTTGTTTTTTTAGACAAATCGAAAGGGAACTCCTATTGAAGTCCGAAAAATCATTTTGAAATTAAAAAGTGAAAGGAAGTCAATGCCATAGATCGGTCGAGAAATGAATTTTTCCAAGGCACAGTAATAAAAAATTACAACAGAAGCGGCTCATGCCAAGAACTGGCCGACCGAAGAAGATTGATAATAGAATGTGAAGAAAAATTATTCGAGATTAAAGCAAAAACCCTAAGCAGAACGCGGTAAAGATTGCTTACGAGATCTGAAATTCTGAGCAAAAAGATGTTCATGCCGAATCAATTTTACGCTGTTTAAAACGCGCTGGACACTCCTCCAGAGTTGCTCGAAAAAAGCCCTTCTTAGGTACAAGAAATAAATTTAATCGATTAGACTATGCTAAACTTAAATTATCCGTTAGCTTAATTTCTCTCTATGACAATGACCCGAAGCATTCTCCAAAAATAATCAAAGAATGGTTACTTTGTAACATGAGGACGAAATAAGATCACCCTCCGCAATCTCCGGACGGACAAAAATGGGCCACTTGAAGAAAGAATTCGGGAAAAGAAATGTTACCTCAATTTTTGCTCTTAAAAGAGTTTTAGTTGAAGACTGGGAAAAAATCTCGTATGAAGCCTATTCAATGCCGGCTTCTCTGAGGACTAATAAGTTATTAGTAATTTGTTTATTGCGCATCGTTTTTATAGAAATCTTATCGTATGAAGACTTTTGTAACGTTCCAAAAGTGACCTAAATGATTTCCGTATTATTTTTCAAGTTTTCTATCAGAAGAGTTGTTTTTTTCTTTTCCTCTTATTCTTATTTTATATACCAACAAAATTGTTTCCATTGTAAAATAATAAAGTTTTCTAAGATAAAATTTTAAATATTGAAAAAATGGTGTTCGTATGTTTACTTTTGTTGCTAAGTGTTTTTGCACGTTTCTTGAGGGTCAACAGTTGTTTATAGTATTAACTTTGGGCTACAAATTTTCGATCATAGTATGACTGGTCTAGATTTTTAAAGGTTTGTAACGTAAGAAGAACAATAATAGGAATTTTCTATTAGAATAATGTTAAAAAAACTATGGGCTACATAATAAATGTGTTAATTTTGAAAATTGGGAAGAGGTATATGCTCATGAAAATGATCCTGTAGCTTATAACATGTTTAAAAAGTTGCTACAAAATATTTTTTCGCTCTGCCACCTTCGTAACTGTCCCCAAATATCAAAATAAGGGCTGATTGAACTTCTTAATAAAATTAGACAAAACAAAAAAAAATGCTGTTAACATCCAGAGAATATTTGCTTAAAGAGGCATTACAAAAAGTTAACGTTTATATATCGGAACCCACTGAAGTAGAAAATGAATTTAGCAATTACTTTGCATCTGTTTCAAACGGAGGTCATTGTTACAGTCCTACTTTAAGGTAGATCTCTCCCGTCGGATATTTTAAGGACTATCCATTCTTTACATAATTTTTACTCATGTGGAAACCATTATATACCGAATTCTATGTTTAAAAACATTTCCCTTAATATTTTGGAAAATCTTTTAAATTTAAGTATACTGACTAGACATTTTCCGGAAGACTTAAAATGTAGCTCTTTCAAAGGATGCAAAAATGATAGAAGGAACTTTAGACCGATCTCATTGACATCATTCACCAAAATATTTTAGTCAAGTATCAAAAAAAGAGTTTACGATTATCTCTACAACATAAAGATTTTGAGTCCAATGCAGTTCGAATTTAGAGTTGAAAAAACTACTGGAGATGCCCTTTAGGATTTCTGATTATAATTATAAAGTTTAATTATAAAGAAAAATTTCGATGAAAAAATATTAATCTTGCTCTTGTTTTTTTTTATTGATATTTCAAAATTGTTGATATGGTCGATGACAACATTTTTTTAAATAAGGTTTATTACTTAGGTTTCTGTGGATCAATACATAGTTGGTTCAGATCCTGTCTGGAAAACAGAAAGCAAATCGTGAAGATCAAAACTAAATTTAGTAAACCTTTGGTTATCAATCTTGGTGTCGTTCTTGGACCCGTCTTGTTCCTTATCCTTCTTAACCATGTCATTTGTAGGTTAAATAAGAGCATTTGTTGGTTTTGGGATTGCATATAATTCCAACCATCTCCATTATTTATTGTCTGGCATAAATGATTATTTTGAGCTACTTAGAGTTTGGTTTTCTGGACATAAACTATTAAACAAAACTCATGCTTTCCATCCTCAATAATCAGGATTATCCTAATATTGAGGTTATATTAAATTTTCCTTAATGTGTAAGGTTTTGCCTACTCCATAGTTCAGTTTCTATCCAAAGGTAAAAAGTATCTTTCAATATAAATGCTCCCTGCCATGGTATTATATGTTAATTGACCGGAAAACGATTCTTGTTATATAAATATTTGAATTACGATGAAAGTAAAACTAAGGCTTTTTGACTTTAATCACGATGAAGTCGAAGTTTTGAGTATAATACGTTACTAAAAACCTCACACATATTCTGCTGTTTGTCGCGAATTGCCTTTTTTAGTGAATTTTTTATTTTAAATAATTCTGATATTATTTCTTTTATTTTTATTTTTCTCCTTATTTTAACTTTTTCGCCACATTATAATGTGACATTTGTTTCTTTTTTTTTGTCATTTAATATAAAACGCCACTTCCTTTTTTTGTTTTTTTTTTTGTAAATTGTAAAACGAGGATAATTAAAATAAATAAATAAATATGATTGTTTTACAAAACAGATCAGAGTACACTTTAATCTTCAAGAGCAGAATAATATATAAGCTTGCACCTTCAGGAAGAAAGTATCAATACGCAACCTATTCCCAGAAATACGTCCCTGTTGCTTAAATTCAAAAACAATAAATAACATTAATGATGAATTAACGCAATTTGAGGTTGTTTCCTGGAATTATTTACCTAAATCATCTTATTGCTTTTTTAAAAAACAAACAAGCCCGATGGGAGCATAAAACAGAGATGATGTAGGTGTTTGGTCGCCTTAAACCGATTATAACAACGAAAATTACATTTTATGAAGAGGTCGATAGACTTCTGTAAACAAATATTTATCCAAAACAACACCCCCAGCAAAGATACTCCCGCAAATGCTGCTTTCACTGTTTACCTAATAAAGTGGATAACAGGCTTGTTAGTGCGTAATTAATCCAATAGGAACAGCCTTTGTGTGGACTAATTGCGTCAATTTCCTTCGAAGCAATAGCAGCAAGATTAATGCAAATGAAAAACATCTTCCGTTTAACAAAGACTTTGGGACTTGTCTCCCCCAAAAGCACAGCAAACAAGTCACAATCAACAATGACACTCGACCAACAAAGCAAACCTATTTCCATTCTTACAAATAACCATAAGTACGCCCGCCCGACAGTGTCATTAGGAACAATTAGTACGCCCTAAATCGGTGACAAAACCAAAACAACAACAACAACAACAACAACAATACCATGTACCAATTGGCCTACTTTCGTCAGCTCTAAGTTCGTCAGTACATTCGACGCAGACTTTGTCAAGCGTGGACAAATCTGTTTGTCTAATTCAGGGCCCATTGGATGGACCCTTAAAGTCATTCAACTCGAGACGAAAATCATAAATTAATTAAGATAGAATACCTGTGACGAGGGGAAGGCCCGCTGGCTGGCGTGCCACAACTATTAGCGCCATAATTTTATTTACCTGAAAATAGAAAAGCAAACAACAACAAAATTAGTTACAGTCAGTCATATTTATTTTGCCGCACAAGACACACAACGAAAATGTTAATTTACTTAATCTACTTAATAAGCAGACGATAGTTAGTGCCACAAAGAAGGGGCCTTAGCTTAGAGACGAAGGACGTGAAGGAGTCGTAGAGACCGTGAGAGCTGGAGGTGCATGGAAAAATTGGCCCTGGAACTGGGGCACAGTCTTTGCCATAAATTGCGTGCAATGCATAAATTTGTTTTATGAATCCATTGTTGTTGCAAGCAGGCACAAGGGAAGGCTTTGCTTAGTTTAAGAGTATGAAATAAACTTTAAGTTGAAGCCTTTCATGCTGGAGTTGCGTTCCGTTGCGGCTGAAAGCATGAAATTGCCTCTGTTAATGTATTTATGAGTGAAAGAAATTTTTTATGATACGATCTGCATAGGCTGCAAAAGTTCCCATGTTTCATGCTCGGAAGGCGTCTAATGTGGAGTCAGAAAGATTGGTTCTAGCTCTTTAAAAAAAAAAAACGCACTTAGTTTCTGATTGAATGATCTTAAGAACGACAACAGACGAGGAGTGTGAAACTGAAATTAATTGCAGCTTTTTTACCTCAAGCAGAACTAAACTGCTGGTAAAAGGCAATTGGATCTTTGGTGTGAATTAAGTTATATTTGGGCAGCTCAAAAACGTCTATTCGCCGTCCGTAATACAAAGTCGTACTTTTTGTCCAAACAATGTTATGTAAAAGGTAATTTTTATGTACATACTATTACCTCTACAAACAGCAAAATTTATTTGACAAGAATTTACAATTACCGACTTAAATTTCACTAACAGATTGAAATGAATTTAATTATATTTTTTAGTCATATTTTGATAATTTGTGTATTAACCTTAACATATTGAGATATGTCATCGCGGACTTATTGATAGAACTTTTTCCGCTCTACAACTTTTCCAAAGAAAGCAAGTGAATGTCTCTTACTGTTATGACAGCGTTTGCAAAATACTCCCGTTTTTTTATCAACCTTAGTAACATAATTGATTGCCATAAAAGGCCCTTTTATATAAACGGAAAAATATTTATATGGCATATGTTCGCCCTCAAGGTCCACTGTAAATAATTATGAAAGAATTTCTGAAATCGGAGGGGTAATTTAGAAGTTAACCTCCTAGATACAAACTAACAAACTTTTACTCATAATAAAATTGTGTATTAACCTTAACATATTGAGATGTGTCGTTGCGGGCTTTTTTATAGAATGTTTTGAGTTCTAAAACTTTTCCATAGAAAGTAATAAAATATCTATTACCGTTAAAGCAGCGCTCAGGAAAAACGCGTTCGCTCGACCGTTTTTAATAAAAAAAAACATTACCTCTTTATAATATTGGAGAAGACAACTTGACTTAATTCCTGTCGAGCTATGTAGTTACTTAAATCAACAGTCTCTACTTCATCGCTTCCCACATTCTTCTGATTTGCTCTGCATGGTGAGACCCTGAAATAATGGCTAATATTACCAGGTACTTCTCCATCACAATTCCCTCGGCAACCCGATGTAAGCAAGTCATAAGTTTTTACACCGACTTGGTTTCCAGATCATATTGATGGATGCAGATCGTCTTCGCAATCTTGAATTGCGTACAAAATTTGTCCGTGTCAGCTTGGTAGTTTGCAAGGTTTGCTCTAAAAATGTCAACTCGTTTCTTCGTTCGTTTGATTTCATAAGTTCTTCCCATACTATCCTTTTCTTACGAGACACTGTTCTTAGGTTTTTTTTCATCATTTTCGGTCTTTTTAGGTGATGCTTGAACGGACTCGGTTCTCACAGATTGTTGGTGATCGTGGATGATGAGTGCACAGCGTAGAGACTCTCCCTTGGGCGTCCTCACTGACTTATCCAGACTTCTAACATTAAATTTCCTCCGCAACTTCTTCTTTCGAGCTCTGAATTTGACCGCATGAAGAAAGTGATCAGAGTCGACGTTTGCCTCAATGGATTGTACCACTTTCCGGTTGGCTGTTCTACAATCTAAAAAGCGTCAGTTTGCTGTGTGGAATTGTAGTCTTGCTCAGTTTGTGGAACTCGTCACTGTATAAGGAGATGCTCTTTTGTCACCGGTTCTTTTGAGGAAAGCCAGGGTGCAGGTTCTCCAAATGTGTGAGTGGGCCTACTCCGAACGTCCACAGAACGTTTTTCATTCGGAGGTTGCCAATTATTTCCGAGATCGTACAAGCATTTTCAGATTTCCCGCTCGGACAAGTGGTAAACTTTGCGTCTACACTCAGCAGTCGACGCGTTAACTACTGAACCACGAAGACCCTTTTGTGACAACCGATTCTATCCAACGTTTCTCATAGATCGCAGTTACAGATATCAGCCTGAGGACATCTTCAAGTTTGTGATCTCTACTCGTATACTCTCAATTCGTAGTGCATGAACGTTCCAAGTCGTAGTCTCCGGCGAAGTGGTTCGTTGTAGTCCGAGAGAAAGGTTTCTTTACGAGGTAAGGAATTAACCCCAACGGCACAAAAATCAACATGGAAGGTAGTTCAATATAGGAACCTAATTCTTTCTCAAAAACCTGACTTATTCATTAGTGATCAAAAATACGAATGTCTCGAAATAACATAGATAAGGTGTTAGGAGTCGTTCATTCATTTATCATAAATGAATGTCGTTGCTCTGTTGACGACATACCAAATACCGGCTTCAGCTTAGTTAATTCACAGGGCAAAGCACCAACACATTTTAGCACGCAGTGGCCTAAATAAAAATGCAGAGATCTAGTCCAACAAGATAATTAAAAACAAGACCAGACAACCGGATACTGACCATACTAGAAGGCTGTGTATTTAGCCAATTAAAAAAAAAACTGAATTTTGATTTGGTCAGTGCAAATTAAATTTTCCTTCGGTTAGAAATTTTCCTTCAGTTTGGAGTCATACATTAGAACGTGCCCATCTTTCATATCTTCTTACATTTCAATCCAGCTGTATGTAGCGGTTTTAAGATTGCGATCTTAGCACTTCGGAAAAGATAAGCTCCGATGCCTTTCGACTCACAATGAGTTTCCTACGAGATGAAAACCAAATAAAACAACAAAAATAAAATTTATTAACGAATTCAACAACCGAAACAACAATCGAGACGATTATTCAAACAAATTGTGTGTGACAGCCGGCAGGAAGGAAACGTCACATTACTGTCACTTATTTCACTAACTAAGTAAACTTTAGATCTTTTGAAGTTCATGTTTTTTAAACTTTAATTTAAATGAATGCGTAAAACGTGATGAAAGTGAAAGTATGCCAAATTGTTAATAAATGCCAAAACACCTTTTGAAATTCCAATTATGGAACTTGTCTAACGACTTTTCAATCTGTTTTAACGTGGGTTAAGTTATGCGTTCTATTTGTAAATACATTTTTTGAGATTTTATATCTTTTTGTGACCATGGTTTATTTGGTGGTTATGTTACTCCCTGTCGAGTGGGAGACTGCCAAAAGGAATTTTAATGTCTATCGACAGAATCTTTTAATTAGTTAGCACACTTGGTTTATATATTTTCGACTGCGCGGATTCCTTTTGGCAAACGAAAATTTTTACCAATATGTTTCTAAAGCGACTTGCACTATTTTGGATATATTTGGCTGTTCCATCAATTCGAAACACACTTCTCGAATGACAGCCATCGCAACTTCGAATTTGTACGTTTGCCCCTTACTCTCAATCCTCTGATTTGGTTTGCCTTAAAAGTTCATGTGGCTTCTTATCCGAGTATTCTATCACAAACAAATCCGATCGTGTAACTTTTGTGCTGAAATTGAATTTTTTAGTGCTGGCGAAGACGGTCTTTTCCAAGTAATAGACAGCTTGATATTCGCAAGATTTGCTCTTGAAATATGAACTCGTTTCTGCTTGTGTTTTGAGTACCCAAAGCGCTGCCACTTTTTCGGTGTGAGGTTCGTTATGAAGAATACTCTGAACGCTGACATCGATTTTCGATCAGCTTATATTGGGTTTTTCAGTAAGAGCGCTACAAAATTTTTTTTAAATAAAACAATAACGGTTTTGGATATCAATGAAATTCTTTATTCCTGTGAAAGTACGTTCGATGCCACCGTTGCATGGCCACCACGGGCGCGCTTGCAGAAGTCAAGACGCTGAACCCAATTTTCGACGGTTTTCAAGCATAAATCGGCCGATACTGCTGCAATTTCACGTTCGATATTCGTACGAAGTTCATCAATCGTCGCTGGCTTGTTGGCATAGACCATAGACTTGACGTAGCCCCACAGGAAAAAGTCTAACGGCGTCGAATCGCACGACCGAAGCGGCAAAGCGACTGGACCATTTCGTGAGATAACACGTTCTCCAAACTAGGTTTCCAATAAATTGATTATGACATTCGCTGTGTGGCTTGTGGCGCCGTCCTGTTGGAACCACATGTCCTCCAAGTCCATATCATCCAATTGGGGCCAAATATATTTGGTTATCATTGAACGGTAGCGATCTCCATTCACAGTAACGTGCTGGTCTTGATCATCACGCAAGAAGTACGACCCAATGACGCTGCCGCCCCATAAACCACACCAAACCGTAATTTTTTCGGGATGCAATGATGACTCATGGAGTACGTGTGGATTGCTACCTGACCAATACTGCATATTTTGTTTATTGACGGAGCCATTCAGCCAGAAATGAGCCTCATCAATGAAGATGATTTTTGATGCCCAACGCTTGAGAACGACGTGTGAGAGACACATTTTCGCTTTCTGCAACTAAAGCCTCAGAGGCAGCAATATTCTCGACACTGCGGGCACTTCTTTGCCTCACTGGCACGGGAACATTTTGTACTGTGCTTGAGGATTCAAATTTTTCCACTAGACGCTCAATTGTTGATCTGCTAGGACGATTATGTCGACCATAAATTGGACGTAGCACTCTTAACGTTGAGGCCACTGACTCCGAAATTCGGTAGTAAATTTTAATAATTTCGACTCGTTGTTGGATCGTAGATCTTTCTTCTTACTGAAGAGAAATGTCAAAAGAGCGGCAAGAAATATGGCGTCCTTTGCTGTCCCTGTCGCTCCACTTTTGTAGCGTCCCTGTTGAAAAATCCTTTACAAAATCTTTGACGTTTTAACATTTGCTCATATGTGGGACTTGGATGGCTGGCCTTAAGGATGCTCGTCATTTGTGGATCTTCAATCCACCTCTGGCATTGGTGTGCAACTGTAGAAAATGGAGGAGCAGTGACCCACAAAGTATCTATCAGGTCTTATCGCTTACCTTCCTTAGACATTTATCCATTCAGAATTACATACTGAACGATGAGTCTGACTTTCTTTTCATTCATATTCCTGCTACTGATCAAAACTGGCACTGTTCGTGTTCAATGACAAAGTAATTCGGTATCTCTCCGTTTAGTATGAGGGATACCATGTTGCTATTGAACTCTGAAAAGGCCATCAATCTTCCCAATGAAGTTTTCAGAAATCACTTTATTGCCAGCAGTATTACCCGTGCTAACGAAATTTTGGGTTCTGTAAAGCATTCCATGATTTGATTGAATTAATCGCCGCTATTGGATTGCATCAAAACAGTTTCTCGTAGAAAGTTTGAAAGGTCTGTCAGATTTCACTACTATTAAGGCTCTGGACGTCGACGAGGTAAGAAATGTGTTATCTAAAAAAAATTATTAAACGACTTCCTGAAGATCGGCTATATTTCTAGTGAGTTGAATGTAGAAGAAGTCAAACCTGTCTAAAAGCATGGCAAGGAAGCTATTTCTCCCTCCAATTACAGGCCAAAAAGCTTACTTCCTTAAACAATGTCCCTTCAAGCATTTTCCACACTTTAGATGGAGCTCCTCAAGGATCACTGCCGAGTCCTGTTTTTTTTTACAATATTTACCCTTCTGATTTCCCTCACCTGAGTTACTGTGATTTGCGCTTTTTGCAGATGATACCCGTATATTGTCGTCAGATATAATTGGTCTTAATACTTAAACCAACCTTCAATTGGCCTTGTAGACAGTCCAAGCGTACTATAACAATTGCAAAATAAAAATCAAAGCTCGGCAACGAGAACGAATCTCTCATTTCCAAACTTAACAACTGGGCATTTCTCCCACCAGCATACATTCCATATTGCATGAACACCTGTCCGTAAAAAAGGTTTGTTCTCGTTGGATCCCTCACAATTTGACAATCGCTTCAAAAAAAGGCTCGTGTCGATTGGTGCAAAGAAATTTAAAAAAAAAATACGATCGCGGTGCTTCAAAAGACGTTTATAAGATTGTCACAGGTGACGAATCATGGTTATATGCTTATGAGACCGAAACAAAACAACAATCGACCGTATGGGTCTTCGAAGACGAGCCAAATCCAGCAAAATTTGTTCGTGAAAGAAGCACTTCGAAGCAAATGGTCGCCTGTTTCTTCGGCAAAATTGGTCATGTGGCGACTGTTCCGCTTGAGCAACGTAGGACTGTCAATTCTGAGTGGTACACCACCATTTGTTAGCCTGAAGTCTTCGGAGAAATTCAAAAAACGAACAAGAGAAAACGAATCATTTTTCACCATGACGATGCGAGCTCTCACACATCGGCTCAAACCAGCGCCTTTTTGACCGGCCAAAACGTCGAATTGATGAGTCATCCGCCGTACAGCCCTGACTTGGCACTCAATCACTTCTTTTTATTACCTCACATCAAGAAAAACATGCGTGGTCAACGACTTTCGTCGCCAGAACATGCTGCTGAAGCGTTCAAAAATCATGTTTTGGAGGTGTCTCAATCGGAGAGGAAGAAGTGCTTCGACAATTGGTTTGAGCGCATGCAGAAGTGTATAAATCATGGTGGAGAACACTTTGAAAAACAATAAAACCGCTTTTGATGATAAATATTCACATTTTCATTATTAGGCCAGAAATATATCTAGAAGCCTACGTAAATACAATATTTCTTATTTATCACCTGATGATGACTTGATTTTTGTTTTATTGTCTATTTATTTTATTATTTATTAATTTATTTATTTTTATATATTAATTTGTATTTAGTTATTTATTTTTCTATTTATTTTATTAATAACTCAATTATCTATTTATTCACTTATAAATTTATTTATCTTTTGATTTACTAATTAATTTACAAGCTAACACAATTTTTTTTTTTTGTACTATTACAATCCATACTTTTGGATCAATCCTTGTATGTCAGCGCTGAAAATTCAAAGGGTCGAGATACACCGAAAGTAGCGACACATATTTTAACTATCTCGCTTTCAGACAGTTTTCAAAAGAGAATAATGCCTTCAGCTGCTGAAATTTAAGATTTATAGTTGAACGGGAATGTCCTCAAAAATCAGATTGTAGCTAATTTTGCTTTCTATCATTGTGGATCTTTTAATCCGCCCTTTTTAACAGAACATTTGCAGAAGGCAACATAACGCAGCACTTAAAAGATTTAATAATTTTTCAAGTTTTGAAAAATGGGAACGCGGTAGAAGCTGGAAATTAAATTAAAGGCGATGCACAGCAGAGATGGAACCTAGCAATAAAATAAACAAGACAATAGTTATGGCGTTTGAAAACCATGGGGCTTGGCAAAGAGGTCAACGATGAGAGCTGAGCAATGAGGCTCTTGAAATTGTACGGGAGTATAAATATCTCGATATTTTGCTCTTGTCAAATGGCAAATCGTTCCCGGAAACTTATCAAAGTTTACGGAGAAGAATTGTTAAAATCTTCTGACAAAATCTATTCTATAGACTGCCTCTTTGAGTTTGGCTGACCAAAATAAACTACAAAACCATAAGCTGACATTTCGATGCGAAAACTATTCGGAAACATACAAGCCAAGAATGTTTGTTTATTCCATTTTTTAATTTTCAAAGGTTAAACTTGGAGACGTTCCTACATTAAAAAAAAATACGAACTAGATTATTTTCTACATGCTTAACCCAACTTTTACTGACACCTATAATCACTTAAGTCATTTATTAATCCATAAATCCTCTCCTTTCCATAAAGTTGTCAATTTACTGCTCTACATTCGAAAATTATTTTTTTTTTTTAATTTTTAAATTCCCTTGGATCGCCACAACAAAAACAATCATCCTTTCACAATGAAAATATTCAAAAGATTTATATCTCAAAACGTATATCAGTGGTTTTTTATTTTAATTACCAACACTTATTCCAAACATTCCAATCCATCCATCACTAAAACACACTAATTTTTTTAAGGTTCCGCATTTCCAAATGCAACTGACACGACATTTGAATAATTTATTACACAGCCAATTCTATGATTTTCGAAAACTGTTTATGTACATTTTTGAAATAATGGCCTCTTGTTTCGTTGAATTTTAAAAATAGAAAAGGAGATGCATTTTCGAAGACGTAATCGGTCGCACCCTGACACAGGCAAAGGGAAACGTGCTACGTAAATAGATGAGCAATTCAGGAAGTCGTGTCAACGTGCAACAACATGGGAAAATTCTAAAATTCTATATGCCCAAAAGGTGTCAACATGTTTCGTTTCGAAAACGATTAAATAAGACGTTGTTTTTGTTGTTGTTTACAGATGAATTTTTAATGAGGACAATTTATTATGACGAAACTCGAAACACGTGGGAAAGAGACCTTTTTTCAGTTTGTAGTTGTTTTTTAATAAATATTTTATGATTTAACGTTTGCTTGCATGTTGATGATAAACATCTTTTTATTCAAGACCTTTTAGAAAAGTTAGGTAATCGGTTGGTACGGAAATTGGACTATCGAACTATTGGGTTGTCGGAAAAGGCATTTTCAAATGTGATTTGTTTACAGCTTGGTTTTTTTCAAAATTTACATGTATAAATAAAAAAAAAAATCTACGGTGTTATTTCAACGGAGCTGAAAATCAGGCTATCTATAATTTTTTCAGACGAAAGCAAATTAAATATCCACGCATCAGGTGGACAGGATAGAGGCTAGAGAAAAACCCAATACCGAACTTGATCTTAAAAATACGACTTTTGGGGTGTCTATTGTTTTTTTGAAATTATTATGATTGTCTGGAATCGTGTTGTTCAGAAAACTTAATTTTGGAGTGTAATTTTCTAAAAGCAGGATCCGTGGCACGATTTCTGAGTATAAGGTTGATGAATTTTCATTATCTAAACCTTTTTTTCTTTTTGAATCTGAATCCACAAGCCACACACACAAAAACTCTCAATAATTCATATTTGGGAATCTTAAATTTGAATTTGAACAAAGAGGGCGGCTGCAGTTTCGCTATGAATGCCAATAAGCTTTCCACCCTTTTACGGTATGCAATAATCCCGAATCCTTATGTGCAGGACCCATTGCCATTCACTTTACACAACAATGACGAACCCAAACCAACAGTCACAATGTCATTCGCCATGTGAGAGTCTGAAACACAAAAAAAAAACAATAACCTTCGCTGCTGAAAGGAGGAGAGGACGCTCTACACACATTGACATCCCTTTAGATGCAATGCAGTTGACATTCTTTATACGCGTAGCTCATTTCTACAGGGTGACGCATAACTAGCATCATGGGTTGACTATTGAACAATATTATTTTGCAGTTAAGATTGAAAGCGGTTCACTTTACTTATTTAGAGAGGTTGCATTCGATTATTCTGACATACAAGTCATTTGAAGTAGAAGAGGAATAGTATCAAACGCACTGAGTAATAAACTTAAAAATATCATCGAAATTCCCTCGAATTTTTTTCATACGTTGAAAATCCGAATAACGAAAATAAGTCCGAGCTACTCTCTTTGAAAGTCTATGCACGCCGATATTTTTTGAGGCGATTCATTACTTTGATCCTGAGACCTTCTTCAAGTGGCAAGTTCGGTGCAAAGGGTTTTGCGACTTATTTTAAGATGCCGATGGATTACCCGAAAAAGTAGCATAATTCAGTCTTGCTTCTCAGACTAAATCGTAAGCCTATTGGGAAAAAGAAACTAAGATTACGCACAAGCACTCAAAGGATATGGCTGTAGCTCGAGAACAGAATTCATATTTTCTCGAAAAATCACGCCGTTCTTTAGATCTGCGCACAACTACTTTTATCTTTCCAACAATTTTTGGATAAGGAAGTATTAAATTTTATGGCGCCACTTCTTCAAGTGATAATTAAAAGAGTTCATTAAGCCCAATCGGAGATCAGGGTACTTTCTATGAAAGGGAATTATGACATTTTATTTGAACAGCTAGTTATCCTGCACTGGGTCATCGTTCACACTTAGAAAATTTGATCACTGTACAAGTACACATTGAGATGTGTTATAATCGCATAAAGAAAAAAAAAATGTAGAAAACCAAAAACCCGACATCGCTTTTGCTAAAAAAAAATTTCGAAAGTGTTTGAAAGGCTTTTTTGTAGCACCTTGAACCTTCCATTAAAAAAAAAAAAAACGTCTTATCACCGACCATCAATCTGGTTTCAGGATCAATCATTCGAAGATCTATCAGGTTAACAGAAAGACCAACAGAATCTACTGCATGAAGGTTTAAGGATTAACCTACGGTAGGTTCTTCCGGCGTCATTGTGAATGTTACTGTATAGGTTATTTGCGCTTAAACAGGAGTGATTATTACTCTTTTAAATATATTGCCACCGGAGTTCCATACGGAAGTGCCCTTGACCGGGTATTGTCCTTTTTGTACACAAGCTATATCCCTCAAAGCTGTAGCCACGAAAGCCAAGAGCATGGCTTTTTTTAGTTTTCTAGGACTAGCGCTAGATGCTTACCTGAAATGGAAAGCCCCAGTGAAAGAGAAATGCGCAGATCCTGAATGTACTACTGTGTCCAAAAAATAAGGTGACATATGAATTTAAACTGCGCGTGTCGAAGGATTTGGAAATTTTTCTTTCTTTTTAGGTTGGTAGTAATGTCAGTGACATCTATGTGATATTTCATGTCAAAATATATTCATAGTGTTTGAGATACGCGTCGTTTTGTGAGCTGCTAAAAGTGAGTTTTTCGTTTTTTGCGATGTCGAAATTTATTGAGCAAAGAATTTGCATTAAATTTTGTTTGCGGAATCAATTTTCTGCTGCGGATACGTTGAGGATGGTGCAGAAAGCCTTTGATGATGAGGCTATGTCTAAAAAAATTGTTTACAAGTGGTATAGTGATTTCCAAGCCGGCCGTGACGAAGAGCGTTCTTGGCGACCATCAACCTCAACCGATGAAGCTCACGTCCAACAAATCAAAGATTTGGTGTTGAAAAACCATCGATTAACGATAAGAGACCTTGCTGATGAAGTTGGCTTATCGAAAGGCTCAGTCAATACCATTTTGAAGGATGCTTTGGGCCTCAAGCGCGTCAAATCTCGACTGGTACCGAAAACATTGAATTTTTTGGAAAAAAGGCGTCGCGTTGAAGTGTGTGAAACAATGCTTTCCGACTACCAGGATGTCATGAAACGCATTATAACTGGCGATGAGACTTGGATCTATGCTTACGACCCCGAAACAACCGATCAATCGAGCGAATATCGTGCCAAAGGAGAGCCGAGACCAAAAAAACCGCGCCAAAGTCGCTCAAAAATCAAGGTCATGTTGACTGTTTTCTTCGATTATCGTGGTGTTGTGCTTTATGAATTCCTTCCAATCGGCCAAACAGTCAACAAGTAATATTTGAACGTTATGCGTCGTTTGCGTAACGCTATCCGCCTAAAAAGGCCGGAATTGTGGAAAGACAATTCTTGGTTTTTACACCACGATAATGCACCATCCCATACCGCACTCGTAATTCGTGATCATTTCGCCAAAAACTCAACCCATATCGTTCCGCAACCACCGTATTCACCTGATCTGGCGCCGTGCGACTTCTGGCTGTTCAACAAGCTCAAAAGACCGCTCCTGGGACACCGTTTTGATACGATAGAGGAGATTCAAGCCGCAGCGAAGACGGAACTGAAGGCCATCCCGGAAAGTGACTACGACCAGTGTTTCAAAGATTGGAAAATCCGTTGGCATAAGTGCATTGCATCGGGAGGGGTTTACTTTGAAGGGGATGAAATTGATTTGGAAGAATAAATAAAGAATTTTCAAAATAAATACAATGTCACCTTATTTTTTTGTATATACAGCTTCACAGGAAGATTGAGTATCCGTCTTCATAGCAAAAAAAACTCCTTATGAAATTTTGAACAGGACAAACTTTCTGTTTAGACTTTAAAGAACAAACCCTTTCGATCTTTGGTAAATGTATTCAGGTGTCTTCGCTGGAAGGTTTCCTTTCAAATCCTAAATTTTTAATTTGATTAGGAATGTTGTAGCCGGGAGTTGTTATATCTGAGTAAGAAGCTATTCTCTACAGCCTGTCTACCGCGAGTTTCAAATTTCAGAGTTTGCTTGATTTTATGGGAAAAGAATTTTTTTTGGGCTCTCCTCAATGCTTAATGAACAATTCGAGAAGAAGCGAGGACCTGCGACCTGAACTTCCGACTATAGTTATAGAAAGAACACGTGAATTCATTATTGGTTTATGTGGGAGGGCATCTAGGAAGCATGTTTATATACACAACATCTGCGTTCATCGGTATACTTGAGGTGAATAATATTTTGGCACCACCCAGCAGCATTATAATTCGATCCCCCAAAACGTCGCAAGGGCATTGCATCTTGTTGCGTTTGGAACTCCAGTTCGGACTCTGCAAATCCATCTGCTGCTTGAAGAACTCATCGATTGCTTCACGTTGAACCTCTCGAAGACATATAGTCCTACTCATGCATGGTCTTGCTGTAGATATGTAGATAACAAATGAAATATGGAGGTGTCTTCCTTAGTCACTTCATCCAAAATTTTGGAATAATTTGAAGGTGTCCCCGAAGAGTTAAACGCTTCTTGCGATTTCTTGTCGGAAGGACCGGAATCTTATTCGAGTTTTACAAGTGCCCGAGCGACAGTTGTTTGAGGGCCGCCGGATGTAATACCGAGTCTAGTTGGCGAACCATCAAAAAGGTTGGTAGAGTGTACCTGTGAATAGACGGCATTTTTATGAGAGTCTCAATCCAAGACACTGTAGTATGGACACTGGGACTATAATGTTTGACGGGCGAGGTATTTGCAAAACTATCACTTGTGAAAGCACATATTATTTTGGATGGACGCGTATCTGGTGGTGAGGCTAATTCGGCCTAAGCCTGATAACTCTTCGAGTGTTAAATCCGAATATCTATTTTCAGCATCAGTGATTGTTTTCGTTTTTTTGAATATCAACCAACTGATCACATAAACTGGGCCACTTTATTTGACACCACCCTGCGTATGCCACTTTTTGGTACCGTATTTTTTTTTCTGGCGAAAACCAAAATTTGAAATTCGATCTTTGTTTACTCCTCACATGGATAGGTACTTTTGTGGTCTACCCTTTGCTTGCCCCCTGTTCCTGACATTGATTGATAAATCGAATGAGAAACGTATCTATCTTGGGTCACACACTTTTTGGGCTTGCGTCAATGTCAAGCACCGCCCAATCCATTTCCACCCGAATGAATTAAATTACGAGTAGATGGTTACCCATTAACTCGGTCCTTTACAACATTCTCTGATGTTCTGGAAGCCAACTTCACCAGCAGCTCCAATTAGTTAATCACATAAAAATAAAAGAATTACAACGACCCACAAAATTTAGCCTCACATTTGTTGTATTGGGTTTCCGCCTTAATCACGCTCCTAATTTACAATGCGCACTCCTATTTGAGTCCTCGTTATGTTGATATAGGGTCGGGCGCGGACTGGAAGCGTGTTTGAGTGGTGCTGATTTTTTACTACAGGACCGGTACATTAATTACACGTTCCGTACTCATGCAGGGTGTGGGATCCTATGGGTTACGGTTGCGTGTGTGGATTTCGATTTAAATTCCTTGGGAAAAGTCTATTGAGATTCTTTTTTGTTTTTGTTCTTTTGCGAAAGCCCCCCTGTGCCCGGGATGGTGGAACATAATTAATCCATTTGGGATGAATGGGATTTTTTATTTATTTTTCTAGGTGTTTATGGCTTTTTCATGATTACTTGAATAATTCATCTCGTAATAATTCGTTGGGTTGTGGTTGAGGGCGCTTCCTTTCCTACAGGCTTGGCCCAGTTACACAGTGCTTCGGATGATGCATTGCTTGTGCATGAACCGTGACAATGTGAAGTGAAGGCGGATAAAAACAAACGAAGTGTCATTTATTTTGAGTGGAAATTTATTCGTGATTTAGAGCAAGAGCTTTTGAACTTCTGCCATAAAAGCAAAGAGTTATGGTAGAACGATATTCACATCAAGGCCAAGTTTAGTGGCTTAAGACAAGTGAAGATGAATTGATTGCACTGTGAATATGGTTTTCGGAACTATGTCCAATCGAGTCTAAGGGATGGACGAGGAGTGCTTAATGGAGACTTCAGCTGTGTAAGGGCTCTTATGAAAACTCGATATGATACATTCAGTACACTCATTTCCTTTTTACGCGAATTTGATTTAACGCGATTGAAAAAAAAAACCCTGAAATAATTTTGGTACGAAATAATACCCGAAAGTTGTAATTACTTTAAGTTAAATCGCCACGAATTATCACATTTTTGATGTTCCAACAGTTAAATTTCCTACAAAAGTGTCAAAGTCTTGACTTAATTAACTAAAGTATTTAAATTTTTAATTGTGATAGTGTATAAAAAATTATAAATTTTCCCGGCTTCAAAAACCAGTAATTCGTAATTTTAAAAACTTTAAATAATGATTAATTTATTTTTTAGGCGATATTTTAAAAATATAAAATGTCTGTTAAAACTCAAACAATAAGAAAATCTTTTTCTTTGGAATCAAAAATCAAAATTTAAGATAGACTAGCCACCGGAGAAGGTGCCACAACTGAAAAGAATATATTTAAATTTAAAAGTATCTACCATTGAGTTTTTTTGTGGAATGGTCATGGAAAGGTTTTGTCCCAGAAGTTCAGTGCTATATGAGCGATAAGGGCCTTGAGTTTAGGTCCTATAGACAATGCGCCAGGTTATCCTCATATGCAGCACGAAAATGTTGAATTTTTTTGCCACAAAAAAGAACTCCGTTGTTACAGTCTCTGGACCAAGGAATTGTTTCAATTCTTTAAGACCAATTATGTAAGGCAATTATTCCGGTTTAATTTATGTAAAGTAATGAATGACAACAAATTAACAACCAAAGCCGCTTCGAAGCAATTTTCTATTCATGATTGGTGATTTACCACGCAATGCAAACTAGATTAAAAAATGAGTCGCTCTGGCGGCTAAATTGAGCGATCATTTTTGCAAACTTTGATCCTATTGTGGGAAGAGTTGGGAAATTTAAACGTGACTACTAATGAGTTATAACCGCGAAGTGCATAAAGAACTAACCAAAAATACTACACGACGATTGATTGATTATGCGGCAAAAAACACTCCAATATTAGTAATACATAATAATAATAATATAATAACATATAATAATACTAAAAATAATAATAATAATAATAATAATAATAATAATAATAATAATAATAATAATAATAATAATAATAATAATAATAATAATAATAATAATAATAATAATAATAATAATAATAATAATAATAATAATAATAATAATAAAAATGATAACATAATAATAATACACGAAAATGAAGCGCAAACATCGAATGATGAAATTGACATTCAAGTGCCTCAAAAGAGATTGGGTGTATTAGCCAGAAAGTGACAGCGATTAAAAAATGCACTTTGCAATATATTTTGTCAATTTTTATTTCATTAAAATGATTTGTTATTTGAAAATAAGTTTGTAAGTGTTAATATGAATTTTCTTTTTGTGAAATTAATATTGCTTATTGTTTTTGGTTATTTGTATTTCCTACAGAATAATCTATTCATAAAGATATCTTTGAAGTTATTTAAATAAAAAATTATTTGAAGTTAAAAAAAAAAAAAACTACCATGCAAAAATTATGGGATTGTTTTAGTTGAATTTTCATACGTAGAACAAATCCCCTTCTTTTATATGGATACAATGTCTTTTTTTTACGCGTATTTTTTGAGAACGTATCCATCACGTAAAAGCAGAATACGACTAAGATTATTTGAAATCTGTTTATGGTATGAAAGATTCGGATGAGGACACCGAGAGAGATCTACCAACTGGTTGCAGTACTAACGACTCAGATGGCCCAAGAACATCAATGATATCAATGAGCTGGTTTTAAGGTCCATGTGATCTTCGTTATCTACAGTCATACATAATGGACTTGTGGAGACGCTCGTAAAGCAATCATCGGAAAACTTAAATTATGGAACGATTATTCTTTACGTGAACAGCCTTGCCAACCGGCAATAGTTAGATCATAAAATCATAAATGAAATCAAAAACCCTAAATGACTGAATGGCGCTCGAAATGGTCTTGAGCTATAAATTAGCTATTGATTTTCATCGATTCGCGGCGCCATCGCAAGAGTTTTCAACCAGGAACCGTACTCTTTCGGATTGGTGAAATGCATATCGAATACATCTTCGACTATTTGCAAATAAAATACTGCGAACTTAACGAATGCAAATAAGTTTATAGTAAACATTCCATCCCTATTTAGACTCGACCCTAAGGAGCAATCGAAAAAAAATGCATCTAAGTTTCAAACGATGATATCATCGCTCAAAACTGTTGTGTAGAATATAACGAAACAGCACATAAAATGGTTTGAATAGTGTCTATGTACGTTTAATCCTAAACGGATTGCAAGGTGTGCATGGAGGACTTTATGTTAATAATTGCCTTGGGAATGAATTTAAATTTCTCTCGAGAATAGTGAATAGTTCTCATTTTCAAATAATCTGTACATTGAACTTTTCGCTGTGGTGGACTTCAACCGAGGCCAGATATGAAGGATAGGGTAGGTGTTCGTGCAAACTGCATGGCAGCCTTGTCGACCTCAGCTCAAGGGTCGAAGTTGTTCTGAGTTGATCTGCTTAGTAAGTTCGTATAGAAGTGGCTAATCTTTCTAGGCAATCAACAATTCACTGTTCATGCTAAAATACCTTTTGTGTCTTCGATGTAGCTGAAGATGATTTTATGCAGGTCAGAGTTTAAGATCAAAGTGACAGATTAAATTCTGGTCTATTAATAATTATAATTTGCATTAAAAATCTGTCCGCGTCTAATGATATCCTTGTGTCATCAACTTAATATCTGGTTATCCTTCGTGGCCATCTTTACGCTCACACAAGATTTTTGACTTTAACAACTTTTTCTTTGCTGAAAATAGACGTCCTTCACGTCTTCGGTTGAAGTTCTACCTTGCAACTGAAAAATATTTTTCAACAGAGTCTTGGGTCAAACTAAACAGACTACTAGAAACCCGAAGCTTTTAATCACAACATCACAGTCTTCTACAATGGGTGTCAGGCTTTCTGCATAATTTTTAAACAGCTGCTGGAAATTTTGCTCGAGTTTATCGACAATTCCCTGCGAAAAGGTGACAAAATTTTCATCACAATAACAGAGAGATTTAGTGCCTATTGTTTAGCATCCAGTTTGGCACTTTAATTTTCCTAGAAGACTGTGTAGGCAATCTTTTTTCGCAGCAACTTGTCAATCATGCCAACCTGGGTACAATTTCTTTACAGCTCGAATTAAATCGATTGGTAAAATTCGACATAAGTCATTCTGAACGTTGGCATTCCCAGAAGTTTTGTAGACTGTATTGCGTTAATCTTAACGTGATTCCTATTTCAATCGTCTGAGGTCGTTCTCTGTTGACATTTCGCGGAGGCTTTAATTTCCTCAATTATACTGTTGTTTGTCAAATTCGACCTTACATTTTACAAAAAAGGTATAATTCTTAAAAAAGAAAATTATTCCGCATGATATCCTTTACAAAAAATCAGCACTAATTGAATAAGCCTCTAAATGAGTGCAGTTCATTCCCGCATTATTTTCCCATACAGGAGCACCTCAATATTGAATGCAGAAGACCGCCCCGCACTTGAAGGTTGTCATAGCTTCTCCATTATTTCAATCATCAAGCAAGCATCCAAGCACAGCTCTAATTACAATTTCTCCATCAAAATGAAGCATCCTTTCATATGCAGGCATAAAGCACGCAATCTATCTAGGTATGTGCCCAGATGTCACGGCCTTGACAACCCCACTCCACCCCACCACCATCAGCAGAAGTACGAACTCGGAGTGAAACTGCACATGACCCAGCTGCAGCAATTGACGGTAATTTCGTAACGTTAAACGACCATAATTTTGATTTACGATACCAAAAACGGTGGACACGACACGATACCGTGTGTTATCCCGTTTCCTTTTAACATTAAATTATGTTAACCTTGGCGGCCATAAAAAAAAAAATACGCCAGAGCACAAATATAGTCGTCCCAAGGGACGAAAACAAGAACAAACAATCTGAACAGTGTGTGTGTGTGTGTATATGTTTGTATCTACCGAAGGACATGGATCCTAGGTGATTACATTCTTCTGTACACCAAACATGCGCAGTGGGGGTACAACGCAAAAATAGATGCTGCTACTGGTGAAGCTTGTTGAAAACCAGGACAACGGCATAAAAGGATGGAGTCGATGATAAGCTCTGTTCGAATACCAACAAGTCTTAATGCATTTGCTCTTTGTTTTTATTTCTTTCTCATCCATCCCCCCTCAAAAAGGACGAGAGAATTTTATTGGAAAAACGTGTGCAAGAAATGTACCCCATGACAAGAGAGCAGTGGGAGTTGGTGGTGGTGCAATAGAGTCAAACAACATGGAGGTCAAACATACTTTCTCTCTGTATTGAGGTAAACGGTTGCACTAGGACAATACAAATATCCTCATAATTTATAATGATTTTCAAAGCGCATGTGGCGTTGAGCGAGAGTATAAGTGCTGCATTTAAATGTGAAACATTTATCCCCCTGTTGTTTACCCACCGCACCACCGTTCACAAAAGCCACTTGCGAATTTCGATAAACTTTTACTCTCGAAGATTTGTATGCGTATATCGAGAACAGCCTGAGAATAAGGACACTAAAGCGACACGAGGTCGTGGCGTATTGTCTTTCTATCGCTTTGTTCTTGAAAG
This sequence comes from Orthonevra nobilis, assembly GCA_963555765.1. Taxonomy (NCBI): domain Eukaryota; kingdom Metazoa; phylum Arthropoda; class Insecta; order Diptera; family Syrphidae; genus Orthonevra; species Orthonevra nobilis. The sequence goes on from OY743225.1 coordinate 115,852,715, forward strand.
TTTTTCCAAGTTTGACGTTCGACGTCATTGCTTGTAAGAAAATCAATGACGGAGTTGGAGTGGGCGATTCTTTGTCCTGTTGCAAAGAGATCCAGTTTCCAACTCGATTTCTATTCTTAGAATTTTCCATATTTACACAGAGCAGAATCGTTGCGTGCCTTGATAACAATTATCAAGACAATTGAACGCGGGTTACATTTGGAGAAGCACTTTGGGAAAATTAATCAAGTAAACATCTGGGAATGAATTTGGATTTGTTTTATTCTAATAGAAGAATATCGTAGGCACAGAAAAATAATAAAAGTAAAAAAATATTTTTGGTCCTGCGAGCCGGATTATAGTGAAGCTGCGTCACCCAGGTGAAAAAAAAAACAATGCTGCTTGGAATCAGATTTGTTGTGAACGAGATTGACAGCAAGACGAGAATAAAAATAAGTTCGTCTTATTTCGAGACTTAGATTAAGATGGGATATAAGAAGGGTCTTGCCTACCTTATTTACTAAGTGTAAATCGAAAGATCCTTTTTTGAACCTGCACTTATCTTTCCCTATGGCTAGGTTATTTTCTTGGTTAGCTTATTTTAACAAAGTTCTGCAAAATTCACATATTACTACTTAGTACTAACGTGGGCTGAAAAGGCCCGGTGAGAGGCTCATCTGTCACTAGTTTATGTTTGGAGTTTCATGACATTTCGTCCATTCCTCTTCAAGCCACAGCCCTTTGAGTGACGCTACTTTTTTTTGTTTTGATGAGAAAAACTTCCGAACATTCATTGCAATGATTGCAGAAATATTATCCCGAACCTGCTCCTTCGATAAAAACAGCTTATCGGTGCTTAAGTGAATTTAAAATGCGTCATACAAGCTCCTCGCTTTGGAAGGCTTAAAGAGGCTACGAAAGCGGAAATTGTCACGTAAGTCCATCGAATCGTTTTGAATGATCGGAAAGTGAAGTGGCGCAAGTAAGCTGACCCCGTGGGTTTCTCAAAAGAACGGGTTGGATACGATGGTGCCGCGTTTTTTGGCCGTCGACCAAAAGCCGTTGATGATTCAACGGCCGATTAACTTTTTTGACGTATTGTGACGATGGATGAACGTGGATGCATGTCCATACGCCTTTGACCAAAAGGCGTCTGGCAGAATAGCTGGGAAGCCACGAAAGCCGACCAAAAGATTAAGGCTCTACCGGGAAGGTTTAAGTCTCTGTTATTTGAGATGCACATGACATTATCTTCATTGATTATCTGCAGAAGAGGAGAGCAATCACAGGAGAGTATTATGCAGCGTTATTGGACAAACTAAACAATGAATTCAAGAAAAAACGCTCTCAGATGGCGAAGAAAAGATTTCTGTACCAACAAAGTAACGCAACGGCACAAACGCTTTTCAAAGCGATGACTAAATTGGACCAATTACGATTCGATTTGGTTACTAACCCTGCGTATTCTCCGGACATGGTTCGCTGCGAATATTATTATCTGTTCCCAAACCTCAAAAATTGGTTCCAGTGAAGAAATTCAGATCGAATAAGGAAGTCGTCGCAGAAAAGAGGTGTATTTCCAAGACTTCGATGTTTCGTACTGCAGGAAGATCATCGAAATATTGACAACTCGGTCCGATCCCAGTAAGCCGATACGATTTTAAAATTAGGCAGCATAACAACATATAAATTATTCTCACAAAACAATTTTTTTTTTTTTGAAGAATTAAATGCACTAAGTCCAGGCATGCGCCTGAAAGGCGTGCCCATGAACGAAGTGGTAGAGGAACAGTTAAATCCGAAACGTTTGTTTATTAGTAGCGACATGAATGATTTTTAAAACCGCTGCTATATTTTTTCTTCAGCTGAAAAAGAGAATGGATTTAATCCTGAAGGCGCCATAATTTTGACACGTACAGTTTGTGAGTACCAACACCAGGAACAATTCATGTAACTTTTTGCGGAAAGGATCCAAGTGTTTTCCAGGCCGAACTACAAGCAATCGAATCCTGCGCCATTATTCTCATTGGCTCTAAATCGGTCAAAAACTGATTCGACGCCTTACAATCCCTTGCCCAACGTAATAAAATTAGGTAAGGATGGTATCCAAGTCATCACTGAATCGAAGTCTAGTGACAGATATAGACAGAATAATACCATTAACATTTGGTTAAATTTTATTGTGAATAAAAATAAACCTTTAACGTGGTATAAGAAACAGCTTTTAAAACTTAAAAAAATCAGAAGAGAGGCACATAAATCCTTGGTGAAAGTGAAGACTTCCGATACACTTTGGAAAGATTTCGAATTTCTACAGAAATTAAATAGTTCTGGACCCAAAGAAAAACACGGAGAATTCTAAATTGCATGAAATCCAAAGACCAAGAATCAAGCAAGTCTGAAGTTACATTGAGTCAATTAACAATTCTAACTCGTGAAGCTGATATTCTACTTATCATTACGGTTACCCAGCACTAGATACTGATAATATCTTAAATGCATAACGAAAATTTGCTTCAACGTCTTTTTTGAAGATAGTTGGAAAATATGTTAAATTATCCCTACACATATATACGACTCCAAAAATTAATTTAGAACTTATAGAGGTTTCTCAAAGCTTCCTAATAAATTTTTTTTCAAAAAATATGTCACACCTCATGAACAGGAATTCGTTGCTGGCAAAACGACACCTTCTTTTTGATGCTTTTCTTAAATTTTGTTTACATCTGGAATTTGGAGTCGTCACTGTTGAATTTGTTTAAACTTTCTGCAAAGTTAATATTAAATTACTGATTCCTAAATCCCGTGAATTTTGTGTTCACTCACTGATCTTAAATTGGCTTGAAGCTACCTCTCAAACAGGAGACAATGAGTGGTGTATTCTCTGGATACTTTGCAGTAAAGTATAGAGTCCCAAAGGTTAGTCGATAAGCAACTCTTCTAATTCTGATTTTCAGATTTTTTTTTTTAAAATCTAAATGAGTGAAGCTTGGTAACTTTCACGATAAAAACTTCTCCAGTTGTGACTGAATAATATTTTGATAATGAAGAACTTAGAACTTGTAATACAATGAGCCTTTTGAGAGATATTTTTGATCAAAAAATGAAACGAACGAGTACTAAGGAATTTACTGATTCCTTGTGTAAGAAGTCCTTGATTGTATTTCTTGTTCGTACGATATGAGAACATTTTTCAATGATTTTCAACCCTCTGAGTATTTGCATTCTCTTAGATTTGAGATGATTTCAAAGATACTCACTCGTTATATGATACGTAAAATCGAAAGGCAAGGATTTTGTCACTCTTATGAACAAATGTGCATGCTGTTTGATGTGACAACTTTATCAATAAGAAGAAAACATTATGAAAACCATTTGTCCGTTTGACGGAAGTTTTTACGTTCAAAATGAGCCAATTCATATATGAAGCTCATCGTTTAAAAGTGTTTGAATTTCTTTAGGCAAATCGTACAAAATAAACTTAAGGAACTAAACCTAAAATTGTAAGAGCAGCCAAAAGGTATTAAATCATGGTAATAATAATACTATTATCTTCTTAAAAATTGTGAAATTGTCACTAATAAATAAATTAAATAAGATCCGACCGAGATGACTACCTTGTGGTACTCCCGAGGCGAAGTTAGTAGTTATTTTATAACGTCCCTTACAAAAACCATGCTGATTTAGATCAACGAAAAAGATTAACATTGCCTTCAAATATTTCGAAAATGTTGTTCCACTTACAAACTTTTTTAAATAACGGAATTATTAGCAGCAATTGCGTAGAGTCAGGAAATTTACATGCGGAGCAGAAATGAAATTCGAATCCATCTGGTTAGACTACATCGCTTCGCCAGCTTCTATGTTTATGTTTAAATTTATTAATATCAAGTGGCTAAAAGATTTCAAATGACCAAAAAAAATTGATCAATCTCGCCAATTAGTATCACAGTTTTGAGTTTGAAAAAAGTTCGAAAAATGACAAGGTTTTACAAGAGGCTTATGACTGGAGATGTTTTTAATCCAAAGAACTGATGGATAGTATTGAACGACAGTTTTTGAAGATGTAAGATTGAATTTAAGATCACATTGAACCTTTTGAATGGGTACATTCTGCAGTCAAAATAAATCAACTTGAAAGGTAATTCGATTTTGATTGTTTAAAAAAGACCATAAATTATTCGCCTTAGTTTTCAGAAATTTCAACTCCCTCTCGCTTCTTTAAGACAATGAAATAAATTTTTGTTCGATTATGAAACATTTTATAATACATCTAAATTTGTTCAAGCTTGTGTAGGAGGTCTGGTGTTTTCACAAGGACCCTTGTGTGTCAGTACCGTCCTCATACTACCAGACTCGTAAGGCATATTTAGAAAATTTACTGCAGACTTTAAGCCTGTGTAGCATGCTCCTTTTGAAGTATTTTCAACTGTTTAACAATCACAAAGCAAAGGTTGGTATGATTTCAGCCCCTTTTCAAATGTAAAAAGGGCTTTTAGCATCACGCACTCCCCAAAGAGCAAAGCCTATTGTTTGAGTGAAATGCAAAAAGACAGTGTGCTATAATTTTCGACACGCTAGTCAATGTTTCTTTCTTCAAAGAGTTACGTTTCTGACACGAATAAAACGTCCTTTTGCAAATTTTCAAAAAATAAGGCATACATGCGGACCATCACATGCCAAAAACAACTTTGCTCCAGCAAGTGTATGGCTGAAATTAGAGTTTTATTTCCAAGCGGAAACAGGCCAGTCTACCATTGTACTCCTAGTTCCATTATTCCATATCTATTCGCTTTGTTAACATCACACGATGAACATATTCACAAGCGGACAGAGTTCTACCGTAGATAGGGCTACATTCGGGTGTGTACTTTGTGCGCCAGTGTAATTGCACCCCGCCTGCACTATGAATGTATGTCAGGCAAATGGTGACGCACACTGCCGTCCATAAGTTAAAGGACATAAACTCTTTTAAATTCTGTGCAGATGTTTTACAAAAAAGGAGCGCAAGCAAGGCTTTACGATTTCAAGGCTACCAAACTAAATTAAGCTGCAAACGCCAGTCAGTCACTGAAAAACTATTGTTTAGGTTTTTATTTGGGACAGCGGAATGCTGAAGACAATAAACTGTCAAGTGCTCGGTGACAATTTGTTTTTAAAATCATTTGCCGACTCATTAGGATGCCTCGCAAAAAAATTACTTTACAAAGATCATGCGCTTAGACCATCCACATGCGTTTATCGCTTCGGTCTTTGCTCGAGGAGCTTAAAACAAAAGCCAGTTGAGTTTGGATCTTTTGTGATGCATAGAGTGGGGTCTGTGTTCAAAGTTGTTGGTGGATTTCCATACCTACTAAGGTTAAGATGAAGAACATGCATCTGATGAATCGTTGCCTGGAAACTTGATAAGGAAGCTTTTGCAGTTTTTAAAGGAACGCAATTGTACCAGAGACAATATTTTTTACATCTCTCAATATGGAAGATAGAGTAATGGCTCATATCACAGCATCGTTGGAGTGAAGCACAGACCAACAAGAAAAATCCCGACAGCTGGTTAAACCATACGCAAGGAAGTGTTATGAGATCCAATAACGACACAATACTCGTAGTTTATCAAGGTTAAGAAAAGGCTTAGAAAAACTTCTCTCTACACTTATAAACACGGTTTAGATATTCCGGACCAGATGTCAGTAAATTTTCAATTTGAGCTGGGACTCGTTGTTGGTGCAGCTGAACTAAGCTCACAGAATAACTTGTTGTCAAATGGACGGTTCCAGTCGATCAAGTGTCAATGACCTTGCCTGAGAACCGCCTTACTATGCGGGCTTTTCCAGAAAATCTTGACACATCGAAGTCCACAGTTCACGATAAAGCCAAAATTGAATTCAATACCGGAGGCCCAAACTTTAAAATTAACAATTAAGAGGGTTGTATAAATCAACCCTGCAAAAAGGGGTTAAGCTTCGACCGTCCCTCTCAATCTAACCATTGTATAAAGACATAGAGCCAAATGACCGAAAACCTAATGGACGGACGAGTTTAAATTTGAAGTTGTTAGGCAAAAAATCGAGAGTTTCAGTTTTCATTCAATGAAGGCAAAGATTCCACAATGTCCACGACCTCATCCGTATCGATTCAAAAATCGACAAGTAGAAGCCTTGGACTCATATTAAAGTAACAAACAAGCTTTTCACCGACCTTAATCTTATTAAGAAGCTTTGGGACGTACTTGCCGGAGAGGTTCGAAAGCAGTGTTCAGCGTCGAAAAACAAACTTTATGAGTTCTTTCAAGTAGCCTGGAAATCAATAGGATTGGAATCTATCCCAAGGGACATCCTGTGCAACAAGCTGCTGCTGGAATTGAGCAAAGCAGAATCAGTCGAACCGGACAAGATTGATGAAAGAAGAGAGAACGCTGCGGACCAACGAGAAGAGCAAACGCGATAGAAGGATTGGTATGACGCGGTTGGTCTAGGTGGTTGTGGTATAGTCTTGGTCGAACATGAAGCAGTCACGATTGGTGAGTCCCGCAAACTTGACCCTCATTACGGCGGCCCATACATCATAGCCCGTGTGCTACCCAACGATCATTACCTAGTTGAGGAAAGTGGAAGCTAAGAACAGAAATGAGTTAGGACCAGCTGAAGCCATGGTATGCGTTACCGGACGAAAGGTTCTCTGAAGCGAGTGATATAACTGGAGACGATGATTCGACTTGGGTTTGGGGCAAGTGGCCGCATGTAGTGACGGCGTGAATGCGGATTTAAGAGAAGAACCCAATCGGCTGGAGAAAATTCAATGACGACTTCGATCGTGAGGACCCGATTTTGCAAGGAGGACCGAGCTGTTAACTCTACAGAAAGTAAATTGCCTGCTGGCTATGCCGATGAACAAGTGAATTGAAATTAAGAACTGAAGTAAAAGTTGTTTTATTATTTTCTTACTTTTTTTTACTCCTACTTATTTGCAACACTTAATTGGTGGTAATATTAGCTCAAATACGAGGTGGATTTTTGGACATAGAAATAGAATAATTCTCATTTTGGCTTGATGAAAATAATTTCGATGTTGCTCACAATAAATGTTGAGAAAGAAAACATTCTCTGATAGAAGAAAATGTCCGGAAACTCATCGTCTGTAGTGTACGTCCAGGTTCCAGGCAGATAACATGAATATTCCGTGACAGCTGAACATAAACATTGGACGCAAAATAAAAACAAAAATTTACACTAGATACAAGCACACAGATACTTTAGTGTGCCTACATTTCTATAAGTATGCAAAACATAAACTCGTATGCATGTGTGTTTCGTTTGCCTTAAATCGATTGATTGAATTTGTTTTTGGGGTTAAATCCGTTTATTGGGGAGAACGACCGAACATGAGGGTGGTTTTCAATGGTTGATCAGACTCCATTGAGACTTGAATTTTAATGAGCGTGCGTTCGTTTGCAATTTACAGCATATTCAATGGGCTCCGCTACAAACACGGCTACGGCTGGGTGGGGGGTAGGAAAATCGATTGAAAGCAGCGACCCCTTTTTCTATTTGTATATTCACCGAGTTGAAAATCATTTGAAAACTGAAAGGAAAGATGCCAAAATGTCAGAGGTTATTTGAGGGGATGGATTTCTGAATTCGGCTTATTTATATGAATATGCTTAGGGTTTACACTTTTAGCTATATTTTGGGTTATTTTGAAGTGAGTTCCATGACGAGTATGCCAAGTAGAAGTTCCGATAACGAGATTTGTTTGAATTGGAAAAGTTGCGAACGCTGTGGGATTTACCCAAAATTTTGTGAATGGATTAGATTGCTTGAAACATTTTGTGTAGGAGTTCATTTATAGTATCATGAGTAAACTCTCAATTGCACTCTACATTGGCGTACAATTACAGGTAGCTTGAGCTATATTAGGGTTGAAAACCATGTTTATTTATGCGTGGGGAAATAATTTCAAATGTTCTACCGTCACTGCTTCGTGGCCTTGGTATGCCAGTCTCTGACGCCCAAAAAACCGTGTCACAAGAGGAAAGACTGAAGTCACAGCTTTCAGAAACTGAATTCGAAAACTGAATTCTGACGACTTGCGCCGGAGTTAAGGCAGCTTTCCATTCCAAAACATTCCATAATAATCCCCAATTACTTGGTATTTGATATTTGATTACCATTTTAGAGTTCCGTATTCCAAGAGTCCCAACGGGATCCTATTACTTAGTTTCTGCTATACGTCCGTCCATCCATCAGTTAAAAGGCGTCTTCTTCTCTACTGAACCGCAATAGCAATTCTCACAGATTGAGAGTTGAAAATAAAGTGTGTCCCATAAATAAAATGTGTTTTTTCCGAATTTGTTTACAAAAATATTTTCAAAAATGTGAAGTGTAAAATATTGTACGTTGGTACGGAACCCTACGTGTACGTGTCGCATTTGGCTGGGTTTTTTCGTTGTAAAATTGCACTTGCACAATGTAAGCGAATTAATTAGGCGAACAATGTTAAGATTCTGCAATGTTCTGAAACTCCGATGTGCTTGGTTTACAATGCTGATGTCGCAATTGGCGCCCGAATGAGGAGGAAAATTTACTTTCTTTTCTTCTAAGGTCGCTCAAAATTCGTAGTACTTCATTTGACATAGATCGCTTAGGTAGACAATAGTGTAACTACTACACACCGGTCTGCCACTTAGTCTTTTTGTAGAATTCAAGCTAGAAAACCAACGAAGTATCGATAGTTCCACAAGGAAGGTTCGTTGGACAGGTATTGTATAGATACACACGAGCTCAACACCAAACTTGTTCCAGAATAGCTTGGAACAACACGAGACATAAGAAGTGATGTTCATATCGAAGAGAATATCGTTTCTGTGATTGAAGATGTCGCGGATGAGGAACGCAATTGACCATAACATGCTCGTCTCTGCAGTGTTTTTAAGTCAGTGACTTTAAAACGTTCTTTCGCAAACTTCAGACAGGCCATCAGTTGCCGCTTGCAGACCATCAATCGAGTCTGAACTACGCTCACACTCTCGTAAGCCACAACGTCGCACTGTATGATTTTCGGTCGAAACTTTTCAAAGACGAGTCGCATCTTTATCCAAATGGGCAAAACAAAATTGATCTTATAGGTCACTAAGAACGTTCTTGTTACTTAGAAAGACCCAAAACATCCTTTAAAAGTCACATATGTACATGGATTGTCATTTACGCAGAAGTTGCTCAATGAGGACACCGTAAGCGATGCAGAACCATGACCAATGAGTCTGTTTTGTCGAAAATTGATGAATTCGCACTGAGGCAACATGTGCTTTCTAGATGAGTGTGCATATATTCCGAATCGTCTAATATCAACTTAACGCCACTTGCATTGCCGTTTACAAGATTGTCCGATTTTAGACGTTTATAAGGTCAAATCCCGAACTTTATATGTTCTCAAAGACACCATCCGAGAAGTGCACAAAATTTAATCGCCAAAGTTTTCGACTGAAGTATTGGGAATGCATAAAAATAGCTGCATTCAAATGATATAGCTAAACAGCTTCGGACGAGTGTTTTTGGGCCATCATGTATTTTTCTTCTCCAAACTTTGGACACGACAAAACTTATTCACAGGTTGAGGGCGGTTATCCATAGCACGTTAAAAGTTAAATATAAAAATTCTATATTTTTGGTAGGTCTTTAATCCCAAAATAAGCCAAAAAAAAGTGGTAACAAGTGATTTAATTCAGGATGATCACAAATCAGAAGCCTTAATTATCACTTATCTTTTATAGCTTGTCCTTTCGAAAGCTTCTTACTTGTAAATAGGTCTACTTCATATTAATTTAAACTTTGAAAGATACAAAAGTCTACTGACTCACCAGCGCACCAAGCGTAGACAAGTTCTTAACAGCAAATTACCTGCAAAGAGGAAGAAAAGAAAAACAAAGTTAGTAAAACTTTTGAAATGGAACCGTTTTTTTGTTGTTTTTTTTTTTAAACAAATTCCCAAATCAATTTTCTTAGACTGTATGATGAATGGAAACTTAATTTCCAAAGCTTCCAAGGCTGATGCCACGAGTTATGAAACTTTTCTCAGCATCCCCCAACGCGCCCTCAAAAAAACTTTATCAACGACTTTTTAAAATGTAATCAAAACCAGCTTGCCTAGTCCAGTCAGCTACCCCCTTTTTTCAATTATATACAGAATAAAAAAATAAATAAAAACTCTTTAATATGGCGTCGGACACGTGTAAGCAGATGTTGACAGGGTTTACGAGTGGCGGCACTTGTTCTAAGCCATTTCAGCGTTCTGCGTTTGGTTTTAAATCTTTAATGGGATTACTCGTCCATTACAGGGTGTCCTCTACTCTATGTGTGTATGCGTATGAGATCGATGGACAATTTTAATTAAGGTCACACAGCTTTGCGCTGAGTGCAACCCTCTAAGGGCGGTGGGGTTGCCCTTTACTTTGTACAATGTTGTTGCTCCTTCCAAATGATAAGGCGCGGGTGGTTGATTCAATTTTAATTGGAAGATTGTGCAACAGAGTGCGTGCATTGGCGCGATTGAATGGAACTGTTCTACACTCAGTCCACAGCTGTGTCAAAAGAAACTTAAAAAACCTTGCAAGAGACGGTGTGAGTGCGCGTAAGAGTGTGAGGCTTACGCTTAATGCATTTGTGCGGTCGAGGACAAGCCCTGAACAAGGTTGCTTTGTTTGTGAAATGGGATTTGAGAAAAATCAGGAATGCAGAACAAGGTGTGGTCAGTGACAGGGAATCAAAGACACACATAAAATAGTATTACAAAAGAGAAACAAAAAAAAAACACATACTTGAAGCTGAACATGTCAAGTGGGGTGATGGCTTCAATTGATATTAATTCAACTTAATGGCAAGAACGTTGGCAACAAGGCAAGAGATAGACACTTCTCAACCGAAGGGCGGCAGGGGAAATGTGATGTAGGCTTGTAGACACAATAATCGTATTAACGACAAAAGATGGACGACCTTATCTGATGAAATACGTAACTTGACGACGTGGTTGTCATGCTGAACAATAAAAAAAAAAAAAACCTTTCAGATAGATTATTGCCTGCTTCTTTACGAGAATTTTCACACAGGCTGAAGAGAGTGACAATGTGATATTGCTTAGTTGAAGTTTTCCGAAATTAAGGTGAAGTTTTTCAAAAGTTTTCGAAGGATTTATTCACATCCTTGGCTTTTTTTATGATTTGCTCGCTAACAATAGTTTAAGACTATCGCTTTTAATTCAATTGGCATTGAGCGAGAAGGACGACTGAGAAAAGAATTGAAAGATTGTGTAGTGGTTTGAAACTCAGATATTATTTCATTTCTCCATGAAAGGGGCGGATATCGACTTATTTGGATTCACTCAGTTCGCAGTATTAAATTCACGAGAGTGTGAGAGTGTGCATTCACTTGTCAGACTAGAATTGCTGATCGACCAATCCAGTGATGGCGTCTTTAACTTGATCCAAACGGCAAACGTTGACTGGACCTGATTCGAAAACTATTTAAAAGCTTAGTCAAGGAGTCAAACCCGTGACAAGTCTCGATTGATCTAATTGAAAAGCAAGCGTTTAACCAACTGCAGAATTCGTCTGGTTTGTTTTTTTTATGGTTTTGTTGCTAAAAGGGAAAAACGGAACCATTATTGGATCACTTTGTTTTTCGTCTGTTTGTCACAACCTTTTTTCTCAGAAACGCATGGATGCATTGAATTAAAGTTCACCGGACGTGTGTATACTGGGGTCTTTAAAGCGACTGTTAATATTTAATACTTTTATTTCTCTGTCTTGAAAAGAGCGCGTGCCTTGGCTACGCCCGCAGAATATCTAGATAGTAGTGGGGAATAAAGGCACAAAGTACACCCGGGTGTGGCAGTTAGCTGGCAAGTCGCGTCCGTTCCCTTAAAAGGTGAGTGAACACAAGGCGTCGGTTTTTCCGAAAATAAGCGAAATGTTTAAATTTTGTTCTTTTCTAAGTTTTTCATGGCTTAAAAAATGTTGCATGTTATTTGATGCTACTGTTTTTATGGAGTTTATTTTTGATTTATAAGTTCTTGTTTACTTTACCTTCTTGCTTTTTCTTGTTTTTGTCAATAAATCCATTATTTCCACTGATATTACTGTCGTTCTGACTGTTTTTAAACTACATCGGAGGTGATGATGAATTTACACCACACATTTGAAATCGAAAATGACGATTTCTGAGATATTGATTACCAAGTGTATCGCTAACTGACCACACGTTTGAAAATTTAAGTCTGGGAACCATTTATTAACAAAAATATAAAGCTATGAAATCCGAGGCTTTTTTGCAAAATTCTGCTGGACTATAGCCCATGATTTCAAAATGCACTTTTTTCTTGAAATCGTAAATTACGATTTCTGAAGTATTGAAAGTAAAAAGCATCTCAAACTGAGCACACATTTGAAAATTTAAGTCTGGGAACCATTTATTAACAAAAATATAGAGGTATGAAATTCGAGGCTTTTTTGCAAAATTCTGCTGGACTATAGCCCATGATTTCAAAATGCACTTTTTTCTTGAAATCGTAAATTACGATTTCTGAAGTATTGAAAGTAAAAAGCATCTCAAACTGAGCACACATTTGAAAATTTAAGTCTGGGAACCATTTATTAACAAAAATATAGAGGTATGAAATCCGAGACTTTTTTGCAAAATTCTGCTGGACTATAGCCCATGATTTCAAAATGCACTTTTTTCTTGAAATCGTAAATTACGATTTCTGAAGTATTGAAAGTAAAAAGCATCTCAAACTGAGCACACATTTGAAAATTTAAGTCTGGGAACCATTTATTAACAAAAATATAGAGGTATGAAATCCGAGGCTTTTTTGCAAAATTCTGCTGGACTATAGCCCATGATTTCAAAATGCACTTTTTTCTTGAAATCGTAAACTACGATTTCTGAGATATTGATTACCAAGTGTATCGCTAACTGACCACACATTTGAAAATTTAAGTCTGGGAACCATTTATTGACAAAAATATTGAGATATGAAATCCGAGGCTTTTTTGCAAAATTCTGCTGGACTATAGCCCATGATTTCAAAATGCACTTTTTTCTTGAAATCGTAAATTACGATTTCTGAAGTATTGAAAGTAAAAAGCATCTCAAACTGAGCACACATTTGAAAATTTAAGTCTGGGAACCATTTATTAACAAAAATACAGAGGTATGAAATCCGAGACTTTTTTGCAAAATTCTGCTGGACTATAGCCCATGATTTCAAAATGCACTTTTTTCTTGAAATCGTAAATTACGATTTCTGAAGTATTGAAAGTAAAAAGCATCTCAAACTGAGCACACATTTGAAAATTTAAGTCTGGGAACCATTTATTAACAAAAATATAAAGCTATGAAATCCGAGGCTTTTTTGCAAAATTCTGCTGGACTATAGCCCATGATTTCAAAATGCACTTTTTTCTTGAAATCGTAAATTACGATTTCTGAAGTATTGAAAGTAAAAAGCATCTCAAACTGAGCACACATTTGAAAATTTAAGTCTGGGAACCATTTATTAACAAAAATATAGAGGTATGAAATTCGAGGCTTTTTTGCAAAATTCTGCTGGACTATAGCCCATGATTTCAAAATGCACTTTTTTCTTGAAATCGTAAATTACGATTTCTGAAGTATTGAAAGTAAAAAGCATCTCAAACTGAGCACACATTTGAAAATTTAAGTCTGGGAACCATTTATTAACAAAAATATAGAGGTATGAAATCCGAGACTTTTTTGCAAAATTCTGCTGGACTATAGCCCATGATTTCAAAATGCACTTTTTTCTTGAAATCGTAAATTACGATTTCTGAAGTATTGAAAGTAAAAAGCATCTCAAACTGAGCACACATTTGAAAATTTAAGTCTGGGAACCATTTATTAACAAAAATATAGAGGTATGAAATCCGAGGCTTTTTTGCAAAATTCTGCTGGACTATAGCCCATGATTTCAAAATGCACTTTTTTCTTGAAATCGTAAACTACGATTTCTGAGATATTGATTACCAAGTGTATCGCTAACTGACCACACATTTGAAAATTTAAGTCTGGGAACCATTTATTGACAAAAATATTGAGATATGAAATCCGAGGCTTTTTTGCAAAATTCTGCTGGACTATAGCCCATGATTTCAAAATGCACTTTTTTCTTGAAATCGTAAATTACGATTTCTGAAGTATTGAAAGTAAAAAGCATCTCAAACTGAGCACACATTTGAAAATTTAAGTCTGGGAACCATTTATTAACAAAAATACAGAGGTATGAAATCCGAGACTTTTTTGCAAAATTCTGCTGGACTATAGCCCATGATTTCAAAATGCACTTTTTTCTTGAAATCGTAAATTACGATTTCTGAAGTATTGAAAGTAAAAAGCATCTCAAACTGAGCACACATTTGAAAATTTAAGTCTGGGAACCATTTATTAACAAAAATATTGAGATATGAAATCCGAGGCTTTTTTGCAAAATTCTGCTGGACTATAGCCCATGATTTCAAAATGCACTTTTTTCTTGAAATCGTAAATTACGATTTCTGAAGTATTGAAAGTAAAAAGCATCTCAAACTGAGCACACATTTGAAAATTTAAGTCTGGGAACCATTTATTAACAAAAATACAGAGGTATGAAATCCGAGACTTTTTTGCAAAATTCTGCTGGACTATAGCCCATGATTTCAAAATGCACTTTTTTCTTGAAATCGTAAATTACGATTTCTGAGATATTGATTACCAAGTGTATCGCTAACTGACCACACATTTGAAAATTTAAGTCTGGGAACCATTTATTGACAAAAATATTGAGATATGAAATTCGAGGCTTTTTTGCAAAATTCTGCTGGACTTTAGCCCATGATTTCAAAATGCACTTTTTTCTTGAAATCGTAAATTACGATTTCTGAGATATTGATTACCAAGTGTATCGCTAACTGACCACACATTTGAAAATTTAAGTCTGGGAACCATTTATTGACAAAAATATTGAGATATGAAATTCGAGGCTTTTTTGCAAAATTCTGCTGGACTATAGCCCATGATTTCAAAATGCACTTTTTTCTTGAAATCGTAAATTACGATTTCTGAGATATTGATTACCAAGTGTATCGCTAACTGACCACACATTTGAAAATTTAAGTCTGGGAACCATTTATTAACAAAAATATAGAGGTATGAAATCCGAGGCTTTTTTGCAAAATTCTGCTGGACTATAGCCCATGATTTCAAAATGCACTTCTTTCTTGAAATCGTAAATTACGATTTCTGAAGTATTGAAAGTAAAAAGCATCTCAAATTGAGCACACATTTGAAAATTGAAGTCTGGGAACCATTTATTAACAAAAATATAGAGCTATGAAATCCGAGGCTTTTTTGCAAAATTCTGCTGGACTATAGCCCATGATTTCAAAATGCACTTTTTTCTTGAAATCGTAAATTACGATTTCTGAAGTATTGAAAGTTAAAAGCATCTCAAACTGAGCACACATTTGAAAATTTAAGTCTGGGAACCATTAATTAACAAAAATATTGAGATATGAAATCCGAGGCTTTTTTGCAAAATTCTGCTGGACTATAGCCCATGATTTCAAAATTAACTTTTTTCTTGAAATCGTAAATTACGATTTCTGAGATATTGATTACCAAGTGTATCGCTATCTGACCACACATTTGAAAATTTAAGTCTGGGAACCATTTATAAATAAAAATATAAAGCTATGAAATCCGAGGCTTTTTTGCAAAATTCTGCTGGACTATAGCCCATGATTTCAAAATGCACTTTTTTCTTGAAATCGTAAATTACGATTTCTGAAGTATTGAAAGTAAAAAGCATCTCAAACTGAGCACATATTTGAAAATTTAAGTCTGGGAACCATTTATTGACAAAAATATTGAGATATGAAATCCGAGGCTTTTTTGCAAAATTCTGCTGGACTATAGCCCATGATTTCAAAATTAACTTTTTTCTTGAAATCGTAAATTACGATTTCTGAAGTATTGAAAGTAAAAAGCATCTCAAACTGAGCACACATTTGAAAATTTAAGTCTGGGAACCATTTATTGACAAAAATATTGAGATATGAAATCCGAGGCTTTTTTGCAAAATTCTGCTGGACTATAGCCCATGATTTCAAAATGCACTTTTTTCTTGAAATCGTAAATTACGATTTCTGAAGTATTGAAAGTAAAAAGCATCTCAAACTGAGCACACATTTGAAAATTTAAGTCTGGGAACCATTTATTAACAAAAATATAGAGGTATGAAATCCGAGGCTTTTTTGCAAAATTCTGCTGGACTATAGCCCATGATTTCAAAATGCACTTTTTTCTTGAAATCGTAAATTACGATTTCTGAAGTATTGAAAGTAAAAAGCATCTCAAACTGAGCACACATTTGAAAATTTAAGTCTGGGAACCATTTATTGACAAAAATATTGAGATATGAAATCCGAGGCTTTTTTGCAAAATTCTGCTGGACTATAGCCCATGATTTCAAAATGCACTTTTTTCTTGAAATCGTAAATAACGATTTCTGAGATATTGATTACCAAGTGTATCGCTAGCTGACCACACATTTGAAAATTTAAGTCTGGGAACCATTAATTAACAAAAATATTGAGATATGAAATCCGAGGCTTTTTTGCAAAATTCTGCTGGACTATAGCCCATGATTTCAAAATGCACTTTTTTCTTGAAATCGTAAATTACGATTTCTGAAGTATTGAAAGTAAAAAGCATCTCAAACTGAGCACACATTTGAAAATTTAAGTCTGGGAACCATTTATTAACAAAAATATAAAGCTATGAAATCCGAGGCTTTTTTGCAAAATTCTGCTGGACTATAGCCCATGATTTCAAAATGCACTTTTTTCTTGAAATCGTAAATTACGATTTCTGAAGTATTGAAAGTAAAAAGCATCTCAAACTGAGCACACATTTGAAAATTTAAGCCTGGGAACCGTTTATTAACAAAAATATAGAGGTATGAAATCCGAGGCTTTTTTGCAAAATTCTGCTGGACTATAGCCCATGATTTCAAAATGCACTTTTTTCTTGAAATCGTAAATTACGATTTCTGAAGTATTGAAAGTAAAAAGCATCTCAAACTGAGCACACATTTGAAAATTTAAGTCTGGGAACCATTTATTAACAAAAATATAGAGGTATGAAATTCGAGGCTTTTTTTGCAAAATTCTGCTGGACTATAGCCCATGATTTCAAAATGCACTTTTTTCTTGAAATCGTAAATTACGATTTCTGAAGTATTGAAAGTAAAAAGCATCTCAAACTGAGCACACATTTGAAAATTTAAGTCTGGGAACCATTTATTAACAAAAATATAGAGGTATGAAATCCGAGACTTTTTTGCAAAATTCTGCTGGACTATAGCCCATGATTTCAAAATGCACTTTTTTCTTGAAATCGTAAATTACGATTTCTGAAGTATTGAAAGTAAAAAGCATCTCAAACTGAGCACACATTTGAAAATTTAAGTCTGGGAACCATTTATTAACAAAAATATAGAGGTATGAAATCCGAGGCTTTTTTGCAAAATTCTGCTGGACTATAGCCCATAATTTCAAAATGCGCTTTTTTCTTGAAATCGTAAATTACGATTTCTGAAGTATTGAAAGTAAAAAGCATATCAAACTGAGCACACATTTGAAAATTTAAGTCTGGGAACCATTTATTGACAAAAATATTGAGATATGAAATCCGAGGCTTTTTTGCAAAATTCTGCTGGACTATAGCCCATGATTTCAAAATGCACTTTTTTCTTGAAATCGTAAATTACGATTTCTGAAGTATTGAAAGTAAAAAGCATCTCAAACTGAGCACACATTTGAAAATTTAAGTCTGGGAACCATTTATTGACAAAAATATTGAGATATGAAATCCGAGGCTTTTTTGCAAAATTCTGCTGGACTATAGCCCATGATTTCAAAATGCACTTTTTTCTTGAAATCGTAAATTACGATTTCTGAAGTATTGAAAGTAAAAAGCATATCAAACTGAGCACACATTTGAAAATTTAA
Organism: Orthonevra nobilis; assembly: GCA_963555765.1. NCBI lineage: Eukaryota > Metazoa > Arthropoda > Insecta > Diptera > Syrphidae > Orthonevra > Orthonevra nobilis. Next base: position 115,870,752 of record OY743225.1, read on the forward strand.
GTCTGGGAACCATTTATTGACAAAAATATTGAGATATGAAATCCGAGGCTTTTTTGCAAAATTCTGCTGGACTATAGCCCATGATTTCAAAATGCACTTTTTTCTTGAAATCGTAAATTACGATTTCTGAAGTATTGAAAGTAAAAAGCATATCAAACTGAGCACACATTTGAAAATTTAAGTCTGGGAACCATTTATTGACAAAAATATTGAGATATGAAATCCGAGGCTTTATTGCAAAATTCTGCTGGACTATAGCCCATGATTTCAAAATGCACTTTTTTCTTGAAATCGTAAATTACGATTTCTGAAGTATTGAAAGTAAAAAGCATCTCAAACTGAGCACACATTTGAAAATTTAAGTCTGGGAACCATTTATTGACAAAAATATTGAGATATGAAATCCGAGGCTTTTTTGCAAAATTCTGCTGGACTATAGCCCATGATTTCAAAATGCACTTTTTTCTTGAAATCGTAAATTACGATTTCTGAAGTATTGAAAGTAAAAAGCATCTCAAACTGAGCACACATTTGAAAATTTAAGTCTGGGAACCATTTATTAACAAAAATATAGAGGTATGAAATCCGAGACTTTTTTGCAAAATTCTGCTGGACTATAGCCCATGATTTCAAAATGCACTTTTTTCTTGAAATCGTAAATTACGATTTCTGAAGTATTGAAAGTAAAAAGCATCTCAAACTGAGCACACATTTGAAAATTTAAGTCTGGGAACCATTTATTAACAAAAATATAGAGGTATGAAATCCGAGGCTTTTTTGCAAAATTCTGCTGGACTATAGCCCATAATTTCAAAATGCGCTTTTTTCTTGAAATCGTAAATTACGATTTCTGAAGTATTGAAAGTAAAAAGCATATCAAACTGAGCACACATTTGAAAATTTAAGTCTGGGAACCATTTATTGACAAAAATATTGAGATATGAAATCCGAGGCTTTTTTGCAAAATTCTGCTGGACTATAGCCCATGATTTCAAAATGCACTTTTTTCTTGAAATCGTAAATTACGATTTCTGAAGTATTGAAAGTAAAAAGCATCTCAAACTGAGCACACATTTGAAAATTTAAGTCTGGGAACCATTTATTGACAAAAATATTGAGATATGAAATCCGAGGCTTTTTTGCAAAATTCTGCTGGACTATAGCCCATGATTTCAAAATGCACTTTTTTCTTGAAATCGTAAATTACGATTTCTGAAGTATTGAAAGTAAAAAGCATATCAAACTGAGCACACATTTGAAAATTTAAGTCTGGGAACCATTTATTGACAAAAATATTGAGATATGAAATCCGAGGCTTTTTTGCAAAATTCTGCTGGACTATAGCCCATGATTTCAAAATGCACTTTTTTCTTGAAATCGTAAATTACGATTTCTGAAGTATTGAAAGTAAAAAGCATCTCAAACTGAGCACACATTTGAAAATTTAAGTCTGGGAACCATTTATTGACAAAAATATTGAGATATGAAATCCGAGGCTTTTTTGCAAAATTCTGCTGGACTATAGCCCATGATTTCAAAATGCACTTTTTTCTTGAAATCGTAAATTACGATTTCTGAAGTATTGAAAGTAAAAAGCATATCAAACTGAGCACACATTTGAAAATTTAAGTCTGGGAACCATTTATTGACAAAAATATTGAGATATGAAATCCGAGGCTTTTTTGCAAAATTCTGCTGGACTATAGCCCATGATTTCAAAATGCACTTTTTTCTTGAAATCGTAAATTACGATTTCTGAAGTATTGAAAGTAAAAAGCATCTCAAACTGAGCACACATTTGAAAATTTAAGTCTGGGAACCATTTATTGACAAAAATATTGAGATATGAAATCCGAGGCTTTTTTGCAAAATTCTGCTGGACTATAGCCCATGATTTCAAAATGCACTTTTTTCTTGAAATCGTAAATTACGATTTCTGAAGTATTGAAAGTAAAAAGCATCTCAAACTGAGCACACATTTGAAAATTTAAGTCTGGGAACCATTTATTGACAAAAATATTGAGATATGAAATCCGAGGCTTTTTTGCAAAATTCTGCTGGACTATAGCCCATGATTTCAAAATGCACTTTTTTCTTGAAATCGTAAACTACGATTTCTGAGATATTGATTACCAAGTGTATCGCTAACTGACCACACATTTGAAAAATTAAGTCTGGGAACCATTTATTAACAAAAATATTGAGATATGAAATTCGAGGCTTTTTTGCAAAATTCTGCTGGACTTTAGCCCATGATTTCAAAATGCACTTTTTTCTTGAAATCGTAAATTACGATTTCTGAGATATTGATTACCAAGTGTATCGCTAACTGACCACACATTTGAAAATTTAAGTCTGGGAACCATTTATTAATAAAAATATAGAGGTATGAAATCCGAGGCTTTTTTGCAAAATTCTGCTGGACTATAGCCCATGATTTCAAAATGCACTTTTTTCTTGAAATCGTAAATTACGATTTCTGAGATATTGATTACCAAGTGTATCGCTATCTGACCACACATTTGAAAATTTAAGCCTGGGAACCATTTATTAACAAAAATATAGAGGTATGAAATCCGAGGCTTTTTTGCAAAATTCTGCTGGACTATAGCCCATGATTTCAAAATGCACTTTTTTCTTGAAATCGTAAATTACGATTTCTGAAGTATTGAAAGTAAAAAGCATCTCAAACTGAGCACATATTTGAAAAATTAAGTCTGGGAACCATTTATTAACAAAAATATTGAGATATGAAATTCGAGGCTTTTTTGCAAAATTCTGCTGGACTTTAGCCCATGATTTCAAAATGCACTTTTTTCTTGAAATCGTAAATTACGATTTCTGAGATATTGATTACCAAGTGTATCGCTAACTGACCACACATTTGAAAATTTAAGTCTGGGAACCATTTATTAATAAAAATATAGAGGTATGAAATCCGAGGCTTTTTTGCAAAATTCTGCTGGACTATAGCCCATGATTTCAAAATGCACTTTTTTCTTGAAATCGTAAATTACGATTTCTGAGATATTGATTACCAAGTGTATCGCTATCTGACCACACATTTGAAAATTTAAGCCTGGGAACCATTTATTAACAAAAATATAGAGGTATGAAATCCGAGGCTTTTTTGCAAAATTCTGCTGGACTATAGCCCATGATTTCAAAATGCACTTTTTTCTTGAAATCGTAAATTACGATTTCTGAGATATTGATTACCAAGTGTATCGCTATCTGACCACACATTTGAAAATTTAAGCCTGGGAACCATTTATTAACAAAAATATAGAGGTATGAAATCCGAGGCTTTTTTGCAAAATTCTGCTGGACTATAGCCCATGATTTCAAAATGCACTTTTTTCTTGAAATCGTAAATTACGATTTCTGAAGTATTGAAAGTAAAAAGCATCTCAAACTGAGCACATATTTGAAAATTTAAGTCTGGGAACCATTTATTGACAAAAATATTGAGATATGAAATCCGAGGCTTTTTTGCAAAATTCTGCTGGACTATAGCCCATGATTTCAAAATGCACTTTTTTCTTGAAATCGTACATTACGATTTCTGAAGTATTGAAAGTAAAAAGCATCTCAAACTGAGCACACATTTGAAAATTTAAGTCTGGGAACCATTTATTGACAAAAATATTGAGATATGAAATCCGAGGCTTTTTTGCAAAATTCTGCTGGACTATAGCCCATGATTTCAAAATGCACTTTTTTCTTGAAATCGTAAATAACGATTTCTGAGATATTGATTACCAAGTGTATCGCTAGCTGACCACACATTTGAAAATTTAAGTCTGGGAACCATTAATTAACAAAAATATTGAGATATGAAATCCGAGGCTTTTTTGCAAAATTCTGCTGGACTATAGCCCATGATTTCAAAATGCACTTTTTTCTTGAAATCGTAAATTACGATTTCTGAAGTATTGAAAGTAAAAAGCATGTCAAACTGAGCACACATTTGAAAATTTAAGTCTGGGAACCATTTATTAACAAAAATATAAAGCTATGAAATCCGAGGCTTTTTTGCAAAATTCTGCTGGACTATAGCCCATGATTTCAAAATGCACTTTTTTCTTGAAATCGTAAATTACGATTTCTGAAGTATTGAAAGTAAAAAGCATCTCAAACTGAGCACACATTTGAAAATTTAAGTCTGGGAACCATTTATTAACAAAAATATAGAGGTATGAAATTCGAGGCTTTTTTGCAAAATTCTGCTGGACTATAGCCCATGATTTCAAAATGCACTTTTTTCTTGAAATCGTAAATTACGATTTCTGAAGTATTGAAAGTAAAAAGCATCTCAAACTGAGCACACATTTGAAAATTTAAGTCTGGGAACCATTTATTAACAAAAATATAGAGGTATGAAATCCGAGACTTTTTTGCAAAATTCTGCTGGACTATAGCCCATGATTTCAAAATGCACTTTTTTCTTGAAATCGTAAATTACGATTTCTGAAGTATTGAAAGTAAAAAGCATCTCAAACTGAGCACACATTTGAAAATTTAAGTCTGGGAACCATTTATTAACAAAAATATAGAGGTATGAAATCCGAGGCTTTTTTGCAAAATTCTGCTGGACTATAGCCCATGATTTCAAAATGCACTTTTTTCTTGAAATCGTAAACTACGATTTCTGAGATATTGATTACCAAGTGTATCGCTAACTGACCACACATTTGAAAATTTAAGTCTGGGAACCATTTATTGACAAAAATATTGAGATATGAAATCCGAGGCTTTTTTGCAAAATTCTGCTGGACTATAGCCCATGATTTCAAAATGCACTTTTTTCTTGAAATCGTAAATTACGATTTCTGAAGTATTGAAAGTAAAAAGCATATCAAACTGAGCACACATTTGAAAATTTAAGTCTGGGAACCATTTATTGACAAAAATATTGAGATATGAAATCCGAGGCTTTTTTGCAAAATTCTGCTGGACTATAGCCCATGATTTCAAAATGCACTTTTTTCTTGAAATCGTAAATTACGATTTCTGAGATATTGATTACCAAGTGTATCGCTAACTGAGCACACATTTGAAAATTTAAGTCTGGGAACCATTTATTAACAAAAATATAGAGCTATGAAATCCGAGGCTTTTTTGCAAAATTCTGCTGGACTATAGCCCATGATTTCAAAATGCATTTTTTCTTGAAATCGTAAATTACGATTTCTGAAGTATTGAAAGTAAAAAGCATCTCAAACTGTGCACACATTTGAAAATTTAAGTCTGGGAACCATTTATTAACAAAAATATAGAGCTATGAAATCCGAGGCTTTTTTGCAAAATTCTGCTGGACTATAGCCCATGATTTCAAAATGCACTTTTTTCTTGAAATCGTAAATTACGATTTCTGAAGTATTGAAAGTAAAAAGCATCTCAAACTGAGCACACATTTGAAAATTTAAGTCTGGGAACCATTTATTAACAAAAATATAGAGCTATGAAATCCGAGGCTTTTTTGCAAAATTCTGCTGGACTATAGCCCATGATTTCAAAATGCACTTTTTTCTTGAAATCGTAAATTACGATTTCTGAAGTATTGAAAGTAAAAAGCATCTCAAACTGAGCACACATTTGAAAATTTAAGTCTGGGAACCATTTATTAACAAAAATATAGAGCTATGAAATCCGAGGCTTTTTTGCAAAATTCTGCTGGACTATAGCCCATGATTTCAAAATTAACTTTTTTCTTGAAATCGTAAATTACGATTTCTGAGATATTGATTACCAAGTGTATCGCTATCTGACCACACATTTGAAAATTTAAGCCTGGGAACCATTTATTAACAAAAATATAGAGCTATGAAATCCGAGGCTTTTTTGCAAAATTCTGCTGGACTATAGCCCATGATTTCAAAATGCACTTTTTTCTTGAAATCGTAAATTACGATTTCTGAAGTATTGAAAGTAAAAAGCATCTCAAACTGAGCACACATTTGAAAATTTAAGTCTGGGAACCATTTATTGACAAAAATATTGAGATATGAAATCCGAGGCTTTTTTGCAAAATTCTGCTGGACTATAGCCCATGATTTCAAAATGCACTTTTTTCTTGAAATCGTAAATTACGATTTCTGAGATATTGATTACCAAGTGTATCGCTAACTGACCACACATTTGAAAATTTAAGTCTGGGAACCATTTATTAACAAAAATATAGAGGTATGAAATCCGAGGCTTTTTTGCAAAGTTCTGCTGGACTATAGCCCATGATTTCAAAATGCACTTTTTTCTTGAAATCGTAAATTACGATTTCTGAGATATTGATTACCAAGTGTATCGCTAACTGACCACACATTTGAAAATTTAAGTCTGGGAACCATTTATTAACAAAAATATAGAGGTATGAAATCCGAGGCTTTTTTTGCGAAATTCTGCTGGACTATAGCCCATGATTTCAAAATGCACTTTTTTCTTGAAATCGTAAATTACGATTTCTGAAGTATTGAAAGTAAAAAGGATCTCAAACTGAGCACACATTTGAAAATTTAAGTCTGGGAACCATTTATTAACAAAAATATAGAGGTATGAAATCCGAGGCTTTTTTGCAAAATTCTGCTGGACTATAGCCCATGATTTCAAAATGCACTTTTTTCTTGAAATCGTAAATTACGATTTCTGAAGTATTGAAAGTAAAAAGCATCTCAAACTGAGCACACATTTGAAAATTTAAGTCTGGGAACCATTTATTGACAAAAATATTGAGATATGAAATCCGAGGCTTTTTTGCAAAATTCTGCTGGACTATAGCCCATGATTTCAAAATGCACTTTTTTCTTGAAATCGTAAATTACGATTTCTGAAGTATTGAAAGTAAAAAGCATCTCAAACTGAGCACACATTTGAAAATTTAAGTCTGGGAACCATTTATTGACAAAAATATTGAGATATGAAATCCGAGGCTTTTTTGCAAAATTCTGCTGGACTATAGCCCATGATTTCAAAATGCACTTTTTTCTTGAAATCGTAAATTACGATTTCTGAAGTATTGAAAGTAAAAAGGATCTCAAACTGAGCACACATTTGAAAATTTAAGTCTGGGAACCATTTATTAACAAAAATATAGAGCTATGAAATCCGAGGCTTTTTTGCAAAATTCTGCTGGACTATAGCCCATGATTTCAAAATGCACTTTTTTCTTGAAATCGTAAATTACGATTTCTGAGATATTGATTACCAAGTGTATCGCTAACTGACCACACATTTGAAAATTTAAGTCTGGGAACCATTTATTAATAAAAATATAGAGGTATGAAATCCGAGGCTTTTTTTGCGAAATTCTGCTGGACTATAGCCCATGATTTCAAAATGCAATTTTTTTTGAAATCGTAAATTACGATTTCTGAGATATTGATTACCAAGTGTATCGCTAACTGACCACACATTTGAAAATTTAAGTCTGGGAACCATTTATTAATAAAAATATAGAGGTATGAAATCCGAGGCTTTTTTTGCGAAATTCTGCTGGACTATAGCCCATGATTTCAAAATGCACTTTTTTCTTGAAATCGTAAATTACGATTTCTGAAGTATTGAAAGTAAAAAGGATCTCAAACTGAGCACACATTTGAAAATTTAAGTCTGGGAACCATTTATTAACAAAAATATAGAGGTATGAAATCCGAGGCTTTTTTGCAAAATTCTGCTGGACTATAGCCCATGATTTCAAAATGCACTTTTTTCTTGAAATCGTAAATTACGATTTCTGAAGTATTGAAAGTAAAAAGCATCTCAAACTGAGCACACATTTGAAAATTTAAGTCTGGGAACCATTTATTGACAAAAATATTGAGATATGAAATCCGAGGCTTTTTTGCAAAATTCTGCTGGACTATAGCCCATGATTTCAAAATGCACTTTTTTCTTGAAATCGTAAATTACGATTTCTGAAGTATTGAAAGTAAAAAGCATCTCAAACTGAGCACACATTTGAAAATTTAAGTCTGGGAACCATTTATTGACAAAAATATTGAGATATGAAATCCGAGGCTTTTTTGCAAAATTCTGCTGGACTATAGCCCATGATTTCAAAATGCACTTTTTTCTTGAAATCGTAAATTACGATTTCTGAAGTATTGAAAGTAAAAAGGATCTCAAACTGAGCACACATTTGAAAATTTAAGTCTGGGAACCATTTATTAACAAAAATATAGAGCTATGAAATCCGAGGCTTTTTTGCAAAATTCTGCTGGACTATAGCCCATGATTTCAAAATGCACTTTTTTCTTGAAATCGTAAATTACGATTTCTGAGATATTGATTACCAAGTGTATCGCTAACTGACCACACATTTGAAAATTTAAGTCTGGGAACCATTTATTAATAAAAATATAGAGGTATGAAATCCGAGGCTTTTTTTGCGAAATTCTGCTGGACTATAGCCCATGATTTCAAAATGCAATTTTTTTTGAAATCGTAAATTACGATTTCTGAGATATTGATTACCAAGTGTATCGCTAACTGACCACACATTTGAAAATTTAAGTCTGGGAACCATTTATTAATAAAAATATAGAGCTATGAAATCCGAGGCTTTTTTGCAAAATTCTGCTGGACTATAGCCCATGATTTCAAAATGCACTTTTTTCTTGAAATCGTAAATTACGATTTCTGAAGTATTGAAAGTAAAAAGGATCTCAAACTGAGCACACATTTGAAAATTTAAGTCTGGGAACCATTTATTAACAAAAATATAGAGCTATGAAATCCGAGGCTTTTTTGCAAAATTCTGCTGGACTATAGCCCATGATTTCAAAATGCACTTTTTTCTTGAAATCGTAAATTACGATTTCTGAGATATTGATTACCAAGTGTATCGCTAACTGACCACACATTTGAAAATTTAAGTCTGGGAACCATTTATTAACAAAAATATAGAGGTATGAAATCCGAGGCTTTTTTGCAAAGTTCTGCTGGACTATAGCCCATGATTTCAAAATGCACTTTTTTCTTGAAATCGTAAATTACGATTTCTGAGATATTGATTACCAAGTGTATCGCTAACTGACCACACATTTGAAAATTTAAGTCTGGGAACCATTTATTAACAAAAATATAGAGGTATGAAATCCGAGGCTTTTTTTGCGAAATTCTGCTGGACTATAGCCCATGATTTCAAAATGCACTTTTTTCTTGAAATCGTAAATTACGATTTCTGAAGTATTGAAAGTAAAAAGGATCTCAAACTGAGCACACATTTGAAAATTTAAGTCTGGGAACCATTTATTAACAAAAATATAGAGGTATGAAATCCGAGGCTTTTTTGCAAAATTCTGCTGGACTATTCTGCCCATGATTTCAAAATGCACTTTTTTCTTGAAATCGTAAATTACGATTTCTGAAGTATTGAAAGTAAAAAGCATCTCAAACTGAGCACACATTTGAAAATTTAAGTCTGGGAACCATTTATTAACAAAAATATAGAGGTATGAAATCCGAGGCTTTTTTGCAAAATTCTGCTGGACTATAGCCCATGATTTCAAAATTAACTTTTTTCTTGAAATCGTAAATTACGATTTCTGAGATATTGATTACCAAGTGTATCGCTATCTGACCACACATTTGAAAATTTAAGCCTGGGAACCATTTATTAACAAAAATATAGAGGTATGAAATCCGAGGCTTTTTTGCAAAATTCTGCTGGACTATAGCCCATGATTTCAAAATGCACTTTTTTCTTGAAATCGTAAATTACGATTTCTGAAGTATTGAAAGTAAAAAGCATCTCAAACTGAGCACATATTTGAAAATTTAAGTCTGGGAACCATTTATTGACAAAAATATTGAGATATGAAATCCGAGGCTTTTTTGCAAAATTCTGCTGGACTATAGCCCATGATTTCAAAATGCACTTTTTTCTTGAAATCGTAAATAACGATTTCTGAGATATTGATTACCAAGTGTATCGCTAGCTGACCACACATTTGAAAATTTAAGTCTGGGAACCATTAATTAACAAAAATATTGAGATATGAAATCCGAGGCTTTTTTGCAAAATTCTGCTGGACTATAGCCCATGATTTCAAAATGCACTTTTTTTCTTGAAATCGTAAATTACGATTTCTGAAGTATTGAAAGTAAAAAGCATGTCAAACTGAGCACACATTTGAAAATTTAAGTCTGGGAACCATTTATTAACAAAAATATAAAGCTATGAAATCCGAGGCTTTTTTGCAAAATTCTGCTGGACTATAGCCCATGATTTCAAAATGCACTTTTTTCTTGAAATCGTAAATTACGATTTCTGAAGTATTGAAAGTAAAAAGCATCTCAAACTGAGCACACATTTGAAAATTTAAGTCTGGGAACCATTTATTAACAAAAATATAGAGGTATGAAATTCGAGGCTTTTTTTGCAAAATTCTGCTGGACTATAGCCCATGATTTCAAAATGCACTTTTTTCTTGAAATCGTAAATTACGATTTCTGAAGTATTGAAAGTAAAAAGCATCTCAAACTGAGCACACATTTGAAAATTTAAGTCTGGGAACCATTTATTAACAAAAATATAGAGGTATGAAATCCGAGGCTTTTTTGCAAAATTCTGCTGGACTATAGCCCATGATTTCAAAATGCACTTTTTTCTTGAAATCGTAAACTACGATTTCTGAGATATTGATTACCAAGTGTATCGCTAACTGACCACACATTTGAAAATTTAAGTCTGGGAACCATTTATTGACAAAAATATTGAGATATGAAATCCGAGGCTTTTTTGCAAAATTCTGCTGGACTATAGCCCATGATTTCAAAATGCACTTTTTTCTTGAAATCGTAAATTACGATTTCTGAAGTATTGAAAGTAAAAAGCATATCAAACTGAGCACACATTTGAAAATTTAAGTCTGGGAACCATTTATTGACAAAAATACTGAGATATGAAATCCGAGGCTTTTTTGCAAAATTCTGCTGGACTATAGCCCATGATTTCAAAATGCACTTTTTTCTTGAAATCGTAAATTACGATTTCTGAGATATTGATTACCAAGTGTATCGCTAACTGACCACACATTTGAAAATTTAAGTCTGGGAACCATTTATTGACAAAAATATTGAGATATGAAATCCGAGGCTTTTTTGAAAAATTCTGCTGGACTATAGCCCATGATTTCAAAATGCACTTTTTTCTTGAAATCGTAAATTACGATTTCTGAAGTATTGAAAGTAAAAAGCATCTCAAACTGAGCACACATTTGAAAATTTAAGTCTGGGAACCATTTATTAACAAAAATATAGAGCTATGAAATCCGAGGCTTTTTTGCAAAATTCTGCTGGACTATAGCCCATGATTTCAAAATGCACTTTTTTCTTGAAATCGTAAATTACGATTTCTGAGATATTGATTACCAAGTGTATCGCTAACTGACCACACATTTGAAAATTTAAGTCTGGGAACCATTTATTAATAAAAATATAGAGGTATGAAATCCGAGGCTTTTTTTGCGAAATTCTGCTGGACTATAGCCCATGATTTCAAAATGCAATTTTTTTTGAAATCGTAAATTACGATTTCTGAGATATTGATTACCAAGTGTATCGCTAACTGACCACACATTTGAAAATTTAAGTCTGGGAACCATTTATTAACAAAAATATAGAGGTATGAAATCCGAGGCTTTTTTGCAAAGTTCTGCTGGACTATAGCCCATGATTTCAAAATGCACTTTTTTCTTGAAATCGTAAATTACGATTTCTGAGATATTGATTACCAAGTGTATCGCTAACTGACCACACATTTGAAAATTTAAGTCTGGGAACCATTTATTAACAAAAATATAGAGGTATGAAATCCGAGGCTTTTTTTGCGAAATTCTGCTGGACTATAGCCCATGATTTCAAAATGCACTTTTTTCTTGAAATCGTAAATTACGATTTCTGAAGTATTGAAAGTAAAAAGGATCTCAAACTGAGCACACATTTGAAAATTTAAGTCTGGGAACCATTTATTAACAAAAATATAGAGGTATGAAATCCGAGGCTTTTTTTGCGAAATTCTGCTGGACTATAGCCCATGATTTCAAAATGCACTTTTTTCTTGAAATCGTAAATTACGATTTCTGAAGTATTGAAAGTAAAAAGCATCTCAAACTGAGCACACATTTGAAAATTTAAGTCTGGGAACCATTTATTAACAAAAATATAGAGGTATGAAATCCGAGGCTTTTTTGCAAAATTCTGCTGGACTATTCTGCCCATGATTTCAAAATGCACTTTTTTCTTGAAATCGTAAATTACGATTTCTGAAGTATTGAAAGTAAAAAGCATCTCAAACTGAGCACACATTTGAAAATTTAAGTCTGGGAACCATTTATTAACAAAAATATAGAGGTATGAAATCCGAGGCTTTTTTGCAAAATTCTGCTGGACTATAGCCCATGATTTCAAAATTAACTTTTTTCTTGAAATCGTAAATTACGATTTCTGAGATATTGATTACCAAGTGTATCGCTATCTGACCACACATTTGAAAATTTAAGCCTGGGAACCATTTATTAACAAAAATATAGAGGTATGAAATCCGAGGCTTTTTTGCAAAATTCTGCTGGACTATAGCCCATGATTTCAAAATGCACTTTTTTCTTGAAATCGTAAATTACGATTTCTGAAGTATTGAAAGTAAAAAGCATCTCAAACTGAGCACATATTTGAAAATTTAAGTCTGGGAACCATTTATTGACAAAAATATTGAGATATGAAATCCGAGGCTTTTTTGCAAAATTCTGCTGGACTATAGCCCATGATTTCAAAATGCACTTTTTTCTTGAAATCGTACATTACGATTTCTGAAGTATTGAAAGTAAAAAGCATCTCAAACTGAGCACACATTTGAAAATTTAAGTCTGGGAACCATTTATTGACAAAAATATTGAGATATGAAATCCGAGGCTTTTTTGCAAAATTCTGCTGGACTATAGCCCATGATTTCAAAATGCACTTTTTTCTTGAAATCGTAAATAACGATTTCTGAGATATTGATTACCAAGTGTATCGCTAGCTGACCACACATTTGAAAATTTAAGTCTGGGAACCATTAATTAACAAAAATATTGAGATATGAAATCCGAGGCTTTTTTGCAAAATTCTGCTGGACTATAGCCCATGATTTCAAAATGCACTTTTTTCTTGAAATCGTAAATTACGATTTCTGAAGTATTGAAAGTAAAAAGCATGTCAAACTGAGCACACATTTGAAAATTTAAGTCTGGGAACCATTTATTAACAAAAATATAAAGCTATGAAATCCGAGGCTTTTTTGCAAAATTCTGCTGGACTATAGCCCATGATTTCAAAATGCACTTTTTTCTTGAAATCGTAAATTACGATTTCTGAAGTATTGAAAGTAAAAAGCATCTCAAACTGAGCACACATTTGAAAATTTAAGTCTGGGAACCATTTATTAACAAAAATATAGAGGTATGAAATTCGAGGCTTTTTTTGCAAAATTCTGCTGGACTATAGCCCATGATTTCAAAATGCACTTTTTTCTTGAAATCGTAAATTACGATTTCTGAAGTATTGAAAGTAAAAAGCATCTCAAACTGAGCACACATTTGAAAATTTAAGTCTGGGAACCATTTATTAACAAAAATATAGAGGTATGAAATCCGAGGCTTTTTTGCAAAATTCTGCTGGACTATAGCCCATGATTTCAAAATGCACTTTTTTCTTGAAATCGTAAACTACGATTTCTGAGATATTGATTACCAAGTGTATCGCTAACTGACCACACATTTGAAAATTTAAGTCTGGGAACCAATTATTGACAAAAATATTGAGATATGAAATCCGAGGCTTTTTTGCAAAATTCTGCTGGACTATAGCCCATGATTTCAAAATGCACTTTTTTCTTGAAATCGTAAATTACGATTTCTGAAGTATTGAAAGTAAAAAGCATATCAAACTGAGCACACATTTGAAAATTTAAGTCTGGGAACCATTTATTGACAAAAATATTGAGATATGAAATCCGAGGCTTTTTTGCAAAATTCTGCTGGACTATAGCCCATGATTTCAAAATGCACTTTTTTCTTGAAATCGTAAATTACGATTTCTGAGATATTGATTACCAAGTGTATCGCTAACTGACCACACATTTGAAAATTTAAGTCTGGGAACCATTTATTGACAAAAATATTGAGATATGAAATCCGAGGCTTTTTTGAAAAATTCTGCTGGACTATAGCCCATGATTTCAAAATGCACTTTTTTCTTGAAATCGTAAATTACGATTTCTGAAGTATTGAAAGTAAAAAGCATCTCAAACTGAGCACACATTTGAAAATTTAAGTCTGGGAACCATTTATTAACAAAAATATAGAGCTATGAAATCCGAGGCTTTTTTGCAAAATTCTGCTGGACTATAGCCCATGATTTCAAAATGCACTTTTTTCTTGAAATCGTAAATTACGATTTCTGAAGTATTGAAAGTAAAAAGCATCTCAAACTGTGCACACATTTGAAAATTTAAGTCTGGGAACCATTTATTAACAAAAACATAGAGCTATGAAATCCGAGGCTTTTTTGCAAAATTCTGCTGGACTATAGCCCATGATTTCAAAATGCACTTTTTTCTTGAAATCGTAAATTACGATTTCTGAAGTATTGAAAGTAAAAAGCATCTCAAACTGAGCACACATTTGAAAATTTAAGTCTGGGAACCATTTATTAACAAAAATATAGAGCTATGAAATCCGAGGCTTTTTTGCAAAATTCTGCTGGACTATAGCCCATGATTTCAAAATGCACTTTTTTCTTGAAATCGTAAATTACGATTTCTGAAGTATTGAAAGTAAAAAGCATCTCAAACTGAGCACACATTTGAAAAAGTCTGGGAACCATTTATTAACAAAAATATAGAGCTATGAAATCCGAGGCTTTTTTGCAAAATTCTGCTGGACTATAGCCCATGATTTCAAAATTAACTTTTTTCTTGAAATCGTAAATTACGATTTCTGAGATATTGATTACCAAGTGTATCGCTATCTGACCACACATTTGAAAATTTAAGCCTGGGAACCATTTATTAACAAAAATATAGAGCTATGAAATCCGAGGCTTTTTTGCAAAATTCTGCTGGACTATAGCCCATGATTTCAAAATGCACTTTTTTCTTGAAATCGTAAATTACGATTTCTGAAGTATTGAAAGTAAAAAGCATCTCAAACTGAGCACACATTTGAAAATTTAAGTCTGGGAACCATTTATTGACAAAAATATTGAGATATGAAATCCGAGGCTTTTTTGCAAAATTCTGCTGGACTATAGCCCATGATTTCAAAATGCATTTTTTTTTGAAATCGTAAATTACGATTTCTGAGATATTGATTACCAAGTGTATCGCTAACTGACCACACATTTGAAAATTTAAGTCTGGGAACCATTTATTAATAAAAATATAGAGGTATGAAATCCGAGGCTTTTTTTGCGAAATTCTGCTGGACTATAGCCCATGATTTCAAAATGCACTTTTTTCTTGAAATCGTAAATTACGATTTCTGAGATATTGATTACCAAGTGTATCGCTAACTGACCACACATTTGAAAATTTAAGTCTGGGAACCATTTATTAACAAAAATATAGAGGTATGAAATCCGAGGCTTTTTTGCAAAGTTCTGCTGGACTATAGCCCATGATTTCAAAATGCACTTTTTTCTTGAAATCGTAAATTACGATTTCTGAGATATTGATTACCAAGTGTATCGCTAACTGACCACACATTTGAAAATTTAAGTCTGGGAACCATTTATTAACAAAAATATAGAGGTATGAAATCCGAGGCTTTTTTTGCGAAATTCTGCTGGACTATAGCCCATGATTTCAAAATGCACTTTTTTCTTGAAATCGTAAATTACGATTTCTGAAGTATTGAAAGTAAAAAGGATCTCAAACTGAGCACACATTTGAAAATTTAAGTCTGGGAACCATTTATTAACAAAAATATAGAGGTATGAAATCCGAGGCTTTTTTGCAAAATTCTGCTGGACTATAGCCCATGATTTCAAAATGCACTTTTTTCTTGAAATCGTAAATTACGATTTCTGAAGTATTGAAAGTAAAAAGCATCTCAAACTGAGCACACATTTGAAAATTTAAGTCTGGGAACCATTTATTGACAAAAATATTGAGATATGAAATCCGAGGCTTTTTTGCAAAATTCTGCTGGACTATAGCCCATGATTTCAAAATGCACTTTTTTCTTGAAATCGTAAATTACGATTTCTGAAGTATTGAAAGTAAAAAGCATCTCAAACTGAGCACACATTTGAAAATTTAAGTCTGGGAACCATTTATTGACAAAAATATTGAGATATGAAATCCGAGGCTTTTTTGCAAAATTCTGCTGGACTATAGCCCATGATTTCAAAATGCAATTTTTTTTGAAATCGTAAATTACGATTTCTGAGATATTGATTACCAAGTGTATCGCTAACTGACCACACATTTGAAAATTTAAGTCTGGGAACCATTTATTAATAAAAATATAGAGCTATGAAATCCGAGGCTTTTTTGCAAAATTCTGCTGGACTATAGCCCATGATTTCAAAATGCACTTTTTTCTTGAAATCGTAAATTACGATTTCTGAAGTATTGAAAGTAAAAAGGATCTCAAACTGAGCACACATTTGAAAATTTAAGTCTGGGAACCATTTATTAACAAAAATATAGAGCTATGAAATCCGAGGCTTTTTTGCAAAATTCTGCTGGACTATAGCCCATGATTTCAAAATGCACTTTTTTCTTGAAATCGTAAATTACGATTTCTGAGATATTGATTACCAAGTGTATCGCTAACTGACCACACATTTGAAAATTTAAGTCTGGGAACCATTTATTAACAAAAATATAGAGGTATGAAATCCGAGGCTTTTTTGCAAAGTTCTGCTGGACTATAGCCCATGATTTCAAAATGCACTTTTTTCTTGAAATCGTAAATTACGATTTCTGAGATATTGATTACCAAGTGTATCGCTAACTGACCACACATTTGAAAATTTAAGTCTGGGAACCATTTATTAACAAAAATATAGAGGTATGAAATCCGAGGCTTTTTTTGCGAAATTCTGCTGGACTATAGCCCATGATTTCAAAATGCACTTTTTTCTTGAAATCGTAAATTACGATTTCTGAAGTATTGAAAGTAAAAAGGATCTCAAACTGAGCACACATTTGAAAATTTAAGTCTGGGAACCATTTATTAACAAAAATATAGAGGTATGAAATCCGAGGCTTTTTTGCAAAATTCTGCTGGACTATTCTGCCCATGATTTCAAAATGCACTTTTTTCTTGAAATCGTAAATTACGATTTCTGAAGTATTGAAAGTAAAAAGCATCTCAAACTGAGCACACATTTGAAAATTTAAGTCTGGGAACCATTTATTAACAAAAATATAGAGGTATGAAATCCGAGGCTTTTTTGCAAAATTCTGCTGGACTATAGCCCATGATTTCAAAATTAACTTTTTTCTTGAAATCGTAAATTACGATTTCTGAGATATTGGTTACCAAGTGTATCGATATCTGACCACACATTTGAAAATTTAAGCCTGGGAACCATTTATTGACAAAAATATTGAGATATGAAATCCGAGGCTTTTTTGCAAAGTTCTGCTGCACTATAGCCCATGATTTCAAAATGCACTTTTTTCTTGAAATCGTAAATTACGATTTCTGAGATATTGATTACCAAGTGTATCGCTAACTGACCACACATTTGAAAATTTAAGTCTGGGAACCATTTATTAACAAAAATATAGAGGTATGAAATCCGAGGCTTTTTTTGCGAAATTCTGCTGGACTATAGCCCATGATTTCAAAATGCACTTTTTTCTTGAAATCGTAAATTACGATTTCTGAAGTATTGAAAGTAAAAAGGATCTCAAACTGAGCACACATTTGAAAATTTAAGTCTGGGAACCATTTATTAACAAAAATATAGAGGTATGAAATCCGAGGCTTTTTTGCAAAATTCTGCTGGACTATTCTGCCCATGATTTCAAAATGCACTTTTTTCTTGAAATCGTAAATTACGATTTCTGAAGTATTGAAAGTAAAAAGCATCTCAAACTGAGCACACATTTGAAAATTTAAGTCTGGGAACCATTTATTAACAAAAATATAGAGGTATGAAATCCGAGGCTTTTTTGCAAAATTCTGCTGGACTATAGCCCATGATTTCAAAATTAACTTTTTTCTTGAAATCGTAAATTACGATTTCTGAGATATTGATTACCAAGTGTATCGATATCTGACCACACATTTGAAAATTTAAGCCTGGGAACCATTTATTGACAAAAATATTGAGATATGAAATCCGAGGCTTTTTTGCAAAATTCTGCTGGACTATAGCCCATGATTTCAAAATTAACTTTCTTCTTGAAATCGTAAATTACGATTTCTGAAGTATTGAAAGTAAAAAGCATCTCAAACTGAGCACACATTTGAAAATTTAAGTCTGGGAACCATTTATTGACAAAAATATTGAGATATGAAATCCGAGGCTTTTTTGCAAAATTCTGCTGGCCTATAGCCCATGATTTCAAAATGCACTTTTTTCTTGAAATCGTAAATTACGATTTCTGAAGTATTGAAAGTAAAAAGCATCTCAAACTGTGCACACATTTGAAAATTTAAGTCTGGGAACCATTTATTAACAAAAATATTGAGATATGAAATCCGAGGCTTTTTTGCAAAATTCTGCTGGCCTATAGCCCATGATTTCAAAATGCACTTTTTTCTTGAAATCGTAAATTACGATTTCTGAAGTATTGAAAGTAAAAAGCATCTCAAACTGAGCACACATTTGAAAATTTAAGTCTGGGAACCATTTATTAACAAAAATATTGAGATATGAAATCCGAGGCTTTTTTGCAAAATTCTGCTGGACTATAGCCCATGATTTCAAAATGCACTTTTTTCTTGAAATCGTAAATTACGATTTCTGAGATATTGATTACCAAGTGTATAGCTAACTGACCACACATTTGAAAATTTAAGTCTGGGAACCATTTATTAACAAAAATATAGAGGTATGAAATCCGAGGCTTTTTTGCAAAATTCTGCTGGACTATTCTGCCCATGATTTCAAAATGCACTTTTTTCTTGAAATCGTAAATTACGATTTCTGAGATATTGATTACCAAGTGTATAGCTAACTGACCACACATTTGAAAATTTAAGTCTGGGAACCATTTATTAACAAAAATATAGAGGTATGAAATCCGAGGCTTTTTTGCAAAGTTCTGCTGGACTATAGCCCATGATTTCAAAATGCACTTTTTTCTTGAAATCGTAAATTACGATTTCTGAGATATTGATTACCAAGTGTATCGCTAACTGACCACACATTTGAAAATTTAAGTCTGGGAACCATTTATTAACAAAAATATAGAGGTATGAAATCCGAGGCTTTTTTTGCGAAATTCTGCTGGACTATAGCCCATGATTTCAAAATGCACTTTTTTCTTGAAATCGTAAATTACGATTTCTGAGATATTGATTACCAAGTGTATCGCTAACTGACCACACATTTGAAAATTTAAGTCTGGGAACCATTTATTAACAAAAATATAGAGGTATGAAATCCGAGGCTTTTTTGCAAAATTCTGCTGGACTATTCTGCCCATGATTTCAAAATGCACTTTTTTCTTGAAATCGTAAATTACGATTTCTGAAGTATTGAAAGTAAAAAGGATCTCAAACTGAGCACACATTTGAAAATTTAAGTCTGGGAACCATTTATTAACAAAAATATAGAGGTATGAAATCCGAGGCTTTTTTGCAAAATTCTGCTGGACTATTCTGCCCATGATTTCAAAATGCACTTTTTTCTTGAAATCGTAAATTACGATTTCTGAGATATTGATTACCAAGTGTATAGCTAACTGACCACACATTTGAAAATTTAAGTCTGGGAACCATTTATTAACAAAAATATAGAGGTATGAAATCCGAGGCTTTTTTGCAAAGTTCTGCTGGACTATAGCCCATGATTTCAAAATGCACTTTTTTCTTGAAATCGTAAATTACGATTTCTGAGATATTGATTACCAAGTGTATCGCTAACTGACCACACATTTGAAAATTTAAGTCTGGGAACCATTTATTAACAAAAATATAGAGGTATGAAATCCGAGGCTTTTTTGCAAAATTCTGCTGGACTATTCTGCCCATGATTTCAAAATGCACTTTTTTCTTGAAATCGTAAATTACGATTTCTGAGATATTGATTACCAAGTGTATCGCTAACTGACCACACATTTGAAAATTTAAGTCTGGGAACCATTTATTAACAAAAATATAGAGGTATGAAATCCGAGGCTTTTTTTGCGAAATTCTGCTGGACTATAGCCCATGATTTCAAAATGCACTTTTTTCTTGAAATCGTAAATTACGATTTCTGAAGTATTGAAAGTAAAAAGCATCTCAAACTGACCACACATTTGAAAATTTAAGTCTGGGAACCATTAATTAACAAAAATATTGAGATATGAAATCCGAGGCTTTTTTGCAAAATTCTGCTGGACTATAGCCCATGATTTCAAAATGCACTTTTTTCTTGAAATCGTAAATTACGATTTCTGAGATATTGATTACCAAGTGTATCGCTAGCTGACCACACATTTGAAAATTTAAGTCTGGGAACCATTAATTAACAAAAATATTGAGATATGAAATCCGAGGCTTTTTCGCAAAATTCTGCTGGACTATAGCCCATTATTTCAAAATGCACTTTTTCCTTGAAATCGTAAATTACGATTTCTGAAGTATTGAAAGTTAAAAGCATCTCAAACTGAGCACACATTTGAAAATTTAAGTCTGGGAACCATTTATTAACAAAAATATTGAGATATGAAATCCGAGGCTTTTTTGCAAAATTCTGCTGGACTATAGCCCATGATTTCAAAATGCACTTTTTTCTTGAAATCGTAAATTACGATTTCTGAAGTATTGAAAGTTAAAAGCATCTCAAACTGAGCACACATTTGAAAATTTAAGTCTGGGAACCATTTATTGACAAAAATATTGAGATATGAAATCCGAGGCTTTTTTGCAAAATTCTGCTGGACTTTAGCCCATGATTTCAAAATGCACTTTTTTCTTGAAATCGTAAATTACGATTTCTGAAGTATTGAAAGTTAAAAGCATCTCAAACTGAGCACACATTTGAAAATTTAAGTCTGGGAACCATTTATTAACAAAAATATTGAGATATGAAATCCGAGTCTTTTTTGCAAAATTCTGCTGGACTATAGCCCATGATTTCAAAATGCACTTTTTCCTTGAAATCGTAAATTACGATTTCTGAAGTGTTGAAAGTTAAAAGCATCTCAAACTGAGCACACATTTGAAAATTTAAGTCTGGGAACCATTTATTAACAAAAATATTGAGATATGAA
The DNA here is from genome assembly GCA_963555765.1 of Orthonevra nobilis. Lineage (NCBI taxonomy): Eukaryota > Metazoa > Arthropoda > Insecta > Diptera > Syrphidae > Orthonevra > Orthonevra nobilis. The sequence continues at coordinate 115,892,173 of OY743225.1, forward strand.
ATCCGAGTCTTTTTTGCAAAATTCTGCTGGACTATAGCCCATGATTTCAAAATGCACTTTTTTCTTGAAATCGTAAATTACGATTTCTGAGATATTGATTACCAAGTGTATCGCTAGCTGACCACACGTTTGAAAATTTAAGTCTGCGAACCATTTATTAACAAAAATATTGAGATATGAAATCCGAGGCTTTTTTGCAAAATTCTGCTGGACTATAGTCCATGATTTCAAAATGCATTTTTTTCTTGAAATCGTAAATTACGATTTCTGAAGCATTGAAAGTTAAAAGCATCTCAAACTGAGCACACATTTGAAAAGTAAAGTCTGGGAACCATTTATTAACAAAAATATTGAGATATGAAATCCGAGGCTTTTTTGCAAAATTCTGCTGGACTATAGCCCATGATTTCAAAATGCACTTTTTTCTTGAAATCGTAAATTACGATTTCTGAGATATTGATTACCAAGTGTATCGCTAGCTGACCACACATTTGAAAATTTAAGTCTGGGAACCATTAATTAACAAAAATATTGAGATATGAAATCCTAGGCTTTTTTGCAAAATTCTGCTGGACTATAGCCCATGATTTCAAAATGCACTTTTTCCTTGAAATCGTAAATTACGATTTCTGAAGTGTTGAAAGTTAAAAGCATCTCAAACTGAGCACACATTTGAAAATTTAAGTCTGGGAACCAGTTATTAACAAAAATATTGAGATATGAAATCCGAGGCTTTTTTGCAAAATTCTGCTGGACTATAGCCCATGATTTCAAAATGCACTTTTTTCTTGAAATCGTAAATTACGATTTCTGAGATATTGATTACCAAGTGTATCGCTAACTGACCACACTTTTAGGTGCCGAAACCAAAAAGACAACATTCTTTTGAAAGCTCATAACTTATAGTATGTAGGCCAAACTACGATATGGTTAAAAAAAAAATGTCATCTCCCCTTAGATAAGGTTCAGGTTCGATGTATGGCACGAGCTTGATGATAGGAGTCTTGTATAAAGCTAATTTGGTCGGTGGAGGTGAGGCTTCATTACCAAGTACGAATTAAATTTTGTGATTGTGGCATGGCTCTATGGTTTTGAGAAGGAGTTTCTAGAAAGCTTCTGTGGTAGTGTCATATAAGTCTGCGGTGGGATTATGAGGTCATTGTAAAATGATTGAACTAATGTTTTCATCGCATCTTTTGGATGACCCAAAGCCGCATTGCCAAATTCCATTTTGTAGATGGAAAATATGAGATTAACCGAGTTTTTTTGCGCTGGCAATGTCTTAATATGAAAAATACTCGTCGATATCTGAAATGCTTACGTCAGCCCATCAGGTCACCAAGATTTGCTTACAAATCTTCCTTGTGTAAGCATCCAGAAACGCACTGTGCTACCAACGGTCAAAGGTCTCTTCGAACTCTATGTTACATGAAGAGCAGTGGATGCAGTGTGAGCCTAAAACATAAGCTATCCAACGGATACCAACAGGGGAGGATGGTTCGTTTTTAATGTCGACACTAACCGACCGCATACTAGAATAAATAACTGCGTTCAACCTGATTTCCATTCTCATTGCAGTTGCATGGACGATTCTTTCAAAATGAGGCAAAATTTTGGAATTCAATTCCAAGAGAGCAGAATAATGAACCATCAAGGACCCTTTTACAACGTTATAGCTGAATGAATGAGTCAATGTAATCATGAAATATATTTAAAGTAAAATAAGAACACTTTAAGTTGCCCTAAGGGGTTGTTTACAAAACAGGAATAAATCACGAGAATGTGTCTAAAGTTGAAGTATGTTTACATGATAAGCTTCTTTAATTCTTGGTCAAACTTCTCCTACCCCAGAAACTTCTTGATCCGTAACTCAAAGTGAAACCGAATTAAATTCAAAACCAACAAGACTGAAAGTTACACGCTCCAATTGTGTGCCAGCAATAAAACCTATCGAGAGTACAAGTGTCGAAAGAGTTGAAGAATAAATAAAAGGGATATCCGCATAAACTAAATAAAGTTTGTTATTATTCCATATCCCGCGAGCCATTAAGCTTTCAATCTCATCAAACCTCTGTACACAGTTTGTTCATTTAGATAAGAGGGAAGAAAAAGACCCGCCAGCTATACCTCATTCATCAAACGTGATTCGGCCATAACTATGAGTAAACAAAAAAAAAGGAAAACAGTGCCCATTAAGTTCACTGAACCCCTTCGCCTCGCATGTCCGAAGCAGAACTTTACAAATTTCACAGACACTCCATCATTATCCACTAACAAGTGCTTAACCTACTTCAGTGCGTCTATCGGGTGTCTTCCTGTGTTTAAAGATCCAACGAATTACACGCCCACATTTACTGTCCAATAAATTGGCCCAAATTCAATAAAACCAACACGCGATAACATCTCAATTCGTGCACCTCACAGGGTGTATGTTTAGGTGTCCCGATCTATTGAAGCCCTTACAAATTCTACACACCTCCACCACCAGCCACCGACCAGGCGATTGTTTATCCAATTGGAATTGGTGAAACAATGTTTCCATCAGCTGAGGCATGTCAATTCCGATAAGCCAGCAGCAGTCTGCTGGACGATTATAAACTCCCAAGCAGTTGGGATACTAAATATTTGCGAGCAGTTTAGACACTGCAACTGCGGATGCCGCTGCTATGGCCACTTATCGCCGTAAACAAATTAACAGAAGTAAACAATTTGGGTGCGGCTGGCGCGGCGGCGGGACGAGCAACACGGCGCTATGGTTGCTTGAATGTGCTTCAATTACACCCTTCGATGCCAACAACAATAACAAAGTTTTACTTAGCACATTTGTTAGTTTTTTGTTTTTCGTTTTTCATTTTGTTTTGTTTACACAACGAAACTATGGCAAGGAAGAGAAGCGAAAATGTGGTGTCTTCGAGGGGGCTATGGAAATAAACATTTTATGGGCACAGTTGCGCCACAGCGACTCTTGGGAATGGAATGTCTTGGCAACAGGTATCGGAGATGATTAGAAAATGAGTTCTAAAAATTCAATAACTCTGCGTTTAGAGTTTTTCCTCATTTGTTTGTGGGTCATCATGGCTTGAGAGTGACCCCAATTGATATGCTAACAGCAGCAGATGACAAAATATTCATATACTCAAGCTCAAGCCTTAATGGTTGGTCCAAAGCTCTGGTAGAGGAATCAGGTCAAATTTTGAGTGCGTTGTTGCTGAGAATGTAGCCGATTGCATTGTTTGGAATTAAAGCATCAAGCGGGCTCAAAAAACTGACACAATCTGAGTTTTATTTTCGAGCTAAGAAAATAATAATAATATATAAATAATAATAATAATAAAAAAATAATAATAACAATAATAATAATAAATATAATAATAACAACATGTGTTGTCGAAAAATGTGTGCATTTTGAAAAGAATTTAAGGTCGAAATAACACATCAACCGCAGCTGGTGTACGCAAGTTTGTGACGAAATTTTGGGAGCCCGGTTGGCCGATTTTAAGCCAAACATACTCCCATGTTTGTCCTGTGTGCTCAGCGACAATTTTTGCGGCTTTTGCCGAAGTGTTGCGATTAAACTTGAGAGCCCAACCCGCCAAAGATTTCAGAAACTGAACATCAGTCTCACTAGCCTGAAAAATAAAATGTATTTAAAGACGTTGGTTTGTGCGCTTCAATCCAATAGACTTTGCGATTGAAGTGACATGAGCTCCCGCTGCATTATCCCTTCCATGTTTGGGCTTTAGAGTAACTCAAAGTTGAAGACAATTTTGCTCCAAAAAATCATCTTTTCAGATGAGATTCATTTCCATCTCGGCGGCTATGAAAATAAGCAAAATTGTGGCATTCAACCAATGTCGGCAATACCACTGTTTGTAGAAGACCAGAAATTGTGAATTTGGACTTATTTTAACTAAGGTAACAGCAAGATGGGGCTTCGTGCCACACAATCTGTCCAACAATCAATTTATGGTTATGTTTATTGGCCGGCTGACAGCGTGGATTTGATGCCATTGGACTGGAGGCCATAAATGATCGTCACTGTAAGAACATTCATGGAATTAATGCCGAAACCGTAAAAAATATTTTCAAAACTTGGGCTGACAAAAATAACAATCAAAATTAATTTGAAGTTGTTGAAAAATATTGAAGAGAGGTCCTGCCCTTTATTATTACAAAATGGCAAATAGTATAAATTTTGGACTCAAGTCTTTAAAAGTAAATTTGGTCAAATGGTCAAATTTATGAATCATTAAATCAAAATATTTCATCGGTAGCAGTAAACTTTTTTTTTAAATCGAATAGAGGACTACAAGCCTAAGAGCACTATACTCCTCATGATCGGGGAATGCTCAGGACATTGTTTTACTGGAAAATGTGCCAATGCGTAGCATCGCCAGACGCTGCAAGAACTCGTAGTAGACGTTCCGCCGAGAACATCATCACTATGGCTGAAGATGTCGCGGATGAGCTGCCAACGTCGTGGTTATTGCATTCGGCTATTGAACTGCAAAGAAATATCATGGCGCTGAAAAAATCCAAATCGGGTACTGTGAATGCTAACACTAATATTTTTCTGCAAAAATTTTCATTTAATATTGTTGACGTGTTGGCGCTTGTGAGATCGTATTTTTCATTAAAGACCTATGTATCTCACTCTTTTCGCCATTTTCCAAAGTCTTTGAAAGATCAATAAGAAGTCCTCCTTCTTCAACGAACATCAATACGGTTTTAGAGAAGGTAGAGAAGGACTGAAGATGCGCTTTAAAGTTTTTGTGCTCATGTTCACAATTTATAAGATAATAATAAAAATACTGCCGCACTCTTCATTGGTAGATCACAAGCTTTTACTGCTCAAATTAAGAAAAACCAGGTTCAGAGATTTTATTCTCAGTTGATTTGCATCATATCTTAAGAACAGGAACAGGATCAAAAATGGCGACAAATTCAATGGGAGTCTTGAGGTTCGAATTGGTGTACCATAGGATTCCCTATTGGGCTCAATTTTATTTCTGATTCTTATCAACTCCATCTTCAGTGATCATTTGAAAGGAGCAAAAACTGTATTTGCAGATGCTATCGTTTGCACGAATCCTAGTAATTTAGGACTTAACCTAGTTGCAGACAGTAACCATGGCTTAGAAGTTTTTAAACATTGGTTTGGCGTGCGAAAATTACGAATGAGCAGAAGATACAAAATCATGTACTTTAAAGCATCCTCACATGATATTTACCCACCAATTTTGATATTTCATAGAGCTGATTGTAATGGCTTCGGTTTCAGTGCTGATATGGTATGTATTTGCAGTATGAATGCGAGTAAAATTAATTATGATAGCAAGATCCGCTGTTCTCATTACTGCTGTGAAACTGAAAAAGTATCTGTCTTCAAAAATCTTGGACTAAATATCGATATTAAAAAGAAACGGAGTGTACATACTTCGATATTAAAAAAAACGTGTTGGCATTTGTACCACTTAAGACAATTTTCCTCAAAAAAAAAACTCAGAGAAAATGTTACAATGACTATGTGAACTGGTATGTTGGGAAGCCACTTGCAACTACAATTTACATCCATTGATTGTAGTTCAGAAACACGTTTTAAGGATAATTTGGAAGACAACACAAACATAGTTTTTGTCTTTTTTTTAAATTCTTATATACCGACTTAAGCCCTACTCTTAGATACTCTTCAGAATTAAACTGCCTTACCACTTCGAAGTTGTAATAGTTTTATAACTACAATTTCACGTTACAATACTGATATTTATTCACATTTCTTCACATCTGTGGTGCCCAAAATGTCCGAATATTAGAAATATTCGAAACCCGACTGTATTTAACAGATAAGTCAAAACCTGGACTGTTAACGTTTTACTTTTACGGAATTAATAATATAATATTAAAAATATTGTACTGTACTATCTACTTGAATTTTATTTTTACTTTCACCGTCTCTCGCGCCTCAGTAAATACTTTTATCATTAATTTGGCCTTGTCAAATACAATGCCTCGGCAACGCATTTTAGTGACAGAGTTGTCTCAATTTTACTCAATATCTCACGAGCCTCAAATTGGTCAAAATTCATCATGAGCAACAATGCCCGTTTGCATCTGAAATGATAAACAAAATTTGGGGTTCTCGGAAAGCCACAACGGACTACTAGAACTAGATTTTGTTCGATTTGACAGAACGTATATCTTTCTGAGAAAACATCTTTACCAGCTGATGTTAAATTTGCCAAGATAAGTTTACGGGTCTGGTAAGCCAAAATTTCAAAGCTCATTTCAAAACAACTGGTTTTTAATATTGTCATAGACGAAACCATACTTTGGAAAGCACAGTATAAAAATACGGATCCTCATTAAACTCAACGATTTTTGTCAGCGCTTTGGTCAGCATTTACCCGATATGGGTATTCAGTAAACTGTTAACTGTGGCTGTGAGCTTCTAGCTGATTAAACTCTTCAACTTTTTGGCAGACAATTGGTTTTCAATTGCGATGTTCGACAATAGCAAGATGAAGATTCATTTCATGTTTTTAAACCACCTCCATATCATCCCATTTCTTTTAGCACCAGTTGACTTATTTGGGGGTAGCCCCAATTACGGGCATGTATTTCGGGATACTGTGAGAAGTGAATGTGTAGTAGAATATTGGGTCGAAATAAGAGAATTTTATTTCGACTTATTTGCACTGGCACAATTCGCAGTATTTTATTCAACATACTACTGTGTCCAAAAAATAAGGTGACATTGTATTTATTTTGAAAATTCTTTATTTATTCTTCCAAATCAATTTCATCCCCTCCCGATGCAATGCACTTATGCCAACGGATTTTCCAATCTTTGAAACACTGGTTGTAGTCACTTTCCGGGATGGCCTTCAGTTCCGTCTTCGCTGCGGCTTGAATCTCCTCTATCGTATCAAAACGGTGTCCCCGGAGCGGTCTTTTGAGCTTGTTGAACAGCCAGAAGTCGCACAGCGCCAGATCAGGTGAATACGGTGGTTGCGGAACGATATGGGTTGAGTTTTTGGCGAAATGATCACGAATTACGAGTGCGGTATGGGATGGTGCATTATCGTGGTGTAAAAACCAAGATTGTCTTTCCACAATTCCGGTCTTTTAAGGCGGATAGCGTTACACGAACGACGCATAACGTTCAAATAATATTCCTTGTTGACTGTTTGGCGGTTGGAAGGAATTCATAAAGCACAACACCACGATAATCGAAGAAAACAGTCAACATGACCTTGATTTTTGAGCGACTTTGGCGCGGTTTTTTTGGTCTCGGCTCTCCTTTGGCACGATATTCGCTCGATTGATCGGTTGTTTCGGGGTCGTAAGCATAGATCCAAGTCTCATCGCCAGTAATAATGCGTTTCATGACATCCTGGTAGTCGGAAAGCATTGTTTCACACACTTCAACGCGACGCCTTTTTTCCAAAAAATTCAATGTTTTCGGTACCAGTCGAGATTTGACGCGCTTGAGGCCCAAAGCATCCTTCAAAATGGTATTGACTGAGCCTTTCGATAAGCCAACTTCATCAGCAAGGTCTCTTATCGTTAATCGATGGTTTTTCAACACCAAATCTTTGATTTGTTGGACGTGAGCTTCATCGGTTGAGGTTGATGGTCGCCAAGAACGCTCTTCGTCACGGCCGGCTTGGAAATCACTATACCACTTGTAAACAATTTTTTTAGACATAGCCTCATCATCAAAGGCTTTCTGCACCATCCTCAACGTATCCGCAGCAGAAAATTGATTCCGCAAACAAAATTTAATGCAAATTCTTTGCTCAATAAATTTCGACATCGCAAAAAACGAAAAACTCACTTTTAGCAGCTCACAAAACGACGCGTATCTCAAACACTATGAATATATTTTGACATGAAATATCACAAAGATGACAGTACTACCAACCTAAACAGAAAGAAAAATTTCCAAATCCTTCGACGCGCGCAGTTTAAATTCATATGTCACTTTATTTTTTGGACACAGTAGTACGTTGATTTTCTTGTAAGTGCAGTTTAAGTGATATGCACGATTAAGTCATCACTCTGGTGTCAGTGTTGTGCCAATGACATCATCCCTGGAAATCATTTCTTTAACGACACGCACATGGAACCCCAGCACTTTTCACTGTGCCGCCATTTGCATAATGTTAAAACATCTGCCGATGGTGATACATTTTTGGTCATCTTGGAATCTATCGTAAGTCATTCATGAGTTATTTTATTTTTGTTTTCCCTTTATAAACCGCCAAGGCTGACGTTTGCTTTTTATTTTTATAATTATTAAGACTTTAAATTCGATAAAAAATTTTCGAAGCACGTCCCAAAGAGATCTGTCATCGGAATGTGGACATCGTTCAACCTAATTTCTCGCATCTCTTGACTAATCGACTGTGTTTCGTATAAAATATTTCCCGCGAAACAACTCATCAATCACAGGTCCCACCTGAACATGACCCCACAATACTCTGGTCGGTCCAAAGAAACATTATTTCATCAAGAGAACTCCAAATGGGTACAATGGCCAAGAAAACAGATTGGATTGTGTAATGCTGCCCGAGTGCGTTAGCGGCGGCTGCGCCCGATTGAGTGTCGATTTTCTTGGCGCAATTTGTCCTCCTCAGCCAAGATACATTGCCCCACAGTCCGCAATTCACGCCAACGAAACAAGTTTTTCGTGTTTTTCCTTCAAAAAGAATTAAATTTATGTGAGCGGTTTTTTTGGTTTTTTTTTTCTCAACTCCGGCGACGTTATGGATGATTCAAACGTTGGTGCTGGCCAGTGTACATTTACTCGATCCAAAGAAGCGGGAAAGCGAAACGGGCACACACAAGATGGAGTCCTACTTTTACCCACTGTGCGCCACAGAACAGATACATAAATGTATCTGTTAGATTGTCTGCCAATGAGTCAGCAAGTCATTATACCCTAACAGTCTTGCGGCGATTGTCAGTTAGAAAGTAATTTTATCGATGACAATGCAAGACCCACTCGAGTACGAGACCGAGTATTGGTATCTGCCTCAAGCAACAGAGGAGAGTTGGTGATTTATTCGAGCTTCATCATCGTCAAGTAATAATTCCAATTCCACCGTATGGAACCGGTTGAGTGAGTTTTCGTTGCTTTTCCGTTTCTTTTTTTTTATAATTTTTTTGATCCGCTGCGGAATCTCATGCTGGTGTCTTGTAAAGTGAGCTCATACTCGTGGCTCACCTTCAACAGCTGATTTTGTTTGCTTTATCATAACACCACAAAGGAATCTTGTTTCCTCTTCCATGGAAATTCTTTGTATTATTTTATTTATATTCTGGAAGCAATTTCGAGTGCTGAAATTGGAAACCAGCATTTCTAAGGAATAAGAATGATTTCGAAAACAAACTTATTTTTTTTCGAATCTTTGAGATACTTGGTGAGAAATGAGAAACTGTCTGCAGCGATGACTAATAACTAAAGTGGGAAAAGCGCCGCTGCTCTTTTTTGTTGGAATAGACACGCCATCTATTCAGGTACAATTTATTGTATAATGCAAATTTAGGAGCCATGTCGTGGAATAATTGCTCGAGGCATTGAATACCTTGTAAAACCACAGGGATTAAAGCAATGAAACTAGCAAAACCAGAAGTTGTAGCATATTTTATGGTCACTTTTTATGGTTCTTCTACAATCCGGGGACCAAGTCGTGTTGATTACGAGCAATTTAAATCCGTTTTACAATTGTTTCCCCTTCTTACTCATGACATTCTAAGAAAACAAAAACCGAAGGAAACTGAGTGAGGTCGAGTTTTTATCGATGTTCTGGAGAAGAGAATTCATTCCAACTTTGGTCGCTCTCATTCATACATAAACGAGTCAGTTGTAACCTTTCATAAAAAGCATAAGTTCGGGTCTGTCTACCGATGCGTCACTTCTATCATTACTTATCCGTGGTTAGATATTGTTTCGTCAACAGTACTTACTAAGCCTTCATCGATCCTTGGAGGATCTGATCTTGGGCATGCCAGCCCCGGTCACACTGTAATCCGCGATTACTTATGCTTTGAAATTTTAGTTTTCCCTTTATTTAGTGAGAACCTGGTGGCAGGGATTCGAATTGATTTCCAATCCCTTGACATGGCCGTGTCATAGGAGACGATATATTTTTGCCTCCCTGCTAAAACCGCAGTCGAGTTCGTTGTACTCCTCCATTCACAACCCTCGCAGACAGAAATGTACATCTGATGGTGAACTTAACCCTTCCTTGCACCGAGTGTTTGTGAATTGGTTTGAAACTCGGGTATATTTTGTTGCAATTGCTACATTGTTTTTGCATTCGCTTAATTCGCAGTATTTTATTGATCATAAGTTGAGACTTAAAAGTTTAATGTTTGCATTTTAAAAGATTTGTTCATCACCCTACTTGCAGCGTCGTGCATTCCAAACAGATCAAATTACATAATTTTCACAAACCACGACACGAACTTGAAAAACCGACACGACACGCCGATACAGTAATCATAACAGCAAGGCTTTCCATTGGTTAGATGACTTCAGAAATAGCGCCATTAATTTGATTCCAACCTGCAAATGGTGACTGGACTAGATTTGAAAACTAGACGCAAGTTCAAGATTTACTCTAGATTCGAACCTGGGACCCACCAATTGAGCTAATCCGAAGGCAGCCGCTTCTTCTCTTCTATTTTTTGCTTATCCAGCATCCGTCTTCTGGATACTTATCGATTTTACAAATCGAAGAAGCCATGACTCTTTGACTGCGATATTCTGTCTTAGCTGGTTTTCGAAGGATCGATTTCTTGTCGACAGCATCTACTTGAATTTTGAAGACCAACTCTTCTGACCTATTCTTCAATCACAGCGCAAGGTGCAATTTAAATATCGTCTGAGTATCTTAACAGCTGAAGTGACTTAAAAAATAAAGCATCTCCTTACATGGAATTCTGCGGAAGTCTGGATTGTTTCGGAGGTTCTGGGTCGGTCCATACTACACGGGATATCGCGTGGTTTAAAGTGTTGTGAGACATTACCCGATTAGGATCAAGCCAAGAGTCGAAATTTGCTCTACTATTAATTTGTCGGCTCGGAAACGCATCAAGAATGGAAGATTGATTGTCGCAATAAGACTTCAAACATTCTCCGTGACATATCCATGCTTAAAATCGCTCAAACGATCCTTCGTAGTGTGTTGGGAGAATTCTGATGCGGTGACCTCACTCCCATAATATCGGGCAAAGCATAAACGATTTGTGATCATATAAGTCGGTGATTGAACTGTTTGCGTTTGAAGTTTGTGATCAATAGTCTGATTCTAAGCTGTCCAGAGCTAGAAGGGTGGGGTCATATACAGTGCATTTTGAACAACGAATCTTTGTTTTTAGTTGCAAAAACTTGTGAAATAAGCTCATGTTAAGATCAGCTCTTGGCAATAATATTATGGTGACTCTGAAGACTATTTTCAAATTGTATAAGCGATTTAAAAACTGTTGTAAGCCGGTTGAAAACATCCAACGGTCGGGACGTCCTTCGATGTGAAAAACAAACGAAAAATGGTTCGACAGCAATTCGAAATCTTGACAAGAAACTTAACATCTCGATCGAATTCGTGCAAAGCATTTTAACCGATGATTTGTAAATGAGAAAAGTGAGTGCTAAAATTGTTCTCAGGCGACAACGAGCCTTGCAATAATGACTTCCGTTCGATTATTGACTGAAGGCCCATCCGAAAGAAGCCTTTCTCTAATGCTTCCAATCATGGAATGATCGTTGGGATTAGTGAATCGCTGGCCAAGGCCAAGGAGAGTACCTTGAAGCGGATTTATTCCAATTTGATTCAAGCTGATAAATTTGCTCGTAACGAAATTATTAACTCTATTTTTTGGTCACACCACGTGAGTTTCTTTTCAAAACTATTTTCCAACTTAAAGCTCGTGTTCACTGTTCAATTGAATCAAATGATGGGGTATCTTTGGAGCTTATAACTTTTTGCTGTGCAAATAAAGCAAATTTTTTTCCCCCTGTTGGCCTTCAATTTTATATCCAATTTTAATCATCGAAGCTTCATTCATTTCAAATAAATATGTTAAAAGAAACTAGCAAACATTCATAGTCGTTACATGGAAGAAAAAAAATGACGGCTTGCTGGGCCGTAACATTATCCATTCAGTAGCACTACATCCGGTACTTTCAGATACAAACACGGCATTCTAATTACTACAGATACGAATATGCCAGAACCTTTTGTTGTTTGTTGCTGGCAAGCCAACACCAGCAGTCGCTGCTGGATCACTGAACAAAAAACAATTAAAATTTGCCATACGGAATAAAAGTGCTAACGCTGGTTGACCTCCAAAAGAACTGGCAGCAAACCGATGGAACATTTGCACGTGTCGGGTGCAGGTGTTTTCTGTTTCGTTTTTGAAAAAAAAAACGTATCTACGCTTTCCAATTACGACAGCAAGCATCTGTAGGGTTTGGTGTGTGGCTAGAGAGACAACCCTTAATTAAAGTTTGGCCAAGCTGTTTCTTGGTCCTACCGCCTAACAACAACCCCCATAAAGAAGCAAAACAGTATCTATGGTATAACCACAAAACCGACAAGTATCCTCGGCTCGGCTTTCAGTTAATCATTCAAAATGTTTGCATGCGCGCTCATAAAAGTGTACACTTCTCTGTAACCATGGCACTGTTTTAGTGGTACACCTTTGTTTGGCGCTGCCACATTCAAGGAACACAAAACAAAGGATCCTGGGACTTGCTGCTTCGTTTGGTTTTATTGTGACCCTGAAAATGCATACATCTCGGGGTTTACTAATCAAAATGGAATAAAACGGATGGATTCGTGGAACGGAAAAGGGATATAAACGGGAAACGTACATGTATAGGAAAGAACTGTTAAGAGTGCGCACATAAAAGAATCCAATTTTAGAGTGGATTCTGTGAGTCATGGGCGTTCGTTGATGCTAATGGTGGTTGGTTCACTGTGTGCCGCAAGTGTCATTAAGCTTGCCAGGGATTCTGCGGAGTGGAAGACTGCAGCGCATGCATGCACATGGCATTACGAAGAACTGGTTCCAACAAGAGAAAAGTGGAACACACTGCAGTGCACGGATAAGCTAGGCATGCACATGAGGTTCGGTTCAACTCTTCCCCGAATTCACGACATGACCATGAGAATCTGGGACAATGAAATTGAGGACGACGAATTGAGGAAAGTCGAATCCATTTTGTGTGGATGTGCAGCGGGATTTGAAAGCGACATAAGTTATATGGGCTCACGGAAATTGTCGAAAGAAATTTGATCGGTAAGCCAGGTGAGCCATTTATTTTCCTGATTTGTGGTCGAAGCCCCCATAAACTTTAAGGAGAAATGGACTTGCAATGTGAGAAAAATGGTTATTATATTCGAATCGCAATCGAAGCTGCCAACGGAAGACTATTCACACAACACTTAAAATAAAAGGACGTCCATCTCTAGGTTGCTTTTTAAAAATTCTGACACATTTTCAATGGTTTCGGCTCCTGTTGCACGGAACTGAATCTTTTTTGTATCATTTAAATAACATCGATCTCTAAAGTCACTCTTTCAAAAACAAAAAAAGAAGTCTAACGTCAAAACGCAGCCTTGTGGTTAAAACGCAACATTTCGAAAACGACTTATTACCTGACTGTTGAACCTACGAGTAGTGTGGAAAAAATCTCTTGGAGGATAACTGGTGTTTCTTTAGCGCCATCTTGCTGGACCCTCAGCCCGCCCAAGTTCAAATCCCCAAGTCAGTTATCATGCCTAAGTCGCTCTCACTGTTTGTTTTACTGCCTTCATGGAAGAATAATGTCGCCACTTCGAAAACAAACAGTCACACGTTCAGAATGCATTTGCTTCTTTTAAATTACGTTTGGATTTTCCGAACCTCTAATACGGCAAGTGTGCTTTTATCCGTAGCCGCCGAGATGGAAATGTGACTCATCGGAAAAGATGATATTTTTAGGAAAATTACCGTCAATTTCGAGCTGCTCTAAAGCCTTTACCTATCTATATGTTCAAAGAACTTTGAGATCTTTTCAGAAAAAAAGACTGATGGATAAGTGGCCGAGTTTTTTGCCTCGTTGGTATTTCTTGCAATTTTTTTCAGAGTTCAAAGGAACTGTCAGTGTCAAAATAACAATGAGATTAGCGGCTACTACGTTGTGCCTAGCAAAGATATTAGAATAAAGCTGAAGTCATGCATGGTTTAAGTCAGGTGAGACTGAAATACTTCCCCACTGTTATCCTTAGAGTAGGAAAAATAAAACTGAACACTAGAAAATGCATCCCTAATCGAGTTCGGTTTATGATAATTCGTGTAAGAAGGTTGTCAAACTAGTTCAGGCTTTCTCTTCTTTAAAGCCACGCTTAGCCTCTAGATTTGAGTAGCAGATTTGGATATCACCCGAAAGTATCGCGCACGAACTAGTCGAACAAGTTTTTGCAAAAAGGAAAGAGTTTACGTTGCCTAGCTGTGTGGTCCCACTAGTCAAATGGTGGTTTTAAAAAAGCCTAACGATTTTTTTATTCCGGCGGTGTTGGGGACCTCATCCGTACCACTGGTATTTCGAGAAATTCAGAACATTTCTACACCCTGGATTTACATTTATAGAATATAATGACCCGCAACATTCTTCTATGCTTTGCTGTGGATTAAGAAGAAAAAATAGAATGCTGCCAAATCACCTGTCCTCAAACTTTGGGTCGAGCTTGACAGTTTCGAAAATAATTTCGAAAATAAAAAGACAAAATTTGGGAGTACTTTAAAGTATACTTGAGATCGATTGAATGACTAGATTGACGACTCTGCTGAAAGATGTAAACATAGCGATTTGCAGAATTTGAATATAAAAGAATGCACCAGTTAACTATGCAGAAAAATAAATGGCGTGTTACAATAAAGAAACCATTTCAAGGGATTATGTTAATTCTCTTTTAATACATTTTAAACAAAACGTGCACAACGATTAAAAGAAGTATTGAAAGATTTTTGAGACGTGTTAAACTCTGATGTTTTTTGGCTGCGTTTGCTTTATGATTCAAGTCCGAATTCAAAGTACTTTAAAATGTATAAAGAATTTGACAGCAACTTATTTGCATTTACTCCATTCGCAGTATTTTATTCACAATTTGTGTTTTTTTAAGCATTGCTCATCACCCTCCTGTTTCCAAAAACCATTTACTTTGATTACTGTTAAGTTGGTTTTAAGGACTTTTCACTTTTTATACTGTTTCGACGATTTCGACGAGCAAAAAGTGGCCACTCTCTAATTGGAGATTTTTGAAAAGTTATTATTGTCTCGAAAAGTTTAGTCACACTCCAGATCCACTCTTTTTGTACACCGCTAGCAGTCTTTAAAGGGGGGCTAAGGTATTTTTCCAAAGCATCAATATTTTAAGAATACTGTGTCGAAATTTCAAGTCGATTTTTAAACCTGTCGGATGCACGTTTTATACCAGATTTTTCAAAGTCGGTGTCCCGCATAACTTCAAAACTACTGCACCAATCCTTTTGAAATTTTGAACATTATTTCTGTACAAAATTAACGAGGTAACGCTGGAGAGTTTTTTTGTTCAAATTTATCAATAATTTTTATTTTAAAATAACAAATAATTTGAAAATGAGCAAAAAATCGCGTTTAACCCTTCAAAGTGTTCCAAAAAGGTGAAAAATTAATATTTCGAAAAACCCTATCTAACGAATGAACGTTGGTTTCAGATGATCCAGCACCAAGTTGTGAGGATCACCGCAATTCTACTTTTTCCCGAGAGACGTCGGAATAATTGCTGCCATTGCCGTGTTTTTCAATATTTGTTCTTGAAAATTGCAAACAAACGTAATTTTTCAAGTGTGATACAATTGGTTTTAATAAAAGATATAAACGGTGTCATCACCCTTAAACACTAGATTTTTATTTTTCAACGCCTTCTCTTGAAACCCTTGAAAAAGGGTGTTTGCAATATTATATTTACTATTTTACTATTTTCAGCAAGTATTTATTTATTATTCAAACAGCCACCATGATCATAATTTTTATGCAATTTCAAAATTTCTGTAATTTGACAAATGTTAGTCATCCAGGCTTAAATTTAACCTTGACTCATTTCCGGAATACGTCTTGTCTGTGTTAAGAAGTCAAGCTGTCTGATATCATGTGGTCATAAAGAGTTTTATTACTTCAACAGCGCAAGGTCAACCGAGCGGCACATTACTAGTTTAGATCGTCTTTATTATGCGGGTACTTGCAATGGAACAACAGTGTTCAGCAGATGAAGTTTATGTCGAACCTCGGCCAGCATGAAAACAAAAAAAGAGCGCCTCTGACAAAAGCGCTAATAAATTAATCATAAAGTCTCTGTAACAAAATGTACTTTCCTCTTTTTTTTCTTTTTAACGTAACCAAGAAATTGAGTGACTAATCGACAGACAGTTTTGTGTGTTTTTTTATCTTCTTTGATTCGACAAATAGATTCAGACAAGCAGCAAATTGGTTCGGTTTGAGCAGATAATTAACTCCGAAAAGTCGAACTTTTGTCGTTTCTTTAACTGTGAACAGATCAACAATAGTGACTGCAACACGGGTAAAAAAAAACAAAGCACGTTTGGTTTTGTGATCAGAGCTAGACTAAGGGAAGAGGCTGCACATTTGATGCAGTTTCATCTCTGAGCAGGCGCACACAACGCTACCAAGCTATCTTGGACAAGATCTGCAATGCAATGCCCCCACAAAATCGTGGACGCGGCAAACTGCAAGCCTGAGTGTTTTTTCTACAAGGGAACCCTCTGCTGTTGCGACGGCTTCCATTTAAGAAACGGATTGGAACTGATTGAACACGCATACCATATTCATAAGATCGAACTCCCAGTGACTCCTTTCTCTTTCCTCGACTCAAGGAACACCTTGAGGGCGAGAAATTTGAAAATGATAGCGAAGTTGAGGCCTTTTGGGAGAGTTAAGACAATGAGTTTTTTTTTCTAAAGGAAAGGAAGTTAGGAAGTTTATATTCAATATTCAATAAAATTCCTTAGTCGTGGTTGTGACCAATACAAAAAACGAAAATGTCAAGTCTACCGATAAGGACCGGTACGATGATTTAATGTCGATCCTGATAATGTGGGAACCCAACTTGTATTGAGTTGTTTGATGACGATGACGAAAAACCTTATGAACCATTCATGTATCGGCACACTGCTTGCCCAACTTCTTAAGGCTGCTGGAGATAACCTGATTAGGTACATTGTCCAAATTATATGTAAAGAATGTGCGAATGAAAGCATGCCTGATGAATGGAACCTTAGAATTGTTTGTTCGATCCATAAGAAAAGAGATCCTTTTAACTGGGCAAATTATAAAGGTTTAGTCTCCTTAACATTTCTGCCGTATTATGTGAACGTCTGAAACAGCTTGGCAACAGCTTGATAGATCCATATCAGTGTGGCTTTAGACCAGGAAAATCTAGCAAAGACCAAATATTCACATTACGGCAGATCTTGGGAAAAAAAAACCCAGGCGCTCCAAATCGGCGCCCAAGACCTTTTCGTCGATTTCAAGGCCGCCTTTGACAGCATCCAGAGAGACAAGCTGTATTAAACCGAAGCCCAAGCTCTCATGATGCTCTATAAAGGTTAGCAAAGACCTCATCGATCTCCTTCTTGATAAACTTCTTCTTCAACACCAAACTTGAAAGAATAGGAATACAAATGCTGTCATCAAGAAAAGACAACCAACACCGACGTCTTGTTCAGAACGTCGTTAAAGACAGCTATAAGGTTGTGGCAGCTAAGGACTCTGTCTTCCTTGGCTCCGCTTTAATTGCACATCACCAGCACCGAGATCAAACGAAGAACTTGCAAATCGCTGATTCTTTGGGCTTGGAAAGCAATTAAGTAGAAAAGCCGTCTTTCGAAGAACTAAAGTATCACACTATAAGAGTCTTATCATCCCGGTCCTGCTATATGGTGAATCATGGACGCTTTGGGTATTTCCGAAAGAAGAACTCTTCCGTGTGATCTATGGTTCCGTCTGCTAAGAGAGTGAGTGGAGGAGAAGATTCAATGACAAACTGGATAAAGGATTAAAGTTCACCGGCTGAGATGGCTCGGTCATGTAGAGCGGATGGACATTAATGCACCGGCCCGAAAAGTCTTCGAATCCATCCCCAGCACAGTGGAGGATGACCGCGACTCAGGCGGCGCAAATATAATTGGACCTAACTGGACTAGTAGGAGTCAACTAGCTAGGGACCAAGCTGGTTCAATTCGGGACTCTAGCAGCCCCTTAAGAAAGTATGTAAGTTTTGTGAATTTATAACAAAATTGCATCTCAATTGGCATACTTTTACTTTCATCACGATTGACGCAAGCTTTAAGAAATGAACTTCAAAAAAATCAAAGTTCGAGAAATAAGTGACAGTAAAGTGACGTTTCCTTCCTGTCGGCTGTCACACACAATTTGTTTGAATGATTGTTGCGGTCTCGGTTGTTGAATCCTTCAATAAATCTTTTTTGAGTTGTTTTATTTGCTTTTCGTCTAGTAGGAGCTCAAAGCGAGTCAAAAGGCATCGGAGCTTATCTTTTTGAAGTGCTAAGATCGCAATCTTTACTGCCACAGGCAACTGGATTAATCTTTTAGACGGAAGCACGAGGAGACAGCTTTAGCTTTGGTGTCTACTAAAAATGTTTGATTCTATCTTGAAATTCTTTATTTTTTATCTTTGGAAATTGAGGAAGAAAAGTACGTCGTGTTTTTTTAATCATATTTGAAGTAGAGAGGTAATGAAAACGCGACCGGCTTAAGCAGAAACAACTTCGTCACATTTTAAAGTATCAAGCCTAGGATCTTAAAAAAATCAAACTTCGACTGGTCATTTCCGAGACTGATTGGTGCAGTCGTATCTGACATCATGACTCTAGAGTTTTGTGAACCTCGGACTCACATTAAGAAAAGACCACATTATAGAGGAATCATTTAAGATTTTTTAAGACCGTATCTGCTGCTGCTCAAGCTTATTACAAGTTGCTTCCAACAATGTCAAGTCGGAAGCCATGAACGCTGACCTGAAGAAAGTCAATGGAGATAACAGTGTCAGACTGACTGTGGATTACGTAAAAGACCAGCAGAGACACACCGCATAGTGGTGTAATTTCACCCTTACTTTGGATCCTAGTGGCCAACAAAGTTCTGACAAACCTAAAAGTCGAGGGCATAAATGATCTACCAAAAGTTAATGGAACAACATTGAAACTTGACTGGAAGCTTGCATGGAAAAGAATCAATAAATATAGTGTGGACAAGGCAATCTGTGTCAGTAATTAGATTATGCTTGACCTCCCGAAAAATCTCCGAGTATCTGAAGAGCACAGTAGCTAAGGGAGTCATTCGACGATAGAGATAATCGCGAGGATTATAACGCTATACCTTTTAATAAGTTAATCAAAAAGTTCTCCACCTTTGTCCCAAGTAGAAAGGATTGGGAATCAAGCTTCCTATTTGAAGAACATGGTGTTCGAATCTTCACGGACGGATCAAAGATGGAAAAAGGAACTGGTGCTGAAGTCTTCTGTAATACGTTGCACATCAATAACTCGTACAGACTGAATGAAGTGTCTTTGACGCTGAAATCTTCACCATCGAAATAGTTGCTCCGACAGTACTAACAGTGAACTTGGCTCTTTCAATAGTGAACATCTTTGTGGACAGCCAAGCGGCAATGAAAGCACTGAACGCTATCAGTACTGCTTATAAAACAAGCTTTGTAAGTGACAGTGTTACTCATAGAGTAATACCCATCTTGTCACAGTCATCATTAAGCGTGGTGTTAGTTGTTAGTAAACATAATAATAACAGGGATAGCCTAACACCATACACAAATCCACATAAAAAAGAAATGCAAAAATATAATTGGTTAGTAACTTCAAATGACATGCATGTTAAGAATATATACGTCCAAAAAGTTTACGCTTGAGGGTCAGTTTACTAGAAAGAACATCGAACATGTGACAGTTAGTATTAGCTTGTATTGACATCTGCTTTAGGGGATCATTGCAGCCGTAGTTCGTACGGTGGTATTTAATGTCAAAAATGTTAGTTGATCGGGAATTAATTGACTTAACACTTAAATTAACTAGGGTAAGAAGTGCTGATAAGTCAATATTACCGGCTATAAGCTGATGCAAAAACACAATATCACAGACTTCGTGACGTTTTTGCAAAGAATCAATGCCGATAAGAAGAAAACGGTCCTTATAAGGTGGAAGGCGAAGAGGATCAGTCCATGATAAATGTCGAAGTGCAAAACGAACAAATTTGCGTTGTACAGACTCGATACGGTCAATATGTGTCAGGTAATACGGTGACCACACATTGGAAGCGAATTCAAGCTGTGGTTAATGGACATTTAAATTCTTTACTCCAGCGCTTAATGAAACCGAGGAGGGAGTTACTTTTGTTGACAATTTGCTCAATATGAGTTAAGAAGTCAAGATTTTGAGCGAATTGTACACCTAAGTCCCTTGTCAGGTTAACTTTGACCAGCGCAGAACTATTTAAGATGTACGTATAGGTCAGAGGATTACGCTTTCTAGAAAAGGACATGTTAAAACATTTTGAGATGTTTAATGATAGGCTATTGTTGGAGCACCATTTTGCGAAAGAATTAAGGTCATCCTGTAGAGCTAAACAGTCTGAAAGATTGTTAATTCCGTTAAATATTTTTATGTCGTCGGCATAAATTAGAACTCTAGAGTTCTTGAGCACACTTTCAATATCGTTAATAGATATAATGAATAACAGAGGACCTAGATGGCTACCCTGAGGCACACCTGAGGTAGCGTAAATTGATTTAGAGGTTGATCCCCTAAACAAGACTTGATAGGTTCGTCCGTCAAGATACGAGCAAATCCATTCCACAAAGGATGCAGGGAATCCAAGGGCTTTGATTTTAAAAGCTATTAGCTTATGGGAAAGCTTATCAAAGCTTTACTGAAGTCAGGGTAAATGCAATCGACTTGACCCCCTTCTTCTAATGCTTTATTAGTAAAAGAAGTAAACTCCAGCAAGTTAGTCACAGTGGATTTGTTTTTTAAAAAACCATGCTGTTTGAGGAAAGGCTTGTAACTAAAGTAAAAACTGTCAAAAATGATAGCCTCAAAGAGTTTAGGCAAACAAGATAGCTAAGCTATAGGTCTATAATTAGTAACGTCATCCCGGCAACCTTTTTTGTGTACCGGAATTATGAAACCATTTTTCCATAACTTTGGGAAAACTCTATGGTGAATTGTTGCCTGGAATATGAAAGCAAAGAAAATTATTGGAGGTATTCCATCAGGTCCGCAAGTGGTGTCATTGGCAAGTCGAGCGAGATGGTAATTCACGTCATCAGAGGTTATTGATATTGGATTCATGGAACTGGGGCAAAAGCATTCGAGGTGGTTGAACTCTATTGGGTTGGGTGTAAAATTGTCAGAATCATACGCTGAATTGAAAAAAGATGAAAAAAAGTTGCAAATATCTTCTGGCTTTTTGCTGGAACAATTCAAGTATGAAAGTGTTGAAGGAGAGCCATCAGATTTTTTTTGCTGTTAATGAACTTCCAAAATAATGTAGGGTCAGTTAGAAGGGATATACTCATTCTTTCAGTATATTTATCGTAAAGATGAACTGAAAGTAACTGAAATTCCCTATGAATGGATAGGTAATGATCGTGATCATCGGATTTATTGCTTGAAAGATACTTCTTCCATGCTTTATTTCGTCTATTTCGAAGACTACGTAGTTGGTGATTATACCATGGAGCAGTTGATGGCGATCCCTTACGAGTCCGCTTTAGAGGAACAGATGAGACGATACAATCAAACATGTGTAAATAAAATTGTTCAACCATTTGGTCAACTGTTCCCTTCAAAATATTGTCAAAGTCAATCTTAGAAATTAATTCATTCAAAAGGATACCAAAAAATCGAAAGCATTCGGCAGCTGCGTTGCTGTTCTTAATGATCTGGGCGAATGCCACAATGAAAAGGCGAATGAACTTGCCAAGAACGGATCATTGCTGGAGCTGCAAAAGATGAAAAGAGTACCACACATACGATTGTATCTCGAGAACGTAGCAATAGAGTATGAAACTCCAAAGACGAGTTTCTCATCGGTGAAGATGATTAAATTTTTTATGGCAAAGGATGTAAGGTCGCGGTTTCCGTTGTGGTTCTTGCTGCGAAATTTGACACTTCTCTTTGTAGCAGCTGGTGTCGAGGAATATAATACTCCAGGATCCTTTAAATAATTTAAAACAACTGTAAGACTGCGGTTCAACAGTTTTGCAATTTTTTTGCAGAGAAACTTGACGCATTTTTCGAATGTTTTGGATCTCCGTTTGGTTAAACATCGTTCCAGAACCAATTTTTAATCCTAAACCATGCTTGAAGTTATTTAGGGACAGAAACACGGAACAAACTATCAAGAAACAACAAAATCAAGTGGGTGCCGAGGCCAGTAATGGCGGAGTGTATTAACGAGGATCTTTTTCACTAGATATTTGAAAATGGAAAATCTAACGTGTCACATAAGACATCATACCTGATTTCAGTTTAAATCCTCTCGGGTTACTCCTCTGGTTTTACTCCCCAGCTGCAATTTCACTTGCACTCTCTTCCCACTCTCAGTAAACACACTTTTCCACTGCAATTTTCCATAAAATAAATTAAATTTTCTCGATTCTCTTTCACACACTTTCTTCTTCGTTATGTTAGAATCTTCTTGCACCAGAGTAGAAAACTTAGTTCACTTTCTGGACATCAAAATAATAAAAAATAAATAAAATAAAGGGAACTCGAATGTGGCCACCTCCACGCCGCTGCAATTCATCTGCGAATCAAAAGATAAGAAAAATTAGATTCCAATTCGTTTGCTTAGATTCCGTGTCCAAGACCAACAACAACCACAGCTCCTCCAGTGGGCTGCAAAAAGATCCATTTTCATCACATCAGCCCGTTCCAGCAGATACAGAGAAAAGAGAGCCTTTGGGCTCCTGGTTAGGAAAACATAGGATATGCCCAGAGCTAGAGCAGAAAGAAAAACAATTTTGGGAAAATCATTTAAATTTTATGATTGAAAGTCATTGCAGAGCGACAGGGCGATAGCCTCTCTCCTGGATGCTGTGAAGGTTGAGAAAAATCAATGAACCGCAATGGGGAGGTCGTTTGAGATGTTCCTTTACTTTTTTCTTGGAGGAACTCGCTCTCTCTCCTCAACAAAGGATAAAAGTAGTGGCATATTTTTTCATTGGAAAATTATCGGGAAATTCTGAATGAAAAGTACAAAGAACAATGCCCAAACGGCGGTGACGATAAGGAGCAGGCAATCGTTGGTGATTAGTTGTTGTTGTTGGATCTTGGAGGGATGCTGAAGCTATGGAGAAGTTGATGGTGGCCACTCACACGCACGCGTTTTGGACTTCTTCTTTTTTTTTAAAACACTTTTCGCATCCGTTTTTTGTTTTGTTTTTCGAACGGAATTAAATTTTTTGTTTGTAGTTTTTTTTGTTTGTTAATTAGACACCCGACGACATTTCGCGCGACTCGGTAACGACAGTGAGCGGCGACAACGACACAACGCACAGCCAAGCTACTCCGACTTCCGAAAAAACCAATCTCGTTCTGGTCGCCTTCGTTTGATTGGGCTGTGGTCGTTCCCCTGGTTGACGGATGGTTGTGTGTTTCAGTTTCTCGGGTTGTTCGCTGAAAAATAGAAACGAAACCGAACATTTTGTTGGTGTTTTATTTTCGATTTGCAATTGTCAAAACAAATTGCGAGTGAGACTCGATATTATTGTATGGAGTAAGGCTGCCGTTTCATTGATGGTGTTTGTTAAATTTTAAATTGGGTTTTGCAATAAGTTCTGTGGTTTTCTTGTTGGAGGTTGCATTTATCGCTTCAGAAGAACTCTTTCTGTAAAACCGAGAAGAGAGGATTATTTCTTAACATTGTAACGAGAATTCATTTTAATCGGACGTATTTTGAGTTGATTGATTTGTAATTTTTTTGTAAGCGACAGAAGCTCAACGGGAAATTTGTAGCATGTATGGAGATTCGGCAATTAGCACTGACACTTGCCAACGCTAGCTTACAGACTTTCAGACCTTGCTGATGCTGCTCGCTCTGAACATCGACCCAACACAGACGACGATCAAATCTTAGCTGCAGTTGGCGTCGATAGACATTTGACGACACAAGAGATTGGTCAGCGGCTTAACATTGCCCATACAACCGTTTCACAGAGATTAAAGTGGCTTGGAATGTTGGAAAAGTGGCTTTGAATGTTTGGGTTCCTGACGAACTCAGAGAAAGACACATTATGTATCGCATAACGATCTGTGAGTCTTTGTTGAGGTGGAGCTCGCTCGAGAATTTTTTTAAAAGAGTGGTTACGAGAAATGGTTAGCTTACAACAAGATATGATGAAAAGAGGTTATGGTGACTACCCGGTGAAACACCCCATGTTTTATGGATTTTTATTATAATTCACGGACTAACAGATCTGCCTACGAGGAAGAGCGAAAGGAGGAGTATAACTGCGAACTCTAAGAGCTGCACAACAGTAGTGATTCGGTCTTGTAGAGCGAATGGACAGCTAAGGTTAGATAAAAATTGTCTTCAAGTCCTAGCTACTAGGCTCACAACAAAATGGAAAGATGGGATGCCTCGAAGTAGAGGAATCAAATAATTATAACTGTCCTCAAAATCGTCCACATAGTCATATCAACTTTTTTTGGCCTACATTTGAAAAGTATCAAAAACTCCGTAAGCTCGCCTTTCATTTTTGTAAAGAAAACTTCTCTACCAAAGGTTAAAATACTCCATCACTGTGATATAAACGATTTTATACGCAATTAAAAAGATTTAAGACTCAAAAACTTTCATTCCAACTGTACCTCTGACATTTTTGTTTATTCTTATCTTTCAGATGACAGCAGACAACTTTTGTTTTGACGTTTTCTCAGTTCATTTCTTGAAAAACAGAGAATTTGTGAATTTTTGCTTGGAAATAAATAATAATGAGTTTCGCGGCTCCAAAGACGCCCGTTTCTCAGATCATCCACAACAAGGATAATCAGGATGAACCGAAGAAGAAAACCCGCGAGGATTGGCGGAAGGCCAAAGAACTCGAGGAAGCACGAAAAGCAGGAACTGCTCCAGCCGCCGTCGACGAGGAAGGCCGAGACATTAATCCTCACATTCCGCAGTACATCTCCAGTGCTCCATGGTATTACGGAGCTTCAGGTCCGACCTTGAAACATCAACGTCCCCAGAAAGATGAAGAAGAGACCACAGTACAAACGAAACTGGTTCTAAAAGGTCTAGATGCAACGAAGCTCGTGACCAAATTTCGTAAGGGCGCCTGCGAAAATTGTGGCGCCATCACTCACAAAAAGAAGGATTGCTTGGAACGGCCGCGAAAGTATGGAGCGAAGTACTCAGAATCTCTCGTGGTGCACGATGAGCACATTGTGGACAGTAATGCGATAGACTATGACGAAAAGCGAGACCGATGGAGCGCCTATGATCCAGCATCACACAAAGACATTGTTGATGAATTCGAGAAAGTCGAAGAGGCGAAACGACAACTGAAAGCCGAGAAACTCAAGAACAATCCCGACGCCGAACTGTCGGATGAGGAGAGCGACGAGGACAAGTATGTAGATGAGGTGGACATGCCTGGAACCAAGGTGGACTCCAAACAGCGAATCACAGTGAGAAATCTTCGTATTCGAGAAGATACTGCAAAATACCTGAGGAATTTGGATCCCAATTCGGCGTACTATGATCCAAAGACCAGGTCGATGAGGGACAATCCAAATCCACAGCTGAAACCAGACGAAGTGGAGTTTGCGGGAGAGAACACGGTCCGCTACAGTGGCGACACATGCAAGCATTCCACGGCACAACTATTCGCATGGGAAGCGCACAGAAAAGGTGTCGATGTGCACCTTCTGGCCGAGCCAACAAAATTGGAACTTCTGCAGAAAGATTACAACTTGAAGAAGGAGGAATTCAAGTCGCAGACCAAAGATCACATCCTCGAGAAGTATGGCGGCGAGGAGCATTTGCAGGTGCCACCAAAATCGCTCCTGCTGGCCCAGAACGAGAACTACATCGAGTACTCGAGGAGCGGCAAGATTGTGAAGGGAATCGAAAAGACAAAAGCTTGCAGTGCATACGAAGAGGACGTATTTCCCAACAATCACAAGTCCGTATGGGGCTCTTTCTGGCACAGTGGCCGTTGGGGATACAAGTGCTGTCGTTCGTTTATCAAGAATTCGTACTGTGTGAGCGTCAAGGAGCCTGATCCCACAGATGCGGCAGCACCTCATCGCCAGACGCAGCAGCAGCAGCAGCAGCTAGTAGTTGAACCCATAACGGAAGAGAATGACTCTGGACACGAGGAAATGGATAGTCCCAAAAAGTCTTCGTCGAAAAAGGCGAAAAAGGAGAAGAAAAAGAAAAACAAACGCAAGCAACGTGACACAGACAAGAGCGATGAAAAGAAAGACGAAAAAATCGAGCTGGACGATCGGAAACGGCCGTACAACAGTATGTATGACGTGAAAGCTCCCACCGAAGAGGAAATCGAAGAGTTTATGATGAAGAGACCGAGAGCCGATGACCCGATGTTGCAATTTATGAACAATTGAAAAGACAAATAAAATGTTCGATGTCAAATGGAAAAATTGTCTTTTTCTATATTTTTTCTTTATTCATAGAGGGTGATCTTAATTTACTGACAACGGGTGGAAACCTTGCGTCTTCCTCGTGCTGCAGTTGTCGGTATCCTAAAACTTACGACCAGGAAAGGCGAAGGAAAATCCGCTTATTAAGTTGCATAGGAAAAATCCTCGAAAAGATTATTAATTAAATATATTACTAAACAAGGTTTCGGAAAGAGATGTCCAAAGTGTTAGTCTTGTTAGATATCGAAAAAGCACTTGATACGATTTGACACAAGGCACTGTTGCATAAAATCCGCGAATTAAGAATTGCCCTTAAAACACTCAGTTACACAATATAAGCATCTGGAAACTGGACTTCCAAAATTGCTTTCAAACTCATTGAAACTTCAGGCTGACTATCTAGTCAAACTAGGTCTGGACTTAAGGCTGGCCAAACTAAAAATTCCATATTCTTGAAATCACTTCATTGCAGTCCGTGCTAATGAAAGTTTTCTTTTTGAAAAATTACATCATTGTCGACAGTAATCGCTGTTTGAAGAAGAAAGTGTTCCTCCAACACTTCTTCGTATTTCTTTGCGTCAATTCTTCAAGAAAATCTTTCTTTAGATTGCTGGTGAAAGTTTCTCAAACCATAACACGTCCTCCTCCTAAAATCGTAGATCTTGCCAACAGTATTTGAAGTCGTCGGGGCCATCTCATTACTGAAGCTTACATGCAACATTCACCGTGTTGGTCATGTTTTTCCAGCAAATTCAAAACGTCGTCTTAATGCAATTTTCTGAAGAACTTTAGGTTTTTCAAATTATCCGAAGCTGCTGGCCATTTTCTTACGAGGCTAGCATCGCAGTCCAAATTAAAACGTCGAACCATTTGGGATGAATCTGTGAGCATCAACATGAGCAACATCTTGAGAGCGATTTGTTTCATTATCTATGCAGGAAGTTTGTTCTGTTTTTTTTTACCAGTAGTTTCGCTTTACAACTTAGCATGCCGTCGAATAGTTGTCTGGGTTCATGCTTTATCACTGTTCAACTTTGGGAATTTTTAGAAAAACATTATCTAAATGTTCCGAAGCATTTGGCAATATTTTGGGAATGAAACATTCAAAAATATTCATTACTGATTCAAAGAGAAGTTTAAATTTTCGTTTGAGTCTTAAATTTTTCACAGGACTGTATTGTTGAAGTTCGTAGTGAACAATCGTTTGAAAGACTGGCTTATTTACAAACTAATCAGATATGAGTTTCCCCATCACAGTGATAATCGTATCTATGATACCCGAGAAGAAATTCGTTGTATCAGATAGAAAGTACAAGACTGAAAAAAATGTTGATGCCATTAATGTTCTGCTACAAGGCACAGTATCCGCTTATTCAGCTTATTACAAGCGATGCTTAATTCTAACTTACTATATAACTATTTGGGGAATGAGAGAGGTGAAAGGAAAGGATATTTTTAAGGGTGGATCTGTTGAGATGGAAATTAAAAATGTCCTTCGTGGCATTGGCCTTTCGCAACATTCGAGACATAGGTTCATGAGAACCGTAATTGCTGCGGTGTGGGTCAAGGCGGAAGAGTTGGGCTGATCTGAGGTTACGTGGGTTGGTAGATAAAGAGATAGATTGGAGCAGCGTGGGACAGTCAATCAAACCGGATAAGAGTTGGTGAATGAAGACGATGTCGGCAATGTCACGGCGTTGCTCCAGGGACTGTAGGTTGATGAGTTGCAAGCGATGTGTATGTGGTGGAAGGTTTAAGCTGTCTGTCCATTGAAGACCACGAAGTGCGAAGCGAAGAAAACGGCGCTGAACAGCCTCGATTCGGCGGATATGGGTTTCATAGAAAGGGGACTAGACTTGGGAAGCATATTCAAGTAGAGGTCTAACGAAAGTAATGTAAAGGGCTTTCGTGACGTAGGGATTAGAGAACTCTTTGGACCATCGCTTAACGTAGCCAAGGGCGGAATTAGCCCGACTGATGATGGAGTCCATGTGTGTGCGAAAGTTGAGTTCTCTATCACAGACAACACCCAGATCGCGGAGAGAAGAGACTAACGGAACAGGTTGATTCAAGATGAGGTAGGTCCTGGAAGGCTGTGGTAGACGTTTTCGTGTGTATGCTTACGGTTCAAAAATTTGCGAAATTAAAAACGAACTCCAACTGAAGTTTGATACCCTCGAAAAATTCTGTGAGGATTGGAAACTTAAAATAAACCATTCTAAATGCGAAACCATACTGTTCCGCACCCCAGTAGAAGAGGGCAATTCAGACTTGCGACGGAATTGGAGAAATTCGGTTATAACGCCTTCAAATGGCCTTCGAATCGAATCAAAAACTGTTGTGAGGTATTTGAGAGTTTACTTAGATAAATTCCTATATTATAATGATCATGTTAATATCCAATTAAAAAAAGCAAGAGCAGCATTTATGTCGCTGAAGAAACTTTTTTATTCCAACTATTTGAGATCAGATGTGAAGGTCATTTGCTACCAAGCTTTTGTGCGTCCAATTTTGACTAATGCGAGTCCAGTGTGGTGGAACATAAGCCCATCTTATATGGAGAAGCACAGAATTTTTGAGAGGAAATGTCTACGAGCATGCACGGGAATGTACAGAAGCATTACGTCACCAACAAAAGACTATTGGATGCTTCCGGCGTGTCTACAATTGACAATGTCATTCTAGACCTTGCGAGGATTCATTTCGCGCGGTCGAGTTATGTTATTGAGAATGAATTCATATCGGGTTTATTTTATCCTAACCCTGGGTATTTTAGAAATTCATTGATAAGTGGACATACTACTGTGTCCAAAAAATAAGGTTGCATATGAATTTAAACTGCGCGCGTCGAAGGATTTGGAAATTTTTCTTTCTTTTTTGGTTGGTAGTACTGTCAGTGACATCTAGGTGAAATTTCATGTCAAAATATATTCAAAGTGTTTGAGATACGCATCGTTTTGTGAGCTGCAAAAAGTGAGTTCTCGTTTTTTGCGATGTCGAAATTTATTGAGCAAAGAATTTGCATTAAATTTTGTTTGCGGAATCAATTTTCTGCTGCGGATACGTTGAGAATGGTGCAGAAAGCCTTTGATGATGAGGCTATGTCTAAAAAAAATGTTTACAAGTGGTATAGTGATTTCCAAGCCGGCCGTGAACGTGTCGAAGACGAAGAGCGTTCTGGGCGACCATCAACCTCAACCGATGAAGCTCACGTCCAACAAATCAAAGATTTGGTGTTGAAAAACCATCGATTAACGATTAGAGACCTTGCTGATGAAGTTGGCTTATCGAAAGGCTCAGTCAATACCATTTTGAAGGATGCTTTGGGCCTCAAGCGCGTCAAATCTCGACTGGTACCGAAAACATTGAATTTTTTGGATAAAAGGCGTCGCGTTGAAGTGTGTGAAACAATGCTTTCCGACTACCAGGATGTCATGAAATGCATTATAACTGGCGATGAGATTTGGATCTATGCTTACGACCTCGAAACAACAGATCAATCGAGCGAATATCGTGCCAAAGGAGAGCCGAGACCAAAAAAACCGCGCCAAAGTCGCTCAAAAATCAAGGTCATGTTGACTGTTTTCTTCGATTGTTGTGCTTTATGAATTCCTTCCAATCGGCCAAACAGTCAACAAGCAATATTATTTGAATGTTATGCGTCGTTCGCGTAACGCTATCCGCCTAAAAAGGCCGGAATTGTGGAAAGACAATTCTTTGTTTTTACACCACGATAATGCACCATCCCATACCGCACTCGTAATTCGTGATCATTTCGCCAAAAACTCAACCAATATCGTTCCGCAACCACCGTATTCACTTGATCTGGCGCCGTGCGACTTCTGGCTGTTCAACAAGCTCAAAAGACCGCTCCGGGGACACCGTTTTGATACGACAGAGGAGATTCAAGCCGCAGCGAAGACGGAACTGAAGGCCATCCCGGAAAGTGACTACAACCAGTGTTTCAAAGATTGGAAAATCCGTTGGCATAAGTGCATTGCATCGGGAGGGTATTACTTTGAAGGGGATGAAATTGATTTGGAAGAATAATTAAAGAATTTTCAAAATAAATACAGTGTCACCTTATTTTTTGGACACAGTAGTATACCACCTGAAGCATTTCTTTATCTGGATGCATATGGCTATCTTTCAGACTCGAGTAATGTCCCTATCATATATCATGCTGCTAGAAGAGCAACAGATAAACGAATCCTCCATGTGCCTGTACACTCAAGCGATGAAAGCAATATTTGGAAATACTTATAATAAATTATAAAAATCACAAAACAAAATATGTTCTAGTAATTTAGTCTTAGTAATTATTTTAAAATTATATGTAATGAGAGCCAATTTTTAGTTGGCCATTTACGAATATGTAAATTTAATGAGTTAGCGTTTATCTTGATTCTCGTTTAGAAAATTGTTAAAATTATGGTGGAAATAAACAAGTTTGAAAAAAAAAATCGTTTGAAAGACTGGCTTCGACGCTGCCGGCTTCTTCCGTTCAGATTCAACGGATTTCAAAACACTCGCAACATTGCTCCACATTTCCTACAGCTAACTGAAATTTAAAATTAAAACTCAACATTATAGTATTTTTATATATATATATATTTCTCTTCTGTAATATATTCATTTCGTGTTTCTTCAGCTTTTTTTTTTGTTTATTTGTTTTTGTTTTTTAATAAAATATTCTCACAATTCATGTCACAATGTTGCAAACAATTAATTGAACATTTCTTCTAAAAACTAAATTTTAATTTAGTGATTTATGTGTTTTGTTTCTTTTATTTCTCCATTCCATTGTCGTTGCGTACAGACTCCTTGAAAATAGGTACCCATCGTTATTCTACAATTTACATTAGTTAATTATTATTCTTTCACGTTTCATTATAAACGGATGAACGAAGATATCATCAAAGCACACGCACACTCCGGACGGCGGACATGCGAATGATTATAAATTTAGTTAATTGATTTCTATTTTAAAAGAAGATTATCCTATACAGTAGCAACAACTACTTGCACGCGTTTAAAAGTACTCATCCTCGGCATTTTTTTTCTTTTTTTTACAAAATTATAACATTCCTTGTACAGAGTTTGTAACTTTTCTTTTTAAAGTCTACATGCTTTTCATTTATTTCTAAGGTTTATTTATTTTTATCATACTAATTTTATTCTTTCTTTGGAAAAGTTTCTCTCAATAACAAAGATTTTGTTAAATATTTATAGTTTATTTTCTTAATAATTATTTTACAAAAAAAAAAAAAAAACATCACGATGAGCTGTTTGGTTTTGCAAAGCAAAACAAATATTTTTCTTGTGTAAAATGTTTTTAAATAATATTTTTTTAACTAAAAACACATTTTAAAAAAATATATTCTTCATTTTAAAAAAAAATCAAATCATGTTTAGTGTTCTTTTGTTTTGTTGAAATGTGTGATGATTTATTATTGGAAAGAAAAATTAAACTAAACATCTTTAAAGCTCAAAGCACTCACAAGTATGATTTTTTTAGATTTAGCAAGAGAACAATTTAACATTAACATTTCTTTATGCATTATTTCGGAAATAGTCCTTTTTATTTTTAATATTTAAAAATTAACATAAATAACTTAAAATCTACAATGAATTTGTAAAAGAAAAATAAACAGTTTCTTTTGAAAAAAAATAAAAATGTGAAATGGCGGCAGGGCAAGATTTCCTGTTTTGTTTTTCACTCACTTCACAAAATGAAGTGAGTATTTAAGAAGCTAAAAAAATGTGTATATAAAATAAATTCATTTAGTTTAGTTGTGTATGTTTTGCCTTATGATTTACAATGGAAATTATGAAAGTATTTATTTATTTTCAATATAGGCTTTTTAAAGGTGATTTTCTTTCCGAATTGTACATTATTTCAATTAAAATATATAAAATAAAAATTAAATAATAACAATGTAAGCGCAAAAAAACAAGTTGCAGGTGTAATTTTCTTTTTTTTTCATTTTTAAACCAATTAACAAGTAAAAATTTGAAATAACTAAAAATACTACAGCTGCGCAGATGAATCGGATCGCATTAGGGGTGCAAGTGGACTTGATGATTTGCGACCACATTCTATCTCGTACTGGACATCCAACGAAACTCCTGCAAGCATAAAAAATAACCAATATAGGGAGACATTTTCGATGAAGGAAATAATTAATAAAATATATCAATTAAATATATATAAGTAGGTGTTTTTTTTTTAGAGGTTTGATTATTATACTGTGCAAACTTATTTTGAAAACCATAGTTCGGTTTGTCGAAATTATCGTGCGCTTCGTTCATTTCACGGTCGACATAATCGTCCATTTGAGCAAGTTATTCGGAACACAATGATTCGTTTTCGAACCACGTAAACTCTAGTGAATAATACGCATCCCCAAAGCGACAAACATTACGAACAGAAGGAGTTATTGCCTTTGTGGAACGCAGTGTTATAGAGAATCTGAATCAGTCGATTCGCCATCGTACACAGCAATTGGAGCTATGAGCCAGCAAAATTGCCGAATTAGGAGTGGAGAAATGTTAAGGTATAACATCACAGATTCGTGGAGGCCAGCTTCTCAGGTTCATTACGCGAAATTATTATTACTCTCTTTGGGGGTATGTGAAGTCATTAGTCTGTGTCCATAAACCGGAGACGTTGGACAATTTGAAAGTCAAGATTCATAGTGTTATTGCTGATATACGGCCCCAGTTGCTTGATATAACTATGACATGAGTTATTCCAGTGGTGTACACCAACCTGTTTTTTTTTTTTTTTTGGGAAGTCTTCAGTAACTCGCCGCCCATAAATGGGAGTTGTATTACAGTTTCGGGCGAATGTAAGCTTTGTATATGGCAGCCAGATCAGATGGAGTAAAGTATTTCTTCCACTCTATTCAAAGAGCCCCTTGATAAGATGCAAAACAAGCAAAAAACATCTTAGGCGTTTGACATGGTCAATCATAACACATTGTTAAGCAAACTCTATAAAGCTGGAGATAAGCCTGTAATCTACGATTTGCTTACGTCATACCTACGTGAAAGGTCTCAAATGGTTTAATTGGACAACATTTATAGTCAGGATTTTGCGGATGATAAGGAAAGATTTGTTCGAGCCCGTGATAAAACTGCAAAGGGATTTACAAATTTTAAGGCAGCGGTTTGCAAAGCATGAACTCCTGAAAAACCAAGATCATGGTTTGCTGTCTTTCAAATATAGAACTGATCGATTGTGGAGACCACTGTCACCACTCTGCTGCATGTGAAAAATAAAGCATGAGCTTGCACACTTTTGGGAGAAAAAAATTTATAACAGATTCCCCCTGTTCTTCGACCTGAATCAAAATTGTATCCGTCGAAAACTGTTAATATTTAGGGGTTTTGATCGTTAAGAGCCTGAATTGGAAGGCACATGAAGCAGATTTAAAAAATATATAATGTCGTTCACTCGGAACATTATGTTTTTTAAAGCCATTCTGTTCAAAAAATCTATTACTAATGATATATCATGGACTCGTTCACTCGAAACTGCCATACAGCAGAGTATAAAGTTTGAAATTTTCTACATCAACAATGGTTTCCTTTCTACGATCAGAAGCTCTTATGTGTACAGTTTAAGTGTCAATTTTTAGGCTCTTGTTAATGTACTAGCATCAAAAAAGACTCACTGTTCAAATTTATTTTCCCATCATGTTGTTTAGCAAAGTTACAAACTATTGTTTCTATCAAATTTGTAACATTTTCTCGATCAGTTTGCTCTGCATCTTATTTGTGAAAAGCCTGAAGAACTTAATCCCGCAATCAACTGTCAGTGACGACGATTTTCCATCAAACAAGAATCTATTTTATTAATGTTTTTTTGTTTTCAGTACTTACTTTTCTTTTCACTAGCCAGTCTGCTTAATGTTATGTCTGTGCGGCTTTCGGG
The DNA here is from genome assembly GCA_963555765.1 of Orthonevra nobilis. NCBI lineage: Eukaryota > Metazoa > Arthropoda > Insecta > Diptera > Syrphidae > Orthonevra > Orthonevra nobilis. The sequence goes on from OY743225.1 coordinate 115,926,869, forward strand.
TATGAACACGGCCACCAGAATGGCACATATTACCATGAATGCACCAAAAACAAATGGTGGACCCGGCACTATTTGTGCGTATGTGTCTGGATGTAATGTTTCATTTCGAACGCCATCGTCTCCATTATGAGCTATACTATTGTGTTCGTCATTTAAATCGACATTAAACAGATAAAAGATGACACCGAACATAGCCGGACCGAGGCCATTGCAAAGGCCACGCATTCCAGTCACCATTCCTTGGACGGCACCTAAATTATTGAACCAATAGTTAATAGTCCTCAGAAGGTATGATTTTCAATTTCAAAGCTTACCTTGTCTGTCTGCGTTTGAATGAATGGACACGAACACACTTATCGCAGGATATGTTACTGAGCCCAAGGCAGCTAAAACACCCGCCGCCCACATCATCCTTAAGGAAATTGCAAATTACAAAGTTTCGATTAAAATTTAAGGTCTAACGAGACTTACCATGTTTGACTGCCAAAGCCGTACCACAGCAATTGCATCATTTCAAAGATAAGTCCTAGAACTATTGTACGCTTCGCACCAAGAACCCTTTGGAATGGGAGGATGTCACAATATAGAAAGTTTCGAAGACAGATATTTTAAAAAATTGTTTAATTTATACTTACTGCATTAGAACGCCTAACGTCACTTGAACAATTATACTTAGAATTCCCACCAAGGCTATAAATATCGATACCTCTATTGAGTTGAAGCCCATCTTCAACTTCAAGTAAACAAATATGCATGAATACTGCCCAGCCTCGGGGAGATAGGAAAGCAACACGGTAACGCATTGCATCAGAATTGTGTGATCTGTGCCAACCTTTCGAAGGCCCTGCAAGTTAAAATAAACATAATTAGTAACCTAGTTTTAGAAATGAAATAATCGATTTTGGAATTTCGGGAGCAGACGCTATTCGTCGCATCAAAGGTAGCACATTTGAGTATTCCAATAAATTTTCTTTATTGTAAAGTCACACCATTTTATTTTTGCACATTTCTTTTTCTAATAATTTTCTTACCTATAAAACATTTTATTTTTCTAAAAATTTGATTGTATTGAAATTTAGGTTTTGGTTCCTTGCCTATTCAACGACTGCTGACTGCGGCCCATACACTAGTGGGAAGGGAACCAATTGCCACGTTTTTATTTGTTTTTTTTTTTGCTAAAGGCAATCTTGCTTTCCTCCGTTCGAAATCGACCTACTACACAACCTTACTGACCAACAACACCACGCTTACCATTGGCATTGGTAATTAGAAAAAATAAAGTATATCAATAACAATGCGGTGGTAGGTCTCGTTATGTTTCTGTTCATTAAAGGAGCTTCAGCAAGGCTTTTAAGAGCTGGCTTGAAGAGGACAGAAAAGCTTCATATTTCGTTGTGTAGGAGGGCTTCCTCGGACAAAGACTTCCTCTGAACTGTCCTCTCCGGTTTTCTCTCTCTTTACGTACACTAATCGCAGGTCAGCTGATGAAATTTTTTTTTATATTGATCTAGATCAAGATGTTTCGAATGCAGATACTATCCCTGCCTTTCCCTTGTTTTGGTTTAGATAATTTGTTTATTCTCTTTTTATAGAATTGTCTAAAGTATAAAGAGCAGAAAATTGTGTATCAGAAAATTCAACACTGTTCAATGTTGTTCTTGCCTCTTTAATGGAAACCCATGGAGCGCATGTTCTATTATTCGAATCGTCTACGCCACCTTATTCATTAGTTTCGGTTTTCTGAGCTACTGAATCGATAGTTTCGTCATAACATATTTCCTGTTTCAGATCCTTCTGTTTCTGCCAGAGGTTGAATATAAATATCTTTAACTTCGGCTTCTTCTGTTGATGACAACAGAACATAATAGTTTTTTTTTTAAAAGAAGTCGCAGTAACATTTCGACAAGCTTTGTCAGTCATCCTCTTGACTTGCAATACAACATGTTATCCAACATGTTCCTCATTACTTCTTTTCGATTGAGTACTTGAATTTTTTAATGATTCCTTGATCTTTGTGTTATTTTGATGTTGGTTATTGGATTTCTTCTGTGGATTATAATCATGTGCCGTACAGATATCTACCCATTTTCTTAGCAATATTTACGAGCCAGTGATCACGAGAAGTAATCCATGCTTTTGTATTTGCTTCATATTTTTCAAACGATTTACATCTTGAAAAACAGCGAGCTTTTTTTAACTTCCTCGATAACTAATGGTGAGACTTTTTGTGTAAAAATATTCAAACGTTCCTTATTGTGCTTCCCACTATGGCCTTATCAGGAAGGCATTTTAAAAACAGTCCCGTTTCGTAAGCATTGACGATATTGTCAGGGTCATAACCATGTAACAAGCATTTGCAATTCACTTTTCCTTTTGTCACAGGTTTCAATGTTGACACTATCCCCTGAAACTTTCCTGAAAACAATTTCATGTCTTCTTTTGAAAGTCATCCATTGCTGGCCCTGAAAGTAGCCAGTCCCAATGATTTAGAATACATGACGGCTTATTCTTTCTACAGTGGTCCACTAAAACTGATATTTTGTTTCTGATACTGCTTAAGTCGTTTAAGTAAGCACGCCTCTAAGCTGGGAAATTCTACAATTCATTGTATTTTGCAAGACAAATTTTGATCCTTTTAATTTTTTTCATGGTCTGATTCGTTTTAAGGATTCCGGCGCCAAAGGAACCCTATCACTAAGCCGCCGTTGTCCGTGATGTCTTTACCGTATGGGTGTCAATAACTCTTTCATAGCAAGTCAAGACCAAGGGATTGAAGCAAATGCAAAAATTGCGAAACAATAATCTGCAATCACAGTTTAAGAAGCAGGGAATTCACAGAAGCCACAGTTTTAAAGTAAGCGCGGCCCTTTCAGGAGCGACTATGCCATGTCACAGTGCACTGTGCCATTGGAACGTTGCTCCAAAAATTGCAATCCTAATGGGTGGGAAGATAAGACTATCCAAAATGCCAAGATCAGCGATTGTTTTACAAACTAGAATTGGTTTGAGGAATCTTCGACTGCAGGATTTCATAAACGCCCTAAACTTCTTCCAGGAGAACATGATAGTCTCATGTCACCCAAACGATGTTCAATGCTTATTATAAAATTTTATTTTGCTTTATTGAAAAAAATACTCACAGCGAAGGGATCAGCTTGCTCCCAACTGATTGGAGCTCCCCATGACGAGGGTCGCACTTTTTCAGGTAAGCTTTCCGGTACCGCCACTAGTATGAAGAACACATCCAACACAGCTATAGCGGTGGCCAATGCCACCACTAACGTATCACTGTACACCTCCATAAGCATAGCACCAAGCGCGGGTGAAATAACCTTTTAAAAAAAATAATTACAACAATCATTAAGTTGACCATGACAATTGTGTAGGTACTCAACACTCACCAGACTTGCGGCAAATGTCGCCGACACAAGTCCATAGGCTTTCGAGCGGTCCTCCACTGTTGTAACATCGGCCACATAGGCGAATACCACCGAAAAAGTGACCGCAAACACTCCGCTAATTGAGATCATGGCGAAGAACCACCAGGTGTTTATTGTCATCAGCGGTATTGGGGCACATGTGAAAAACACCGTTATCAGGAGGAAGAACTTCCTCCCCCATATGTCGGACAGCGCTCCAATTAGGGGTGCACTCAAAAACGACAATATGCCCTTGATACCCATCACCAGACCGTTCATTAGAAACGTATGATCCGGAAACGTCTGATTAAGGACCTGTAAGCCAGCGAAACGTTTCATAAATTTTCATCCATGCGAACTTATCTCTAATTATATACTTACCGCTATCACGGGCATCGTAAGCAGACCCCATGCGAAAAATTCTAAAAATATCACAACCAAGGCATGGTAGACACTGGGCTCTCCGATACCAGAACTCTAGAAAGACAAAGTTAAAATGCTTTTTTAAAAATGATTCAGTATAAAAAGTTCCTGAATTTTATATTTTTTTATTTGGCCTCGAGCAACATTAGGTTCCACAAGTTTCTCTTTGGTTTACCCTCGTCAGCTGTCCGCACAAAACTACCCCCCGTAGGGGTTGGGAATCATAAACATAAACAAGAGAACGGAACTATTGTCTGCTGGCGCTCCACTCCCGGCTGACCAACTAACCTGATACTCTTGCTTTGTGAATATCGCCAGAAGGCCAGGAAAATACTCCAAGAGTCCATCTAATTTAAATGTCATTAGACACGAGGGTCAGAGACTATCCGATACGATCTGATGCACTCGGGAGAGAGTGTTTTGTTTGTTTTCACTCATCATCTGGCGAAGGAGGAGCAGACGAAGGAGCTCTTCCGTGTCAACAGATTTTTTTTTTTAAAAGTTGGCAGGTCAATTTAAATAAATTAAACCAACGCATAAATCTAAAAATAGATCTAACCGCGAACAGGACGCTTGAAGAGGGAGTGACCGAGTCTGGGGCATACACATGAGCGGTGTAAAACAACCTATAGACTGTTGAGATGAGTGCTGACATTGGTTTAGCTTGTTAAGCTTAATCAGCGATAAAAGTTCCATTAGAGGGTTCATTGTAAGTTCTTCTCTTTTTTTTTTGTACATTTTTCTTTTCGATTTACGTTTTTTTTTAATGAGATGATGGAGAGCATTCTGTGAAGAGATTGTCACACAAGTGAGTTAAATGGGAACTAGGCTAGGGTTAGTAACCCTTAATTTGTATCAAGGTTGTTATAAGATTGACACAAAAATGGGGAAAAAATCATTACGTTCGTCGTGGGGTAGTCACATGCGTTCTTTTTAATGAAGAAGAAAATATATTCTGAGTGATCTTCAAGCCGAAGGACTCGTTAATGACTACTCAACAAGTAAGCAAATAATAACAGAACAGTCATACATATATGAGTGGAGGATCTGCATTATTTTTCAGAGCTGACGTCAGCCTCGTAGACTGTTCGGAAGCTTATCACAGTTCTCGTGACAGGAACTTTGTGCAGATCGACGACACAATACAAACTTTTAAATTGGTTCGGCCAACATGTTTTCGTCTTTCTTCCGAAATGCAGTGTTATCCTGAAGGATACACTTTACTTTTTGGCGAAAATAAGTCTGCTGAATACTTTTACGATTTCAAAACAGGTTCATGAATGCATCATGTTTCCTTGATCAGTTGAATGCCATGACTTGGTGGCATTCTTATCGTCAACGCTCGAAAACACACAGTGTACTGTACAGTTTAGACCAAGGACCTCTGAACTATTCCCGACTCACAAAAGATTCGGCAAATTTCATGCGCTTTCGTGTGAATTCTTCAACATTTTTCTTGAGCAGATATTGTGACGGGCGGGGTCCTAACTTAAAGAGCCAAAATCATGCTCTAAAAGTGTCATCTTTTCAGATCTCCAATACGGAGCAAAATGTTGCACAATATGTAAGAAAACAAAACAAATTTAACGAACCTTCGAAGAGGTCTACAACGAGGGAAAATGTAGAAGAAACGATCTCGGACTCTACGATGAAGCAGATTAATTCCGATTAGAGTGGCTCGGCCAAATGAAGGTTGACAACAATGCGCCATCTGAGAACACCATCGAATCGCAGCCAGCAGGTGAATGAAAAAGACGGTATGTCGAACCTTCTCAAGCGTTCAAAGTATCAATGTGCTGTTAAGCAAGAAATTAATTGAAAATTGAATTTCTACTCATCAGGACATTAAGGGTTGTCTAATTAATCAGTCTTCAGGCAAATGAGCCAATTTCGATAAATGCAACTGCAGTCAAGATTTGGCTCAAGATTTGGCTCAACCCACACGAGCTCAAAAAAAAGGAGAACTAGCTTCAGATCTTCATGTTGAATGTTAAGACCATTGACAGGCCATTGATTTCGTTTACTCAGCTTTAGCACCGCTGTGGAGCGGTCATCGCCATCATTCAAAAGATGCAGTGGAATTGGACGGGAAAAAAGAGGATTAAACACTGCGACATCTAAAACTGTGATTTGGATGTGGATTCGTTATGAGGGGCAGAATAAGGCAAGAAATGAGCTTTGGGAACAGAATTTCCAAAGGAAGCATCACAAGCTCATGACAAGTTCGACGAGCAATGGCGACCAACAAACGATCGACCAAATTAACCAAGTTGCGATCGAAGCAAGACATTCTTCGAGTTTGCTGAATGCACCTTCCGGTCAGGGTTAAAATGATTCCAAAACGGAAAATCCTCGTAAATCATCATACCTGTGCTGCATGACACCACCAATAATTTGCTTCTCTGAAGAGATCCTTTGCCGCAATCATAAGGCATACAAGGCGACATTATAAAAAAGGACGAGAGTAGCTCGAAGGGTCTACGAGCAAAATAAAATGCATTGAACAGGCATTTTTCAGGAAGAAAAAGCAAGGGCATAAGAAACGCGACCGAGTGTTTAGAGGCGTGCCCTCAGAGCAAAGATTTTCGTAAATTTTTACAAGAGGTTAAACCCTGACTAGGAGAATTTAAGGAGCAAGACAGAAACCTTATGCTAGAGACATATTTAAGGGGAAGTATGTTATCAGTATTCTTTATTGTAAAGATGTGCTGCATGAGTTAATAGGAGACGACGAAAAGCAGGCAGAGCTCAAGGGATACGACATCGTTATGATAGAGTAACTAGTTTTCCTGAATGCAGATGAACATGTGGCTGACTTGCGGCTTACTTCGCAGAAATCAAATGAAGAATCCCTAGCAAACATGGATAAAAATGCTCCTGTTCACTTGGAACCATTCAAGAAGAAAAGGTCCAACGAAAAAGTGTACGGACTGTGCAGCAATTGATTTTTACTGCACTGCATTGCATTATTTAATTGAGGCCAAGATCCATTCCTGACCAAGTAAAAAGGAGTAAGTTCCCTTCCCAAGTTCCAATAGAAGGCAAAAATAACGCTTTCAGCTTGATTGAAAAGATGTATACAATTTACTTTCAGTGAAACACAGGACGGATTGATATCCAAAGCCCATAGAAAGGGATAGACAAATCTTAGGAGCTTCTAGAATTCGTATTTAAAAAAATTACCTGAAAGACCACGGAAATATTCAATAAATTCATAAATATATATTCACCTTAAAATGTTTAAATATCCTTCGTATAAATTGTAATATTCTAATTTTTGGTTTTATTTGAACGACTACGGGAAGCGAATGCGGATGCGGTAATTGTCCATGCGATGCGGATTTCTGTCGGCCCACCGCCACGTCAGTGCACGAACGAAACGAACTTCGCCATGACGACGCCAACGATCGCTTACTCCGAATGGAGCAGCTTCTCACTATTTCGGTGTCACCATTCCATACATCGCCGGGACACAAACGATTTTCAGCTTCGTCTGTATGCGTGCTGGTATCCGGATCGATTTCTGTCGTTGTGGTTGCAATGGACGCCGAAAGGTTATCCTCTACACCACTGCCCAAGAGATGGCTCTGTTTCGCTGACGACAATGGTCCCTTACGATGAGGCAGGTGTCTTTCAGGCGGATAATTGTGAATAGCAGGTTCTACATCGATTGCAGCTGTGGATGCTGTCGAGGTGTTGGCTGAATCGGATGATGACGTTACAGACACCGAACCAGGGCTATCTTGTACAGCTACTAATGGAACGCAGGAGGGTATGGTATTGTCACTTGTGCAGGCAATTGTCGAAGCCGTATCACTATTCAAACTACTGCAGGAACATTCAGGTGAAACAGGACGACACGACTCGTCATCCTCATCGATGTCGATGCTACTATCGCTCATGTCTGTTATGGACGGCATAACAAAACTTTCATCGTTTTTCGCGGTCATTTTTTTATTTTTTTTCGTAAATATTCTTAAAAAATCACACACTTTTCGACTTTCCTTCACTTAGAGTTTATCTCCGTCTTCGGTTGCGGGAATGAATCACAGAAGTACTTCTGCATCATGATTCATTTTAAAACAATTTAAATTAAAACACTACGAGTATTTAGCTTCACATTTAAAAGAGTTTTAGTTTTTTTGTTTTCTCGAGCTCGTCATTCATTTCAGGCACTTTTCTTATCATCAGAATTTGAAATTTTATTCATAAATCAAAGGATTTGTTTTTTTATTTATCTAAGAATGCATTTTTAAATTAATAATTTGTTATTTTGCGTCATTTAAGCTTAAGTCTTAGACTGAATATCACTTCCAGAGGTTAAGAAAGCAAAAGCATTGGCCCTTATCTGAGGAACAGGCTGTTGCTGGTGTAAATATTTAACTTTTTGTGTGGGGGGGGGGGGGGGGTTTCTCGGTGGGGGAACACGTCATATAAAGGCACTGATAAAGCATTGGACTAAGGTAGAGATGATTCGTTCTGTATTTAAATCATATTGTTATAGATAACGAATAAGACAGAAGTGGGCATTCTACATTTTTTATCTTTGTTCCCAATTTCTCAATGTTGCAAGATAAGTCACAATCTCATCCACTTGAAGCGCGAGAGAGAGAGGATGATTTCTTACCTTCTTATAAACCTAATGCAGTGGAATTTAGACCCTTCTGAATCTTACCTGTTGCCGTTTGCCCAAAAACAGAGTTAAAAGATTTCCCTTATAATGGTCGTTGAGGAGATCAAAAAAACTTGTTATCATCCGAACTCTACTCAACGTCTCGAAAACATTCGAAACAGTCGCCTTCTCTTTTCATTGTACAAGGCTAAGGAAAGAATTTGGGCTTCCACTGAATTCAACAAAGCTTACAATCATTATTTCCTCTAAAACATGTTCAAAAAGCGTACTGCTGTCAAGAATGCTCTAAAGGTTTTGAAATCTGGCAACGGACCAGCTACTGGCAAGCATCCATGAATCAAAGCAGTGTTTTTTAAGCGACAGCTTTCAGAAGTACGCCTTCAACTTACAGATTATCTTTTTAGTTGACGGTCAGACACTTAAACGCAGTGACTTGTTTTTGCAGGTTGGCTTATTTGGATCAGTTGATAGGCCACAGGTTCGAACCCCAGAGTGTTAGTCTGGATATTTTATCTAGTTTTTGAATCTGGTATAGGCTCCATTTTCGGTTGGACGACTTTGTTACGGGAGTGTAGGACCAGCGATAGTAATCATATCTATTGGGTGACCTTGCTGTGTTATGCTTATTCCAAGTTCGTGTCTTCAATGTAATGGTTTGTGGAGATGCTTTAGTGAAGGTACACCACTGACAGCTGGGTGATGAACCAATCTTCCAAAATACTACACTTCGAAGAATCAACTTTTGTCGAATAAAAAACTGCAAATCAAGCGAATGTAACTCGTCGGTATCAAATTGTTGGTCCCAACTCGAACTCCACTCATTGAACATTCGATACCATTTAAAAAGAAAAACTGTTGAGGAAATGTTGAGGCGTTCTTAACAACACCGGCCAACGTGATGATTTCAAACTGTACTGGGATACATCAATATGAAAGAATCCAATTAAGTAAATAAAATTGTTAGAAAAAACTCGCCGATCACAGTTAAAGACAGAAAATTTACTTAAACCACCATTTTCAAATTTGTAATCAGCGCTTAAAAAGAAAGGATGTATTTTTGTGGCTCAGCTTCGTAAACAGAAATGAATATTTGGAATTTTGTTCACAGCCACACCTCTCGTGTTAACGACAAAGTGTGGCTCCCAATCACCTCCATAACGCGTGAATGCATACATATATAGTACATATGATGAGGATAGGTTTTGGCTCCCAATAGAGCTGTTCGATGAGCCAAAAGTTTGAACAAGGTCTTCCCTTTGAGGTACTCAGCTTACCTAATGATTAAGACTTCAATCAAAATTTAATCTTGCCATTATGAATTGAATATGGTTTTCAAAGTTCTTGCAAGACTCGATTTTAACAAGGTACTTTTCGATGAATTTTCGACACCTATCGAGCAAATATTCGTATTCAAAGTATCAAGAGTCTTTGGATTGTATGTGAAACAAGATCTTTTGCATAGCGTCATACGATCTTGGTGGTCAGTTTACATTTCCAAAACACGAAATAACTCCTTCAGGAAATGCGTCTTGAAATAATACCAAAACGTTTTTATTTTAATAATCCATTCCGCCGATTTAAGGCTAAAAAAATCGATTTACATTTGGAACAATGTGGAACAATGAAACCACCAGATAAAACTGCACACCAATATTATGTGAAAATTAGTCACGCAAAAGCTCAAGTTTAAGCGATTAGGTAATTGCCTAGTTTTAGAGGCTTTCCCGGGGGCTCATCTTGCTTTCCATTCTTGAGAAGGTTGAATTTTGTAAGCGTGTAGATGCAAATCCAGATGCAAAACACGACACAAATTTGGATCTTCTTGAACGCTTTCATTAGCTTGCAATTCGAGGCAATCTCTTCCAATTTGTTAACAGTGCGCCGAAGAAAGCCTAAAGTATTATAGCCAGTTGGGTCGACCAAAAAAAGTACATAGTATGTTCTGCAGAACCATTTCTTTTGTAGTGAGTTCTCGCAATTTGAATACGTCCAGCGATTGGTAAACGTTTCATAGTTTAGAATGGCAAGCTTCCTCTTTCGATTTTTTTTGTTTCAAAATGACATGCAATCATTAAATCTGCTTTAAATATAGCTTCTTTTTGCAGTATTTACAGAATTTTTTGACCGAGAAGTTAGTTACAAATCTTTAACAGCCCACAGTTAGTTTTTTTAAATAAAGTTTATTACGAAATATGGTATGTCAAAAATGTTTACGAAAATAGTTGTTAATATGAAAAACAATGGAAAAACTATAAGTGAGCTTGCAAGTGAATAAGGCAGATCAAAAAAATTGTGTGTATGATACAATTCCGTACAAATAAATACTGTGGACACAATCAAGAGCAAACTTCCTCTGAAAAAGGCAATGCTGCTGAAGACCAATTCGACATATGCGCAGAAAAATACTTTTATTACTTCAACTGAAGTTCGAGATGAGGTTAACAGAGATCACTGCATAGCGATTAGCAGGACATCTATTCGGACAAGGCTCAAAGAAAGCAATTCAAACGGGTTTATAGCCGAGCACAAGCCATTGGTATCGAAAAAGGACATTTGCAAACATTGTTGGAATCAAGCCTTTATCATTCTGGAAGTGCCTTATGGAGTGATGAGTCGAAACTCAACCGACATGGGACCGATGGGAAGCGACATGTGTGACGTCCTCCAAAGCAATATAGTAAAAAGGGCTAAGCTAAGGTGTGGGCTGCGTTTTCATGGCACGGCATAGGTCCGATCGTCAAAATAGAAGCAAAAATGAATCAGCACCAATATAAGAGAATTTTTGTAAGCAATATGCCGTGGACATTTATGCACGATGATGATCCTAAGTACATTTCACGACTTGTATAAAAATGGATTAGTGATCATCAAATAAATGTTTTGCCTTGGCCTAAACAGAGTCCTGAACTAAATCCCATTGAGAATCTGTGGAATGCAGTGCAGTCCCAAATCGCATAAAGGAAACCTAAGAATTTACCCGAGCTTTGGGAAGCTACTAGAGGCGGATGGAATTCCTTTCCTACCCAACGGTGCGGACGTTTAGTTGAAAGTATTTCCCGGTAGTTGGAGGCACTTGTCAGACAAAAAGGATTTTCTACGAAACACTGAAAAAGTTCTGTGATGACTTAATATTGTCTAGCTTTGGAAAAAGACTTCATGTAATTAAATATTGTTAGAATAGTTTTTTCTTTTCTTGTTCTGCCTTTATTTAGTTTTATTACATCCAAGTCAAAATATATGAATTGTTACAAAATTAATCACTACTATTAAATGATAGCACGTGTGCTGATTCTCTGACCAGCACTGTATGTGGTTGGAGCAAGAATGTCAATAGCATAAAAAAAGGAAGCTTGAACCCTGCAAATCAGTGCCTTTTCGGGCGTCGATAAAATTGCTACACGATGCTTAATCACAGGGCATTACGGATTTATGTTCCACAATTAACAAACGGTGCTCAACGATATCTACAGAAGGTCCGCAGATGAGACTTTCCAATTCATTCGTCATTGCTCTGCTCTTCAGGAAGGACGCTTTCATGAGCCATACATTTTCTAATTCCGAATCTGGTTGGTAAAAGGGGCTGGTTTCAGGAACAACCTATCTAACCTTACTAAACTTGAATACTGATTTACGAAACCTTTTTTACCATCAAATGGATAGACTGTATCGAACCCAAACCATTTAGTCTTATTGAAGACCCTCCAGAAGTGCATTAATATAAACTTTATCAGAAAAACGTTCAAGGAACAGCTAAAACCATAATCGCATTTTTATAAGCCAACAAAATAAAATATTTCATTTCCCTTGTAAAAAAAAACACTAAAACATTCACCTAAGTGAACAATTTTCTCAAAACAACTGGAGAAAGAATTTCCAAGGAGAAAGAAGTGTCGGAATTCCTTTTTCCAAACAGTCAATTGAGCCAAAAGCCTCCTTCGAATTAAAAAATCGTTCCCCAAAAGCGGTTACCTAATTTTTCTGGAAAGAGTGACAAAAAAAACAACCACCGCCAGAGGACATTGATTCCTAACTCGAGGTTGAGAACATCACTTTAACAATGGCAATTTTTTGCCATTTTACTGGTGAACCAAACAAGATGTTGTTTTCCTTGAATTTTCATTCAATTTAATGTACAAGGACAAAGTCTCAATAAAATTCTGGAGTTATGCCATTTGGAGTGGAAGTTGTGATGGTTATGCAAAAGAGTGTGTACGTTTTTATACAGGATCTATAATTTATTGGCGACTTCCTTGTCTAGACGCAATTAATGGGAAAGCCATTTGTTATTGTGCCCATAAAACTTAGGGAAAGGGCAATGTTTTTGCTTTCTTAGACATCTAGGCGACTGCTCTAAGTTTTTAAAAAAGTCACAAAAGGTCAGTGACATGGCGAAGAATGTGTAGAAGTTAGGAGTTCTCGTGAATGAAGAAAACAGGAAAAGTTTTTTATTGCTTTCATAATATCCAGAGATCCTTCACATATATTCCATGTAACAGTTCTGGGGCCTATAGACCAGTTACAATGGACAAGCAAACATATAGTCTCGAGTCAACAAAAATGAAGCAGTATATTTTGTGTAGGCCCGGAGACAACACTGCGAGGTCTTTTATAAAAAATAAATTTGTTCTATTCGGCCTGTCCACATTATCAACATTCTCATTTGGACGGCTTTAGGTAGGCTTTGAGTGCATTAAAACCTATAGGCACAACACTGACAGCAAATTGTTAAATATCAATTTATGACGAGAAAAATACTGTGAATTGGGCGAATGGAAAAAAATCCAAATTAAAATTCGGACACCACCCGAAAACGAATTAAATCTTCTTCTTACCGTTCTGCTTGCTTTGTGCAAAATAAACCTTTAAAAACTAGCTTACTAGAACCGTAAGATCTCAATGAATTCTGTACAGAAGCTAGTTTATGAAGACACCAGTCAATTTCTGAAGAATACATTAAAAGTTATGATGGGCGCGAGTTACGGCATAATGTTTCCGAGTCCGATGGACTGGTGAATGGACTGCCTTTCAAAGAGATCAATATTATCCCTCTGGTTATGTTAAGTAAGGCTACAATAGTCTTATATTTACAAGGCACAAATCCTAAGGCAATGATTGATTATGAATAACCGAATCCCACAAGAGTAAAGTAAATACAAAGAAATTATTAAATCGACCATATGATGAGGAAGTTCTGACCGAAATGAGGGTTGCGTAATTATTCTAACATCTTGTTTCTAAATTGTTTTCTTTGCGGTTTGGGTGCTGCAGACTCCGCAATGTCAGTAAAAATTCATAAGATGAACACAAACCCAAAAAGAAGTCCTACACACCGTTGAGATGTTCCTCTCGACCCTAGGAGCAGATCTTCTCTAATATTATAAAGGGGCAAAGGTTGTAAGTTTGTATCCATGAGGTAATCTTCCAAACTGAAAATCCGATTTCAAAAATTCGTTTACCAATGTTTACAATGAACCTTCAGGATGAACTTAAGAAGAATCGCAAACGTATCTCTTGAGAGTTATAAGTCAAAAAACACACACAAGAGTGAAAAAAGGTCTGGCGGGCCTTCTCTGTAGTTAAGTTGATACGCGTTTGATCACTGATAAAGTTCAGTTTTTCCAATTCTAGCGTAGAAGATAAAAAACAACCAGCGCGGTATATTACCCCGCTTAAATAAAAGACCTTTTCGTGGCGACCAATTATGAAACCAAACAACAGTCGAGTGAATTTGTGTTTATGTAAACGCTACCTTAACGGTAATAGAAACTAAATTGCTTTCTATAGAAAAGTTTTAGAGCTCAAAAAGTCACATCTCCAAATGTAAGGTTTAATACATAAAACATTTAAATATCACTAGAAAAAATATTTTAAATTAATTTCAAACTGTAAGGGTAATTGAAACAGGCAATGGTAAGTTCTTAGGAATAACATTGTTTGGACAAAAAGTAAGCTTCGTTATCAGAGAACGAACAAGAGTTGAAGGCTTCACAGAACAAAGAATTGACCATTTTCAGTTCTAAGACTTTTCAACGTACACGAAATGTACGCGGAGCAAGTCGCAAGGGACTGCTAGTTTAATACAAATTGGCTCACATTTGAAAAACGTGCTAAAGTAATCAAAAATGGGTGAAAAAAACCCCGAAGACGTTCCGTAAAGTTCGTGCGGCTTTGGAAAATCATCAAGGATCTTCACTCACACAACTAGTCAATTAAATTAAGAAAATTTAAAAGTCGCGGATCGGGTGGTGGTGTGAAGTCTTCAACTCTTGTTCGTCATGTAAGCCGTGGCTGAAAGCCCATTGGCCTTACCAGGACCAGTTGACAAAAAAAAACTCAAGCCAGTTGACCCACATATTAGATTGAGCTCCGAAAACACAAAAGAAAAAAGTGACAAAATCTCTCCATTCACATCGTGCGACACTTTGATGCGATTTATGGGTCTTGGTATCGTTGGCCCTAACTTTTTTTCGAAAACGATGTCGTAAAATCGTTTTCATAGCATGGTTACCAAACGACGTTTACTGAGTTTTGGGGCTTCGTTGAAGATTATGGCCGCTACGAAAATGGTCCGTTCCCGATTCGTGCACTAAATGAAAATATCAGACCTGCTATTCGATACGATGGAAAATTTCATCAAAAGAATGACTATTCCTAGGCAGAACTTGAGGCAGACATTGTGCTAAAGTTATGAGAAAAGTTTGACTCCTTTTATGATTAAAAATAGCATTTCTTGTTGGATGACCCAATGTTAACAATTCATATTGAAGAATCTTTTGACGGTGAGTTTTGTTTAGGAATCCAACAGAGGTTCTTGAGATACGGTCAGTGTCAGTTTGCATAGTCAGTTGAATAATTAGTTGCAACACCAATGATTATTGATAACAGATTGAGTTAATGCGAAAAGGATGAAAGAGATTAAGACGGCTTTTTAGAATGCCCCATCTTTTTCCGAATAAGGACAAATTACAGATATAAAGATCTTTCTTTGTATGTCAATTGAAAACTGCTCTCAAAGAAGAAGTGTTTATTTTCGACCTCTCAAATAGAGACACCTTTGAGTAGGCTGTTGGCGATTGGTGCTCAAAGTACGATTCTTTAGAATGTAACTTATCAAGCATCCAACCCCAAAAGGAACAAAAAGAAATACAACTCTCTCGAGTTAATGTTTCGACAATATTTATTCACAGAATTGCTTGTCCTTCTTTCTGTTATCTCAATGGCCTACATTCAAGAGATTTGGAGCCACCAACCTTTTTAAATCGAGAATTCCGATCACGCTGCCTACATGCGATGTTAATTCGCAAGCGTAGAATGTTACTTACAAATATGCGACAAAACTTTAGTCCTGCATCAATAATAATTCACTTCGGATCCATTGCTGCGAATGCAATTAATTCGAGATGATTCCGCAAATTGTGTCCCTGCCTGAGTAACTATTTCGAACGGAGTCGATATATAGTATATCTAGAGCGCCACTAGCAATCCCAGCCTTCAGCAATTTAATTTTCCAAAATTTTACATTCCAAACCGATAGTCCTGGAAAAGGATAACAATACAAGTATATGTTATATCAAGGACATGTACGCATACACCGTCTACTGAAGCTCTTGCACAACATGTTGCAATGCGGGTGAATACCGATTTTTCGAAAAGTGCTCCTCACTTTGAAACCCCCGCCGCTTATATGTTCGCAAATGGAGATAGGACGAAGTGGGACAGAACTTTTGGTCCTGTGCCAAAATGTGGTCGACTCCGGAGTTTTTCGGTGGTTCCGGTCGCCGGAACACTGTATTTGTGCACAACATTTTACAAACTTGGCAATTGTTTTACGTTCGAATATATGGACACCATTTAGATAGTTTTCCAGATTTTAATCAATAAAATGTGTTTTTCCGTTTAAGGGACACTAAATCACTAAGCACGGCGGAAATGTGGCACTGCTGTTTGCTTAGGCAAAGGTCAATTATTATTATTGACGTTTGCACGGATACAGTGCTTAAGTTGACATTATGTACACAAGGACTCAAGGACACTACACTTTGCGGCTAGGTGGACGTGATAAATTCAAAGTTATTCCGTGTACGTTAAGTGCATCCATGGGACGATATACGACACTGACTAGGTTTTTTTTAATACCTTTCATTCAACGAGAATACGCGTCAAGAATTGTGAAAGCAAGAAGCTTCTGTTGACTCGGTTGAGGGTGTAAAAGTGTGTTGGTACTTTAGCCTGGGATAATGGGACAAGAAAGCCTTCAGACGATTGCAATTATTTTTAAGCCCACTTTACTGATGGGATGGATTAAATTCGAATGGGCGTAGTGAAGCTAATACGACGTATTTTTTTATTTCAAAGCCGTAAAATGAAAATTTGAAATTTTATAAATGTTTCATTTGCTAAAGAAAAGGGTGTTTTTTAAGAGATTCAAATTGTCGGAGCAAGCAAGGATACAGGTCGTCCCGACAACGTATGGAGGGAAGCAAAGGTAATATTTTAACTTTAAGGAGGAAAACAAGGTCACACTAAGGCAGGGATTTTAAGAGCAATGAGTTTATCATCGTTACCACTTAAGACCCTAATTGGATTTATTGATATTTACATTAGAGACAAATGCACAACAAGGTAAATCCTTCAACACAAAGTAAACTCCCTTGGCACTGATTAATATAAAAGGAGGTGCCTAAGAAGAAGCTATCAAAGAAGCTCTTAGTAAACTGGGTTTATTCTGAATTGATTGGTGTGAACGATGCTGAATTCGCGGAAAATACATTTATCTCTGGACAAAGTTCGACAAAGGAAGAAATCAACCTTTTTAACCATTCGTTCAATATGACCGAGCAATTGTACCGATGGGTCTTTCTTTGCGGATTACATTGACATCTTGGAACAGCTCATAGAGATCGGGGTTCTAGCTTCTCTTCGATTTTCCCTTCTCTAGGATTTTTTCGAGGATCCTTTTAATCTGTTTTTTCACCCGTGCTTCAGCTCCATGGGGCATTACATAATATGAATTTCAACGATTGTAGTTTGTTGTTTTAAACCCGATATTTCGAAAAGCCACAAGAGAGAAGATCTATCGATCTGGACTTCCTGGACATCTGTCGGCGCAAAAATTGGGAGCGAGCGATTGTGTCAATAACGCCTGCGCCTCCCAACACCTACGCAAACATGGAAAAGATGTTGGCTTTCATTTTGACATCTGCCCCTCGCGATATCTTTTCAAGAATAAGGTTGAGAGAGCATCTTCCTACCGGAATCCAAGGCAATTTTGAAATCAAATTTGACAGCACACTACGAGTATTTAACCGTATGATTCCTGACTTTGGTCACTGCTGTCAAATGCTGCTCAAAAGTCGATGAAGAGAAGGTGAGTATCGATTACGATTCTATGGCCTTTCCCAGGAATATTTGGTCTATTGTCGATTTACCAGGCAGGAAGCCACAATACTATGGGCCTCATGCATTATTGAAGTTGAGGCAAACAGAAAAGTCATTTCAGACGGGCGGTGTGCTTCCTTCGAAGTGCTTACAACCTTCCAGCAGATGTCCTTCATATTAAAAAAGTTCAGCTTATAGTCTTTTTAAGCCCAAAGTTTTTTACTCTGCTTGGTCATTACCGTTCAGTGGCTTTAGAATATGCTGCTTAAGAACATCCACAGTTGCCCACGAATCGGTGATGAAATTTCAATTACAAATGTGAAGAGACTGTGCCTGCTTGTTTTGTAGAAATTGCTGAAATGTCGGCACACTTGCTCTGGAAGACCGGGTAAGCCTTTTTCTTCTACAGAGAATGCGTATAATTGAATAAAATATTGTTTGCACGGGATGCTTAGGCGACAGTGGAAGAGTTGTTGTTTTCAAACGGAAAAGAAAAAAGTAAAGGTGCGTGTCCATTTGATAACACATTTGTTAGCTAACTCTCTGGAGTAACTCTCGGATGTCTGTCCATTTGACTGATATTTTAAAAATGTTGTCATTGCATGTTCTCTGATAGAATTTTGAGAGTACTCTCCCTCAGTTCATATGCTTATTATAATACACTTGTCATATTTCTCCTGCTAGTTATGTTATCAAAATGACGCGTACTCTTACAATCAATAGCTTGAAGCTGCCCCAATAATTAAAGGCACTGTTCTTTAAACTGGTAGATCGTCATCATCGATTCGGTGCAGGGTCTTAAGTCCGCTGAACTCATATGTTTTTAAAAAGGACACTAAAGATTTACCAGTATGTGAGAGTGTTTTGGTACTACTTAGATTTCTAGCATCCGGTAAGTCAGTTCAAATGTTAATTATAATCTGTGCAGTTGATTAATATGGATTTTCAGAAAAACAAAATTTTTTTGGAACGAATTTTGGAGAAAAAAGATAAAGGCAATAATCGTTTTTTTTTATCATTTCTCGTGGACTGTAGCGCGTGATTTTGAAATGCATCGTTTTCATGATTTTTCATGGTCGAAATTCTGCAACAAGGAACTTTTAAAACTCAGTGTGAAGTTCAAATAATATTTTTTATCAAGTTATTTTATAATAAAATGTCGGCTGTGCATCATTTCACTGCCGGCTCATTTTTTTTCGAAGGCATCGATGGCTCGAGACCTAATTCCATTTATTTTTAACCAATTACAATTGTATAGAACAATAGCCAGAGACGTTCGTATGATTTTTTCGTTACATCGATTTTTCGCGAAATGGTGAAGTTGAATAAAAAAAAATAACAATTTCGTAAAAAAAAAACCTTCAAAAACATTGTTTATGAATAAAACTACGCAATATTAAAAAAAAAAAAAACCTACGTACAATGCTGTAGGAAATCATTTTGAATATACTGTGATATATTTTAACTCGATAGGTAAAGCACAAAACATTTTTGATTTTTTGAAAATTCTACAGTAACCCTTTGAAAACAAAGTATTTAAAAATCTCAAAGCCCTTCAATTCAATCTAGCATTGAAAATGATAACATAATTGATTTTTATAATTTAAAAAAGAAAATATATTTAGCACCAGTGTTTGAGGATTGCTGTGCCTAGAGACAAGTCATAGAAGACAATACATTAGCGGGTAGGCTCTAAAAACTGACCGACAACAGGCTTTTGGTTTCGATCGAATTTATCACATGTTCCACTTTAATTAATAAAAAAAATCTAACAACACCTCAAAATTCTAGCGACTTTAATGAGAAATAAAAACCTTTGCTTTAAGTTTTTAAAAATTAGCTTGAAAACTTTGATTCTCAAAGTCGAATGATTCCCATAACTTAAGTTTCCCAGCTATTATAACTTTTTTTTATAAATAATTTGTGCACACGGTTCACCGCACAGCCGTAAAATTACTTTAATTAAAATAAGTCACATTTTCGAATTATATTCTTAAAAAGTTTAACGTTCGAAAGGAGTCATTACATTCGCAAGGCACTTGAGATTTATAGATTTTAAAAGTTATGAAGTTCCAACCGTTGGATAGATGGCGCCTACAACTTGAGGCTACTTATCTTCGGATTTTAAGATTGTAATCAGTTTTTAAGTTTCACATTTCACAACATTATCGTTCCACATAAAACGAGTGAATTTTTCGAAATCAAATCAAATCGTCACGAGACAACAAATAACACCAGATTTCTAGGTGCAAATTGAAAGGAAGGCGGAAAATATCGTCTAAACGTAAATCGAAACCGAACATCCGACCGTGGATACCGAATCAAACCCGCAGACTAAAAGAGGTACATCTTCCTGAAGCGGCAGTTAGATTTCCACTGATTGCGAGTGCGACAGATACCGTCAGTCAGGGAGCTCGGTCAGGCAACACATCCAAGCTTAAGGTAGCAAACAAATCGATTATTTAGCTCGCCATCACTTGGCACGATGTTGGGATGATGTGGGGCGAGTTTTCAGACTTAATGATGGTTGTGGACACTATTTGGATGTCACACAGCGGGTGCGGTGCGGGGCTGCGTCCACTTGTGGGAATTTATGGATACACAAGCAACAGCGGCGTTTTATGTGACGAGATTCAGATAGATGTTTGCAAAGGCGAATTAAGTGTGCTAATTTGACAAATTTTCGATTCACTATCGTGTAACATGAATCACGATTTTTGATTTTCCATAAAAATTTGATCAAAGGTGTTTATCTTTTTTTTTTCAAATATTTACATACGTAGATAGATTGGGCAATGGGAAAGTTATGAGATCTTAACTCTTCAATTAAGACGAGTCATTGGTCAGGCAATCACAGGTGCGTAAATTTGGGAAGTGAAAATGAGACTGTCTCGTTGTCCACTCATCGGTTTTTCAATGTTTAAAACCAAAAGCACTACAACATTGTAGACCAAGGGGTGTTCCTTCAGTTACCTTTCCTTGATGTCTGGGTTGACTTTAATCCTTCTTTGTAAGAATAAAGATTTTTATGAATTCCGATCTTTTGTCGGTTAAAAGGTATTTCTTGAGAAATTCATATAATTTAGGAAGACACCTACTTTTATGTACGATAACCCATAAAAGTTTTGCTAGACCCTCCCTCGTTCTCAAAAAATAAAGGTTCAACTTTTAAGGTTAATGAGGGCAGTATTAGAGGATTCATGGTAGATATAAACGTGGACATATTTTCACTTTCCAACTCTATTGGAGCAGCAAGAATTTTTCAAATCGACGTCAATGGAAAACTGATAAATCGCCGACTTATGAAAGATTCTGAAATACGAAAGTTTCTTTAGTTTTCGAGGCAAAAGATCATTCATGCTTGGCCGTGGTGCCAAATTTCTGACCAAATCTGGCCTATTCCAGAGATTTATAGAAAATTCTAATATCTGCGATCGATTATCAATTGGGAGGCAACTTGAGATGATGCATCTTTCCCATTCATCGCTGCTCGCATAAACAGTTTCGGTTCGCGGTGGTATACTTCTCTCCACAAATGCTCATATGGGACCATCTGTGCAAGACCAATCCACCAATTTGATTATTTCCAAGGAAGAGAAGGAAGACTTAACTTAGCACGCTGATAGAGCCGGTTTACCAATAAATTTTCCTGACAAAAATTTATATTTATTGACAGACATTTACAGACGTTTTACTGATCGAAAAGATGCCCAGATCTCACAAAAATGAATTTGTTTCCATGAAAAAAAAATGAACCCTACCTTCATGGTTTGCAGCTCATCTGCAGACTGCATATTGGACACAGGCACATCGGAATGGACCTACGTTTCATCCATCGTCATAAAAAAAATCCGCCGCAACAACGCTAAACAAGCCGTTGAAGCATCAACGAGCTGCTATTTTTGTGTCAAACTAAGCATATTCCATTTTTCGATCACTCTTGAAAATTTCCGAATTTGTATCCTCTTTTTACCTTCCAGAATCGGGGTACGTGTTTATTACTTTTACGACGCATTTCAATTTCATTTAACTACAAATAAACGATTGTTGCAGTGGTGGGATAATATTTCTGCAATGATTGCAATGATTGTCCACAAAAAGTTCCCATCAAAAAATAATCTTTGATCAAGATGCGATATTCCTGTTTTTTAGGGTCACTCAAAGGGCAGTCTTAACAGTCCTTAACACATAAACCTGCGACACCCTCTCGCAATGAGTCATGATCATTTTCTGGTGGCGTCACCTGCAAACAATATTGGCTAAAGAAAGTAACCAATTTAATTGTCTTAAACGTTCGTTTTGCTCCAAGGACAACAATAGTTAGGGTATCAGTTGAATCTGATTTTGGTAGAGTTTTCGAAAACGGCTTTTAGTATTCATTCCAAGTAATAGGGAGCACACTTTGAAAGTGTGAAAAAATATCTGTAAGCTTGTTTTATATTTGATCAGGTGAATGTCTTAAAACACTTTTCGAAATTTTAGCCTTTTACAGATTTGCTGTTAGACTTTTGTATAAATTTATAAGCTGCAAATTTGGTAAATTATTTGTCTATTAACATTAATTATTAAAGTTACTAATAAAATATCAGGAATTTAATTTCCTAAAAGGCAAAACACAATGTTTTTGAAGCACTCTCTTGAGATGTGAAAATCAACAAATCTACAAACTTCATTAAAGGACTTAAGAGCTCTAGAAATTGGTTCATTCTGACCATTGTTTGTTCTATGCCCCGTTTGAAAGAAAATATGTCGTTCTCTTAATGGCCGTTCCGGTGCATAAATAGGGAGCATGGATAAAAGTAGGGGACTTTTGATCCGGTAACATAAAATATCTCTTATTAATATGATTTCGTAGCAACACCTTCTTGCACTAAGACTCAATATGCCAAGCAATTGGCATCTTGCTTTGTAAGATGGCTCAAAATTCCAACGCATTTTAAAAAATATATATTTACTGATGCGCCTTTGCACTCTTTCAAGCCGATCTGAATGGAATTTATAAATTGGACTCCAAACAATATCCTCATATTCAAGGGATAATAGAGTATGTAGGTCAGAAAACTGCTTTGAGTTTCTCTTAATAAACCCAACTAACGAGTTAGCTTTCGCTACTATGTATTACAAGTGATGAACAAACGTAAACTTATTATCAATAATGACACCAAGGTCTTTTATTTTGTCTACTCTTTCTAATGGTGTGAGTCCAACACAGTAAGTATAAGAGAGCTATATTGGAACTCTCGAAAAAGAGATTGTGAAACATTTTTGAACATTTAAATTCAAGCAATTTTTGACACACCATTAATTTAAATGCTCAAGATCCTTCTGCATTTTCATACAGTCATCTGGACTTCTTATTTTCAAAAACAGCTTCAGATCATCCGAATACATTAAGCAATGACAGAATTCAAGATATTTTACGATATCATTAAAGAAAATTATAAAAAGTAAAGGACCCAGGTGACTTCCTTGCGGAACTCCCGAAGTACAAAGGATAGGCCTTGAACAATAATTATCCACGCTGACTCTGAGTACCCTCCCGATTAAAAATGTAATGTAATCCAATTCAAAATTAGTGAGTGGAAACCAAAACTTTCCAATTTTTTCAATAGTAACTTATGATTCACAGAATCGAAAGCTTTACTTAAGTTTGTATAGATGGCATCAACTTGACAACCTTTTTCAACAGCATTTATTTCATATGATGTAAAATGAGTTAAATAAGATGAAGTTGAACGTCCAGAGACAAAACCATGTTGGAACTCAGATGTATGCTCTTTAATGTGAAAAACTAATTTCTCCTTAAAAATATTTTCAAAGAGCTTTGGTAAAGCAGATAATTTACAAATTCCTCTGTAGTTTTCTACATTATTTTTCGGACCAGATTTGTAGATGGGTACCAAAAAAGAAGTCTTCCAATAATCATAAAAATGTAAGATTGAAATATTTCAGTTAAAAATTAAAATTCGAAGCGTCTGAATGTGAACGTTTAATCTCTTATCGACTTGTTGGCATTTGTTTAAAATTCACAGTATTTTTTATTTGTCATAAGCCGCTATTTCAGTAAGTTCGTTTTGAATTTTGATGGTGTTATATCTTCACAACATTGTAGATAACAACACTTTCCTTGTCTGTAACGTCATATTATTGTCGCTAGTCAACTATCCCTAGAATAAGACACTTAAGCAATTGTGCCATCCAGCCTTACATGAAAGTTCAAAATGAATCAGATCGGGTTTCTATTTGATCGCAGATTCGTTTTAATTGAGTTTAGTCGAAATTGATGCTGGCTTGAGTTGGATATTTTGAGATAAAAGCAGTAATCCGCCTTTACTGGACTATTTGTGAATTCGTTTATTAGCCGTATAATTTTTTATGATACCTATTCACCGACTTCTTTATGAAATCTATTCACCTTGTTCTTGAATCAATTTGTTTGTTTTCTTTATGGCTAAATGTTTGCATTTGATGTGAACACAGACATGCGTGCTAATGATTTAATAAATAGTATAATAAAAGAATAAAAAGAAACCACAAAGAGGAACAAATGTGCTTTTGAATTGTTCCAGATTGTAATGAACTGATCGAGGGAGATTATATTACAATCGAACTTTTCGGTTAGAGAAAGAATCACGATTAAGAGTAAACTGATGAGAATTTTTGGCCGGAAGGGAAGATTTTAGTGGGTGAATCCTCGGCAGTAGTAGTAACAATTCATCCTGTAAGTCATCCTGCAATTTTCAATTCCTCTGCCGTAATTTTTGCACTTTTATTTTGATGCCGTAAACGTGGTGTTTCTATCTATTGTTCTTGAAATAACGATACCCCAAAAATTCTCGATTGAGTTCAACTTCAAATGGTATCAACCATAGTCAGAGTTTTTCAATACCTATTGATCCAATGAAATCGTTTTTTTGACTACTGACATCTGAAGCTGAGATACGTAAGCCATACGATGGTCTTTAGAGCACCTCCCTTAGCATGCGATTTGAACTTCAGTTTTGGTCGAATCTTAGCTATCTAATTAGCAACCAGACCAGACAGGGTAAGTTATTCTTAAACCGATTTAGGAAACCAAGACTTTTCGCAGCGTCGTTGGCGACAACGTCTCGGTGATTATTCCAACAGAAGTTGTAATGTATGCCTTCCAAGAACGAAGTTATTCGGTTTCAGTTATGCAAGGGATAATGGCAAGGGTTTGCGAGGTGCGGCGGAAACTTAATGAGATTTTTCATTTGTCGAATGTTAATAATGTTATACCCTTCAAAGAATTTCCCTTAGGCAGCTACACACCGCTGGAGACGTTGTTCCCACGATTGGAAGCAGCGCTGGAAGTCTTCAACCGCTATGATCTTCAGCATGTCCGTAACACTCTTTTGGATGTTTCTTCAATCCCGAATTGACACCCTTTGAGGACATTTTTCAGTTTAGGAAAAAGTAAAGTCACTGCGACTGAGGTCAGGTGAATAGGGGGTCTGGGGAACCACAAGATACCCTTTGATCCTGTATGGAGAGGGCAGTGTGAAATTGGGCGTTGTCATAATGGACCATTGTTTGCTATGTATGGTCTCACGCGAATGACCCTGTTTCTGAGCATTTCAAGGACGTCTTTATAACTGTCTTTATATTTGTCCTGGAGGAACAAATTCTCTGCGAACGATAAAAAAAAATCAGCATTGGATTGATCTTTGATTTGCTCATTCCTTCCAAAAAAAAAAAAAAAAACATAAAATCATAAAAAAAAAATGGTGACAAAACGGAACCCTGTGGAGCACCACAATTTATATTGTGAGTTAAGAAATCTGCACTATTCGAAATTTTTGGGGCTAATGATTAAATCAGCATTTCTATGACCATTAATGTGAACCAGCATCTGTTGGACAATTTTGACGAATCCATCATTCGGAAACTTTCAGATCTTATTAATCGTATCCATCATGGCAGTGCG
Organism: Orthonevra nobilis; assembly: GCA_963555765.1. Lineage (NCBI taxonomy): Eukaryota > Metazoa > Arthropoda > Insecta > Diptera > Syrphidae > Orthonevra > Orthonevra nobilis. The sequence continues at coordinate 115,952,670 of OY743225.1, forward strand.
GAACAGAACACAAGTGATTAAAGCTTATTTCTTTCTCTTAAAAATTTCTTGCGTGAATAAATGAGGTTGTTAATAAACACCAGTTTTTCATACGAGACTGTAACTAATGAAAAAAATGGCAAAAGGTCATGGGTTGATTGATTTCTATTCTGAAAAATAAAACTTTGAAAAATATAGAAAAATGCGTCAAAGTTAATAATTGCGACCATAAATCTAAATATGCGGTCGTTTTCTGGGCAACAAATGCAAATAAATATTTCGTTGCTTTCTATGCTCAGATTTCTAAGTCCACAGTAAATCGAAACGAGTTAAATCATTTGTATTATAAAGATAGAAGCTTTTTTTGTTCGAATTGAATAGTCGTAAAGATAAATACGAGTTCCGCATGAATATAATCTAAATGCTATAAATACTGTAAACAAAAAACAAATACATGAAACAAAATACCATATATTAAACAAAATGACTAATAAAGATAAAATGCAATTCAAGCGCGTTTGATGGTTTCAAATATGATAAAAAAATTATATCTCAAACTGCTGATGAGGCTTTCCAGACTGCCTCGTTAAGCTATATAATTTGTCACAAGGGAATAGTTTCCACGCGTATAAGCACATAACAAATTGCTATCTCGGAACTCCAGCGAAGAGAAATGGTTTTAAAAAAAAAATGGTAGCTCAGTGTACATGGCAGTCGAGGACAGTAGTTATTTCAATTTAGGCTTAATACTTTGAAGTCTCGATGAGGGTGGAAAAGGTATTCCCAAGTTACTTTTGGAATACTTACTTCATCTACTTTAAACAAGGTACTGCGACATATTTCGATAACAACTTGATTAATCAAAAATAACAACGATTAGTGTCTGAAACTACAAAAGGACTTCGAGCAACAGGATGTTCAAGGTTAGGTGCAAGGATTATTTATTATAACATAGAAGAGTAAAAATACTTCTAGTACTACAAAAACGGTCATAAAAAGTGATTGCAAGTAGGTCAGCAAGAAAAATATGTCCTTTATCATAGCATTACGGTTCATGTTTTCAAAAGTAATAGGAGAAATAGTAGGAACTTAAAAAGCTTATAAGCAACAAGAAGAATAGATTCGACAGCTGTCGAGAACGAAGTCATAAATTTTTGTCAATCGAGAGCAACTAGCTTCGTATGGAATACCAAAGGATCTAAAGGTTCCGCCAAATAACTTTTTTTTTTGAAAATGCTATAAGCAAAACTGCTGAATATTTTCTCAAATTTCTTTTTTTATTTGAAAGTACAATCCTTCCGGTTAATAATGGAAAATAATTTCATTCCAATGGCTGCCTCGTCTGGCCATGCAGTAGCCTACACGATCGGTCCAATTTTAAGGCACATTATCGATTGTGTGCAGCTGTATTTAACCAATGGCTTCACGAATAATGTCCTTTAAAGCGTCAATTGTCTCTGGCTTGTCGGCGTAACACTTATCTTTGAGGGCACCCTACAAGTAATAGTCCAACGGTGTCAAATCGCAGCTCCGAGGGGGCCAAACGACATCAGCCAAACCGGGCGCAAAACATCGAGTGTAGCTTCGGCTGTGTGGCACGTAGCACCGTCCTGTTGAAACCAAATGTTGCCAATATCCTCCTCTTCAATTTTTGTGAACAAAAATTCGTTCAACATGGGCCGATAACGAGCGCCATTGACTGTAACGGCCACTCCTTGCTCATTTTCGAAGAAAAATTGCACAATTATGCCTCTGGACCGAAATCCGCACCAAACAGTGACTCGTTTTGGGTGCATCAGCTTTTCAATGTATGCGTGCGGGTTTTTTGTGCCCCAAATGCGACAATTTTGCTTGTTTACATACCCGCCAAGATCAAAATGAGCTTCATCTGAAAAGATGATTTTTTTGGCAAAATCGGCATCTTCTGTAAGTCGATCGCAGGCCCACTTAGCGAAGCGAAAACGCATTGGATGGTCAGTTGGCTTCAACTCCTGAACCAATTGGACTTTGTATGGCGTCATATCAAGGTCTTTATGCAAAATTCGTCTCAATGATGTCTCCGAAATGTTCAATTGTTGAGAACGACGGTGAATTGATGTTGAAGGCGCTTCACGCACACTTTCTGCCACAGCAGCAATTTTCTCGGGTATACGCACTGTTTTTGGCTTTTCACGCTTTGGTTTATCGATGAGGATGCCAGTTGCTTTCACTTTTTTCTCAAGATAACGAACATACGGAGCTGACGGTGCTTTTATTCTTCCAAAATCCGTACGCAATTTTCGCACACATTCTGCAACATTACCATGATTTTCAAAGTAATGTCGCAATATTTCCCAGCTTTGTTCAAGCGTATGCACAACCATATTCGTTCAGCGGAAGGATAAAACTAATTATCTGTCAAATCAGACATCAGCTAAGTGTTACCATTCACGAAATAAGCACTACTTGAAAAAAAAAGTTGGATGGCGAACCCGTTATTATCATGGGTAAGAAGCCAGTGTTTTGCATGACCAGATGCTGTACTGCTGCAGGTGGAATGAACAAATAGTTTAAAAATTTCTAAATGATGTAGTCCAAAATTTATGCACTTCTTTTAGATGAAAGTGATTACTTCGAAGATTAACGTCGGAACGCTTTAAAAACTTTGTTAAAAATATATACTACTGTGTCCAAAAAATAAGGTGACATTGTATTTATTTTGAAAATTCTTTATTTATTCTTCCAAATCAATTTCATCCCCTTCAAAGCAATCCCCTCCCGTTGCAATGCACTTATGCCAACGGATTTTCCAATCTTTGAAACACTGGTTGTAGTCACTTTCCGGGATGGCCTTCAGTTCCGTCTTCGCTGCGGCTTGAATCTCCTCTATCGTATCAAAACGGTGTCCCCGGAGCGGTCTTTTGAGCTTGTTGAACAGCCAGAAGTCGCACGGCGCCAGATCAGGTGAATACGGTGGTTGCGGAACGATATGGGTTGAGTTTTTGGCGAAATGATCACGAATTACGAGTGCGGTATGGGATTTTTTGCTCTCGGCTCTCCTTTGGCACGATATTCGCTCGATTGATCGATTGTTTCGGGGTCGTAAGCATAGATCCAAGTCTCATCGCCGATTATTATGCGTTTCATGACATCCTGGTAGTCGGAAAGCATTGTTTCACACACTTCAACGCGACGCCTTTTTTCCAAAAAATTCAATGTTTTCGGTACCAGTCGAGATTTAACGCGCTTGAGGCCCAAAGCATCCTTCAAAATGGTATTGACTGAGCCTTTCGATAAGTCAACTTCATCAGCAAGGTCTCTAATCGTTAATCAATGGTTTTTCAACACCAAATCTTTGATTTGTTGGACGTGAGCTTCATCGGTTGAGGTCGATGGTCGCCCAGAACGCTCTTCGTCTTCGACACGTTCACGGCCGGCTTGGAAATCACTATACCACTTGTAAACATTTCAACGTATCCGCAGCAGAAAATTGATTCCGCAAACAAAATTTAATGCAAATTCTTTGCTCAATAAATTTCGACATAGCAAAAAACGAAAAACTCACTTTTAGCAGCTCACAAAACGACGCGTATCTCAAACACTATGAATATATTTTGACATGAAATTTCACATAGATGTCACTGACAGTACTATCAACCTAAAAAGAAAGAAAAATTTTCAAATCCTTCGACGCGCGCAGTTTAAATTCATATGTCACCTTATTTTTTGGACACAGTAGTATGGCGCACAGAACGATTTTTTTAACAACTGAAACAATGAAAAACTCTGATTTTTATTACATTATATATTTGTAAAACAATGAGTGGATGAATTTTACTGAAATAGGCTCCACCGCAGCAGGAAATCCGTATTGCAGCTTGGAATAAATACGTTATTGTAAAAAGATTTGGTGAACAGACACATTTTATACAAAAAACAAAAAAACCCTGAGCTTATTTGGAAATACTCACAGCGGCTATTAAAGCACATTTTGGAATCAAAAGTGAGTCCTTAATATTTAAACTTTTTGACAAACTCAATTTTAAAACGCTTGTCACTGCAATTAAGACCTTAGCAGAAAGTATCAACTTAAGTCTTTGGCACACAGATACGAGGAAAAAATATCAGAAGAACATGACCTTTGTTTAAGGACTAATCAGTCATTTGTGAACAGCAAAGTAGTTCCATATCCGATTCAATATCGGCACTTAAATCAAGTAGACTCGTCGAACCATATGTAATGCCTAAATCATCTGGGAAGGCGATGAGAATAGAGCAAGATTTATCAAAATTCTCTCTGGTACAAAACAGGAAAAGTCTGAATTTCAATTCATGAAACTTTGAGTCTTCAAATATTAAAGAGTGGACTGAGTCAGTCCTATTCCTTACAAATTTAACATACCAAAGTCAGTATTACATGATTGAATAATTCCGCCAATTGTGTTCTGTATAACACCTCAGTTTATAGCTTAAGAAATTGTAAATTAGTTCTAGCTCAACCTACAGGACCACAAGGAAATTTAATTATAATGACCTTGAGTGTTAAAATATGAGGAACACCTAAAAACGATATAGAAACACACCATAGCTAGCACGTCAACGTAGAAGATTTCATGGCAATAGAAAGAACAGATAAGAAAGTGGTAGATCCTTTGAACACCATCTTGGAAAAAACATAACAGTAAAAAAATGTTGTTGTTGAGAAAGCAGAGAAGTTTTGTCAATCTCGGGACGCAACTCGATAAACGACACTTTTAGTGGTGAGCCGACGGAAAACTACAAGATGATTAGCAAGACACTAGATTTTAAGGGCCTTCAAAAGAAAAATCCTACATTGTGCAGAGTTATTTCAAAACTGCTGTCTCAGCACCTCGCTCCACTTGAAAGATCAAGAATTGCGTATGTCTGGCAGCTTACTCCAACAAACTGAAACCAGCGTGTCCATATCCGTTAAGCAACAAAAAATCCTCCAGGGATCAATGGTCTGATAGCTGAGTAAGTATGTTTCGTGGATCATCAAAACCCACTTTTGAATTCAGTGTGAAGAGTAGAACTAGAAACACCTCCTTCCTTTCCCATTTGCGTTGTTATCAGTTAGGTAAGGTAAGGTTATGACACTAGTTACTAGCATCAGTTTAAAAACTTTCCTCGAGACACTTTATATCCGCACAAAATTTTTTTGTATTTATCTACTTCCTCTATGGTATCAAAAAAGTTGTTGCCCAATCGTTTTCTACGGCTACTAGCTATTCCCTGGCATTCTTTGGTTAGCTTTTTTCGCTTTTTTATTGCCTTATCTAGCAGTGTTGCCTAAACGACACACCCAGGAGGTTTAATAGGAACACTTTTGGCCGGAGGTAGTTTACCTCCCTATTTGGCTAATTCGTCCGCGATTTCGTTTCCTTCGATTTCGGAGTATCCAGGCACCTAACATAGTTTCACCTGATTCTGCGTGCATAATGCCTTTAACATTGTGCGTCAGTTTCTGACTATTTCCGATTTCGTTTCACACGATTCTTGTGCCTTAAGCGCAGCTTGATTGTCCATGTAGATAGCGATTTCCCGGCCGGATACCGATTTAATTTCTAGTAGTTCTGCAGGCTTAAGTTCTGCTAGAACCTTTGCCTGAAAAACGCTACAAGCATCCGGTAGTCTTGGAGAGACTCTAAAGTCTTGGTTTGTGAAGACGATTCCAGAGCCTGTTCCCTCTATGGTCTTAGAGCCATCAGTGTATACTTCAATTTCAATTTGCTGTAATACTATTTTTGCTTGCCATTCAGCTTTTCCAGGAAACGTTATTTCGTAGGGCCAATCGAAATCTAATTCAGGAAGGATTTCGTCAGTTATAACTGCCAAAATTCAGAATTAGGGACCCATCTCTAAATTTTTGTTTTAAGATGTTCCAAATATCAAATTACCTTCAAAGCAGGAAAGAGTAAGCAACTTGTGGCCCAGAAAATAATTCCATCTTTTTCAATTAATTTTATCGTATCGCTCCTTAATTGAATTATTACTCCCTTCAATTGGCGCGGTGGCGTTAAATTAATTTTGGCAGCAAATTGGCACAACTTAAGACCTCAACAACAAGAATCCCACGCACAAAATAAGTAAATTCCGCGATTACCACAAAAGAGATGCTCTTCGTGGTGTTGTTCTCTTAAAAATTGAATTACCATCCCTTCCGCAATTATAAGCTTCGAACCCACATCAGGCTACTTCATGCGTATCTGTTCTGATACGGAGGCAAAGGCACAATAAATTGACACTAAACACAAGGCCAAAAGCCTGGCACGTGTGACCTGGGTATCAGATAAATTCCTATAAATTTATAAAATCCAATTATATTTTGGCTTTGTTGATAGTCAACATGAGATTATCTCAAAGGGTGAACTTTTGTTCCTTTTTTTTTTATCTCAGAAGCCCTCTGGAGCTATTAAGTGCACATGTCCACGTTTGAGTATTCAGTGCTGGAGGTTCTTGTGTATAGTAAAATAATGAGAATACCTACTCTTAACACGAGACCCTTAAACTGATGAGGTGGTATCATGCTGTCGATGATCCGTAAACAAATTTAATTAAAATTATTTCTGCATATTTGAATTGTTTCATTTGGTATTCGTTTGCATTTGCAGTCACAGGAAAGATGAATCATAATCAACGAAGAGTGGCAGTGCAGTGACAAACAGAGACGGACCAAGTGCGCGTTATCATAAAATGTAATCGTCGTACTCGTACACTCCGCTTCAATTGAATAGGTACAACTTTTATTACAAGTGAGTGGTACTTAGATTTTAATGATGCAAATGAATTTATTATTTAATGCTGCTTATTATTTGTCAAATGACTGAAATCAGTTGATACAACTGATCAAATAAACCTTAATTTTTTCTCTAAGGTTTTTGCATTTGATATGGAAAAATTCTGCTTTAATTGTGCCAACTAAGTTCGTAACTTGAATGGCCCCAGAAATGATGGCACAAGCTAGTCAACCAGCTCTGATTGGTCGAGACACCGTGAATTTGACTTCAAAACTTGATGACATTTGCTGAGACAGTGGACTACATATTTGACTTTGCATTTGTTGATTGACTAAACGTCAAAAGTCAGCTGGTTTGTTGTAAAATTATTTAAGAACCGGATGGACTTTACGATTTTTAGTTCAACGGCGATAGTTGATATTACGATATCTAGTTAGCATTCATGCAATCCAAACGTTGCTAAATTTTGCAAAATTCATGATTGGCTCAAGTTGAAATTTGTGTTTTTGTTCTCAAAAAAAGTTTTAAAGTGGTATTTCTAGAAATGTGTGCCTCCACTGTTTACAATTCACTTCAAAAATTCGGTGGCTGAAATGGGACATCCTGCTTCTTCGTATTGATGTCCGGACTCGCAAATTTCAGAATACTGACCAGAAAGCAGGGTGTATACTGACCAGAAAGCAGGGATACAGCATGGTTCATTAAACATTAAAACGTCACTCATCTGTCTTTTAGAAATAATAGTAACATTGCCTTGACATTCATAGAATCGCACTTAATTGTTGCTTAATTTTAAAGTAAAGCTACGAACACACAGTATGCAAAAGTCGCATTTTTATCGCGTTTGATGTCATTTTTGCGTCTTCACATGCGATTCTGGATCGCATATCGTCTGAAAATTATTATGGAATAGTCCACATTTGCCATCGCAAATCATATGCCGCAGATACGTAGGCTGCTAGATATATTTCTGGCCTAGGCAACACTAAGTATTGCCAGGTGCAGGTCTGTGAAAAACTGGTTTAACGAATTCAGTCATGGCCGACGCTCGCTCAAAGACGAATTCCGTGAAGGTCGTCCAAAAACGGCAGTTGTGCCAGAGAAAATTGATGCCGTGCGTGAACTGATTACGCAAGATCGTCATGTGACATACCGTGAGATAGAGGCATCCCCGGGCATTTCCCCCACCAGCATATTTTCGATATTGCATGAACACGTGGCCGTAAAAAGGTTTGTTCTCGTTGGATCCCTCACAATTTAACAATCGCTCAAAAAAAAGGCTCGTGTCGATTGGTGCAAAGAAATGTTAAAAAAATACGATCGCGGTGCTTCAAAAGACGTTTATACGATTGTCACAGGTGACGAATCATGGATCTATGCGTATGAGCCCGAAACAAAGCTCGTCTTCGAAGACGAGCCAAATCCAACAAAAGTTGTTCGTGGAAGAAGCACTTCGAAGCAAATGGTCGCCTGTTTCTTCGGCAAAACTGGTCATGTGGCGACTGTTGCGCTTGAGCAACGTAGGACGGTCAATTCTGAGTGGTACACCACAATTTGTTTGCCTGAAGTCTTCGGAGAAATTCGAAAAACGAACAAGAAAAGACGAATCATTGTTCACCATAACAATGCGAGCTCTCACACATCGGTTCAAACCAGAGCCTTTTTGACCGGCCAAAACGTCGAATTTATGAGTCATCCGCCGTACAGCCCTGATTTGGCACCCAATGACTTATTTCTATTTCCGCACATCAAGAAAAAAATGCATGGTCAACGATTTTCGTCGCCAGAACATGCTGTTGAGGCGTTCAAAAACCATGTTTTGGAGGTGTCTCAATCGGAGTGAAAAAAGTATTTCGACAATTGGATTGAGAGTATACAAAAGTTTATAAATCATGCTGGAGAATACTTTGAAAAACAATAAAACCACTTTTGATGATAAATATTCGCATTTTCATTATTAGGCCAGAAATATATCTAGCAGCCTACGTATGCGATACGCAGAATTCAAATCCATAGGAAGGGACACGAAGGATTCGCAAAACATCTGAAGCGTGTGATTGAGTTTAAGACCGACTGTCAATGAGGCACCAATTTTCAACAGCGTAAAAAATAAGAGCAGAGTTTTTGGAGTCAAGAGGAACTGAAATTAGTGTACATTCAGTGCGTCGAAGACTTCGTGAATTCGGCCTAATGGTTCGCTGTCCCGCAAAAAAAACCCATGTTGACATCGAAGATGATTAATTCTCGACTAGTTTGGGCACAAAAATACCAAAACTGGACAGAAATTGATTGGAGTCATAGGTAGTCTCCGATGAGAGCATATACAGCATACACAGATCAGATGGAATCCATTACATGCAGCGAAGGACTGGAATGCACTTCACCAAAAATTGCCTTCAGATGAAGCATCCTGCCCTTTACCCTACTACGGAATAGGAGATCCCACCAAAAACATTCTGTGAAAAACTAGCCAAGTCTCGATGGAGCTGCTATTAGCTATAATAATAAAGAAATCGCAGTAAGGAATCTTAGACTTGGCACGACTTTGTCTAGATTTCATAACTTTTTAGAGATAAACAAGCAGCTCCATCGAGACTTGGCTAGTTTTTTACAGAATGTTTTTGCTGGGATTTCACTTCTTTTTGTAGAAACGTGGGCATATTGATTTATTTTATTAGACAGTTTTTTTCTTTTTAGGAGTATTTTTTTTTATTATTACAAATCTTTCTTTTCTTTTTTTCTGGTTGTTCGTATTGCCCATTCGCGTTCATTATTTATTCTTTTAGACGGTTTAATGTCTGAAAGTTCGGCGCGGTATTTACGCCTAAGCCGGTTGTATTGGGTGATCGCTGAAACGTGAGCTTTTATACTCTTGAAGTCGACATTTATGAGGTGTACCCCATAAAGATTGGTTACTCGTGAAAGCGCCACGTAAGCTTGGCCACAAGAGAATATGGACGTGCTAATGTCCATGAGGGCATTTTTTAGACTTAGACCTTGGCCATTGTGAATTGTTAGGGCATACGCCACACAGATTGGGAATTGTTCTCTGTACACGTATGCCCGGGGGTATGATCTCAAATTTTGACTTAATAGGCAATTATTCGTAAAGAAAATTATTAGCGAATTCTAATACCAATTTTTTAGGCTTTGATTGGTCTTCCGGGTCCCACCTCTCTTTTTGTACAACGCCTATCGACCCTCGTTCGACTATTTCTTCTTGTGAACTTGTAAGTATAAGTATAAAAGCCAGTTGAGTCTTATCCAGAGTTTTCCTTTAATTTTTTTAATACGCATATTAAAAGCAGAAGGGGAGGCATTTGCCAAGCAGTGGGACGTTATAGGCTTGATTATATTCGATTGGAAGATTTGTCCCACTACGCTGGATATTTGCAATGACAGTCGATTTTTTTATGTACCAATAGTAAAAGGGGGCATTACCATATCTCTTACACTGCAGAGACCAGCTGAGGGTTCTCCATCAGATACTTCAGACCTTCGATTTCTGACATCAAATCAAGCGGCGCACCAAGTTGAATATTTTTTATAAAGGCGGTATGTCGATTTCTAATAAAGGGTGATTTTTTAGCTATTATCTTTTTGACAACACTGGTTTAAACAGCTGACGCACGTTTCGTGTTTCGTTTCACTGTCAAACATCTTCAGTTTGGTCTATAATTTAACCATGAATCGTCTTACAAACAAACAACGCTTGTAAATTTTATTATCAAAATGCGTGCTCTGTTAAGAAAGTTCATCGCGCGCTTCTTCCACTTTATGGTCAGTTTATTCGACCCACTGAAGCGGCTATTCGGGCTATTGTGACTAAATTTCGCACCAAATTTACATTGTTGGACATTAAAACCACCAACACGCTTGCGTAGAGTGCGAACTGAAGAAAATATCGCAGCTGTATCGGCCAGTGTTAATGATGACCATCAATTATCGATTCGTCGCCGTTCGCAGCAATTGGGCCTCTGTTACTCAACAACGTGGAAAATTTTGCGGAAGGATTTAGGTGTGATGCCTTTCAAAATACAGCTGGTGCAAAAATTGAAGCCGAACGACCTACCGCAACGAAAAATTTTTGGTGAATGGGCTCTTGGAAAGTTAGCCGACGATCCACTTTTTTACCAAAAATTGTGTTCAGCGACGAAGCTCATTTTTGGCTCAATGGGTACGTAAATAAGCAGAATTGTCGATTTTGGAGTGAATATCAGCCAGAAGCATTGCAAGAGCTACCAATGCATCCAGAAAAAGTCACAGTTTGGTGCGGTTTATGGGCTGGTGGCATCATTGGACCGTACTTCTTCAAAGATGATGCGAAACGTAACGTACCTGTGAATGGTGAGCGCTACCGTGAGATGATATCCAACTTTTTTTTTTCCCAAATGCAAGAGCTTGGCTTGCATGATATGTGGTTTCAACAAGACGGTGCCACATCCCACACAGCACGCGCAACAATGGATTTATTGAGAGGCGAGTTCGGTGAACATTTTATTTCACGTTCGGGACCGGTCAATTGGCCGCCTAAATCGTGCGATTTAACGCCTTTAGACAATTTTTTGTTAAAGCTCATGTTTATACAGACAAGCCCGCTTCAATTGACGCATTGGAAGAGAACATTGAAGCATTTATTCGTGAGATACCGGCCGAAATGTTGGAAAGAGTATGCCAAAATTGGACTAAGCGGATGGACCATTTGAGGCGCAGTTAAGGCCAACATTTGCATGAAATAATCTTCAAACATTAAATAATATGGACCGTACTATCGATTCAAATAAAGATTTCATGCATTTTTCTGAATTTTATGTGTTTTTTTTAAAAACTTTCCTATAAGCTTTTAAAAAATCAACCCTTTAGTTTGGTTGGGCTGTTGTGTTTTCTAATCAGGGTCACCAGGTTCTCCAGATCTTCGATTATCCTAGTTTTTTTTATTTGGCCATTTAACTCTAACTCTGTACCAAATTTCAGCTCTCTGATGTTCATGAGTGAGTGAGTGGAAAAAATGCGAAACTTAGGTTTCGCTTAACTTCGAAACTAAATGACCTACAGACTTGAAATTTTGGATTTTAAGTATGTGATTATAGCGTTCTGGTCTTATCCAGAGGTTCTTAAATAGGTGCCTGAAAATGCGTCGAAATGGTTCCAGTAAAGGATGGAGCGGCAGTGTTTGCTTCGCGCTCGACTTGGCTTGGATGTATGCTTCGTAAAAGAAACTGTTAACTCGGAAGTACACAAAACCATTTTGAGCAGCCATTTGATACCGTCAATGTAAATGAATTTCTCAGAGACTGAAGATATGATTTTTCAAGACGACTCTGCTCTCCAAAATAGTAAGCCACTTTCTTTGCGCACTTCTGCTTTTCAAAATCTCTGGTACATTATGACTTTGAAAATCAACAGCAAAATTGCCTACGTCTGTCAAAATGCTCAATGCTCATCTGCTTGAAGAAGTTAGGTACAATGAAATACCCGCAGAACATCTTCACAGTTTAGTGGATTCAATATCATGAAGAAAGTATGTCTATCGGATGGTTGGATGGCGCAGTTAGTTGAAGTCCTCCTTTAACTTGGATCCATTAATCGTGCGATTCCTAGTGGAAGCTAAAAGGAAACTCATCATCTGCTTCGGTAAGATTAAAATATCGAATCAAGTTCTGTCAATCAATGATCAGTTGGTAGTCTGATGCTCAACTTCAATAACGACAAGCGAACAAAAGGATTGCGATCCGATAGCCATCACCCAGTTCAGACAAAGCAAAATAATAATACTGCTATGAGTCCTAGCTTCTAACAAAGAGTTCAGAACCGATGAATATTCAACAAACATCGATTGTCTTTGACAGTGTTTTTCCTTAACAAAAACATGAATAAACTGAGCTCTCGCCCACTCCCTTCTGCTGGCAATAATTATTATTCCAAGGACCCCACCCATTTGTCCCATCCATACAAGTAACAAGGATAAGACAAATATTGACATGTCATTACTTTGTCGCACTAAAAACGTTACACATACGCCCTAGTGTACTGAACAACATCATTACTGTGTAAGCTTATAATTTATTCGACGCAAACAACCACTCAGATTGTCTTCCGTCCATGTTAGCTTCACATTTTTTCTCCCTTCCAAGCCCTTTGGAATCTAAAATAAGACTATTCACGAAGAAAGGACATCACACCATCGATGTTCGCTGATCGATTGATTCGGTGCATTACTAGATTTCCCAATCAGCTTGGTGTAAACTAAACACTGAGTTGGAACTCATAATTTCCATGAAAATGTCCTTGAAGTAACCCTTCCAACATTCGTGGCATAGACTTGATGCTGTTTGCCCTTGGCATTGGCAGCAATCAATTGATTGACTTTGATGCGAAAACAAAAAGGACTTTTGCAATGTTTTCCATGTTACGCCATCAATAATTGATTATTTTCATTTCCTACCATGTTACATGGAATATGGAAATCAATATTGCCCTTTGGCGTCAGGTCACATGTGCCCCAAAGTTTTGTCATCCCATCGATTTCTGTTAAAATTGGAACTTAATGGCATCCAGTAGCGATCTTAATGAGAAAGTAATCCTCGGGGTTGTCACCCTGAGCGTACCCACGTTGGTTAATTAAGGCAACTTAGGATGGGGCCAAACGTATTTATTGAATAGTTGATTACAGAATAATGACACCAAGCTGTTCGTGTAAAGGATCAATTGTGAAGGATAAGCCACTATAAGTCCATTCTAGATAGAAGGCTTTCCAGTAGCCCCAAATGGGAATAACGAAAATAGAGGAGGTTGTTAAGTGAACCACCCGCTTGCTTGGAACTGTTGTGCCTATTTAAAGATAGATTGGTTTAAATTTCGGGGTAATATGTTTCCAATTGACGTCAAGATGCCAGAACAGACATCCTTAGACGTTATTCAAAAAATGTCATTTCACAATTTTCTTAATGTTCGAAAGGCGTCATTTTATTCTGTATTTCTTTATTTTTGGACATTATGAATAATAACGTCAAGCGCCGAGGACAGTAGCGTCCTGTCCGGACACGTGGAGCTGCTTTTCTTTTTACGTAATCAGTTATACTACTGTGTCCAAAAAATAAGGTGACATATGAATTTAAACTGCGCGCGTCGAAGGATTTGGAAATTTTTCTTTTTTTTTAGGGTGGTAGTACTGTCAGTGACATCTATGTGAAATTTCATGTCAAAATATATTCATTTTGTGAGATTTGTGTCGTTTTCTGCTGCGGATACGTTAAGGATGGTGCAGAAAGCCTTTGATGATGAGGCTATGTCTAAAAAAAATGTTTACAAGTGGTATAGTGATTTCCAAGCCGGCCGTGAACGTGTCGAAGACGAAGAGCGTTCTGGGCGACCATCAACCTCAACCGATGAAGCTCACGTCCAACAAATCAAAGATTTGGTGTTGAAAAACCATCGATTAACGATTAGAGACCTCAGAGATTAGAGAAAGGCTCAGTCAATACCATTTTGAAGGATGCTTTGGGCCTCAAGCGCGTCAAATCTCGACTGGTACCGAAAACATTGATTTTTTTGGAAAAAAGGCGTCGCGTTGAAGTGTGTGAAACAATGCTTTCCGACTACCGGGATGTCATGAAACGCATTATAACTGGCGATGAGACTTGGATCTATGCTTACGAGACCAAAAAAACCGCGCCAAAGTCGCTCAAAAATCAAGGTCATGTTGACTGTTTTCTTCGATTATCGTGGTGTTGTGCTTTATGAATTCCTTCCAACCGGCCAAACAGTCAACAAGGAATATTATTTGAACGTTATGCGTCGTTTGCGTAACGCTATCCGCCTAAAAAGGCCGGAATTGTGGAAAGACAATTCTTGGTTTTTACACCACGATAATGCACCATCCCATACCGCACTCGTAATTCGTGATCATTTCGCCAAAAACTCAACCCATATCGTTTCGCAACCACCGTATTCACCTGATCTGGCGCCGTGCGACTTCTGGCTGTTCAACAAGCTCAAAAGACCGCTCCGGGGACACCGTTTTGATACGATAGAGGAGATTCAAGCCGCAGCAAAGATGGAACTGAAGGCCATCCCGGAAAGTGACTACAACCAGTGTTTCAAAGATTGGAAAATCCGTTGGCATAAGTGCATTGCATCGGGAGGGGATTACTTTGAAGGGGATGAAATTGATTTGGAAGAATAAATAAAAAACATAAAAAATAAAGAATTTTCAAAATAAATACAAAATAAATACAATGTCAATGTCAAAATAAGCTCAAGGATTGGCCTAAATGACAACAGTCATAAGCAAACTCTTCTTGTTTTCTCTTTACCTCAGCGATGGTATCATTTGGTTTATTGGGACCAAAAGCTTCGAGGTCTTGCACTCATGCGAAGTCTTTTCGTATCAGCTGACAATAGTTTGCTCTGATGCAATGTGTGCGTTGTGTGCTGGAGCAACAGATCCTTCCAGGGTCACAGCCTAGCTTCACCATTTATGTGTTGGTCTTACTTTTTTTCGCAATGGCGGGGATTTATTGCCGAGTCCGAACGGCAGCAGAAGATGTTTTTTGCCAGTTTGTACTCATGGGACTGATTGTCAGATTGTCTAACCAGATTTTTAAACCCGGGTCTCCACGCTCAAGAGCAGACGCACTAACCACTGAGCCACGGCACTCACTTGCTGTTTGGTTACTAAAATACTCCCGTTTTCGTCTTGTCCGCTCGAGGGAGAATATTGCAGTTGTTATCGAAAGTAGGCGCCTAAATCTCAGCTCACCAACTGAGCGTCAGTAGCACTGGACAAAAGAAAATTTTGTATTACAAGGTCCAATTGATTTAAGGACCAATATGATCACCTGCTTCGTTGTCGCTTTCGGATGAGGTGCATTAACATCTCGGCTAAAAAACACAATTTGAGTATTGGTGGCTTGAAACACCAACAAGTGGTCATAGCGAATCCAGCACCCTGATCATGTGACTGTTTTTTGTGTTTTTTGGAGAGGCGACACTCTTGGCCCGTTTTTCTTCGAAGGCGATATTAGAAGGACTGTAACCGTCAACTGGGAGCGCTATTGGAGCATGATAATCGAATTTTTATGGTCAGAAATTGAGGACTGCGACTTCCCTTCATTCAGCAACCTTTAGAAGACATCAAATAACCGTCTAGACCCATGAAAGATCGATGATATAAGACCAATCCTAGTACGGTCCAGGAACTCTAGAACAGGTTTTCATGTAATAAAGGCCAAAACCATCGAAAATGTATGGAATGTGTCCTACTGCTCAGGCAACCGAGGCAGTCACTAGAATACGATTTTAAAATTGATCGAAAAATTGTTTCTAGGAATTAACAATCGCTTTAAATATTAAAGTGCTATTTTAAAGCCTTGTAAAAAAAAGCAGGATGTATTAAGGCAGCATTTTCATAAGTATGTATGTACATTTGTATGTTATTCTGTCACCCACAACAATGCAACAACTTTCAAGGCATATTTCCGCTTAAATTCATTTCCAAAAGATCCTTTGCAGTCTATTATGTGAATCATCGCATCAAAAGGTCAATATCAGTATGACTTCCAAGATCGCACGAAACGATCGTGAAAAACCCGGAGCCGCGTGTGGGAGGATCTATCACATTGAACATAAGAAAGCGATGGTGCCGGTTATGTCCAAAATACTCCAAAACATGTGGTGTGATGTCCACATTGAAACAATAATGTTTTCCAGACCTG
Organism: Orthonevra nobilis; assembly: GCA_963555765.1. Classification (NCBI taxonomy): domain Eukaryota; kingdom Metazoa; phylum Arthropoda; class Insecta; order Diptera; family Syrphidae; genus Orthonevra; species Orthonevra nobilis. Next base: position 115,969,102 of record OY743225.1, read on the forward strand.
CACCGCATTCAGACTAGAAGATTTTTTGTCGACTTTATTCTTAAAAGGATATTGCGAGGGGCAGGTGCCTACTTGAAACGCAATCAAGCTCAGTCCAGCTGTTGGGACATCAGACGATATTGACTTCAAGACTCGCGACATTCATTGTGATAAACATGAAATAGACCAGACGAACAACAACTAACGAACTGAAAGAACTCTCTAGCTCAGGATCAGATATTCTAGTGAACGGTGTGTTCAAAAGCAAGTACAAGTAAATATTTTCAACTTATTGTTTTTTACATAACATACCAACGTTTTCATTTAAGTTGCGTATGTCTGCATACGTTTACCATTTTAGTTATTTTATCGTATTTTAGTCTGTCGAAAAAGAGCCGCCAAGCGCGAGTTCGACGTTTGTATGCACGAGTAAACCAATTGAGAACTTGACCAGTCATGCGAGGTGACGCCTGCTGGTGATTTTTTGAACACACTATATCTGGCGCTTACTGTTTACGTGCATTTTAAATAAAAGAAATTCAAAACGTAGCCAAGGGAGAGGTGGTTCTCACACGAAGGGTTCCGCGCTTCCGAAGCGAAACAAATAGGTTCACTCGGCTCGACATTGTAATTCCCATGAGAATACGAGCTTCCAGATGGAAATTGAAAAGTTTTAAAAAAAATCGGGATCACAAAATTAAAAGATTATTTGATGCAGACTGTGAACCTATGACTCTGTGGTTTTTTTTTTTAGAAAATTCATGCGAAGAAATAATCTCAAACCGAAAGAAAATTCGTTTATGGCAACAAATTTCAACGTTTTTAAGAAATTGCTCTTAAGAAGATTTTGAAAAATATTGAAAAAAACATTGAATTTTCTTGTGTGCCTTAAATGCGTAATCAACACACACAAAAAGTCAGTCAATGTTTACATTATTGACTATTGATTTATTAAACACTATTTTGACATTCGTTCCACAAGTTGCAAAATGTTTTTTTTTTTTTCTCATTGAAATACGAGCTTTCAAATTGTGTTGGATGAACGATGATTGCAGACTTCTAAAAGTTGGTAAATCGCTCTATGAAACTAATTGTCTACTATAAGGCGCTAAGTTGAGTTGCGATTTTTATTATTTGTTATTAGTAGTAGTAGTTCTGTGATAGAAGGATGGACGATGGATGGATGGCAGACAACGGAGGCTTAGTAATGGGGTTCCTCTGGATCCTTTGTGAACTGATCCAGAAAAAAAGGATTTTTCAGACAATCATTTATGAATTAATAGATTTTTTGATGCAGTCTTATAAAAAGATATGAATCCATGCTTCAGATGTTTTTTTGGCAGTTTCATGTGAGAAAAAAATCTGAAAGCGACTTTAAGGTGTGATATTTAGTTGCGATTTTAAGTAACAATTTGGTCGAAAGGGGACCCCCTTTTTATCAAGTTTATTAATTGTTGTATTATTGTTAAGAAGACAAAGTGTTTTTTTGGCACCCTTTAAGGTACGGAACCCTAAAAATTGCATACAAGCACGACATGCGAAATATGTAAATAGCAGGATATTAAAATTTATAAATTTATTTATTTCCTTCTATCCATATTTTTTGTATGATGATGAACAAAACATAGATTATTTTTATTTCAATTATAATAAAAAAAACCAGAAGTACTCTTCCACACAAAAGTTTTAAAAACAATGCCTCATTGTGATGTTTTAGTTTTCAGTTTCTAATTTCTCTATTTCATTTGAAAAACACTTTTCCATTTCCTAACCGCCCATAATGAAAACGAACATTCAGTCACATTGAAAACGTACAAACTCATAAATCAATAGAAAGTGAAAACACAGCCGCATTGCATTCAATCACACGAAAACAATGCCAATCAGAGTCATGCTTTTGCTTTGAATTTTTGTTTTATTTATTTTTTTATGAGTGCTTTCATATCGCTGTCAGCCGCGGGGTTTTATTAATGCAACCATTTTCGAAGAGTAAGGTCAATCTAGAAGCAGTACAACTGCATTAGCATTAGTCATAAAGAATACAACGAGGCTGCTGGGCAAACGAAATTGCAACAGCAGCTACCTCCTATCGTGACACACGACACATTGACCAATAAAAAGGACTCCTGGGCATTGGCCGCTCCTATAATTCAACCCATGCCTACCATCGTTAAAGTGAAGTATCCGCTGATTTACGACACGGGGAAGAGTTTTGTTCACCCGCAGCCGGGAATAAACGACGCAAGCTAAAATTTGTGTCCCTGTAAAAAAATATCCTGCATATTTTTCTGTTAAGGACTTCGCCAACAGGGATCGCAGATGGGTTGAGTTTCAGTTCAAATAAACGGACGTATATTTTCCACTCAATTCTGCTGCGATGCGAGAAAAAACAACACAGTTTTACGCTAGAAGGATGCGGAATAAGAAAGTTGAATGAAAATAAAAGGATATCTGGGCAGACTTTGAATACATAAAAACGGACGAAAGAGAGACGAGAAAATACGATTACAAATCGCGACCAAAGCTTTGGAATGAATAAGGACTCTGGCCAAGTTTTGTGTTTAATTTTTCAATGTCAACCCTCAGTGAGCTCCTAAACTTGACAGTCATTATTTTTGTTTATGTAGATGGTTTTTTATTTCTTTTTGCTCTGGAATTAACATCTTGCAATGCACTGACCCAGATCCACGCAATTTATTTCAGGGAAGCACATTAAAGGACTTCGTTCCATAATCTTAAAATGAATAAAACATAAAGCTGTTTCTTGGAGACGGACAGACTTGTATGATTAATGAAGCTGCTCGGATATTGGATGCTTGGATGGATCAAAAATATTGATTTTCGTTTTTGTTGCATAATTGGATAGTCCTTAGGGCATTCAGAGCAAAGATTTGAACTTATGAACGGGGTAATTGTAACCTTGGTGCGAGCTTCGAGCGTGTCGTTTTCCGACTACTCTTTCCAGAGCTCTGTGATTCTCGTTTTCCTCTTTAACGCAATCGCATTTGCACGTTGATTGACATTGACTTTTTGACGGAATTCGTAGTATTTTATCTTTGGAGCGTGGCCACTGAGCCAGCCTCGCTCGAGATTGGTTGTTTGACAGAAAGACTTCCTTGAATCATTTGACTTCTTCTTCATCATTTTAGCCGGCGTCAATTTACTCTCATACAGTTTTTTTTCCATCGTCCAACATAACGTGAGCGCCATAAGTGTATCTGGGATATAGAGCCTTCCTTTCAACTTAGGATTGAAATGGAACACCAGACGAACGGCTAAACAGCGGAGGAAGAGTACCTCCGAAGAGGAAGTTCTTCCATCAATTTCTCTTGATGGTCAGTTTAAAAGAGACATGTGCTTAATATCCTGCTGCTAATCTATTAAGGCATAATTCCTGAGACAAATTCAGATTACCATATGCTGAGGAAGAACTGCTCGTTACAAGGAGATTCATGCAAGATAATGACCCAAAACACACTCAACGGTTCAAAAAGAATTCTATCGATGTTACTCGTATAGAGTAGCTATCGTGACACACTTCCAAAAACCTCGAGTTATGAACTTAAAACCGAAATCGACAAGGACAAATTTGAAAATTTAAATGAATTTTTTGAAGTTTCAGGGACGGTTTGGGCCACAATGATCTTATTGTGGTCGCAGTTATCACGGGTAAAGTGATTCCTACGAAGTATTGAGCGAGGACATAACAATTCCGCAAGTAAGCAAACATATCCATAACGTTCCTTAAAAGGTCACCAACCATTACGAAACATGTAATTGATTTTGAATAATTTCTTTTGTTTATAACTCATGTTTTTGTGTAATGTTAGTTGCCCTTCTTCCTTTACAATAAATTACACAAAATACATAACAAGTTTTGATATCTTTTAACTTTAAACTTAAAACAAATTCAATCGTTCAAATGATATCCAAAAGTTTGTCCTCCGATTTTGGACTCTGTTTTCGAACTTCTCTGTCAAGTTCGTCACAAAAATTGAGGTCATGTGGACATGTCATATTTTACCACACATAAAAATTTTTTTTTTTTTTTTAGTTAATAAACTTAAAATTTTGTCTCGTCTGTCTGTCAGGCTATCGACCAGTCGATACAGTACCTACATGTCTAAGCCGGGCCCACGCAGAAAAAGGAAGTCTTCGGCTCCTGAAGATAGGATTTTTGTCAAGAAGTCTTTAGAAACTCGTCGAAAGACTTCTTCTGGACTAGCGGCTTCACTTCAGTAACACAAAAATGTTGCGCTTTCAGTGAGAAGGTCTAGAAAAAAAAGCCATGAGAACAAAAAACGACGTCTTGAGTGGGCTAAATAACATAAATATTGGAGCCATGAAGATTGGAGCAATATCGTGTGGTCCGACTTGACAAATTTTAAAGTAAGTTGATTGAATCCTTTTTTAAGCGAAATCAAAAGTGGATTTACGAAAACATTTGTTATTTCTTAAATAAAATTTTGTTTCAGATAAAACGTCATTTTATACATTTTGCGTGGAGTGTTTTTCATTTATGGTCAAGGCTGTATATGCACAATGGTTAGAATAATATTCATCCAACACAAGCTGAAGAAGAAGGGTTAAAGAAGCTATCGCCTCTGTTCAAATGGACCAGCGTTTACGCCGTACGTTGAATGAATGGACCGAAAATCTCAAGAGCTCATTATAACCCGATTATGATTCGCCAGCTAGTGATTCCTTTTGTCAATAAAAGATTGTTTAAGACATAAATGGAACTGCCAATTGGCCATCTGACTTGTGTGAGTGAATTGACTACTTTGGCCCACTTTTTGCGTGGAAATGTGCCAAGCAAAATGATAAAACAGATTCAATTAACGACAAAGGAGTCAACAATTTGCAGGCTTTTAAAGCCAAAAAACCTATGATTTAAGTCAACCTTTCGTGATTTATCTCTAACTCTTGAATGGCAGCGTCCGCTCACTCGTGGCTTGGAAAATATCTCTTTCCTTTTTATTTTTATTTGTTTATATATCGGGTTTTTCAATAAGAGCGCTACAAAGGTTTTTTTTAAATAAAACAAAAACGGTTTTGGATATCAATGAAATTCTTTATTCCTGTGAAAGTACGTTCGATGCCGTTATGTATGGAACTCGATTTCTTTTGCATGGCCACCACGGGCACGCTTGAAGTAGTCCAGACGCTGAACCCAATTTTCGATGGTTTTCAAGCATAAATCGGACGATACTGCTGCAATTTCACGTTCGATATTCGTACGAAGTTCATAAATCGTCGCTGGCTTGTTGGCATAGACCATAGACTTGACGTAGTCCCAAACGAAATAGTCTAACGGAGTCAAATTGCACGTCCGAGGCGCCCAAGCGACTGGACCACGTTCTCCAAACTTGGTTTCCAATAAATTGATTGTGACATTCGCTTTGTGGCTTGTGGCGCCGTCCTGTTGGAACCACATGTCCTCCAAGTCCACATCATCTAATTGGGGCCAAAAATATTCGGTTTTCATTGAACGGTAGCGATCCCCATTCACAGTAACGTGCTGGTCTTGATCATCACGCAAGAAGTACGACCCAATGACGCTGCCGCCCCATAAACCACACCAAATCGTAATTTTTTCGGGATGCAATGATGTCTCATGGAGTACGTGTGGATTGTTGCCTGACCACTACCTCATATTTTGTTTATTGACGGAGCCATTCAGCCAGAAATGAGCCTCATGAAAATCCGAATCATTTTCAAGTTGTTGCTCAGCCCAATTTCTTGCGTCAATTTAATCTTGTAATGATGTATGAACTGAAGCCTAAGCGGCAGCAATATTCTCGACACTACGGGCATTTTTTTATCTCACTGCCACGGGAACATTTTGTACTGTGCCTGTGGATTCAAATTTTTCTACTAGACGCTCAATTGTTGATCTGCTAGGACGATTATGACGACTATAAATTGAACGTAGCGTTCTTTACGTTAAGGCCACTGACTCCGAATTTCGGTAGTAAATTTTAATAATTCCGACTCGTCGTTGGCTCGTATATCTTTCCATCATGTAATGGCAAACCTTACTGAAGAGAAATGTCAAAAGAGCGGCAAGAAATATGGCGTTGTTTGCTGTCCCTGCCGCTCTACTTTTGTAGCGTCCCTGTTGAAAAACCCTTTAGATATATTGTTTAATTCACTGAGCAAATCAGTAATTTGGTGACATATCTCTAAACTAGGATACTCGATTTAATGCCACGAATTTTTTTCGAATTTTCTAGACAAAACAATGTTTTAAGTATCGGACACGAGTGACCCATCGTTACCATTTAAGGGTGCTCTAAACAACGCTACAATTTAAGGGCAAAATTAAATCGTTACTAAAAGAGCTCAGCATTAATTGCGAGTTATGTATGAACATCTTTGCAGCTTTTTTTTTTTAAAAAACATCCAGTTTCATCTCAAAAACGACAATTCGTGGAAAAAATCCGGAGCAACAAAAATAATCCGTCTTACCAAAAATACTAAACCTACTCATAAGTTCAATAACAAATCAATTATGTTTCCACATCTAATTGTTCCATTTCAATGTACGTAGGTTTCCGTAGCACTCCTAATGAATCCTTCTCGCTAAACCTGACCCACGACTTTTGCTCAAAAACATGTAGGATGTTGAATGTTGACTTTCCCGAATTAATCACATGTGGGTGGAAACTTTTAGCGTTAAGTGTCAGGATCCGAAGTGCACATATTCTTGGATTACTGTAATTACTCTTGTGTGTAAGCCCACAAAAACACAAAATGTGATTTATTAGACTTTATTTTTTCCTCTTGTCTGGAATAGGAAATTCCGGAAGCCATACAGTGTCTATGACACTTAATAGGAACTACACGTGTAACGTTTGTTGATTGCGTTGTCGAACTCGAGAACTTAGCAAGTGCATGGGTACGCACCCAACGTGACACGAAGAAGCTTTTATAGGGCATCTTCGGCAGTGTATACGGGTTGAACAATACGAAGGGACACCGACGCACGCAGATACTCATGCCTTCTTGGCGATAAATGTATCTTTGCTTGATTGCACAAGATCTATGGAGGAGAAGAAGAGCCTGCTTTTGGAAGGAAATATTTTTTAAAGTGGGCATGTCCTTAAATCGAATTCTGCTTAATTGTGGCCAATAAAATTGCAAATATTAATTTGAGGATGAAATTTGCACTTAAGAAGGGTGAAGGGTGAAGTATAACGAGATGTTAACACTTACGGATTCAATTTCCAAAACGGACAAAAAATACGATTTTACGAGATGTCTTGAAAAAAAAATGGGATGGATCAAATTTTCTAATGGATTTCCAAGCAAACAGGGTTCCCTACAGATACAAACTGGGGCAATCTATTGCGAAAAATAAGTTTCGAGTACTGGGGATCCGGTTGGAAACGAATGTTTTCAAATACGGATATCTCATTAAAAAAAATTAGTCAGTCAAAATTTCGCAGAAGTCGCGAGAGCATCGTTGGTTCGCTATTGAAGCGTTGGCGTATATTATGTTAATTCGCGCCGATAATTTTGTTTACAAATGGGTGACTAAACGATGGACCAAGTGTTTCTTTGATTCAATTGGGGTGCAGAAAATTAAGGGCCACGGAAAACATTCATACGACAGCTTGGATATTTTAGTATCGAAGACAGCGACTACTTTGGACCTCTTTAAAAGTATTGTCTATGAAATTCTAAAGAAACTGTTGGAGCAACATTAATATGTTAAACTGTTGCTACTGAACTTCTCGAACATATAATTAGCGGCTGACAAAGGGCTACCAAGTTATTGTTTGGTTCGCCTTATCGACGAATGATATCATGGGGCACTTGTTTTTTTTTATTAAATTCCAGACGACGAGTCATTATTGCAAAAAGTGCGTCATGATATGGTCTCTCATGATAAACTTAGGCCACAAATGGTTCAAGAAAGCTTCTGTAAATAAAAGAAGGTTATACACTTCAGAATTTGTCCGAGGCAAACATTGAACAAGACCTCCAATACCTGAGGGAAGCTACTAATAAGAATGCTGTTTCTTCTTATGAACAGGGCAAGAGATTCGAAGTATTCGATAGATAATGAGTTTGTCGTATCTACAGCTTCGGCAAAAATTGAAAGCCAATAGGAACGTGGCCGGTAGTTATACCTTATACGAGTCTACCTACTTTGCAACTGAGGATTCTCGACTTCAAACTTTAATCCTATTTTTTTTTTAACTCAACAATAAGGTCTGTGCTGATAAACCACATCCTCTCAAGAAGCTTGAAAGAAATATCAATTGTAAATCCATTGTAACATCCAGTTCAGCCTTACAGGTAGGCTGAAACTTCGAAGGCTGACACAAAGATTGCACTACCAATTTTAAATCCATATGATTTTTAGATAGCTCTAACCTTCCATAGAGACGTATATAAAGTTGACAGCTGTCGTACTATTAGTTTTTGAGATATATCATTTTGAGTGAAGCAACTTTTGTAAGTTTGAAAAAAATGAATAAAAAGGAGTTTCATGTGTAAATAAAGCATTGCCTTTTTTGCAAAAAAAAAAATACTGTTGAAGCCAAAGCTTGGTTTGATAAATATTATTCGAACTCTGCACAAGGACAATCTACCGCTGAGTAGTGGTTAGATAAGTTAAAACGAGGTAGAATGTGCCCCAAAGAGGCTGTTTTCGACGAAAATAATTTTACATTATTTTGCATAACCGTTAAGTGAAGTTGATCGAGATAGCTGAGACCCTAAAGATATCAAAAGAACGTGTTGGTTATATATCGTGAATGAATGGGTGCCGCTCGAGCTGACAATGGACCAAAAACAACAACGAATTGATGAGCAGTGTTCGAAGCTGTTCTATCGGAATTAATCATGATTTTCCCTTCGATATGTGAAAATGAATGAAACATGGATCCATCATTTCACACTGGAGTCCACTGGACACCCAGCACGTGATGAAAATTTAACGAAATGGGCTACAAATTGCTTCCGCATCGATCGTATTCTCAGAGATCAAGAAAATGAAGAGCTAGAAAGAAATTTAGCGCCGATGAAGAGGTTATCGCCGAAAATGAAGCATTTTTTGAGGCCAAAGACATATCGTAATATAAAAATGGTACCGAAAAATTGTATGACCGCTTTCGACCGCGAAGGCAACTATATTGAATAATGAAATCAAAACTTATCAAAAAAAAAATATTTTTTTTCTATTTTAGCCTATGAACTTTTCAGCTCACCTGTTACAGCAGCGCGAGCCACGAAATATGTTTTCAACAGTCAACGAAACTAAATGGAAGGCATTGGGATGACAAATTTCAGAAATATGTTTTATTCTCTTTTGAAAAAAAACATTTATCCGCCACTGGACACCTTTTAGGTCAAAATGTATCGTGTTGAAGGCCAATTTATCGGTACGGTTAAATGCAAAAATTATGTTGCTGATTCTGATTTCCAGTCTATTTGAAATAAGACGCTCTCCAGTTAACATCTTTTCCGGAAGGTGCACTTTTTGTATATGATAAAGTGGTACGTGTATTTTATTCGAGAAATGTTAGTCTTTAGCAATACTACCACGTATGAAACACGAAACGTTAATTGACGGAACTAATTAGAAAACGCTAAAATCGAGTTGGAATTAAAAAAAAAAAATATGGTGACAATCTGGTTGAAGTCATAGCTGATCATTCACTTTCCATTTCTCCAACCAGGGCAGATTCTTTACGACCCACCATACTCTCCGATGTTTCTTCTTTCTCACTAAGAACTCTTTTCGCAGTATTGAAGTATTAACTTATTATAAAATCTTGACTACTTCATTTTCAATTATAACAACTCGACTACTTAGGGATTATCGAATCGTTGAGTTCGACACTTAAGTGGGTTAGTTTTCGAACCAACGCTGAATCTTACACTGATCGACAACAAAGAGATCAAGACGGCAGATATGGATAGTAAGTCCTTTGGTTGGAAGTCCTTTCTACATTTACGGATCCAAGACAATCTCCGCAACAGGAGCTGTTTTTTTGTCTTTTCTGTGAAAGAAAGATTAGAAAATGGACAGTGGTTTCCTGAGGATTCGAGACGGTTGATCGTCTTTCAGGTCCAAGTCACAGCTTACCTGCAGGCTGCAGGAAGTCCATTAGAGACAATATTGTTGACAATATCATTACCATCTACGTCTCTGCGGTCAATTTGGATAAAATCCAAGCATAACGAAATGTCAGTCAACAAGAAGGCTAACAAACTAGCAAAGAAGGGAGTGGAGTGGTAAGTATGAAAACAGTGAGCAAGGATAATAAGCGATGAAATATGAGCCATTGTAGCCAACTATCGAAGTGAAAAAGAACAGAAGAAAAGAGACGAGCTAGTATTTCAAGAAGAAATCTTGTGAACAACCAAGCGGACTTGGACAGATTTTTCTCACTTTGATCAACGGTATATGACTTCGAAAAGACGTTTGGCGTCGAAAATATTTGTTCACCGAGATCGTGTAATTCGTTGTCATTTTTTTTTTTTGTCGTGCTATTTAAAAGAACGTATTTATTATTACAACTCGAAAACTCTTGACGCAATGGAAAGGAGACAAGGAGTATTCTTCATGTTATGGCCGTTTTATTGCTCTCTATGTGGCAAAAAACCATAGAAAACAAACAAACCTTGTTAAAATCGAATCCTGCATGAACTTCCCTCGGATGGCATTTAAAAACAAACAATACTTTGAATCAAAAATTTGCCCCAAACATAAAACAAAAAATTTGCTTTAAAAAAATTTTACCTTTGAAACTTTTTTAACACGATGGAAAATTCAATATACATTTTAATTTTAAATGTAAAAATTAAAATCATATTGTAGAATTCAAAATGAAACCTTTTCATGGAAACGTTTTCCTATGAATCGTTGTTTAAATTTTTTTTTATTCCTACGGATCCCAATATTTCCAAGAATAATGGCAGTTAACAGGAACGAAAACGTTTGATTGTAATTAATGTTTACCCAACTACAACCCTTTAGAGTTGTCTTCTCTTCCGCCCATGCTATTATTCACTTGAATAAAAGGAAAAGAAAAATAGCCTTCGGCAGATGAGCATCATTCCGACAATTGCTTTGCATGCCAAAATCAATATCAATTAAAAATACAACCTACGACATCTCAAGGCCTTCTTCAAAAGACGACCTCACACTATAAAATGTGCAAATGAATTTCGATGGACTTCCATCAGGAATTCATAACTTCCGCTTCTTAAATGGAAAACTTCCTCTTAACCTCAAGGCCAGGCATATTTCTAACTTGGCTCGCAGTGCTCATTTTCAAAATCACATGCCATTACCCAAAAAAAAAAAAAAAACTACCAGCACACGTGTCGTGTTGTCGTGAAGTTTAATCCCTGCAAAATTACCCCCATTCCCTTAAATCCTCACTAATCGAAATAATTCGAGTTATTTTCCAAACCAATCAGACACAGACACAACAACATTACGTGCATTACGTTCCATACGAATCCTGCAAAACTTTTAAGGACTTGACTAAACTTTTTTTTCTCTCTCTCTTCAAAAATACACCACATGCACGCTAGGAAATTCAATTTTCATCTGTTCTACAAAAACAATAGCTAAATTGGAAGGACACCCATTAGGGTAAATATCCTTTTCGTTGATAACTCTAATTTGGGTTCCCGAATCGATTTTCGCTTTAGCCCGCTGAATACACAATGCAAACCCCTTTTTTTTTAAGGACAACTCACTGAAAGTCTGGAGTGATATTCAAGTCGAAAAGGTAAACTAAAGTCCTCTAGAGGTGATTACATAAAAACGTTCTTTGCCTTAATGCATTCTCGCCGTAATCCTTAATCGTTTCACAATTAAAACACTTTTCCTTGACGACACAAACACTTAATTTGTTTTCGAAAATTATAGAAAAACTTCTGATTTTTATTTTTGTAATTTTTGAAGAGAGACCGAAAATGATACAAAAATAAAATATTGAAAAGAAAATGTTTTTTCTTTTGATAGACAGAAGAAAAAACTAATAGAAAAGCGAACGCCACACTTTTCACCCGCGCGGCACACGTTAACCGTCTGGCAAAAGGATGCGGAGGACAATATCGCTTTCGCTAAATGTTTTTCCCAATTTTCTCTGGCAGCGAGCCAGTGTGGTGTTGGTGAGCTTTTCTGTTATTCGTTTCGCTTTCCTTGGTGTAAGGGAGAAAGTATCCGCAGTTGATGTAGGTTGACGGGAAAATGGAAAGCGAGAGCTTTTTTTTTTGCACATTCTCCTGTGCATGAAATTCTTGTGTGAAAAGTGGAATGAAAAATTTTGTCCTTTGACCATGTGTTTGAATGGAATTCTGGGGGTGTGTTGGGGGCGAACAATGAAACATAAACAAAAATAAACAAAGTGGAAGGAAACACGAGGCGGTAGGCATTGCCAGTCGAGACTTTTTGAAAAGCTAAACCAGAACTGAGAACCTTTTCTTCTAGGGGGTAGTTGAAAATTTCTCGTGTTAAGACTCCATGTAAGAGCTTCTATGAAGAAGATGAAACAGCTTTTCTTCGTTTGGGCTGTTGGCGGTTGGTAAGCGCTAGACTTTCAAGTAGAGAAAACATATTCGAAAATCGAGTCTGTCTCAAAAGTTCATCTTGTTTTCTTCTTATCTGGCCAATTACGATATACTAGACTGACCAAGTGCTGTAGTCATAACTCAAATTCGTGTCACAAAATAATGGATGGAAGATGATGCCATTGAATCTTCGGAGCAGCAGAGTGAAGAGGCGATCTTCCAGAAAACGCGAAAATCACCATGCAAAATTAAAAATGAAGACTCTTTCAACGAAAAGTTCCATGAGCTTTTGGAAGGAGAGAACGAAAATAGTCCGAACATAAGTTCGTGCCCGGTTTAATCACGCAATCATGAAATATAGCGATTTCATAAAAAGCGTGGGTTTCCTTCAAAAAATTTCGTAATTTAATTTTCGATAGCCAGTTTGAAGGGACCGAAACAGATGAAAATCTGAAGGGGCAAGGTCTAGGGAGCACGGTGGGAGCTGAAGAATCAATTTTAACTATTTCAGTTTTTGCAGCGTTTGTTGGGCTACTTGAGGTCTGGCGTTATCATGATGGAAGATGATGCCTTTTCGATGTGCCAAAACCGGACGATTTTCTTCAACTTTCTCAGTAAACTTAGAGTGTTGCTCATTGTACTTATTCGCAGTGATTCTTTCGCCAGTTGAAAGAAGCTCGAAAAAAAATATACCCTGGAATCCCTCCACGGGTTCTTAACATGCATCTGCTTCTTTCCAGCTTGTTTTTCACTGCAAGTTGTTGTACAGAATCCACTTTTTGTAACCCGTAACGACTTGATCTAAGAGAGGTTAGTTTTCATGGCGTCTTAACAGAGATATCGCCACGGAGACGGGGTCCAGCTTATTTATTTTCTTCATTAGTTTCGTGCGGCACCTGCGTATCGAGCTTGGAAGTGAATCCAATGTTCTTTTAAGTAGTTCTTTTAATGAAGAAATGCTGACGAATGATCGATATTAAGCCTCTCAGCAATTTCCTCAGTTGAAATCGTTGGGCTATTTTATTTTACTAAGGTTCACAAAATGTCGTCATCAATTTGGTCCAGAACGGGGTTAGTAGTCCATGGTCAAATCTACGTTATGAAATCTACCAAAGCACTTTTTAACGTACCTCAGAGCAGGAGCATGATCCAAACAGAGGCTCCGAATGGTTTTTGTTGCAGTTCCAAAGCACTTTCGAAACTAGTACAACACTACACCCCTTCTTTCTCCATTTTAGAATTTTTTTTCACACACAATTTGACTGAACGGGGTCTGGCGATAAGGACGTTCATTGTTGTATGCCTAAGCATATCAGAGCATCAAAGCGAAATATGTTATCTCAAATGAGTCATTGAAATCAGGAAGAAGCTGAGAACACTCTTGGCTACCAACCATCCCCAGAAAGGGTTAGTTCAGAACATAAGAAGACGTTTCAGAGAATGCTCTTCTTCTTCTGAAGAGACCAGCGATCCTGGAATGATCGAAACCTCTGATAGAGCTGCCCTTCAGCCCTGACGGTCCTGAGCAAGCTGCTTCCAATTGGTTACATCAAGCTTTCTAGTGTTCGCCATTGCTTGAGCCTTGAACCAGAGTTTCAGTCCTCCCGTTTTCTTGAATCTCTTGGCTAGGGCATTATTGTCCGAACTCTCGATGTGGTCAATTCAGTGTGCCTTCCGGACTATATTCACATCTTTGATCAGCTCGTAGAGTAAGCGGTTAAGCCTTCTCTTCCATTCTACGGAGGATTTTTTCTCGAAGGATCAAAATATTTGCTCAGCTGCTTTGCTCATCATCCAGCATTCGGTTCCATACAAAAGGACTGACAAAACCAGTGTCTTGTAGAGCTGTATTTTCGTTTTTCGTGTTAGGAGTTTGGATCCTAATTGGTTAACAAACCGAAGCAGCAGCGTGCCAGGATTTTTCTCCGTCGGATCCGAGGTAGGTGAATTTCTTTACTGTGTCCAAATCGTAGCTACCAATAGTAATGTTTTTAATAGAGAATAAAGAAAAAGGTGAAGAGCATCAGGCTTCAATCCCAGAGCGGTTAAAAGAAATTTCAAAAGACAAGAATAGATAGGCCCGCTCGTTCACAAGAACCTTTTTGCGTTGCTCTACCTTGTATAAGGTGTACCTTGATATTTTGGATCACCCACTTTAAAGTCCTGTTCTAGCCCTTAACGATTGTGAAAAGTATCTCTCAAGTTATAATGAAGTAAAGGACGAAATTTCAGCTTATTTCTTCGACAAATTTAATCATAAAAATGCATAAGGATAACTATTGAAAACATTCAAATAAAACAGTTTTTAAACATTAAAACCCTAAAAACGAAAAAAGTATAACAAAAGAAGGAACACTTTTAAACTGGCAGTTCCCCCATCCTCATATCCAAAGGACATTTAAAGTCGCCCACAAAAAAAAAGTTTTCTAATTTGCATATTAAAATACAACTTCAGTACATTGAAGCTTTTTCTAAGGACACTCGTACCGAGGGTCATGAGAGATTTGCACCCAAAGTGGATTTTAATGAATGGAAGAGCTTTACGCTACTCCACACCGATATCAGGGGGTTTCGAACGAAACGAAACAAAGAAACGTTCAGGGACATGTGCACCAACTTCTAGAAATGTATCCATTTAAGAGATCCTGAAAGATGTAAAGAGAAGGAAATTATTTGTTTTTTCATTTTCAATGGATTTGTAGATATTTTGACAGCGTGTCCACATTTGAAATCAAGCAGAGAATGCTGGTAATTAAGTCTACGAGAATGTTTGTCCCACGGGCGGGATATTCGAATTAGTTTCTATAGGACTGAAATTGAAAATGGAAGCAAACATATTTGATGGATGTGGGTACATTAGCACGTGGGTGGTTGAGCTTTACTTATTAGTACTCGAGAAAAACAAAAACTCAAAACCAATGGTGTGAAACTTTACCAGTTTATTTTGACTGAGAGTGATGGGGGAGCTGGTATTTATTGACTGTGTTTTGCAAAGACGGGTCATGACTCAGTATCTTCATAAGATTTTAAGTTCAGATATGATGTTTTTGTTATTTTTCTAAAAATGATCTTACCAATCGGAATCAAGAACTGGTAAGAGTGTACTAAAGTAACTTTTGGGAAGATTGTCAGAACATACTGTAAAATTTTTAAGTAGGAAACATTTTTATAATCCCTCTACAGTGGAAAATTGAGACGACTCACTTAAAGGTATAATGTAATTCTCCTTTGACATACAGTTGGTCAAAAAAGAAATCGGACACCAAATGTTCCTTTCATTTTAATCTTAAAAAAAATCGTCGAGTTTCTAGCGGTAAAACAATTTTCTTTTTTCTATTTTTAGTTTACCGTTACATTTTGTTGTCAGTTAGAACTAAAATATATTTAATTTTCAAAAGAAGGTCGAAATGGATAGACAATGTGGCTTCACAACACTTGAAACGCGAGAAAGTGTTATAAGACGTTTTGAAGAGGGTAAATTTGAGCACAATTTTGCAAAAAAAAATAATTAAAATATGGCACTCGATAGAATTTGATAATAAAAAAAGGTATAAAGAATACAAGACAAATGAAAACTTTAGAAAAATCTGGAAGTGCGAAGCTATTTTATGTGACGGGTGAGCATTTGGATTGTAAAACAAGTTAAAAAGAATTTAAATTCAAAAGCAGACGTAAAAAAAGTCATTACAAAAAGATGCTCATCCGGAACTGAATCCTTTTGAAAAAAAAAATGAATTTTTCATTTCGGAAACGTCGTCTCAGAAGAGAGTAAATTTAATTTATTTCGTTCTGATGGACAAAAATTTTTATGTAGTAAACAAAAATTTACAACCAACTTTCAAACATGGTGGAGACTCAGTTATGGTTTTGGGTTGAATGTCTGCGGTTGGACAACGAAATCTTGTTTTTGTTAATGGAAATATGGACCAAAAACAAAAACAGTGCCCAAAAGAAAGGAATCAGTAAAGATTAATATTTTTACCAGGATGACGACCCCAAGCACAAAGCTCAAAACACTCGATTGCGGCTCTTGTAAAGCTGTCCCAACCTGCTCGAAACCCCACCACTATCACCGGATTTAAATGTGAACACGTGTGGAGCTATTTGGGAAACCAGCTGCTAAATGACTTAAAACTCGCATTAAAAAACTAATGGGACAAAATCGCAGCTTTGTTTTGCGAGAAATTGGTACAATCAATGCCAATATAGGTTGACGGCAATTAAAATGAGCAAAGGTCTATAAGCAAAGTATTATCTGTTTTTCTTTTTGATATAAACATAGTCAAGCGTTCGATTTGTTTTTTGACCAACTGTTGTTTAAAAATGCCCTTTTGGCAGTGAATATTTTAAGTCACTCTGCACGGTCTTCTCTCAAGTGCGTGAGCGTAATTTTTGCATGTGCTTTGAGTTCTTCATGTCTTCTGTTCTCTATGAAGAGAAGACAACGGTACTGTAGATATGGGCTGGCATTTAGAGGATACTGGATGTTCGAATACACTGCTCCTACAGTAGTCGTTAGAAACAATGCAAGTTCTTGAGTATTGGGTCCTTCAAAAAGATTGAAATACTCACAGGTGTTGGGAAGGCTTAGAATGATCTCAAGACCTGCTTGAGACGTTGAACTTATGGCCTTATGATGCAAGCAATCTAGCTTTTGCATTTTATTAAATTTCTGGACATTGTCTACTTTTTTTTTGCTGCTTTTTTTGAAGCAATAAAGCCGTAAGAACGTATTCGGTCATATTTCCATGTCCACGACTGACAGATATTTGACTTGTTGGAGCATTTTTAGAGGCGCTCCTTTAAGCTTCGGTATGAAAAATACTTTAAAGTTTCCGCGTGCAAAGAACTTGACCCAGTTTCAGGATTGCCACAGAGGCCACCTGTTTCTGTCCGAAGTGTGAGCTATTTAAACGCTGTTTCCATAAGGGCGCTCTACTTTCGAGTAAATTTATAACCCACGCGTTGATTGTGGATTCTGTTTTGATTTGTTTCAAAGCCTTCTGATTTGACGTTGTGAAAGGTCGTCAATGTCCACAATAGCTGATTTGGTCTATTTTTAGTAGTAAATTTTAGTCTGCCGCTAGGAACCCCATAATGCACAGTCTCCATGAACAAGTCCTTATAAGACATCATTTCGACTCGAAAAAGTTAAAAGCAGGGATCTCCATGGAATTGTGGATTCAATCAGCATTTCAAGCCGCTGCTGAACAAGCATGACTACAAGAGGATGTTATGTAGAAATCCGTTCTCCAGCACATACTATAGTTATCCCAACGCACCTGTTCAAAATTGCTGACGAAGGCGCGTCCTAGGCTATCTTAGCATCAATTCGTTTTGTCCAAAGAGCCTAACTCGAAGAACCAAAACTTGCTCTACAAAAAATTCAGCTTGTCATTTCATTTTAATGTTGGACGATAATCAAAACAGCAAAACAAATTTAAGGGACCTTCTTAAGGATTATAAATATGCGGTCCTGTCTGTGAGGAGGTCGATGAAAGAGACTGTAGAACCACAAACTCTACGAGCTGTTCAATGATTGGATCTGGTGCGGAATGCAAAAATCCATCCAAAACAATTGTTCGATCACAACAATACTCCTGGTAAGAGTGTCTTCAAATCCACAGGGTTCACGAAGCAATGAAAGACCAAACGTCCATGGGCCTTGGGACTGGGTTTTTCCTGTGCAATGCAGCTTACTTGGGACCCTGAAGGATGGAAAGCAGCCTTACCTCAGGCTCAGATGGCTGGTTTTTTCGCTCCTAATTTCAAAAACACTTTAATTGCTTTAATTTATGTCATATTTTTATTAAGTAAGTCTTTTAAGCCACTGGGCTTCTTGGAAATTCTTGCTTCCCGAACGGATTTCGCTTTGAAGGTTCTATCAACATTCCACGAAGCCAACCTTTATAGAGGCGTTATCTTTAGCCCTGTTATTTCAACGAATTTCGCAATTCAAATGTATTTTTCAACACGCGATAACTAAATCATCATTTCTAATAATTGTTTGTTCACGGTTGGTGTCACGTCGTCTGTCGGAGCTTTATCCAATGACAAATACGAGTTTAAATGGCAAATAATTTTGTCACACGTGCTCTACAGTGTTGAGAGATCAATTCTAACCTGGAAACATCTGGCAAAGTGGTTCGTTGAACCAAAATAAGACCACCTATTTCTCGAGCGATTTTTCGCACTTGTTACATGTGGACAATTCATATGTCGGTAATTTTTGTAGTGTTTGCCTCATCGTCTCAAGAACCACCCCTAATGAATGAATTCCTTGTAGTGTAGTATTACAAACGATTTGTTGACCAAGCCAGACATAATTGGCATTGATTTTTTTTCGCCAAGGAATATTAAGTTCGCTCACTTGATATTAGGGGGTGCGCAGCAAACAGGTATACGGCTAGGGAATGCAAAACGTCTTTTTTAGTTTCAGGTTACTTTCTTGGTGTTTAATATGAGTATCGCTTGGGTACTTAGCCTCGTTGTGGGTCTGTTGGCTTTGGAAATAATTAAATAAAAATGATAATATTTGGATTTTCTTGTCGATAGCAAACAACCTAATTTCCACGACAGTTTTTTCTCTTGGAGGATTGTTGATTACTCGTTAATGTTGGGGCTTTAAGCAAATGAAAGTTGTTATTTTTGGAATTTGAAAACAAAGAAACTCCCACTCAGCAGATTGTCGCTAAAACCACTGAGCTTTCATGAACTCTTGGTGCAGAATTTAAATTTAACATTTATATTCAAACTTAAAATAAGAACATGTTTGGAGACTAAGGAGACTATGCCACACCCTGTGTTTTTCTTTGGTTAAAAAACACATAAACAAGAGCACATCATCATTAATTTTTTCTTTATTTTTAAAACGCTAAACACAAAAATCAATATTTATGCTTATAATAGACTACCGGTTGAAAATGTCGTTATTGCAGCCAACTTCGTATCTATTACTCTGAGGAGAATTTTGACCATGACAGCTGTCACAGCAGAAACTTCATGTCATTGTCTAATTATTTCAGTTTAGGTGATTGGTCATTTGTGAAAATACACAAGTTTTTGTAAAGCCGTAAAATGTCTACATTCGTGCCATCAAAACAACATTTGCGGGAAGTTTTAATATGCTTCTTCTTCATTTAAAGAAAAAGCAACCGAAGCGCATCAATTGCTTACCGAAGCTTACCCGGGCTATACTATAGACGTTAGAATCTGTCAGCGGTGGTTTAACCGGTTCAAAGATGGTGATTTCGACACCGAAGACAAAGAACGCTCCGGCCAGATGAAAAAGTTTGAAGACCATGAATTGGAGGCATTGCTCGATCAAGATCCGTCACAAACGCAAGAAGAACTTGCAAAATCACTTGGCGTCGCTCAGCAAACCATTTCCGTTGGTTTGAAAGCAATGGGAATGATTCGAAAGGTAGGACATTGGGTGCCGTATAAATTGAAGCCACGAGACGTCAAACGCCGATTTGCTGTCCGAAATGCTGCTTGAACGCCACAAAAAGAAGTCTTTTTTGCATCGAATCGTCACTGGTGATGAAAAATGGGTACATTACGATAATCCAAAACGTCGGATGAATTAATATCAATTTTTCCACAATAAAGCATTGATTTTTGAAGAAAAAAAACGACATTTTCAACCGGCAGTCCTATTAATTCCATTTAATTTTTACGTAAAGTTTTTATGGCAAAGGTAATCTTGTAAGCCACTCATTCGAATTCAAAAATGCTTTCACAAGTATTTAGGCTGGACTTTCAGTTATCCACAAAAGTCTGCGTACAGTGATGGAACCTTGGAAAACAGAGGCGTTGTGGCTCAGTAGAAAATATTAATTTACTATTTGGCCACCAAAGTTTCATCACTGTACGCAGACTTTTATGGATAACTGTAGCTCATTTGCACTAATTTTCTGAAATCAAATGCACTTGTACACTAGGCCAAGGAGTTTAAGCTGAGAAGAACTTCCACTGATGATGAAACACGCAAAGACATTCATCCAAGTCCCTCACTAAAAGCAACGAGAAAAAAGTCGAAGATATCGTGCTGGCAGGTCGAAGAATGACAATCAGGCATGTCACAAGGATCTCAAGGTATGGAAGTGTTCAAAGAATCTTTGCCAATGAATCATTGTGTTCCGAGGATGTTTACCTACAAGCAAAAAAAGAAATCTCGATCAGATGAATTTTTTGTTACGTTTCGTGACCATGGAGAGAACTGGGTGCAGCTTTTTCATCTAGAAATGAAACAACCTGGAAGCGATCCCTTTGACCAACTCCGAAGTAATTCAAGGAGTCGAGTTCGGCAGAGAAGGTTATGGCAGCATCAGTTTTTTGGGACGCTGGAGGAATTTTTATTGTGGAATACTTTGAAAATGAGCCACTATCTGCGCAGACCGAATATAAAGAGTGCGGGAGACTGCGAGTCCGAGTGCTGTTTCTACAAGAATAACAGTATTCGAACTACTTGAACTCGCGTTCTGCTTGCTAGATCTTACTCTCAGTGACTTCTACCTTTTTCCTCGATTCAAGGAACACCTTCGGGATAAGGTGAAGGCCGCTTTTGATGCGTTTTGGGAGAGTCAACACTAAGGGTATCCTCGGTGTTGAAAAAAAGATGGACTTAATTTATTAACTTGTTGAGACTATGTTGGAAAATTAATATTTTTGTTAGGTTAAATCACCTTGGTATATAGCCTATGTACATATGTCGAAGAAACAACGGTCAAGCAAATACATTTTTTGCAAATGTTGCCGTAACGGTAAGCGATATTTAATTGTTTTCTATAAACAAATTATAGAACTCATAAAGGTCTATAAAATTAAGGTTTTTGATTTATACAATTTCGAGTGCCTGAATCGTTTGCGAATGGCAGTGGACCGAAAAAAAAAACAAAGCCCTCAAAGCTCTGTGGCAGCCTAGCAAAGGTCACCGAAACGACTGGCTGCACGATTTTTGAACAAAGTGTGCAATAAATCGGAACTTGGTTGCATAATTCGTAAGTTTTGGTGCTTCTTCGCTGTTTTTGATGCATTCACTTAATAATCTGAAAATACGTCAAACCTTTCCTTAATTTTTGGTGAATTTATTTATTTAAATCAGGCATTTTGTTCAATTTTGCTCAGTCGACCAATGACTGAAGAACGCAACGCCGGCGTCGTAAAAGCTTTAGATTTTTTTAAAAAAGTTACGTTTAAGCCCCGGCATGTAAGTTTTTTAGTTGAAATCACCTCTGACGGGAAACTGTGGACCAAGTTTTTGAAAAAGACTGAACAAGTTCAGGTAGACGTCAGGTAGACGGAAAGGGAACATGGAACTGCTCGAGATATTATTTGTGTTGCATAAGGAATGATATGTGTGATACTCGAGATACCGTCAGACCTTTTCTTGTGTCCTCAATTCAAAACATGAAACGCTAATACCAACACTGCAAAGATCTTCCATTGAATACTGAGCCAATAAATCATAACCAGGATTAAGAGGCGTTCGCACTTCCTGATGCTTCTTCAGTGGTCATCACCTCATCATTGTTCTCAAATTTCATACCCCTGAGTTGCTACCTTTTCCGAAAAAATGGAAGTCATTTGGGACCAGATCTGGAGAATAGGGTGTGTGTTCGAGCATTGTGTGTTGTTACTCTGCTGGTGCAAAGACTTGGCGAAGCAGTACTTCTGTTCCAACTTTACCCCGCCTCTTTTCCTTGAAAGCTTCATGTACTCTTCTATAAGGTCAGCGAGGTAAGAGCTTGTAATTATGACTGCTTACTCCTTGTAATCTTCTACAACAATTCACTCAGCATCCTTAAAACGAAAGCCATTCATTTTTTACGCTGAATTTTCGATAGCAAATTTCTTCGGTGACGACGGTGAAAACGGGTCTTTCCGAGATCGAAGACTACTATTTTGCTTCATTCAGAGACTAGGAACAAGAAGTATCCTCTGGATGCTGTGATACGAGATTCCTGTGACATCAACTAAATGCGTGTTGTCTTTTTTTCTTCGAACAGTGCAATACACTGCAGGAGCAAGAAGCAGATCCGCTCGGCTTGTACGTCTGCGGTAGACATTTTTTATGCTCTGACAATTCGTATTCGTGTTTTTGTGTGATATTATTTTTTTTTAAAAAAGATTTAAGCACCAATAGAAATACGAGCTCGTTTTTTATACAAGCACATTCTGTGTCACACTGTCACGCACTCCCGCCTAACCTTAACCTTGTTCCAATTAATTTCGTTTGGCCCAACCCTAATGCCTCCGTGTCTGTGTTATGGTTTCATGCACCTGTGGTGTCTATAAAAAATATGTGTGACATCACGACTGTCACATAACACGTGAGAAACGGCACAATATCAACATATTTATTGGGTCACCCTGTGAAGCATTACAGACATTTCTAGATGTAGTTGCGGAGCGAATATGTCGTTTTCTTCCACTGTGCCTCTGTGTGATAAGATAAAACCATAAACGTTAATTTTGGGAGCATGTCTAGGGTTACCCTTTTGTATGTTTACTACGTTACACGTACTGTCGACCTCCTATCGAAGCCACTTCCGTGTGCCTTTCTCCCAATCGACACGTCACGTCAATCGATTTCCATTTGAACCGACAACACCGAAAGGGGTAGCAAGGCAAATGTAATGGCAAATTGAAAATAAACAAATAGACAAATAGAAAACACAATGAAAGCGGAAAAGAGAAACAACAAATCGAAAAATGAGGCCAACAAATTGCTAATTCCGTTTTCCCCATTTTATTGACACAAATGCACGCAACCGTCGAGTGTGTCGAATGGATTAAGGGCGAAGGCAGAACAACTTGGCTACTACAAGTGTCTCGGCTTCTGTCAAAGTCTCCCCCAAACGACAGACGTCGCGTCGGTCGTTGACTAATTGACGCACGAATAAAGTGTGCTCGCGCCTTACGTTGATCAATTGATTTGCTGAGTTGGATTGGCTGAGGGTCGGGTTTCCTCTCTCAAATTACAAGAATAACTTCGGAGCTAACCTCAAAACCAGGTCACATGCAAACAAGTCGTCTGGATGAGGTGTCAGAAGTCATTTCGCGCTACACGTTGTCACGTTAATTAATTCAAATTTGGAATTCGTATGTTTGGATCCGACCAGAAGCCGAGGGAACTACTAATGACACTGGAAGCCCACTGAACGCCGCAATCAGTACGCGATAAGGAGAGACAAATAAATGTGTTACCACGAGTGGAGGCGCAGCAGTTGCTTGTTGTTTGTATTTTTTATGGCAACCTACGAGAGATTTCGAAAGATAAAAGCCAAGCTGAATATGAACCTGTGCGTTTGTTTTTCGTGTTGTTCTATAATTTGAGCTCATTTCGAGTATGATGACGAGGACGACCACGAGGAAATGGTGTTGGAGTCATGAACATGCCGAGGTATGAATCAGTCAATAGATAGGAGCCTTTCAGTTGCGAAGCCAGCCAAAAGTAACAAATGTGTGTGATTGGTATCACAATAAAGATTGCTTTCGATATGTAGGAACAGATTGGGAACATTAGTTAGATTGCGAAGATTAGATAGAGCTTGGAAACTTGTCAAATTGGCTCCAAATCATGAGAATTCAACAAATATCCCAATCATCAAGAGGGCATTTTGAAAGCAAGCACGGAAACAAAAAGGGTGTACCATCTTTTAACATCGGCAGCTCTTAGGTCCTCAAAAATTTAATAGTCACAGTTTTCTTTTTGCGGCTCGAAATGGCTTAATCGACGTTAATTTTTCAGCTACTGTCGAAAGTGTAAGCCGAAGGTCGAGAGCCCAATACGAAAAATATTTCAGCAACTGAACACCAGTCGCAAAAGACTGAAAAGGATTTCGCAAAAAAGATCTTCTAAGATTATGCTTAAGACTTAAAAATTATGTACCAAAAGATTGAAGGCTGCACGAATGTGCCAGTTCTGCCACAACGCTTCTCGGGCATACCCCGAGCGCCTGAAAACTTTAAATGCGATTCTTTCCAAAACGTTTTTGAGTTGGCTGGAAACATAACTCGAACAAATCTTTACCGATCGATTTAAAATTCTCACAGTACATTCGAAATCGCTTTCGCCAGGGTCGTAGGTGTCGTATTAAGTGTTTTTTAAAAAAAAAAATATTTGTTAAAGTTTTTTTTAAATCCCATTTTAAAAAATTTCGAACCAACTCGTCCTGGCGACAAAAAAAAATTCCGAAATATGCCTATTTTCTTTTGGTTTAAGAGGTGGAACTCTTTTAAGGCCTAATATTATTTGCCACACAAAAAATTGGCTTCTCTGTTTGGCTTAGGAGTGGCTCAAAATGTTGTCCAAAAAGTCTTTATTTCATATAAGGCTGATTTTCCATCTGAAAGGCTACTTTAACAAGCTGAAGACACGCCAATGAACCTCTGAAAGTCTAAAAGTATAGTCAGTGAAAGAAAGTATAGAAAGTGATTCCACTTTTCAAATGCCACGAAATTACCAGCGAACATTTTGCGGAGAAAATAGTTGTGTCGATAATTTTTTTACAGAAAAAGAGATTTGTCTTTTTTTAGAGACAGCCTGAGCACCTCCTGCTTTCAAACTTTTCAGGAAGATACCAAGAGAGAAGGACAAATATTTAAAATTTATTATTATTAATTTATAAATAAAGAAGTTATATTGTAAATTTGTATGTAAGAGGTTATTTCCGAGCCGAATCATCCGCTTTCGATAAATCTTCCACCTTCAGAATGAACATAAAATGTTCTACAAATAAGTCCACGACGACACATTTCTATATGTTAAGGTTATGGCACAATTTTGAAAAGAATAAAAATTTGGAAGTTTCTTAGTGTTTATCAAGGAGGTAATCTTCGACACGGCCCACACGATTTCAAAAAATTCTTTCCCCTACATACTTTAAACGGAACTTCAGAATTATAATTTATCCCATTTAAATAAAAGGATAAATTATTTGAGCTTTTTTTTTTTTGAAAAAGCGGATGTCTTTTGCGAACGCTGTCGTCGAAAAGTTTTAGAACTAAAAAACTTTAAAAAAGTTCGCAATTACATATGTATCTCTATGTGTTAAGGTTTATACACAAATTGCTAAAATATATTTAAAATTAATTTCAAACAGGGTTATTTTAAGCAGGCAAGAAATTTTTTAACATTTTTGGCATTTTTTTAAACCTTTTTGAGTCGTACAACTTTTCTACGTACACTTAACCTACACGGTCAGTTCATCATTTACTGCCAAAACCTGTAAGTTATAGTCGCAAATGAGAAAGTAATCGAATTGAAAAGTCTTAAAATACAGAAAAGAGTTGGAGAACAACAAATAGTGTAAATAGTGAAATTGCTTAAGCCCGTGTTTTAATGATTAACAAAATTGAATTCATTTGTTTATTAAATTTTTTGTTAAAATACATAGTCCTGTTTTCAGTACGTGTAGCAAAGTCTACATATTTTTTTTTAGAGAAAACGCTTCCCAAACACGAACGGCAAGTAAAATGGGTAACGAGCGGTAGAAGCAATCTAAATGAACATTTTGATTGTGAAAAATTGAGTTTTTGGAACAGGTAAGCTGCTTGCTGGAGAGAATCCTACGAGCTGCATTTGACTATGCAGAAGTCGAGATATTGGTTTACCGTGCAACCGAGAACGCTTTTCCTGAATGGTTTTAAAACTAAAACTGCAGCACAATTCACAGCAATACGTTATCAAAGGAATTAGCAACGATTTGGCTAGCTTCAGTCTGGTGTTGAAGAGGTTATAACTACCCGGAGCCGACAGATTCTAAGACTAAGAGCCGTAAAGATTTTGCCAATTGCAGTACCAAGATTTTTGGCCTTTGTTGCAAAGTCAATCGGTTCGTTGTTCAAAACGATATAGAGGGAAAACAATCGGTTTTAATTTCGTCTCTTCTTGTTACCAAGCTTTTGGATTTAGAAGAATTTTTAAAGACCTTCGTTTAGCTTTTGACGCAGCATCATGAACATGTTTAACCTTAAATTTTATATAAATTTTTACGTCATCTAAATACAAATCAATGCGATATTTTTAATTTTTAAAGGAATGTCATTCATGGACCTAAATGACAAAACTCGAAATCAAAGAGATGCGTGACTAATTTGCTTCCACAATTCATAATAGTGAAGTTTTTTAATTTTTCTTTAAAAATGCCAAAATTACGTGAACTAAGTCTGGAAATTAAGTACAGCGAGACTGGTTCGCACGAAAACCGCGAAAAATCCGGGAGAAAAAAGTTTATAATGCCTTGCGATTTTTAAGAACGATCTTCACTCAAAAAACGCACAAAAACGTCATCTAAGCTTGCTTTTGAGTTGTCGAAGGATCGAGGAACTAAAATTCTTCAAGAACTGTTAGAAGAAGAGGAAATTTAGGCCGTAAAGGATGCCAAGCAACGAAGCAGCCGTGGCTCTGGAAGAAAAATAACATAAAGGAACGCTTAGAGTGGTCTTAAAAACATGTGCATTTTACTGAAGAAGATTGGTCCAATATACTTTGGTCAGATGAATCTAACTTTGAGGTACGTTTGATTTCTGAATCACTTTTAAATTAAACACAGAAATGATATGTTCTCTAGACGAACATATCATTTTTAAAAACTATTTTTAAAAAATGTTCAGAAATTTGGCACGCTGGTGTCACTTTTATAGGACGAAGGGTTGTAGAAGATATCAACCCAGAATGCGTGGCACCCATTATTAAGCACAGTAGATGCAGTATATTGATCTGGGGGTGCATGGTACTTGCGAAAGTACATAAATGTGTTGGAAAATGTACTTCAACATTCTTTCGGTTGACAACAACATGCAAAATATCACATTTTAACAAAGCAAAGCACCATGCCACAAATTAGCTCTAACTTCGAGGTGTATTGAGGAGAATAGGAACGGTAGAGGCGTTATTTTGGTGGAACATTGGGAAAACGAAGTAACTTTATCAGGCTCTTCCTATGCAGACCAGAGGATTGCGGAATGGTCAAAGACGCTGCAAACTGCGAGCCGGAGTGCTGTTGCATAAAGGTAACGCATCGGTTCAAAACGCTGCAGTTGCGATGGCTGCAATTCAAGAACCAGGTCTCGAACTGCTTGAACAATGCCCCTATTCGTTAGATCTAGCACCCAGTGACTTCAACCTCTTTCCTTGGCTCAATGAACACCTTCAGGCCAAGAAATTCAAAGATGATGGCCGCTGATGGAACGTTTAAGGAGAGTCAAGGCAAAGAATTGTTTTCTAAGGCTGTCGTGGGTTAAGATCACACCTTGTATCAGTGTTTTATTCTTAGAAAGAAAAGATGTTAGTGCTAGATTCCATTGTTTGAGGGACAAAGAACATTTCCTTTTTTAAAGGATGTGGAGGCTCCATGAGAGGACAGATTTTCTTTCAATAATACATGCAATAAAAAATTTTAAATGAAGGAAAACTACGTCAACTTGGGATATTAGGGTACTCGGGAATAAAATAAAACTTTAACAAACAAAACTCTAAACAATCAAACTTAAGATTCCGGACATAGAAAAATGAGGAATGGACAGATTTAATTCCAAAATCAGGCTTAAATATTCAATAGCGATGTATACTTTTAATTATCCTCAGAGCATGTTTTGGGCATCAACATATTCGCCTCCACTTGGACATAACAACACAAGGGCACATCCACTGCAGCCTTTGTAACGCCAGTGTGGTCCTCAAAACATCTAATCTTTTAATTTACAACAAACCGCGGCAAACGCAGACAACGATCACCAAGCGATTCAACGATGTTGTAGCCGATGATGTAAATATTTTGAATATTTGCTAAGTAATTTATTTTTAGTCAGTAAAGAAATAAATAAAACTAAATAAACTTTTAAAATATAAAAAAAATATATATATGCATATCTCTGACTATCTAATCTGATCTAGTCTCATCTAGAAGCTATCAGCAAAATAAAGAGAAGCACTTCCCCCCAAGGCGTAAGTTCAATCCTTGAGTGCATGCCAAGCAATTCATTGGAACATCGAAACATTGCATTCAATATTCACTAATGCGATAAAATAATGGTTAGTAAATTAAGACGTGTCTGACAATAGTCGATAGGCAAATACAAATATGTTAATAATTTAGATTTCAAGCAGAACGAAGCGGAACGAACGCCCTCCTTCCACGTGCACGCAGCAAATGTTGATTTATTTATCGTCATTTAGGTGAGCGCGGCGACAGGTGACGCATCACAAAAACACAGTAGGTACGATCTTGACAATGTCAAGTGTAAACGGAATACGTTTCACATTCATGTGCACAGTTACCGTGCGGAACACATTTCTTTATCGTAACCTTAAACTTTGGCAAGACTACTCCGCACGGGTTCAAATTTGTATTTTTGTTTGTTTTAACAAAAGAACACACAAAAATGCAAAAATAGAACTGTATGGAAAAAAAAGCGAAACCACCTAACCCACATGCTATAATGGGAACCATTTCGGATGTCCCACATCAACACAAAGCACCTCTCAAGTTGAATAACCTGTCTCGCCCAGAGCCCCAGGCAAAATCTCCACAGACGAAGACCAAATTTTGCAGTCACGCACATACATAATTTTGTAAGCAAACAAAACCGGCTAGGCAAAAAGCGCTAACGCCTTGCTAACTAGTGTGGTCGCGTCTTGGCGGTCAGTCATTCGAATTGGACTGATCAAACCATTGAACCACTTGAGAGCTGGAGAAGCACAAACAAAGAAACAACAAGTCAAGGTCAGACAGTGTGTTTTGTCCAATGTTGCACACAGTATAATAGTTTTGGTTAACAATGAACGATGGCCTATAATTTGGGGCACAGCGATAGGAAATTGATTTTAATTAAGTAAAAGAAGCTACACGCCACAGCGCGACATGAACGAATTGTATGCTTGCTCTTAATTGATGATGCCTTGCCTCATTGTGTGTGCTTCATTGGATTGCGTCATGTTCATATAGTATATCTAGGCAATTCGGATTAACAACAAATCGAGGCGAATCATCAGGTTCATATTTCACACTTACCGTTATGACAACATCTTTGATGGCATTCCGATTCCGTATCGCCATGCCAATGGGTTTTTTCATGTAAATTTTCGGCATCTTGTGGCTTTCACTGGGACACAGGAGGGAGCAGTAGGCAGCTGGTTTGATTTGCTGCCGATTAATATGCACAGGTGCTCCTCCAGTCAATCACTCAGACCTGTGACAAATGCATAAAGGAGCTCGCAAACGAATGGCAGCAGTTGGGTTACGCTGAAGCTGGATCTTAAGCCAAATGTCTCACAATTAGCACAGAAATTTTCACACTTGTTTCCTTTTGCGTAAAAAAGGAATTTCTTTTGATTTCTTCATTCACCGTCGTACAGGGGGGGCATTGCGTCGGACCGCACACTCGCGGAATTTTTTCCACCTTTCGCACGAAAAAGGGACACGATTTTTTTTTTGGGAAAATGCACTCACGAAACTTGAGCAGGGGGATAAGAATGAAAACTTAATTTTGTAGTGGGTGGCAATTGTATTGTGAACACCGTTTTCCGCGAAAACTTTAAATTCGAGCACGATATGTCCGCATTCTTTACGGGCAGTTGTATATCGCTTTTGTGTGGTTGATAAAACGAAGTTTTGACAGTTCGCGGAAAGGGTGTCAAAATTGCGCAAGTGCGAGCGGGACGAACACTGAATGCTGTGAAAGATAGCAATAGCTGTCAAGTTCTATTGCGAGAAGTGATGCCAAGTTTGACGCTGAAAGTAAATTTATTAATTATAAAAATAATGTTTTAACATATTCCGTCAACTGATATGGCATCTCTTTTGAGAACGCCCTATTACAACAAAAGAAATGAACTTCGTGAACAAAAATCGTAACGTGAATTTCCTCATAAAGTCTGTCATCATAACGGCTCTAGTGTGCAGCCAATTCATTGCACCGTGGCAAAGTTTGACCGTAAGTACACTCATATGGACCTTAAGGCAGTAATCAGGCCGAGATTGGTGCGGAATGAAGGCAACATAGCCGTCCTAGCGTCCAGTATGAAAGAAGATGCAGATTTGTCGATTGGGCCTTGATTAGCTGAATTGAGCATCTTCCGAAATTCAACCCGGCTTGTTTTCCTGTTAAAAATTTGGCTAACCTCCATTAAGCATTTGGCTGACGGAATAATTGATTACGGGCAACCTTAGACAAGATCATGAGATGATGTCCGGAGATCCGGATTTCGGCCAAAAAATCATCTTCTCTCGGATGAGGAGCATTTCCAGCTCTGAATCACTGGAGCGAACATAATCCACAAGCTTTCGAGCAAACATCAATACACAAGGATTGACTGTTTGATGCGGCTTATGACATGGCCGCATGGAAATGAGAAAGGAGACCATTGCTATTGATAGTGAAGAGCAATGTTAACATAATTTTCGAGTTCAGAGCTCCGGACTATTTATATATCCCAGCTTTGGTTCTAAAATTACCAACAAGTGACGCTGTGCACGAAGTTGTGAGGGTGAAATGTGGAGATTATTTTCCTTGGGGCTACACTACAAAGCCAACCACTTTTCACGAGTTTGAGACCGACATTTGGAACACTACTGGCGAAATAACTCTTTACAAATTGGACCGAGTCATTAAAAATTGGAACAACCGCTTGGAACAGCACTGCCAGCGAAGACAAAGCAGCAATTTAAATTAGTATAATAATAAACCATTGTTATTAGCTGGTCACCTTTTATATTTCTATAACAGGTATAGGTCCTGCAGTTCATTGACCAATCCAGACAGATGCTGAAGCTTTCCCATGCTCCCAAGAAAGAAAATTGTTGACTCCTGCTTTCAGCGATGTTTCCAAATGTTTCCCGATGTTCCCAAACGTATTCCGGCCCGTGAGGAGCGTCGACATGACACATGACAGCCTACCACACTGTCTTCGTTTTCACCAATGGCAGCGTATGGGCTGTGATTGGAAGATTCCTTTTTCTGAGACATAATTGTATTTATATATTTATTAGTATGTTAAAGAATATTATATTTTATTAAAGTAACAAAATCGTAATTTGTACAATTTATATGCCACGTTCTTGCCGGTACGTTGGGCACTGGTAAGTTTTGATTTACCATGGGACGTTGGAGGTTTTATTCACACCGAGCACCCTTTTTCATTCGCTGTTGAAAAGTTGATATTTTATTTTTAAATATGGTTGATACATTTTCTCTTGAATCGTTCACTTTTTAAATTGTAAATTGTTGAATAATTCAAGCCCTTCATATTGCAAGGCACCCCGTGTTTTCTATGGTATGTAACATTTCGGTGTTGGTATCTTCCTCAAAGAGATATATTTCCCATTGGACATAAGACAGTCCAATTGCTAAAGACATTCTGACCTTGATCAGAGGGATGGAATGTCTGTTAGCTTAATTTGACTCTCCACGATACAGTAGGTCTTTCCTTTCAGGTAAGGGAAGATAAACAGAAAAATAAGGTTTCAAATCCCTTATTTTGGAGTTTCTGGAGTACGATTGCAGCAGGTGATAAATAATGTTGGGCTGTATTCGAAATGTTGTTTAATAATTGTGTTGCAAATTTTGATTGCAGTCAGAGTATCGATCTTACTTCGGATATATTTAAAGAAGTCTTATTTCTTTCCAATTTGTTTTATGTAATCTCCATGCTCGTGAAATTTGAGGTCCTTATCGATATTTACCTCTAGGTAGTTTATGTCTTGAACGTTTTAAATTATTTTTCACTATAACTATGTATTGTATTGAACTTTGTTTTGTTTAAAGGAATACGAATTTTTCTATTTTCATACTATTAGCAGGGCGATCCTGGAGGTAGTCCAAGTAGAAGCCAACAAAATGCCTCTCTGATCGATGAGATGTCCACCACTTCATTGTCTGCAAGGAATTTTACTAGGGAACTGGATATCTATTCATCATACGAAGATAAAGATATGATTACTGGGAGGAGAAAAAAAAACCATTTATCAAAATTTTTGTGAATTAGCAAAAATTATTCACGCCTCCGTGGAAATGGCATTCTCAGCATAATGGTTGATATAGACGACTTGAGATGCATTTAATCTGCCTGAAATATTAGTGCAATAATGTTTGCCAAACTCAACGATGAGTGAATTTTTTTTCTGTGGGCTGCGCTCTCTATCCGACGTGTCCTCAGGAGGTAGATAGATAAAGCCTTGGGACGGTTTGTTTGAACGAAGTTTCGGTCAATTTACCAGCTGTGCATGTGTGGCGAACCAGCTGGAATGGAAACCAATAAAGAAAAAAAAATCCAGCAGGATACACACTCGGCAGAGAAAGAGAGAGACCAACTAAATAAAAGGCTCGAAAAGAAAACGTTTACTCAATATTTTTGATAACTTTACTTTTTACTAATAGCCGACAATGTTCTGCATTTGTAAATCGTTGTCTACGCATTTTATTTGGGTATCCAGATTTTACAGCATTCTTTTCTTCTGAGAACGCGGAGTTTTCACAATATCTCAATATTTTCTGCTTTTGACTGCTTATTTTATTTTTCTTGTATTTTAAACGTCTAAATCACGTTTAAAGATCCGAATTCTTCCCTTTAGATTGTGTTTTGTATATTTTCGACTTAGGTATTCATTGATTCCTTCCAAGAGCTTGGAAATTCTCCGTAGTATCGACCAGTTATCGGTTGGATTTTCGAAATCAGGTTTATATTTAAGAAAAATACATATTTTTTCACTTAGTCAATCAAAGCAGTTACGTTAACTAAACTAATTTTATTTAGCCTAAGTCTATGTAAAATGGTACAGGAAAGCCTGAATTTGCTTTGAGTCACTGACCGACACCACTAGCACTGGAACCCGATACTCTTGACTGTAGTAACATCTAGAAATCGAATTTCGATTGGGGAATTCTTGATGTCTTTTTAAAATTGCAACGCGGAAAGCAGGTGGTTTCGGTTCAGATTTCTTGAATGAAGCATTGTGTAGATAGACATCGAATTGAATTTCCAATCGGCTTTTCTCTGTTTCATCGTGATCGAGCTGCGGCTTCAGCTTGACTACGTCGAACTTCTTGAACATATCTTCAAATTTCTTGTATTCTCTTTCGTCGGCCAGGAAGTCAATGAAACTCTTGTGTGTCGTAAGTTCGTCTTGATCATGTCGAGCACGTTTGTGATTTGAAGAGTTAGGAACATCAGCTTTTCTTTTTCCAGAAGGTTTCACTTTGGTTCCAAATGCAAAAGGAGTTTGTTCTTCCGTTTCGTTGACTTTTCGATCGCTATCATTTGTCTCTTGGTTTATAATCTGGAAGCGGATATCCTTCACCGACTTTTGAACACTTTTAAAGTGTTCTGATTTCCGAATATGCTCAGGAATAGGTTTATTATTCACCGAATTCAGGAGGACCTCCCAAATGCAGTCCTCTGCTGTAGGCTCTCTTGCTGAGAATGATAGATTTTGATAACTTTGGACAATGTAACCAACTCGAGAGAGCAGCGAGTAAACCAAATAGTTGTCGAATTTCGTACTTTCCTCTTCACCGAGCAGAAGCAGATAAGCCTGCTCGACTGACATCCTCATTGAATGGTAGAATATTTCCAAGCGATTCTAATAAAATCGGATTTTTCTTTAGAACAGAAATTTTATTTGAAAAACGCGTTACCAATTCAAGTAGGAACAATGCCTCGTAGTATTCTAGGTAGAGATCGCCATTCAGAGAATATCCAAACACCTCAAACTTGCCCTCCTTCCGAAGAACTCTCACAGCATTCCTATCAGAGTCCCATTCGCCTGAAGACCTGCCGCCAAGCCTTTCAATTCTGGGAGCTGACAAATGTTTTTTCAACTCAGCTGGAACAATACAATGGTTACTTATGTAAGCTTAGGTTTGAGATATTGAGCTAACAATAGACTCTAGCTAGTTCGTCGGCTTCTTGAGTAGTACCCTCCGGTTTGGTTTTCTTGAGACCAACTTTAAGTGAGCCAATTTCTATGTTACGCGCTGAAATTAACGCGGCAGCACTATTAATAGAAGAATTCAAGAAATCAGGAACAAATTTCAAACATTAAATTGTACCTCAGTGGTTTTGTTTTGGGCAAAATAACAATTGTTTCCATCCTTTCGATGGGGAGCGATTCGGATTGTTTACAAATTTTGTTTGACAACCAAATTCATCGTAAGTGAGTGCATTCAGGGAAATTAAATTTTTATTTTTTTTAATGAACAATGGAATATTTCATTTAAGACAACTTTTTATCATCATAATTTAATTGCTGTCCAAATTCTGCAAATTTTGTTCGATTGGCAATAATTATTTTGCTGTAATACACAAATGAGACAGTGTGTTTTTAAGCCAACGATTCGCCTGCAAATTTATTGGGTACTTGCCAAGCCACAATTAAAACAATTAAATATGATTGTCTGAATTGAAATTGTAAAACTTGTCTTAGCATCATCATAAGATCGTCGATAAGAAAACTTAGAAAAGTTGACGTTTGAATTATGGAATTTTAGTCCGACGCACGTGTCAATTGACATTTAACAATTCCGGCAATTCTTGAGGGAAGTTTTCGTTTACTCGTGGAGAATTAAAACCATGGTTAAAGTGCAGAAACCGATACCCAAGAAATTGGGAAACAAACCCAAACTAGATAATCCAATTAAAAAGAAGAAGCAAATAATTAAGAAGGAGAAATCAACGGGTGCAACAAAGAATGTCAAAGTAAAACTGCTTGAGAAGCCGATTCAGGATGCGAAGGCAACAAACAAATCTGGAAAGGAAGTCTTAAAGAAGAGCAACGTGGTGGAGAAACCTCAAAAAACAGAAAATGGAATTAAAAAAGCAGACAAACCCAAAAAATCCGTATCGAAAACGCAAAAGCAACAGTCGGAAGGCGAATTTAAACTGCTTGAAAAGCGCACTCAAGATGCGAAAGCAACAAACAAATCTGGAAAGGGAGTCTTAAAGAAGGACAACGTGGTGGAGAAACCTCAAAAAACAGAAAATGCAATTAAAAATGTAGACAAACCCAAAAAATCCGTATTGAAAACCCAAAAGCCACAGTCGAAAGGCGACCACAATAAAAAAACTCCGAAAGCCACGCTTCTCCCAGTTGCTGAACGAGCTGTAGCAACAGTTGTTCCCGCAGTGAAAGATGTTGCTCTGAAAAATACGAAATCAATATCGCTAAAGCCTGTTGAAAGTCTTCCTCTAGTGGCAAAGAAACCAGTATCGTCGGATAAAGTTATCGCAGGTTCGCAGAGCAAGTTGCAAGTTCCTGCTAAAGGGCCTGTTGCGGTTCCAAAACCTAAAGGAAAGAAAAAGAAGAAGAATACCACACCAGAGACTCCTCCACCGATGAAAAAAAAGGTCAAGGTAGAAAAGAAAGTCGCAAAACTACAAGAAAAGAAAAAACGTAAAATCGCATTTAAAAAAGCGAAGCTGTATAAAGAAAAGTCCCCCAAGAAGGAGAAAAAAGAAAAACATGACACTGAATCTATTCAATACGATCCAATTCCCTTCGACGAGGAGAACTTCAACGCTATTCTGAACAGCGAAAACATCAAAAAGGTCGCAGAGGCGCTGAAAAAACAAGTGGAAACGGAAGTGGCAACCAAGAAGTCATCAATATTCGACGACTATCGGTACTTCCTCCAAGTGGGAAGCTTCAAAATAGCCAATTGTCCAAGAAGAATGGTCAAACTGTAAGCAGACAGCACTCTTTTCATATAAACAATGTCCTTATAGTTTTTATTTCTAGAACACTCAAACACGCATTGGTAGACAAAGACGATGATATACTTCTGGTTGTGCCTGACCTGCAACGCGGTGCTAAAGTGGACTACGAGCCAACGAAACACCACTACGAGGACCTGCTGCGTGAGCACGGTGTCGAAGGTATCACAGTCATGCCAATGAACCAGCTTCGCAAGGAGTACAGTACCTATGAACAGAAGAGGCGTCTTTGCGCCAGCTATGATCACTTTCTCTGTGACGGGCGGATAGTTGGACACGTTGTTGGCATTGTTGGAAAGGTGAGTAATTTAATGAGTGAAAAGAAGGCTCTCATTAGCCAGGTTTGTTCTTGTAGGTCGGCCAGAAGCCGCGCCACACATTCCACGCCGTCCGGCTTAACACCGAGAAGAACATTAAGAATGAAATTGAAAAGTCCCTGCGAAAGACCGCATACAGACAACTGGCCAAAAGCTCCTTGCACTCCATACCCGTTGGTTCACACAAGTTCACTTCGCAGCAGCTGACTGAAAATGTGGAGCATGTCATTGGCCAGTTGAAGGCGGTGTTCCCCGGCGGGCTCAGCAATATTCGAAACATGTACTTGAAGATCGATATCACTGGAACCTCGGCCCTGCCATTGTATATAAGCATGGCACAAGCGCCAGAGCAGACACCACAGGTAGTTGGTACACGCGAAGAAAAAATGATCAAATTGAAGCGCGAAGCCAATAAGGTGCTCTCTAAGTTCGCGATGAACAAGGAAGGCATGGTGGTCAAGCTGTCCAAGACCGTGGTGGAAAAGAAGCGTAAAGCGCAGGAATTGCGAAATTCTCTGGCCGAAGAGGAAATAATTGCACCCAAGAAGCCAAAAAAAGCTAAGAAGCAAGCCGCTAACGAGCAGAAGAAGGCTGAGGAAGTGAACGACTTTGAATTGCCAGAGAACGAGGACGACGCCGATGATGATGACGAAGATGACGATGACGCCGTCCGATTGGGAGTTGGCTCTGACGAAGGCGAGGACGACAGTGATGAGATGAGTGATATAGAACAAGTGGAGGAGGACGAAAATAATTCGGATGACGAAGAAGAGGGTGACATTGTCGAGAACGGCTTGGG
The DNA here is from genome assembly GCA_963555765.1 of Orthonevra nobilis. Taxonomy (NCBI): domain Eukaryota; kingdom Metazoa; phylum Arthropoda; class Insecta; order Diptera; family Syrphidae; genus Orthonevra; species Orthonevra nobilis. The sequence continues at coordinate 116,006,456 of OY743225.1, forward strand.
CGATGATGTTGACGAGGATGAAAGCGAAGGAGAAGAGCAACAGGATATTGCCGGCAGCGATGATGACGGTGATGAGGACGATGATGACGAGCAGCAGGAGGATATTGAGGACGACGACGAAGAGGAAGAAGAAAGTGATTAGATTTGTTGGTACATAGTTAAGGAATTTGTTAGGATTTCAAAATAAATAATAGAACCACAAGGAATTTATGTTCTTAAAACTGAAGATTTACTTATTTACCTGGAAAAATATTTCGATAGATGCACACCAAGTAACATTATTTGGGGTCGACTTCCACTTGTGTGCGCCATCTGAGTCGCAATCTTACTCTTCTGTGTCCTCCCTCGCGGGATGGATTCGAAGACATTCCGGTTCCATTCGCTCCACACGACCGAGCTATCTCAGCCGTTGAACTTCATCAGGAAATCCATCCATATCCGAGGCTTATTGTTGCTTCGCAACTAAATAAGCTTTACGAGGCCGGGAAGTTACCCCCACGGCACAATCCCCAACTTGAAGTGCGGGGATCTAGTTTAGCCCCTCCTTATAGGCCTGAGCTCCTAATATATCGATGTAGCCGGTATAAGGTGTTCACTGAGTAGTCTAATCTAACTAAAACTGAAGACACCATCGTTGATCCCATCTAGGGAATTCTGGATAAAGAGCGGGGCCTCAGTGCCTCTCTCGATAGTAGCCTCCAACAGCCTTCCAAAGTTTCTCTCACTCCAATGTCCAGTTGAGATACTAGGCTTTCGATGTTCACCACCATGAGATGAGAGTATGAGTTGGTAGACAGACGTTCAGTCTTGAGAAAGACCTGTGGACGCTTGTGTTCTTGAATGTAAAGGACCACCTTTTATAGAAAAACTATCTTCAGCGACGAAACTTATTTCTGGTTGAAAGATGACTGTGAAAACAACGTTACGCATCAATGGTGCCCGCTGTCGTTTAAACAAAATGTATGATCCTAATCAAAGCAACAATTTCGGAATTATGTAAATGATTATGGGAGACATTGTCCCGAAAATGTGATGAAATCTTAATCGAGGAATATTGCTCCTCAGATCAAAAAGATTTTCAACCCCCACAGTGTTAAAATTATGCCGAAATTGAAAGTTTCGCTGGCATCGCAACAACTTATTTCTACAGCAGGAATTGAACACCACCATTGCCCTATAGTGGAAAACCCATGCGTGATCGACGGTGGAACTCGATCTTATTGGTTCCCATTTTGAGTATATCCACACCACAGAACACTAAAGTCGGAAATCTTTCGAGGTGGTTGAGCGCACCCAATTTAAAAAAAAAAAAACAAAGGCAGCGTTTATATCGATCAAGAAACTTTTTATTCCAACTATTTAAGATCAGATGTTAAGGTCATTTGCTACTAAGCTTTTGTGGGTCCAATTTTGGTGGAACATCAGCTCATCTCATAGGAGATATACTGAAATGACTTGGAGCATGTACAGGACTCTACAGAAGCGTTCATTCTGACTTTCGACATCATATCACTAACAAAAGACTATTGGATGCTGCCGGCATGCCATCCTAGACCATCATTTCGTGTTGGTTAAAAATGAACTCTTATCGACTTTTATCCTAACCCTGGGTATATAAGAAATCCATTGGTAAGTACATGTCAATTTCTTAGCATATGAATATAGAACAGCAACGGACAAACAAATCCTCCATCAAGTGAATGCACGCTCATGGAATGAAACCAATGTTTGGAGATACTGTATGGCTGTGCCTGAAAGGTCATATTTAAATGGAAGCTGGTGGCTACATTGGGAGAAGCTTACACTTAGGCTAAGTAAGGTTAATAATTTTTTAGTTGTCTTAGTTTGTTTTTTTTCGTACAAAATCTTTACCGCTGAGGGGTTTTAAAGACTCTGACTTCTCTGCTTCAACAGAAAATATATCAATTCTATGTTATTGGAGACAAACAAAATTTGGTCATTAACGAAAATGTGAATTAATTGTTTTCGCGTTAAGAAATTTTTTCTTAAATCATTATGAAGATAAACAAGTTACAAAAAATAATATTTTGAACCATTTTTTTTTACCAAAAATGCACGAGCTGAACCTGGCCGACATATTATTCCAACAATACAGAGCCTTACAGCACGCGAATCGATAGACTAATTGAGAAATCGGGTGCTTTGCTGATTGACTTGGAAAAGGCCTTTGACTCTGTATGGTTTAAGGGGCTCTTTTTCAAGTTAGACCAGCTCGGCATAAGCAAACCGCTGCTGTACATAATCTTTGATATGCTCACCAGCAGACGGTTTATCGTGCAAAATGGCAGTATGACGTCTGCTGGAACTTTTGAAAATAACAACGTTCTACAACAGGGTGTTGTTAATTCGCCGACTTTATTCACTATTTTCACGAGCGATCTTGTAGGCTCTCTTCATCAAGCTATAGCATACGCAGATGACTTGATCGCGTACAGGTCAGGTCCAAAGATTGAGGGAATTTTAAGTCTTTTGCAGTGTGACTTCGATGACATTAGGCGATATTGCGACGATTGGAAGTTGAAGATCAATTTCCAAAAGTGCGAATCCATTTTGTTTAGGACGCCGTTGTCTGGGGCCTCTTGGGAAACCAGAAAGAATTGGCGAAAGTTCTCTATCGTTGGACAAAACGGGCAGCCACTGGCGAGTCGGAGTGTAGTCAGATATCTTGAGGACTGGCTTGATCAGTATCTATATTTAAACAAAAATATAGATGCTGCTCTAGCCAGAGCCAAAGCGGCCTATGCCATGACAAAGAGACTGTTTCACAGCAGCCAACTCGATGCCAGCGTAAAGGTGATCTGCTGAATGGCCCTCATTCGGCCTGTGCTTGCATATGGATGTCCCGTGTGGTTCAACGTGGGAGCAAACTTGATGGAAAAGATTCGGGTTTTCGAGAGACGCTGCCTAAGGGCTTGTCTCCATTTAGATAGAACTCCAGAGTCTCAGTACAGAAAATTCTATTCTAATGAGGTCCTGTACAACGGGGCCAACCTAATCAGAGTGGATAACTTTCTTATTAAACTCATTCGGAGACACGTTGCAAGAGCAATGACCTCGAGCAATAACCTGATCTCCGGGGCTTACTACCCTCACTTCATGTACCACAAGACAGTGCGCCTTAACGGCTTTACTCCACCAGAGGCTTTCTTCTATTTTGATATTAACGGTCTGATTCAGGATAGAAATGCAGTTCCATTAATCTTCCATGTTGCCCGAAAGAGTGTAGACAGGCGACTTGCCTACAATGGAGATGTCGCTGCAGCTCAGAGGAGAATCTCCGGTTCAGTAGGGCGGTATCAGTCCGTGACAAAGAAGATGTTTTTAGACAGCACCAACAATTTTGGTAGTTAAATGACGGAGAGGATACTTCGTAGTTGTCGTCTTGGTCATTAAACTTACACTATAACTGTTTAGAAATTGTTCTTAAATGCCTAGCCGGCTTACATAGATTTTAAGGTTAGGTTTAGGTTAATTTTAAGGTAAGTTTTAAGACCAAAAAAAAATTATAATAAAAACATTTAAAAGCCAAACATTAAAGAAATCACCCGCACTCTCGGGAGTACACCTCCTTGCCTGGTTTCGTGTGATATCCTTATTAAGTCAACTGCTTTTGGGACTTTCTGCCAAATGTCAAAATCCCAAAAATCGGACTTGATACAAAAACTCCGAAATGGGAAGTCCGAAAAGCACTCGAAAATCCGGACCAAACGATGAACCACCGCAACACTGTCTACAGTACTTCAGTGAAAAATATTGAGGCTAAGAAAAAAAAGCAAAAAAAAAGCCTTCTCTCAAGTTTGCTCCAATCTGCAATTGCTCCACCACTGTCGTCGTTCATGTTCCCCTTCGTGCTTTTTCATTCTGCGTTCTGTGAAGTTCTTCAGTTTTCATTGAGCCGCGATGGAAAAAGTTACCAATCGAGAGTCATCAACTTGCGGAACTCTGTAAAAATAAAAACAATCAAACAAATTTAATCAAAATATCCCAAAAGGCTTCTCTAGCCTTGTTTTTACGGTCCTCGTGTAATTTCAAATCCAATAAGCCAAGTGTGAACGTTCAAATAGGAATTGCATCTCTATTTTTCTCCTCTTCATTCGTCCCCAAGTGTTAAGTGCGTGAAGTGATGTGAGTGAAAAAAAAAACAAGTATTCCAAGGTTCCTAATTAGTTGCAGATGGCAAGCCCTTCCCTTGGGATTAACCAGCTAACTCCACAAACTGCTGACATAAAAGGTAAGCCCAAACATTTAAGGATGCTTTTTTTCGTTGGGTGAATTTTGAAAATCATTAAAAATTCCGATGGTTTTTTTTTTCTGGAACAATTCGGTGGTGGATGGAAGTTGGAGATGGGGCAGGACCCACCTTACCAGCTGCTGCTTTGAGTGGATTTGTTCTTCCTCTTCTTGTTTATTGATTTTACGCAGTGCCTCTCAGTGGTTCTCTCATTCGGCATGCGATGGGGGGTTACATTGCTCCTCCAGTCCATCATCGGTTGGATACTTGCAGCATCGGTATCTGTCCTGGTGTTTTCTCACACACACACACTCTCTCTCTCTCTTTAGTTCTCTCTTGGATAATTAAAGCCCTTTTTGTGCAGATACTTTGATGGGATGATGGTGGGAAAGATTTTTCTCACGCTGCATCTTCAGTTTATCTCAGTTGCATCTAGCGCCGATAGTTTCCCCACGTTTTTATGCAGCGTTCGAACGCTTTTTGCAGCAAGACTCGTTAACCTTGCTTGTCGTTCGTGTGAGCCAAGTATGGTGCTGTCACCGGGGCACTAAAAGTCAGCATACTACATAAATAAAGCATCGAAAAGCAGGCGCCCAGGTAACTCGGGAGTCGGGAGTCGGGACAGACACACATAGACTGGTTGTTGTGGTTCTCACTTTCGCATTGTTTCTTACCAAATTTGGCATTTTATCGATTATTGTGTCGACTCTTGGAATTGGAAACTTCAAAAATGGTGCACCTGATTTGTGGCAAAAGTTGATGGATGGATGCATGCATCTTATGCAAGCCAAACATACGTTTATTCGAGGGCTGTTGTTTCAAAGGTGTCGTCGGAGAGGAGGTGGTTTAAAATATCGAGTGAATTTCTTTTTTGTAAGGACTTGTCGTCCAAGGACACCAGAGATGTCAGTAACTTTAACTTTGCCAAAGCTTTGTCCTTGATTATTGAAAGCTGTTGCTTACATTGTCGATAAGTACACATGTACTCTGTGAGTTTTTGCGACTTTTTCTAGAAACACATGACGGTCAGGTCTAGTGTAAACAGAGCCAAAGTACTCAATGCAATGAGTTATGTAACAACAAATGCGGCTCTAAGTGAAGACTTTTTGAAAATCAGTTGACCGATCTACATTTTTAGAATTTAAATATAAATATTGGCAGACTTTAAAAGGCATTTAAACGAGGAACAGGGTGGCGCATAATTATTTTTAACTGATGAATGCCCATTTTTAAATTTTTTTTAATTTTTATAAATTTTTTGAATATGAAATGACCAATACTAGAGCCTTATAAGCTTTCAAATATTGTACGATAAAGCGTTCGAAAATAATTTCGGGCATATGACCAAAGCGGCTGAATATTTTGAAGGTCATTCTATTGGTTCTATTGATCGTAACTTTTTCCAGCACAGCCCACCTTACGTAAGCAATAACTCTTCGAACGTTGGCCTCTTAGTCTGTAGCTCTTGTTTTTTTTTTTGTTGGCTTATATGAGTGACTGAACAAGTGTACATATTCCGCAAAAGAAAGTCCAATGCAGTCAAATCATTTGATCAAGGCGGCCAATTGATCATGTGATCGAGAGAGATCTCATTTCAAAAATCTTAACAGAGGTAATGGATTCTTCGGTATTTAATGGGCCAAGCTGCTTTCAGTTATCTACCTAAGCGCTGGGGTATCCGCGATCGCTTGATTCTTAAATCCGAGGTTCGGCCTTTCTATAGTTTCGAATCTGGGGTTTTTGATTCGTATATCCTCTTTGCTGCAGGATTATTATCTTGTGTCTTGAATGTAGTCCTTAGGTACCGGCTTAAGAATACATGCAGACGCGAACTATTCCAAAAATGCGCCGGATTTCGGCAATAAAATGCGCCATCATGTAACTTCTTCAATCTTTTGCTGGATCGGATAGAGCGCAATGAGGTCTAAACGCGGAAGGCACTTTCTTCAAAAAATCTATCAAGATGTCCAGTCGCCCGCAGCTCGACGTCATAGAGGCTTTTACTGCAATTGGAGAATAGGCAAAACGAGTTGTAAGTAAAACCAACTAACAGTGACTAAGCGTCAATATTGGCAACAGTAATTTCGAGATTGTAAGGAGTTTAAATGCCTAGAAGTAGATATGAACTCCAAGAATGACAAATTAGTGAAGATTCGGTATTATCGGTTTGGCGAAACAAATGGGCTCAAAATTCCTAATTCGGATGGCGACATGTATGCTCTAAAAAACGTTGGTCCTATATACATGATGCCGAATGCTGGACGATTAGCAGGAAATCAGAGATGATTCTGAAAACTTTCGAGAGAAAATTTCTTCGACGAATATTTGGTCCCGTATGCGAGGAGGGCGAATGGTGGAATGAACAAACGTGAATTCCGCAAGTGCAAGATTCTGCATCGTATTTGTCGTAGTATAGTGAACATAAAGGACAACGTACATTCTCAGTCTGTCAGCCAATTTGACTGACATCCCGTTAGGAAATTCTATAACTTTAAAAAAAAATCACTTAGTTTGAAAAATGTTTACATTATTTTTTGAAAATAATATCTGTCCACTGGTGCTTTGACCTGATCTGCTTTTTCAGAACATTTTCCATATATTTTGTTAACAGCAGCTTCTACATCGTTTTCGAAAAAGTATGGCCCATAACTTCCCTTTATGTATTTAAAGCTATTGGGACCCTAAAGAATTCTAAGTTGTGTGGGGCTGATGGCATTTCAAATATGCCTAAAAAAAAAGTAACATCTTTCTGGGTTGATATGATGGCAGAAATTTTAAATCGTTGCGTATTTGACTAGACCATTTCAGAATCTCTCAGAATGTTGTGCAATTATTTAAGAAAAGTTCTGCTAGTGAATTGTGCAACTATCGGCAACTTCTCCCAGTCCGCAGCAAAATCTTAAAAAAAAAAACTTGTAAAAGATAGAATGGTGAGTTTTTTGAATAGATCCTTAACCCAAATCAATTTGGCTTTCATAGAGGCAAATTAACCGAAGACGCACTTCTACAAGTCATGTCTAACCTCGACGGGAAAAAGACTACGGCTCGTCTGATTATTGATATTACTAAGGCCTTTAATATTGGCAACCATAACGTGGTTTGTGTCGAACTTTAGGAATAGGTCTCAAAGAGTGGAGATAGAAGAGATCAGGAGCCAAACTAATTTCTTCAACCTGGGACTAATTTTGTTCCTCAATTATATAAATTCACTATTTACACTTAATTTAAAGGGCTCACCTACTGCTTTTGAGGATGATATAGTTCTTTCTGATGGTGATAATAGTCCTCTGGATCTAACTTGTGAAATAAATTGGTATCTTTACTTATTGAGAAGCTGGTTTGCAAAACACAATTTGGTAAGAAGCCCTAAACCTAAAATAATGTTTTTCAGTTTGTCGTCCTTTCACAATGTGGAAGCGAACGTTTTATATCAAGCATTTAGTCCTTCTTCTCTCACTTCTTGTAGCAACTTAAGCTGCAGTGATGAGTTTTCAAATAGAGAAAGTTGATGAATTTAAAAACCTGTGGCTAGAATGAGTCTAAATAATCATGCTGAGGCTCTCGAATCCTTACAATTATTTATTTTCATTTCATTTGCATTTTCCACTCGAAATTGAAATATGGAATTATTTGCTGGGGAAAAATGTTCAGTCCACCGCTTGTACTGTTTAAAGAATTTCTTTATGAAATCTGGTTATCCAAACTATTGAGTAATATTTTTATCATTTTTTTAAGAGCATTGATGTTGTTATTAATTTTAAAGAAACAAAAAAACTGGCTATCTATCCATCTTATGTTTTCTGATATTATTTCACATCACCGATGAACTCGACGGACCGATTTGTTTTGTAAACCAAAGTAGCAGAGGTTTCACAATGGTGGAGTCGATGTTTACTGCGAGCCAGACGATAGCGCATTTCGTGTTAACACCTGCGTCCCATCCGTTCCATCACTGGATTGAAGAAGTCACATGGTAACGCATCGCCTGGTCGAAATCCTGTATACGTTTAGAATAATTTCGGAACTTGAACCGCGTGCTTGCTATGAAGGACCTACATCAGTTTTGTCGGGATTCAGATTTAGGATGATGACTGTTATCAAATGCTGAACCGAAGTCGATGAAATGAAAATGAGTACTAAGTTAAAATTCATTCTTCCGGGCCGGTGGTCAGGTGTTAAGGGCAGTCTTCAAACGCTTCCACAGTACGTTGGATAGGAGCTTTAAATCAGAATAAAGCAGGGATATACCTCGGTATTTCTTACAAGACTCAGAATTGTCTCTCTTGAAGATGGTGTATATAGAGCTGATGGTCCAGTCTTCTTCGGCTACTCTTCTTATCCTATTAAACTCTCTTTCTGATACCCATTAAGAAGCTGCTAAAATTGCTTAAATACCGTCACTATGACTCGCGCTTCTTGTATTCACTCTTTCGGAGATCTTCGTTACGAGCTTGAAGTTGGGCTTTAACATGCGGATGTTGCTACTGTCACAGGACTCTTCCATGTACTTGAGCCGGGAGTAATCTTTTTCCGTTGTATGCATTCATCATCATACCTTACCTTATTTTGTTAAGTGGGGAGTCATAGCTCTTAGTAGTCTCGGCTACCTATTTGATGCCGCAGCGATACGAATACTGTTTGTTTGCGCTTGTGACTAAACAGCGGAAACCCACATGCTTATGCACTATGGCCTCCTCTTGGTGATATGGCTTCCTTGTTGGTTTGGGTGACTCCAATCATGCTACAACTTCCGACGTTGAACTTCTTTGGATGAGCAGTTCATAGCGTCTTGTCGGTCGAAAGTCGAGTTCTGCAACAAGAAAGTGATCAGAGTCGAAAATCTGTCGTTGTGACCATAAAGTGTTGAGGGTTTTGGTAGGGAATGACACACTTAAGTGTCTTCGGATTAAATTCTCTCTGAGGGCTGTCTTATTCCATAAAGTACGAAAAAGAAGAATTTGTATTGTCCTCGATTTTTAAAAAGGCATTAGAGCTATTTTCTGGACTTAAATTGGTCGCACGATAATTTTGTTTTGTTTTTGGAACAAACATATTCTCCAAAATATTAACTTACAAAAAATTTTAGAAAATCTTTTCCAAAAAGTGTTGAAATTTCGAAATTTCACATGAAAACGATATGTGATTTTATTCCGCCAAGGTTTTATTTGACAAAATAGGAAACTGTCTTATATTGCCTCAGGTTTGAAACCGGCATTACCCTTATTCTATGAGAGTTTTTGCCTTTTTCAAAAGTTAGCATCCCGAATTGAGCTCCTTTGATGAAGTATGCCATAAGGTACGACTTTGATATCGTAAATCTTAAATGAATTAATAAGAATCCACACCAGATCCTAGGTCAAGACACATACTATACACAACCTTCTTCAGCACTCTTGATTCGAATTTCGTGCATTCGCCTTTACCCGCCGCTGGGACACTTCAAGCCATGGCAAGGCAACACTCCATTCTATTTTCAAGTCCAGTGTGAAACAGAGTCCTTGTGAACAATTAAAATAAACAACATCCTAAGAGTCTCTTCATCATTCGGATTGTTTGTCCCTTATGCAAAATCCAGCTCATACTATTTCTATCGTAATATTATTACTTGCTTTTAGCGCAACTACCTCCCTTCCTCTGTCATAGAAAAAAAAACAGTAAACAACAGAAAAGGAAGGTAAATGAAACGTTGCCTCAAGAGTCCTTTGTCCTGTCGCATGGAAGTGGAGCAAAGCACTTGCGTTGTGCATGTACTCGTATGCTATTGTGCTGATGCTCAATATTGCAGCACACCACCCATTAACCATCATCGTAGTTGTCGTCATCAATTTCTTTCACATTCTCCAATCCCCTCTCCTCTTTCTTTGTAATGTTTTGTTGTTTTGCTAGCGAATCCGTGTCATTATCCTTGCCAAGTTGGTTTTGTGTTGAAACGAAAAAAAAATCGATGGCCACAAAGTGCAGCACTGATCGTTCGTCGTCCTTAATGCAAACAGTTCTTGCGTTTCAGGCAAATGAATGAAAATGGAGTTTTCCTGCTGTTGCTAGGCGGCAATGTAGATGCGTGCAATTGATTTGAAAGTTAATCACGAAAGGACTACTTGTAGAATGTATCTAAGCAGGCGTTCAACTGAAACGCAACAGCCAAATAATTTTTGTGATACATTCAATCCCAATTCTTCAAAAACTAATGCATTTAAGGTCCTTTAGGTCTGAGCCCATTTTCAAATATTTTTGTTTAACCAGTTATTTTTATTTTTCTCCAGCATTTTATAAAAAATTTGCAGAGGGCACCAAAGTCGAGGGATGCAGAAATAAAATGACTCTATGGCGGACTGTTAATCTCCAGATTTGCGAGTCTGAAACAAAAACAAAAGACGTCATTTTATAGAGGAAGGTTTGCCACGTGGTTATTCACCACCGTTTGACAAAAATCGATAGTAAAAAAAATTTGGACTTTGGAAAAATATTGTTCAAAAACTGACCCATTTTTGCACCGTTCATGTTCTGTAAATTTTGATTTGTGAATTTTTTTTCTAATGTAGTGAATTACCACACAAATTAACACTTAATAAAGGATCGTACAAAGTTTGATCCAAATCGATCGAGCGGTTTCGTAGATTATCTGTCCGCTATTTGAAAAAAGTGATTTGAAAACGCTTTTAAAGTTTTCTGTACGGACCCATTTTCGAACTGAATTGCTTCAGTACACTTTCAAAATCACACTGAAAACTTGTAGAGGGCCAAAATAGAACCGACTGTGTATAATAAGACCGTTGGTATACGTAAACAAAGAAAACCGGAAATTTCGAAAAGGGATACGCATTTGGTCAACTTAAAATGTTGTTGGAAAAGTTGGGGGCCCATGAAAGTCAAACGTATCACCCGATGCATATCCCCGGATTTAAAGTTAACTTACAGGATCTTGGAGCTACGGCAGCCTTCCAGGATATTCAATCTCGAGCGTGGTGTCTAGATCAATATACGATAGGCTGTGATTAGAAAAACCGAAGTCAGTGTAGTGGACGAGTTTTGGCTTGTTGGAATATATTTACGTCTTGGTACAAGTCCCGGTTGTGTCTTATCCTCCATTTGCCATCCTTGGTAGTAGGGTCAGTGTTTTGAAGAGCATGCATTCCCTCTTCTCAGTTAGTTGCTTTGAACTCATTTGTTTCGCGAAACCTGACTTTGGTAGCATTCTTCGATGTTCTTCAATGATGCGCTGCTCTTGATCTTTTTGATAGTTGAGCTCATTTCTTTTAAATAATTACTAGGCTTCCCTTAAATGTTTGTTCCTTTCGTGGAATTTTTCGATACATTTGAGCTGAGATACACAAAAGATCACAGGATAATTGGGCTCTCCTCTTTTCTCCTGAAATCACTAGAAATATCACCGGAACAGCAAGAAAACGCTTCCAGACCTAAATACAAGTTTGGTAAAAGGTCGGGTTGACGAAATGCTTATATAGTATATATTCAACAAGAAAGAACTAAAAAAGAAATTTTCCAAAACACAGGCAACCAAATATAATCTGTTCGACAGGAAATATTAAATTTAGCGTCTAAAAAAAAACAAGGTACATTTTTTTTTGTGAAACGCCTTTGGACTTTGTCAATGCGGTCTAAGTGAATTTTGTAAAATGGGTTCCATATAACATCCGAAAGCTCAAAAGTTTAATAGCTTTAGCAAGATCTTTCACTTCTTCAACTCTATCCCTACAAATTAATGTCGATCTTGTATTGAAACTCAAAACGAGAAGAGCTTCTGTAAATTGATTTTAGTAGGCATTTTCTAATATTTATCTAAGACCATTATTAAAGCACCAAGCATAGAGGTCTCTTAGATGATGTTTCGAAATCTCACAATAACTTTAACTTTGGAAACAAAAGCAATATTTTAAACCAGCGATATGCCGTTGATAGAAATGATAAAGAGCGACGGACCTAAATGACTACAATGTGGCACACCTGAACCGCACCCAAGGGAACGTGATAAGTAATGCTCTAGTGTTTTTTGTCCTTTGAAAAAGCCGGTGTTCATCACTTCTTTATTGCTCGTAAAGCTTGCGAGACGCTCTTCGTGTTGCAGTCGGGACTATTTCGCATATCTAAATGCTAAACTAGCTGCCCATTACTCGTTAAGAGTCCTTTTTGTTTTGCGTGGGTCATCAACAGTGGGCGTTTGTCGAGCTCCGCTTAACAGCTACTTTCAATTAAGTTCTTGAGCCACAGGTTCTCCCACTTTCCAGTATAGTCTGACAAGTCTTCCTTTAATAACCAATTCTAGAAGCAGAATTTTGGGTTTAAAATGAAACTTCAAATGTCCCCAATTCTATATCCTCTGTTCTTGATATGAGGTACTGATGATTTCCTATTCTTTTTTTTTTTATTGTTCCCCAAAGTAAGCACTCATTTTTTTTTCTTCAATGAATTTGTTCCCACGCAACACACGGTCTGAAAATAAAAAAGATACAAAAGCAAATTCAACTCAAGGACCGCCCGGGGCACTTTCGTCATCATTATCATCACTCACAAGTATTCTTGAATTGAAAGAAAAAAAAAGAAATAAAGTGCGTTCAAGTAGGATGGAACGTTGTGTCTCTAGGCGGCAGTCAGTTTCACGTTTTAATGATTTCAAGTTTACCTACTTAATCGGTGGTGGTGAAATTCATATCGTTCGTACTTAGGGATCATAAGTTGATGGAAAGACGCACCTATGAGCAGAGATTATTATTGAATTTATGGTTTATGACAACAAATCGTGGACATAAACAGAAAAAAAAATCATCTTAGAGTTGTATAAGTAGTTAAATTTGCTCGAGAAGCCTTAAAAAATGTTACTTTAAAGACCTTAGCTTATTATTGACCCTTGACAATGTGATAATAGACTTTAGAAAAATATATTTAATATCAAGTTCAAGACGTTCAAATTTTAAATCGATTTTCCAATCGTGCAGTCCTCTAGTGCAAAACCCCATTCAACCGATCTGCCTTCTAGATTTGCATTTTTGTGAAACGGAAAAACATTTGAACTAGAAAGTCAGATGAGGAGCTGCTGACAGTGGGACTAGAAAACTTGTTCATTTTTTTAAGCACTAGGTCCGGAGACCGCCAATGAATGTCCAAAGAAATAAGCAAACAAAATTGAACGCTTTGAATAAAGCTGTTTTGTCTCGGTTAAGAAGACTTCTTTCTGAAAAGAACCTGCATTCCGATACGAAAATTTATGCGGGCGATTTTGATGAAAAGGAACTAATGAAGGCAGGAGATCGGTGCATTCTTAAACATCTGAGAATGAGTTGTCTATTTGAGTTGTAAGTAATACAAGATGTGTCTTCTTTTAAGACTCTATAGTATCTTGGCTTAAAAAAAGCTCGAATAAAAAATTTGGTATTGTGGATTAATATTTTCTTTATGTGAATCTGGCAACACTGGGCCTTATAACATATTCAGTTGGCAAAGATTGCACTTGTTGAGTTGAATGATTTATTCATGAACAAATAAATCGTTCATCGTGCGCTTGAAAAATCGTTTTAGCTTTTGTCTTCATTACTTACAAGAATAAGTGTTCAAGAGTCCAAATTTCTAAAACAAGCACAAGAATTGCTTGAGCTTGTGTCCATTGCTTCTAGTTCCAGGAGCGATTGAGGGGGATCTGAAATTGAATTGTTGAGCCACCCGAAATGTGTAGATTTTGTGAGAAAAATTGACTCTTTTAAAGACAAGGACTCAACTCTTTCATGTGGTTGCTACGTCGAAGCAAGGACTGCCTCATATGTAAGCTGCTTTTTTTCTGCATCTGTTTATATGTTTGTTTTCATTTCTTGAGTACGCTCAATCGAATGCGTATCTCATACAGAAGGTTCTAACAAATATCCGCTTTAATCATATTGTCTGAGTCTGAGTCTAAGTCTAAATTGTTATTGTATTTTGCATGGAGAGCCTTTTCCAAGAAAAACACCTTTTACTGATTTGGAAAAGATTCGAAGCACAAATCGGTACAAAATACTTCCTTTTCATCTGAGGAACTACTACCGATGAGGAAAGATGCAATGTCGTTCTTAATTCATCATCCCTTTATACAACTTCGGTTTGAATCTTTGACGAAATACAGATATTCGGCTTCGTTGAACTTGGGGATGTTTCAGCTCTCAATTTTCTTTATCAAGTCACAGAGAACCGGAGAAGGTACTTATGTGATTGGCCCTAAGCCAAGTTTTCTTTACCAAGTTTGACGTTGTTTCTATTAGGCTACTGTTGGCAAGGATCTACTCTCTCCGTTAACGAGGAATGACTTCGTCATTGACGCATGCTGAAATTGTAAAGCCTTGATATTTGATGGTGGTAAAAAAGTTGTTTATTATAAATTATATATATATAATTTATTATTTGTTATATATATATAATTTATTATTATATATACTATAATATAGTATGGATGAAATGACTTCACGTTTGGCGTGCCTCGACATGAGGTTTTTATCTCAGGTATCTACTTTCGGTATTTGTTATTAACGCTCTTCCAGCAAATTCTACTTGCATATTTATGTGACTTAGGTAGTTGCTAACTCCAAAAAGAGCTTAAAAAGATTATTTTCAATGCCTCTAGCTACCGTATTGGGTGTCTCAGACTAGCATAAAAAAGAAGACTGATTTTTCGACTTGGCGTGAGTAGGATTCCAGGCCTTGGGAATTAACGCCACTTCATTCTTCTAACTTCTTTGTCAGGATGAACACTTCAACAATCAACTTACCGCTTGACAAACAACTTACTCGACAGAATTTAAAAAAAAAGCAACAACACTATTTGGAGACATTGCAGTGAATAAGCCAGCTATGTACATTAAATTTCCTCATCACTTTCAAAGTAACAATCGCCTCACTGACTATGGTGACCACTTAGCTATGAAGCCCCATCATAACCCAAATGTAAGCAATCCTTTTATAACCGAACAACAGGAAAGTGATCCTCTTTCCAACACAGAATTTACTAGTTCGTTTGTACCTGATTCTTTTTTCTCTCTGAACCCTTCTATCCATCCACATTATGTGCCCCAAATATAAGGGTATTCATAACCCCTTGAACAAGTGTATAGTATGTAAAAGAAAAAATAGCTCCAATACGCTTCCAATTATGATCACCTTGACAACGTAAGGTTACTTGCTTCGCTCTTCGTCAGCTTAACTGAAACGTAAATCGTTTGTTATATCCTTGTCGGCCTCTATTTTCAACAAAAACGAAGTGGAAGGTTGTGTTATTGTATCCTTGTTTAAAGACCAGAGTTTCAGAATTTGCCATAAACCTTATCTCATTTTTGAAGAAGTTCCATCAAGTCCTTAAAAAATAAATTACAATTATTACAAAAAACACGAAATTCCTGGTACTTGCGTATGTTAACATAATGTCCTTTTCTCACGCGACCAAACTTAGAATTTTGCTTAGAAGTCCTTTCGACAAACGTACTTTTAACACGGCTACTTTCAGCAAATTGCCAAACATTTGGGCTTGTTCTCACGAATTCCATTTCTCGTAGCCAGGGATGGCCATACACTTTGGAAATAAAAAACCGAATTAACGGTATTTGATATGCGCATGTCCAACTCTTCAATCAGCTGTAAGAAGTTTGCAGCAGCAGCATCCTTCGTTAAAAATCTCCTTGCAGGATTCAAATATCCGGTATACTTCTCCTGCATCACCCCGACAACAACTGAGCTTAATTCAAGACGAAAAAGCTTTTGGCTCCCTTCACAATTGTGTGTTTTGTTTTTTTTTGTCCTTCCTCGCTATTATTTCATAATCAGAGTTGTCCTTGCCCCAATTTGTTTTTGTTCTTTTTTTTCTCAAATACATATAGCATCCTATGTACCCACATTTCCATTTCTGTGTGGAGAGGCGAGAACAACAGGCGCACGCCTCGTAAAGGATACGAATTGAGAAAATAGAAAAAGAAATATTGTTTAAGGACATTCTTCGTACTCATCTTGGCAGACGATTAGAAGATGCGAATGTGCTTCTATAAAATTGATAGTTGTACGCGGGTTGGTGTACAAACACACACGTGACGAAGTCGTCCCTCTTTGTGTGTGTTTAGCCGCCTGTTTGACGTAATAATGAAATGACGTTGCAGATTCTGTTGCCGTCGTCGTCTTTGTTATCCTTGTTGCTGTGGGGTTTGGGGCTTTCTTGGTTTCTCTTCTGTGGGCTTGCGACTTGGGCTATTATTGCATCACATGCATTGACATCGTGACCTGTTTGTTGGGCTGGATGGTCCTTCAGGATATGAACTTCTGGGAAAACAAAGTTTAAGCACGTTTTTGTGTGGAATGTTTAGTTTTGGCTTTGTTGGAACTTTTAATGTCGGCGATATTGCTCTGTTGCTGAGAGTGCATCGTCTCTTTGTGGGAGATTTAGTTCAAGTGTTTTAAATGGGACTGTTTTGGAGTAGGCGGTTAAGTTCAAAGTAAGGAGAATAAGCTATCTGTCACCACTTTTGAATAAGGACCTTTTTAAAATTGTCTTCATAGACTCTGATCGTCGGCAAAAATGTACATGCACAATCTCCTTAAGGATGCATCACTTGATCAAAAATGTTTTTGAAGCCTTTTTTATTCGCTTTTTGGTAAATTAAAACTTCCACATTAGGTCCTAAATGTTAAATGAAATAAATACACTGCTTGGCAAAAGTATGAGGCCCATCTGCGAAATTACGTTTTTTTTTCCAACTGTGACATGCCAAACTCATTCAGATGTTTTTGGAAAACGGGTATGAAAAATTATTTTGTGGTTTAAGGTTAGATTTCTCCTGATTATTATTTTGTCATTTAGTTATTGATTCAGCGGTTGCTTTAGACTCATTGCATTGACAGGGATGTCAAATGCCAAAAGTTCTCACCCCTTGCATTAAAGTCATACTTGACAGGCAAAAGAGTTTGTTTGAGATCCTTCAAATCTTGAACGATGAGAATAGTCACGGCGAACTCTTCTACGAACCACAAAATTAAGAATAGCACGGAGAGTTAAACTGAATCACAGAGCCTTTTATTGCATCTATGTTTTTTGTCCATCACTTTATTATTGCTTAGAAACATACCAGGGGTAATCCAAAGTAATGATAATTTATATTTCTTTAAGTTAAAACATTAAGCCCATATCTTCTCGAGTGCGCAAATTCCCTTTGATATCCTTTTCTTCATTCTCCTATTGACTTCAATTTTTTCTAGACCTAGACTGCCCTTTAAGCCGGAAAAAGAGACAGAAGCTGCTGAACTAGATTTGGAAAACAAGGTTGATTTTCGGGCAGCCCGCTTCTTGAGTGGCTACTATTTCAATCTTGAAGTTGTGTGCTGCTGCGTTGTCTTGGTGAAACAGTACTCCAGCTTGAAGTTAACCCAGCCTTGATTTCTTGATAGCCTGTAGGAAGAGGCTGTAAGCGTGGTTCCCTTTCCAATCCATTACATTTTGAAAACTCGGTTTGGAATTTCTTCGGTGTCGGAGGTGACCGGGCTTTTCGAGGTCAATCGCCCTTGTTTCATTTTATGATAAAATTGCTGATTTGAGGTCTCGTCCATGATTATAAATCGCCTCTAATTTTTGATCCACTTCAGCTTCGCAGTTTTTAAGAATTGTGCTCTTTTTTGTTGGGTTGGTAAACAATCTTTGTACTCAAAGCTTTGATACCTCAATCAGGTAAAATGCGCTCTGAAGGATCTTAATGTCCTTTTTCTATGCTGTACGACGTAGATGGCCGTTCTTCACGATGCTTGTCTTCTGTGGGTGTTCTACTTTGCTTATGAAAGAGTAAGATTTTTACCAAATCGTGGAAACACATTTTTAGGGCAGAGATACCTGAAAACGGGTCCGACTTTGTTTTAGTCCATTTTCCGTCCCTCGTCTATTGGTATTCAAATGAATGTTATTTTCTTTACTCATGTATTAATAGTAGAAATGGCTTCCTATTAATCAGAAAATATTTTCTTAATGGATCTGAGGTTGACCTTAAGCCGCTGTCCGTCCTACATGGCCTCGAACCTGCTGCTTCTAGTTGGTTTGAACCGAAGGCCTTGACTTATTTCGTAAAACTGGAGGCTTGCATGTAAAGACAAACTTACGTAACTCTTCTCCCCTGCTTATCGTTCAACATTCGGTGATATGCCGGGCTTAAAGCCACAATGGTATAGACAAACGAAGATGGCGGAAAACATTTTCTTTTTTTTTCAACCCCCTTAATAAGGGAATCGAATGAAATGGTTTGAAGAGTCGGGAGTCCGGTGACAATACATTAATCCGGTTGTTAAACTGTGATCCGACTAGGATCGTCTCCGCAGGAAGTAACTCCCCAACGGTAAATGACTTTAAAATTTAATAATTTAACTTTAATATAATATCTCAGCTGCATTTTCAACATGACCATTTGTTTTCGTTTTTGTGATAACACTTTGTATCAGTTCATTTAGAAAATGGCTTCCAGTCGAAAAAGCAAAGATGAACATGGTATTTTGAGCTTACGAGTATGAGAAAAGAATTAATGGTAAAAGAATTAGAATGAGAGAGACGTAAAAGTAAGGGGAATCATAATAAGAAACATTACAAAGAAATAAACATGAAGAGTAATGACAGATAGAGGTCAAATAATAATAAAAAAAGATCAATCTATGACAATCAAGACCATCTATGACATGAGGGATGGATAAGGATTTACTAAGGATCATTTGAAGCAGGCTTAATTAGTCCCTGACCTTACTTAACAACTTCAGTGTTATTAAGAACAAAATATTAAAGCTTGAGCGGTTGATATTGTTGTTGACTAAATCTGTATAAGGGACAACAATTACAATTTAATCTTTATTGCTCAAATATATCATATTACGTAATTTACAATTTTTCAATAATTTTTGACTTATAAATAGTATAAGTAAATTTCTGCGAACTCATAGGGATCTGCTTTGGTCTAAAGAGTTAAAATTATTACATTTTTTTATACATATATATGTGTATACACATTAACTTAACGCCGAGCGTGAACAGCGCCGACGGTCTATGATGATGGTTTTGAGGATAATGGTGATGATTATGGTGTTGATGATGGCAAGAATGCTTCTAGTTTCTAAGTGTCGCAGTCCTGCATCGGGATAAGGTACATCAGTGCATCCAGCTTTAGAGTTTATATATATTTTATATTTTGAAGAGATCTACATAAATGTTAGTCCCTCACCCACCATTTAGAGAGGGGTTATTATACACATACATAAAAATTATTTTTAACCAAGTAGAATGTTAGGTCTATTATCTAAGGTGACCATGTCTCTTTATACGTCAAACAATTTCTCAGATGCAGTCTACAAACACATCAAAAAGCGTTTTCTCCAATTTTTGAATGAAATTATTGCAAAATCCCTCACACTTGCATACATTTATTTTTATTTGTTTATTTATTTTAATTTGTATTTATTTTCAAAAGCCATTATTTTTATCCTTTTAAATAAGTTAAATTGTTATTTTATCCTTTTTTTAGAAATAAATATAATTTTATATAACTTATGCATTTCATTAATGCACTTCAATATAACTTTTCAAATTAAAGGTTAAATAGTCTGTTGTAAAAGATATCAAGACACGAATTAATGAAATGACAAAAAAGAAATTATTTTTAAAAAAGATAAAATTAAATTATTTTTTTTCCTTTGTTGACTTTTTTTTTTAAATAAAAGTTTGTTTAAAAAAAAGATGGACGATCTGAAGCTGCAGCTCCACTGTTTTCTTTTTTTTATCTCTTATGGCATAGCAATCTTTTTCTACAGTGGGTGGTAGAACGACTTGATCGGCTAGGTTGATTTCCTTCACAACTACCGATCGACAAGGTGCCTGTTTTGTGGCAGATATTACTTGTTTTATTTCTGTTCCAAAATCCTTTGATTTCTTTGAGCTTGGGAAAGCGTTCCCTACTTTTTTGCGCTGTCAAAAACTTGAATGAATAACAGACATAAAATAGCCTTGTGAAGTGTACCGATTAGATTGTGTCACAGTTCCTATATGTCCACTTGCCTCGTTTCAATTTCCTCCCATCGAACTTGGTAAGAACTTCTACTTGTAGTTATGTAACGAATTTCAAAATTGCAATTCAATAGCTCTATCCTTCCTTTCAAACAAAAAGGAGACTTCCCGCTGACTTATCGGCTCACGTGAACACAAGAAGCCTGTCAATCTACTACAATTATCTGGTGACATAGCGGTGTTATGCAGCAATGGCCACATGACTATGAACTGCACAAACTCGTCTGGAAATGGCGCGTCTATTACACCGCACATGGGTTCGACCTAATTCATTGGAAAATGAATGACTCTCTTCCACTTGTTGCTTCAATGCTTCCTCTAGTGGGAGAATAATGACTAAAACTAAAAATAGCACTTGTCGGGCTAACCTTGTAGCTCCTGAGGCACCCACCTCCAGCCCAGCCATGTTGAGGAGCTCTTCCATGAAATGGTGTGCAACCAAATGAACCACTAATCATGCGCTCGTTCTATGAAATAATTTAATGAGATCTAACATGTGAGTTAGTCGTTTGAGATTCTGGTTCAAAGCCCGTCATGAGGAAGAGGCACTTCCAGTACGCACTGATGTTCGTCGTTGCAAAGGGTTCGTATTTGTCAGTGGCATGGGCGGATGCAAGGAGGCATGCGATACATTTTATCGGTGCAGTGTTTGCAACTTCTTTAACACTGCTTTCGTCTACTCCGCAGAAACGTTTACATTTATGGTATTCTTCTTATGCTGTTCCGTTTTTTCTTTCTTAATTTCTGGAAGAACATAACGAAGAAGAGCGACCGAGAGCTGTTGCCGGTGCCGGCACTAGTTCTGAGAGCTCAGATGTGTTTTGGTTAAACGAGTTCTTTAACGTTTTCGACACCTCTACTCCGTGGGGGTTTCTTTGTGCACTCGTGTACGGAAGTCGTTAATTAACGTGCTGGCACTCAACAGTCATTCATACCTCTTTGGGAATTGTAATTGTATCTGGGCTGGGTCTCTGTTTACTATTCTTGAATTGATGATCTTTGATTGGGGGTTCCATTGTGTTACACTTCCGTTGGCAGAACAAAATGAAACGCGCTACTTGCATCAGATGGTTTTTCGGCTTGGTAACCAAGATTCGTAGAATGGATGGAATTCAATTTTGATCAGATTGACAGCTCTTTTTCAAAGAAGGTTGCTTTATAATCGACGCACCCTTGGGAGTTAAGAGCCAAAATTTTTGCAAGATCAATTAATAATAATAAGGGAATAAAATTTTTGTCATCCTTTTTGAAATCGTTGCTTAAATAAGGCGACGATTATACGCCAACATCAGAGGCGTTCACTTGGTTGCTTACGGAAATGGCATTCACATCATTGGAAGGATACTACTAGCAGGCAGTAGGGGTCCCAGGAATCCAGATTCGCTCTGAGGGTAATCCGAGGAAGTTACATCGTGTCTCAAGCGGCAGCATCTGGAGAAATACATCCTGCCGTTGGGATAGTGCGTAGTACGTCTATTGTGACAACACTGGCCTTGAGTATCCACCAGATAAGAGCCCCCAATCGCTTAAGCTTAGTCTAACTAACTAACTGGAAGTAGCTGGATATACAACGCCTGCGGTGGCTGTCTATTCGATCTCGTATACTCATTCTTGAGAAACTATTTTAAAAAATAGAAAGAAGTCACTGAATGTTTATTAATCTCGTTTCCCACCCTTTTTCCACCCAATAAATTTAAAAAAATATACATTTTATATTCCTTCAAACAAAATGCAGCCAGCTGAAGAAACTTGGACTCATAAATTCTTCATCACTAGAAAAGCCTTTTGAAAACACAAAACTGTCATTGCGTCTGTTGTCTTCGGTCGTTGCCATTGGATCTTCCTCGGAACTTGTTCAAACATAGCTTCTATTGCTCGATGTTCTTTCCCTTTTTCGAATTCCAAAAAGATGCCTGGGTTTCTTCTATAGAATTTTCCCAGTAAAGTTAATGAACTACCAGTGAAGATCATAGACATTCATCATGGATGGAACGTGACTTTACTCTAATGTTTGCTCTGACATTGTCATCTGTGCTGGCCGCAGGCGTCGCCGCCGCGTCGAAAAAATGCATTTGAACAGCAGTTTGTCATGTGGCATTATTGTTGTCAGTGTTTGGGGCACGACTCCAAGAGACCGCGTGTGAAATGATGAGGGTTCAGTTTGTTGGCTCAAATGGAAAGCGAGTTGTTTCTGTTTTTTTTAATGTTTGAGATCGGCTTGCCTATTGTTGTCATCGGACATCTGCATCTACGGAAGCAAAATTATATTCTGAGGTTTCCAAACAGACTTTTAGAGGGTAAACAAGTTAGAATGTTCGTAAAACATTTTCTACAGAATAAATTTGACGATGATGATTTAAGCTTCATTTGTGTTTAAGCTGGATTCCTGATTATCTTTCAAGATCGTTGATATCATGGCTCTGTTGGGCTTACGTGTCTTAATTTGGCGAAACTGGGTCTCAACCCAGAAGCTTCATCATCTTGATGACTTCAATTGCATATACTTCGTTAGGATTAAGGTCCTTTTGCACTTGTGTGCTCCGCCGAAAGTAAGATCGTGCTAGACTTGATGTGCAACCTCTTTCTTCGTTGAACCTTCTCCTCCACAATCTGCATTTCTACGCGAAGTGGACAAAAAATCAATCAAAGCATTTTCTCTCAAAATCACCACCACGGGTTTCGTCCGTCTTTGACAATGTTATAGTATAGCAAGACTGAGATTATAAGGATCTTATATATTGTCTGTTAGGTCGTGTGAGTTGGCCAACAATTGGATGTCGTCTACATACAAAAGAGATGAGCTCTTCCCTGTGACAGTTGGTTGTTCATTATTCATCATTCGAATGAAAATTTGATAGATTTTCGCCAATTATGACTATTTGCTTCCGTTTGATTAATTCAAATTCATTGTCAGCATTCAATAATGTTTCAATCATACAAATCATACCGGACTATCGGTCGATTCTGTATGTTTAATTTAAGGCTTAACATTTTACGATATGAATGGTTTAACAAAAGCTTATAAAAGATTCGTCCGTAATTCTTTGAAGACGAAGAAGGTGTAAACGTCAACGTCAGTTCGCATCGATATAACCAAATGTTAACCGAAGTTTCGAAGTTTTCGGCCTCAGTTCGAAAAACCGGAGTTTACGGCCATGTTGTTTCAAGAAGACTCGCGCCGTCACCGCATTTCACAAAATGTCTCGTTTTGGTGATGTTAACTGGTGCCACCAAGATCGCGTTCTTCGATGGCTTTGGAATTCTTCCTGTAGAGCTATGACAAGAATCGTGTTTATGAACACAATATGCAAACTATTTACGTGCTATTAAAAGGTATCTATGTAAAGTAGTTTTCTCGGTCTCGGTTTTAATCTTATTAATTCCTCGAACCTCTGAGCATCGAGTGATAGATTCAATTATTTGAAGTTAAAACGGCCCCAAGCTGCACAAGTTTTTTATAACCCTACAGGAACACAACGGGCACGATGATACTTCTCAGAAAAGGATTTTCGGACTCACACAACGATACTATATGAGCCTCGATTGTTATGAATCATTTCTTATCCTAGCGAAAATTCCACTTTCTCCGCTAAAGATCCATTTAGGGCTGAACCCTTTCTGGCCAATTCATCAGCCTGCTCTTTGCCCTGAATATTGTTGTGGCCGGGGACCCAGAGTTGTGTGATTTCTGTTTTTGGACTTTGATGGCTTTTTTCGTTTTGGCATCGTTTTACAATTATTGAGGATATGGTGGCCGGCTTTGAAAGTGGCCTGACTAACTATGAGAATGGTTAGGTTCTCCCTTTGGTCCTCTTTGTCTTTTTTCAATTCACACACACCTTTTTTATTCCGCCTGAAAAACGCTGGTATAATTTGGAGATGTCTAGCTTTCCTGCGGAAATGCCTGCGCCTACTCCGCAATCCATTTTTAGCCATCGGAGAATATTGCTGTTTCAAAATGGTTTTTGGATGTCCTCATTCTTCCTGTCATGGGGTTGCGGCTTCTGCATCCAGACACCTTGAGTCTGATACCGCTGCACAAAGTTTTATTTCTATTTCACCTACTGGCAGTAGGTGTAATATGACGGTAAGGGCATCGGTTGGGCATGATTTTAATGCGCCTGTTAGTACAACGCGGGCCGTACTTTGCACCCTTTGAATTTTATCAACCTAGTGACCCATAGTCAAGAAATGACGTACTACGGCTGTAATTCTTGGCTGAAGTCCCCATTTCTGGCCGAAGGTTTTCCTGCATGCTCAAAAGGCTACGGGTTTCTAGCTAAGTTTAGCGTCTAGGACAACTCCTAAATATTTAGCATTTGGTCCTTGATTGGGCATGCAGTCTCTTCGATGGAATCCCCAAGGCTGCCGTTGCCCTTGAGCTCCAAAAAAAAATTTGGCGAAGGACAGTTGAGGAAGAACTTCTGCGTGCGCAGTATACTATACATGGAGCGACATCTTTCAATAAGAACCGAATAGAGTCAGGTAAAGAAGTATCTTGGAGGCCCCAAGCTCCACATAAGGGAGAAAGGACAAGAAGAAGATGAAGATAATGTGACTGGTTGACCATTCAGATTTAGCGGTCAGAAGTCTGGTATCATTCTCAAAGAACGAAACGAACTCCGAACTAGATTGGAAAATTATTCGACAATAATTTAAGGACGGCCTTACGAAGGTACTCTTCTTATGAGTAGTTGAAAGGATCTGATCTTCAGTGGACACTCAATGGACTGATTAAGACCCAATATAGGTCACATTCTTAGGTGACTCAAAATAAAATGACTTGAGAAGTTCATCCCCTAATGGTGCATAGGTCTCTAAGTTTTGTGACGTAAGTAAAGCTATAAGTTGAGTGATACTTTCTTTCATGTATTCATGTTTTGTTTGTTTTGCATCAGGAATAGTATCTTGATTACATTTGACCCCATTTAAGCTTTTAAATACATAACGCCCTCATCGGTGCTTGTCGTCTTTAAACCAATTAACCACTGCCCGGTGACCTTTTTTTTTGGAAATTTATATCAAGCCCCAACTCCAACGACTCCACGGAGACCACTTGAAAATTGTGATTAAAAAAAAATACATATAACTGCCCCAAAGGAGGGAATAAAAACTAACTCCCTTCCCCGTGTAGATGAGCATGAAAAATCGTTTAAAAGATACCAAAGTTGTTCCGTAGAGGGTAGGGTTGGGTTCTTGCAGTGACAGCATGTCCCCAAACCACCCGCAACACACCCCAGAGCCGACAATTAATTTGAAAATGTCAACGAACTCCCCCGCTTACTGGCGATTGACGCTACACACTCCCGAGTTTATATGGATGTGTATGGCAAAGTGTATGCCTATAGATGTTCATGTGTGCGAAAATAATTGTATATTGCCAAGGCTACTCGGCATAGGGTTTTACAAGACACCCTTGGCGCCCATCAAGTGGAGGGTAAAAATATTTACTCGGTCTGGAGCTTAAAAGAGAACAGAGACAGACTACAGTGTTGAAGGCGAACCGCAGGTGGTTTAAAGGAAAAACTTTTTATCCGAATCGATCTAAGGCTCGCCACAGCTTTGATAGGGATGGTTGGGATTTCACCTCATAAACCCATATTACTGGGCTGTTTTCTTTTCTTTATTTTTGTTCATTTACCGGAATGCATTTCAGGGAATTTTAGATATGGCATGGGGATTGTTGGTTTAGCTGCGACAGGATTGTGGTGGTTGATGGGTCTACTACTATTGACTGCTTGCAGCTTTATGGCGCTACGAAGAGGCATGCTGTAAGTGCATTCAGGTACTTAACTTTGAGGTGTTTAGAAATGATGGTTCTCAAATTTAACAAGGCGTCGGAAATCTCGTTAAGGTAATTATCCTGAAGGGAACGCTCTCAAGTGCATTCAGTTTGCATAGAATCCCGTAAAGAGCTCGCGGTGGATGGCGATGAATCACAAAAAAAAACGGCTTTCCAGACAGCTTGAAGCAAAAGAGGAAATGTGAATCTTACATAGATTTGTATGTCAGTTTCTATAGTCCATAGGGAAGCATAAGTAACATCCTCAGAGGCGATAACCGTCAGGACACTGATATATCTAAATGCGTAGATCATGTTTATTCAAAACCAGGTAGCTTTAAGTTCTTGTTTTGTTAGTTTCTGGCCATGGGAAGATAGAACTGAGGGATTCATCTCGTGAGCTCCATGCTTTAATTGTTTTTTCTTAGGGGCTCTGGTCCTTTAGTAGACCATTTTCTAGTGAGCTCATCTGCCCTTACATTGTTCTCGATTTTTCTTTGGTCAGCAATAGCGGCTTGGTGGTGTTGGCTGAGACGTCTCTCAACCTTAATACAGTTGAGTACTGCCTTCGATGCTTTTTTAGCTGCTCGGGTATCAACAAAAGTGTTTATTCTTGTGGGTGCGAGGTTCTTTGTAGGGATAGATTTTTGAGCACTCCCGAGTCTTGAGCCTTCATTTGGAAGTGTAAGTGATTCATTTATGTGCAGTATATTATCGTAGACTTATCCTCGGCATCGTTGAAACTCGCACGAATTTCTGTGGATGTGGGTCCTTTTCTAAGCATGGAATAAAACTAAGGACCAGGTTAAAAAATGTTTAATTACCGGTTCCACTCTGGCCTCTGTATCTCGGGTGGCAAATCTGTGGAGCTTCAATTGTATACTTACTCGGACGCATTGGCGTATTTTACTTTGGGTTACGTGTGTAACGTTTGGAAGACGTCCTATCGCTCTGATAACAAGAATTCCTGAAATACAGCCGCTTTCAGACTATTGCTGAGAACAATGACAGTTAAGGCCATCATCTTCGAGCCTTCGATTTTTTGGAACAAAGGCCAAGGGTAATGCGGTCGGATGGACTTTGAATTGATATGTCCGTTATTACACGTCAACTCACATAAGTGAAAGGGAGATGACAGATGAAATAAGATGAGATAGAAGACAAGCCTACCGGTGAGTCGTGGGTCGAATTTTCGTCGATTCATTTTTACGTTTATAGCTGTCGACGAAAAAGTCAGAGTGTATAGCACAAGCCTCACGGAATGACTTTAAAATAGAATGACCAAGAGATGCAGACTCAAAAGATTCGATGTGTAATAACGCACTATGGACATAGTTCTAATTAAGAACTCAAGAGTCTTCTTGTTGCCTTGACTCTTTTAAGCCATCCTGTTTCTTCGAAGCCATATCGCTACCCTCGATAAGAGCTGTCAAGGCCATCAGATTTTCGCTCTTCACCAGGAAAACGCTTTACATGGGAATGCCCGTACCCTATTGTTCAATAATGGATACCTGGAATTCTCCCGCTTAGCAAAAGCTTTGTCTTCTTAAGTCGATTTTTGTGTTTTGAATGTAGTCCTTAGGTACCGGCTTATGATGGCATGGGCACGCGAACTATTCCAGACATGCGCCGGATTTCGGCACGAAGATGCGCCGTCATCTGACTTCTTCAATCTTGTGCTGGAATTGATAGAGCGCAGTACAGGTATAAACGCGGATGGCACTATCTTCAACAAATCATCTGTCGCTCCTAGCGCGTCTACATAGAGGCTTTTACGTCCTCGAAAACAAGCGAAACGAGTTGGGCTTGAAGAATACGATGACAAAACCAACTAAACGTTGACAACGAACAAAGAAACATCTGTCGGTTTCCAAAACTAACTCGGAAGATGAAATGTATGCTCTACAAAACAGGACGATGAACAGGAAGGCAGAGCAGATTTTGAACGCTTTCAAGAGAAAAATTCTTCGTCGAATATTTGGTCGAGGAGGGGGCAAATGGAGGAGAAGATATAACCGCGAACTCTATGAGGGTCTTCGAATCACTGAGCTCCCGTTACCTATTTTTAGGGTCGGTTTTGGACTTGCCGTCTCGTTCTGCTTTTTTGCGCTCAGCTCTTTTGGGTATTTACTAAATAAGCTGATCTTTAAAGAGCCTTCAAAATATTGTTAGAAGAAACGATGAAAGATTTATTGGTATCAGATCTTTAGCCCTAGAATGACCTAACCTAACCTGGTCGGCTTATATTGTACCTTCTAATTTGAGTCTACATGTAAAGGGTGATTTTTTAAAAGCTATAGAAAAGTTTTTCAAAAAAAAAAACACATAAAATTTAGAAAAATGCATGAAATCTTTATTTGAATCGATAGTGCAGTCCATATAATTTAATGTTTGAAGACTATTTCATGCAAATGCTGACCTTGACTGAGCCTCAAATGGTCTATCCGCTTAGTCCGATTTTGGCATACTCTTTCCAACATTTCGGCCGGTATCTCACGAATAAATGCTTGAATGTTGTCTTCCAATTCGTCAATTGTCTGTCCAATTCGGGCTTGTCTGTATAGACATGAGCTTTAACATAGCCCCACAAAAAATAGTCTAAAGGCGTTAAATCTCACGATCTAGGCGGCCAATTGACCGGTCCCGAACTTGGAATAAAATGTTCACCGAACTCGCCTCTCAATAAGTCCATTGTTGCGCGTGCTTTGTGACATGTGGCACCGTCTTGTTGAAATCACATGTCATGCAAGTCAAGCTCTTGCATTTTGGGCGAAAAAAAGTTGGATATCATCTCACAGTAGCGCTCACCATTCACATTTACGTTACGATTCGCATCATCTTTGAAGAGGTACGGTCCAATGATGCCACCAGCCCATAAACCGTACCAAACTGTGACTTTTTCTGAATGCATTGGTAACTCTTGCAATGCTTCTTGCTGATATTCACTCTAAAATCGACAATTCTGCTTATTTACCTACCCATTGAACCAAAAATGAGCTTCGTCGCTGAACACACTTTTTCGGTAAAAAGCGCGCGATGAAGTTTCTTAACAGAGCACGCATTTTGTTAATAAAATTCAATAATTTGCAAGCGTTGTTCGTTTGTAAGACGATTCATGGTTAAATTATAGACCAAATTGAAGATGTATAACAGTGAAACAAAACACGAAACGTGCGTCAGCTGTTTAAACCAGTGTTGCCAAAAAGATAATAGCTAAAAAATCACCCTTTATATTTATTTTTTTGTAAATAGTAATCAGATTATTGACAAAATAAACTCAATGCTGAATCGGTTGAAGAAAAAGCCTATAACAGGCTCATAACCAGAAATACAATTAAGCATATGAAGTCAAAGAACTTTTTGAAACTTTTCCCAAATTGTTGCTTCGAATAGTTTACTTTTGCGGTCCCAAATTTAAAATTATTACGCCTTTTTGTTGTCATTATCTCTTGCAATTGGTCTTAAATTACCTTAATTGGAATCCCGTCATGAAAAACCCATTCAGAAAAACTGGAGACACCTCAAAGACGCAAACACAGATGTCTTGTTTAAGTACGTTACACATTATGTTCGTTTATCTTCCTCCTTCTTTCTTGGCGGTTAAAGTTAAAAGTTCATCGCATTAGTGCACTGCCTTGCAATGACAACCGTAAATAGGCCAGTTATAAACGATGACAAGTCAAAATTTCATCACATCAACTCACCGACCTGTGAGACAACAACTCTTGCCTTACGCAAACAGAACAACTCTATTAAGAGCCCTTTGTCGGCGAAGCCGAATGTCAAATTGTGTGCCGATAGTTATTCTTCCCCCATTTCTTCTTGGGATACCTCACGTCTTAACCTCATTACACCGAGTACATTGTCTATCTTCATTCAGGTTATTCCCGAAACAGATTCTTCCTCGAGTGAACCCATCGTTTCGTTGGTCTTTTCTTCGTATAGTGCCTCCAGACGTCCATTTCTTTAGCTGACGACAATAACGTTTGTCGTTAACGAGCATGCAGAAAAGAGCTGCCGCCTTAAATCATTCCTAGAAGAGCTCCCGGCTAAATGAGATTTATTATTTTCATAAGTTCCCGGCTCGGTGATACATTAACTGTATAGAACCTGGCCACACATCCGAATCCCAGAAAAAGAAATCCGATTTAAATTGAAAATTCATAGCGTATCCACCGAGGCGGCTTCGATTTAAATACTCATTTCTTGAATGGCCTCAGATGCACAGCTTAAGACACCGATTCAGAACAAAAGCTAAGCACAATTCGTGGGATTTGTAGATAGATTCTAATGGCGCGGCACGGTTCCCATGATTCCAGATGGCTGACTCTGATCCAGATACAATATCGCCTGCTTGGTCGCATGAGCCCATTCACTGAACAGACTACTATGGGGAGTCTCAACTCAGCAATTAGGTTGGCACGACACTGCCTTACTTACGCTAAATTGCAAGTGTGCGCACACATGCATATGGAAGATTCAGCATTATTTTGACTGCCGATACACGCAACTGATGGTTACACTGCTGCGAATCGCATACTCGTAGATACGAGTCCAACTGTCTGCAGTTGATTCTCTTCTTTTTTTGCTTGGTCGGGGCAATTTGTAAAATTGAAGTAGATACGCGGGTAGGGAAACGAAATGAAAATAGATTACTTAGGGAAAAATTTATGTGGGTTATGAAATTGTCGGCGAACGAAAGAGCCAAAGTGTGTCAGTGGGGTTTCATAAGAGTTGCATTCGATTATCTTATATCGTATCGCGGATAATTTGCGGAAGCTTAACTTGTAACTTTTTACGAGATGATCATGATCGCGGAGCATGATATTTGTTTCTGGATGTAAATTCTAGATCGAATACGTTTTTCAATAACTATTTCACTACTTCCGGTATGGAAGGAAACAATCCAACTTTCGGGTTCTAACATTCGTTTAAAAAAAGTCTCCATAGAAAAACTCGAGCAGTAAGAAAGAGCCCAGAAATAGACAAGGAGAGCAGCAAAAATGACTGCTAATGGAATAAAGAGCCTGAACATTTTTCCAGCCCAAAAATAACGAAGAGTCTGGCAACAGAAATCTAAGAAGAAATTTTTACAGGAAAACCAAAAGCCTTGCCGCAAGCTATAAAACATGCACCTAGTTTCTTCGCAATTCTCATTGATTTCAAGCACGTCTTCAAGCAGCTTACTTAATTATTAAAAGAGGCACCCGCCCCGTGAAGAGTCTCTGCCTGATATGGCAGCCTTTGAGCTCTGGCGATCGCTTGATCTATTTAACTTGGGTTCGGTCTTCCTTGTTGTCTCGAACATGCGGACCGTGATCTGAAGATCCTACTTGCTGTAGCATTTTTGTCCATTCGCAGTCAGAGTAGCCGTCGTATTTTGGCTTTTTAGACTACATCCTCGCATACGGGACAGCATATACCAGCAGCTGGTCAGATTTGTTGGAGAAAGTGGCCCTTCGTGTTAACACCTGCGTACCATTTGTTTCCTCACTAGTTTGAAGAAAGTCAAATTATACGGCATATCCTTGCGGAAATCCGTCGCATGTTTGGAATAGTTCGGAGGAACTGTTTCCCACGGCACAGCAGGATAAATTTTGTCGGGATTCCAATTCTTGTTGAGTTGAAGACGATGAACGCTATCATATGCGGCTTTGAAGTCGATGAAAACGCGGTGCGTCTAGTTTTGAAATTCGTTCATCTTTTCCAGAATTGGCCTTAATGCGAATATTTGGTCGATTGTCGGTCTGCCGGGCCGCAAGCCACACTGATACGTGCCGATAAGTGTTTTGCAGAAAAACTTCAGACGTTCACACCATACGTTGGATAGGATCTAAATAAGCAGGGATATGTCTCGATAGTTCCGACAAGCCAAAGGTTCGCCTTTCTTGAAGTTATGCTGATATTCCAGTAATCGGGCATTTTGAGGTATGCAACCTACCAAAGTATCGCCACTATGCTTGAAAAGCTCGGGGTGCAGGCCATAGGAACCAGCGGTTTAATTTTTCTACAGCTTCTTGATGGCTGAGCCAACCTCTTCCAAACAGAGAGGGTGGATGGCTTCTGTATTGACTGGATGCGGGATCTCTTCTTGCCCTACGCTCACAGCAGCTGCTGGAAATGATGCCTAAATACATCTATTATCCCCTGTGCTTCGGTAACTAGGTTTCCTTCAATGTTTTGCAAAAACTACGTCCCGGGCCTGAAGCCAGCTGCCACCGGTTTTCTTTAAAAACATCCGAGTGTTATTCCTATCGATTTCCTTGAACTGGGAGGCTGCGTACGCCCTTTTCTTCTTACGCAGGATTTTCTCTGGTTCGGTACCCTTCCCTCGTTGCCCTTGTTTTGCGCTGCAGGGCTTGTATGTGAGCATGTTCTGTCACCTGTTGCCGTCGAACGCATTCACCATCATACTCAGGGCTCTTTTTGGATGGTGGTTGGTAGCCTATGGTTGTCTCGTCTACGTATTTGATAATCTCGCGTTCCTGGTTCCACAAATTGTTGGTGTTAAAGGATAGTGAAAGCACAGCGGAGAGTCTATTTTGCGCGGGCTCTCTCTATACACCAACCTTGAATATCTATTTCTGTACGGTTCGCAGCTTATTCTCGTCGAGCTTTGAATATCGCTGCAATAAGAAGGTAGTCAGAGTCGACGTTTGCGCCTTAAGCGATTGTAGATTCAAGCTTTTGAGCACCACCAGGAGTGTTCAGCGAACGCACGTTCCAGGTGCATATTCTCAGTTCGTAGTTCGTAGACATTCTCGGTCGTGAACTCAAATGAGGGGTCTATTATTATCCGGTTTAGATATTTTTTTTTATATGATAAGGCATTTGCCACGACGGTACAACCACCAAGTGGGATGACCAGTTCCATTTTTCCATAGGACTAAGCCGATGTCAGTAACCCGCTTCGGGAATGGAGGGACTCATTCGCCACCATATCTTTTCTAAAAACCTGACTTTTTCTTGGAGATCTTTATCGGCCTAAGCTATGTTGAAGTACCCCAGATAAAGTGAATTCTTCTTCCACCTGAAGCTGAGACATCATCGTTGACTCCACCGAGAGATTTCATCCGCTGCCATCTTCTGCGACTTCTCTTGATCAACACAAGCGCTTTTAAGTTTAGCAAGTCGGGTCCGCAAGGACACCAACCAGTACTCGATGGCTATCACAAAAGGGTTAACATTTTTTCTAACATTCTGATATACCGCATTCCAAGGATAAAGCGACCTTCGGATTATTTTTTGTTTCAAAACTTGAAAAAATTAGCTAGAAGGTAAAAGATTTTCCAAAAACTTAAACCTTAGTCTTTAGTTGATGGCTTCTTTAAGGAGTTCGATGGTTCGCACTATAAACAGGATATCGAAGCCTTAGAACTTATCTGGGAAAAAATGATGAGCCAAAAGAAGACTATGTCGAATTAAAGAAATTTTTTGTCAGTCAGATAACCTCTGGACATTAGCTGCACCGATTTTGAAGGAAAGTCAGCATTTAAGCCTTCAACCTCACGATTTTAAGTCTGCATAATTCGCGTCAGTGAAATTCTTCCTTTAATTCTTCTAAATGGGGCATCAATTGAACAAGACCATCGCAAACAATCTACATACTTTGAACAAAATTTCAAGTTATGCTGACCCAAAAACGACTCCTTTGACTCAAGGATCCAAGGATTTTAAAATGTTTCTCATTTGTTCGTGCGCTTGCCGATATCCGACGACCGCCATCGATCGATAAATGCTTACTGAGCACATCGTTTGCATTCCTTTGCTGTCAACGAGCACACCACTGGAACAGGGTGGGGGACAAAAATCTGATATATCCGACAAACAGACAGATGTCGGAGGGTAGCCATCAATAGAGGCAATCGACAGCAGAAGGATAAGGGGGTAACACAAGGACATCTGAGTTAAAAGTAATATTCCATTTCCACCTTGATCCATTGGTGTGTGTGTGTGTGTAAGGGTGTGCTGGGGTATATACCATCAGTGAGCTGTGAAGGACTCCCTTTGTCAGAATGATTATGCGTCCGGCGGAACAGCTTTTGACTGCTGAACGCCATCTGAATGTATATTCACAGAATTCCACAAGGAGACGGGATTCAAATCAGAGGACCTGCATTTCGTCGCTACAGCAACTCTAACCGAAGAACACAAATGGAATTTCCACTTGGCTGTTTGTTTGAACTTTATTCTTATTTTCTTTACTCCTTTTCGGGTTTCAATGATTGAAGAGAACCAAAGATTTATTTATGGATATGTTTGGCTTATGGGCAGTCCGGACATTGACTGGGTAGTCTGATTTAACCAGCATCCCCGTGGACAGATGCCCGAATGCAAATGTGTTATTTACATTCCCATTCAACACTAATGGAACAGCTAGAGATTGAAGGGTTATTTACATGGATGGAGAAGTCAGGAATGTCCTTTGGTGTTGACATTTCCAGCATGAGTGAATTTTGCCCTGCGTTTGGAATTTAATTGGATTTTAAATGCGGAAGTCATTCGGTGGCCACAAATCATGGCCAAATGATTTGAAAGGACAACTAATTTTGGAAAAGTCATTTCGGGTGATGAGCTGGTCGATAAAAAAACCCATCCATGCATATTGTTTTTTGGTGTTCATTACTTAAAATACGCTTAAGCGTAAGAATCGATGTCGAATCTTATACCGATCGATATCTTAATACTTTGGCAAGAAAGTTGTTAAGACGGTGCTCGTATTTAAAGTTACAACATCTCAAGTACTTTGGGCTTAGACAAAAAATGTCATACCCGAATTACTGCAAGAATGGAATGAGATGCTGAATGCTTCTTTCAGGGACCCTACGCAATAGGAGTTATAAACCATTACTCATTGTTTGTTCATTGACATCCAGACAGAGTCCTCGTATAACAGCATGAGACGCAATGTATGTTAAGTTTTGGAATTCCTGCTTAACCCGTAAAATTATGGGATTGACTTTGGGGACTGCTCTCTGCTCCGATGAGATCGGAACCGACCTGGCTGAACTCTTCATTGCCAAAAAAAAGTTTTCGACAAGGAAACAAGTTAACAATAGTTCTTGAAAGAATCATTCAAAACTCAAACCCCAAGACCGGAGGCACGACCTTTCACAAATCTGTCAAGCCACTTACGTATACCGACGATATTGACTTTTTTTACTTTTTGAATGCATTTTTTTTTATTTTCTCATTATAATTTCTTAGACACTAGACAAAACGCTTAAACTAGCTTATATAACTTAATTTTATTTACTTAACTAACTTACTGGCCCTTCGCGGGCGCTCTAAGCTAAACCTAGTACTATATTCTATGTCTTTCGACTTAAACAAACTAATTTTATTAATTTTATTATATTTACAACTATTAAACTAAGAAAATTTTCAAAAAAAACTTAATGGTCGGACATTTTTAATTCTATATCTAAAGCTTAAAACTACATTAAAATTACTAAGAATATATACTTAAAACTATCTATGTATAAATATAAAAATAAATACATACGCCTAAAAATCCACGAAAATATATAGAACATAAATATATATATAATTTAATATATATATAATATAATAATATATATTTTCCTAACTAATCCTACTTACGCTAAGAAAACTTAAGTCTATGTAAGCCGGCCAAAGCATTAACAGGAGCTTCCAGATGGGAAGTTAAAAGGAAAAGAGGCCGACTTTGCTGCATAATTTTACCTGACTTTGAAGGGTGTTGACGACAGAGTTCCCTATCAATTTTCAAATAGCCACCAAAATTTTTGGTGTTGCTTCTGTGCATCTATCACATCGCGGGTTGACACCGCTCTGCTGAACCTGAGACAATCTTCGGAACTGTGGGCGATGTCTGGATTGTAATCGAGTCGCCTGTCTACAACTGAACGGGCGATGTGGAAGATAAGCGGCATTGCCCTACTATTCTGTATCAAACCTTTTGAATCGAAGTAGAGGAAGGCCTCCGGAGCCGACGATATTGACATTTTTATAAGAATACACAACAATCGATGCAAATGTCGAAACGTGACTATAGATGAGGTTCACAAGGACTTCAAAGTTGACAAGGAGTCAAATGAAAAATCGCTCTTGACAACCGAAGATTCCTTAAGGGATAAAGCTCTATCTTGAACGACTTAACTGACACTTTACAAGAACTAAACCGTCTCGGTCATGTTATGCAAGGCCGGTATCTCACGAATAAATGCTTCAATGTTGTCTTCCAATGCGTCGATTAAAGCGGGCTTGTCTGTATAGACATGAGCTTTAACATAGCCCCACAAAAAATAGTCTAAAAGCGTTAAATTGCACGATCTAGGCGGCCAATTGACCGGTCCCGAACTTGGAATAAAATGTTCACCGAACTCGCCTCTCAATAAGCCCATTGTTGCGCGTGCTGTGTGGCATTTGGCACCGTCTTGTTGAAATCACATGTCATGCAAGTCAAGCTCTTGCATTTTGGGCGAAAAAAAGTTGGATATCATCTCACAGTAGCGCTCACCATTCACATTTACGTTACGATTCGCATCATCTTTGAAGAGGTACGGTCCAATGATGCCACCAGCCCATAAACCGTACCAAACTGTGACTTTTTCTGAATGCATTGGTAGCTCTTGCAATGCTTCTTGCTGATATTCACTCTAAAATCGACAATTCTGCTTATTTACCTACCCATTGAACCAAAAATGAGCTTCGTCGCTGAACACACTTTTTCGCTAAAAAGCGCGCGATGAAGTTTCTTAACAGAGCACGCATTTTGTTAATAAAATTCAATAATTTGCAAGCGTTGTTCGTTTGTAAGACGATTCATGGTTAAATTATAGACCAAACTGAAGATGTTTGACAGTGAAACAGAACACAAATCGTGCTTCAGCTGCTTAAACCAGTGTTGCCAAAAAGATAATAGCTAAAAAATCACCCTTAAGTTCTTATTTTGATAATTCTGAAATCAAAATCAGAGCCAATTCACTTTATCCTCTGTTTTTTTTCATCTGCATTTTGCTGTAGCAACGTTGAACATTCATCAGCACCGAATTCAAAAAAGAAGGTGTCACTCTTATAAACAAATCTAAATCAAATGTTATTTGACAAACAAATTAGCTCACTATTTGCAGTAATTTTAAAATAAATATAATTGATTTATACTAAGTTGTTAAAGGATATTTGCATCGCCCGAACTGTCAAGCGCGATGAGTGTCAATGGAGCAGACGTCTGTCAATTTTTTTTAAATCATAGACAATTCTTTTGTTCCAAAAAAAAACAGCTGTCTGCTAAATTCATATTCATTTAACGCGCGAAGTTAAATAAATCGTTCAGTTTCCTTAAACTATCCAACTTTCTGCGCAATTTTCATTCCATAAAGACATTCTTAAAAGTATTGAAAAACTTTAAAAAACAAGATGAATGAAAATGGTAAAGTCGTTCTCGAGTTATGGCGTGGGATTCATTTCTATATATGACAAATTGTATTTCTCCATAAATAACAATGTCACTTACAATGCTTGTTCTATAAGCGTCCGTTTAATGAGGAAAAAATTACTCATTGAACATTAACAAAAGGCAAAAGTTAATTCACTTTAAATGAACTAAGAACTGACTTCAACGGATTAAAAGTGAATGCATGAATGACTTCAAAGGAGAATATGAATTCACAGCTGACTTCGACTTAACTTACGTGAATTCAATTCATTTCCGGAAAGGATTTCAGTTCCAAGATTACTTAAAAATTCATGCACCATCAGAAGAATATGAATTTAAGTCTTTTTGGTTCGCAGTATTTTTCAATTCAATTGCTTAAATCAAAAGTTTGAACTCTTTAATTTAAAACTTTCAAAACTTACGGATAATTCAAGTTTGAAGCACACTCGTATATGTGCTTCAAGTCCCATATGAATGCGGAGTTTCTAAAAACATGAACGTTCCAACTCCAAAACTCTCTAGAGAATATTTATTTATTAATTTATTTTTCCATATTTATAAACACCTTCTCTCTAAAAAAAAAAAACGTTCCATGACACACTTTGTGCACACAAGGCAGACAGACAATAGGCGCTAGTACCCGTGCTATCACCGGCCGTCCTATATACGGAACACCTCTAATTAGATGCATTTCAATGGTTCGTTTTCGTTTATAGATTCTTTGCTTTTCTACCATTAGACATCCATTCATAGTTTCAGGTGTTGTTGTTGTTTTTTTTTTTTTTTGCTGCTGTTATTCATCTATGAAGTTCGTTCAACCTCATGGATTGATCAGCATACGAGTATGAGTATATGGAAATCGATGCCATGGAAAACACGCCAATTCTTGGATTGAAATGCTAATTTCACATCCATTTGCGGACACGTTACAGTCCCAGTTAGCATAGTTTAACTATTGATTTGGACGTTGTTGAATTGGGAACGTTTCTGTGTATCTATGAAAAAAAAGGTAAAAGATCTTATCTCGGAGCAGTGGCATTTCAGTAATCTTCTTCTGAGTTGAAAACAAATTTAAACACCGATTCGAACTACTTGAGGCACTCTTATCGCGTAGGTTTCGATTTCCAGGTGGTTCTTCTTAAACAATAAAAAAAAACAACGTGTGTTTATTTATGGACACTTGGACGGTTGGTCAGTTTAATTTATTGATAAGGTTATACCTAATCTTTTATGTTTATAGAGTGTCTCAATCAACAGAAGGATTTCTTCCATTTTGTATAAATAGAGAGGCCAAATACTATTCAGGCTTGGACACATAATATACCTCAATGGAGTCTTTTTAGAGGCTCTGGTTAGTAGATGGATAGTGGATGAATTCAATAAAAAATATTGCACGGAAATATCCTTCTCGTTCGCGTTAGTGTTATTCATGCTTTGTGTTAATTGGGACACTGACACAGAAGCTTTTTTATAGTCTTGGGCTTCTCGAACTGATTGTCCAAAAATGTTAAAAAATTTACGACTGATTGAAATTCATTTTAAATATATTGAACAGTACTATTTTTATAACTTGTAAATTTACCTAAACATATAGGTATACGTCATCGTGGACGTTTTTTATTGAAGATAAGTAAATATCTCTTACCGTATAAAATTGTGCCATAACCTTTACATTTAGAGATGTGTCGCCGCGAACTTTTTTGTAGAACTTTTTGATTACTAAGACTTTTCCCAAGAAAGTAATAAAATATCTGTTACCGTTAAGGCAGCGTTTGCAAAAAACGTATTCGATCGGTCGTTTTTTCGTCTAATAATTGGTTTTTACCAAAGACACTCTTATTTAAATGGGATAATTTATAGCCTTTGTTCATTCTGAAGGTGCGTGAATAAAATTTTTTGAAATAGGATGGGTAGTTTCGAAGATTATTTCATACATACAAACTTACAAACATAACCTCTTTATAATTTGAGTATAGACTATGTTTCTTATCCTATTTGAAAAGAAACTATAATCTGTTTTCTCCGAAAGGGTTTAAGGAAATTATGGAAATTCTTGCTGCACTTCGATGGTGCTACAGTCCGGACTGGAACTGGATCACAATTAACAAGACTCTCCAATCAATTCTATAGAAAGCTAAACGCCACAAATTACGTGCTCTTAGTTTGTTGAGTCCCCTTTCCACTTGGGTTACCCACTGTAAGTAAAGTCCACCTGATGTAGATTTGAAAAATTATCGGTACAGTTTTCTGTTGACATTTTTAAAGAGGCCCAGGTTTCCGACGACTTGAAATATCAAAAGTGATTGAATCAAAAGCTATGCCCTTCTGTAGATTTTAAAAATTGACACCTCACCCATAAAAGCAGGACCATCTCAGAATCTACTTTTTTGAAAACTTTACCAATCTGGTGCAGCTAGATTTGGAGTGCTAGACAGATAAGTGCTGGCGAGCCGCATTCAACTACGTATCCAAACCTAACCTACGCGTGAGTCTGATTTTATTATTATCATTTGAGGACGACCTCACATGTTATTGTTAAATACAACTCAACATCCTTGGAAGATAATTCATAAAAGTTGCGTGAGCAGTACATGAACCATAAATCTCAAGCACTGGCACTTTTAGGAGTTTTTAAACTCATACTGGCCTCAAGTCTTTAATTTTCTAAAAAAATATCGTGACAAATTGTTTTTACAAAATTTCATCCCAATCTTTATTTAAAGTTCCTTAGGTTCTTGGTGTTCATTCTTTTTGTCCTGTTTCCATAGTAGGTACCTAGGTGGACTCACTTTATTCTCAACATTCATTACATTACCACTTTATCTCGAAAGCCATTACGTGTTGCCATT
Source organism: Orthonevra nobilis (assembly GCA_963555765.1). Lineage (NCBI taxonomy): Eukaryota > Metazoa > Arthropoda > Insecta > Diptera > Syrphidae > Orthonevra > Orthonevra nobilis. The sequence continues at coordinate 116,046,806 of OY743225.1, forward strand.
CCATAGCGGCGTAACTCATAATTTCGCACGCAAATCGTCAATTTAAACCATGTTCGGTTCCACGTTCTACCACAGCACCGCATGTCGACCAAGCGCCGCGTATAAGTATTTTTTGACTCCAAACCATGACCATCGTTAGCACTAGAGTTGCCATCTGACAATGATTTTTTAAACATTAGTAATTTTCGCTCAGGTGATTTTTTTTTAAGGAAAAATATAAAAGGATTCGTTCATGTGAGCTATCAACGGAACGAGTCGGAAAGTGGGCACTTAGCCAACCGTTCTTCTAGCGGAGCTAGCATAGCAAAACTCTTCGGAAGAACGGCCATGAATGTCCATGACAGTTCGGTGGATATAGTATTTTATAAATATCGTTTGTACAATTGTTATGGAAGCCTTAAAGAAGGTTGTAAATACTTGAGGTAACAAACGTTACTCCCAAATATTGGACAGATGATACGCGGCCATGATCGAAGATTAAAATGTCATATTAGAGCCACTCTTGCTTGTGTGAAGAATGGTCTGCAGTAGGTTCAGTGGGTTCGGTCTAAAAAAAAATAGCAATATACCTTTCGGTTTTCGATCACTGCAGCACTCAGGCTTATTTAATGTTGATTATAATGCATATCTGTGATGCTGGTGTTTTTGGACCCGCATCATTTGCGTGATACCATCCAGCAGCCAATAAGGTGACAAAGGCCTTTTCTTAATCAGCCAGTCAAGCATTTCTGGATGTATTTTTGATTTTGTTTCATTGAATATCCGATTTGAGTTCAGATCAAATTGGATAATAATTTTGCTCTTTACCAGCTCAATCAGGGATTCCTTTCAACTCCAAAAAAGAGTGGCTCGTACTCTTCCTTACTCGAGTTTTATTTTAGAAAAAAAAAAAATTGAGCGAAACCAGAAATGAGCCTCATCATTGAAGATTATTTGATGGTAAAAATTTGTACGAATATTCGGGCTTAGGACAAGATCATGGGCAGAGGCCGATAGACTAGGACGGCGTCGAATTTGGTGGCACCTTCGGCATGCACAATAGAACTCCGTATAACCCGTTCAGATGAACGAAAATGAGCACCGTAAATTGGCAGAACGTAAGTTTGGGCAAGGATTTTTACCACGATTTGTAAACCTTGTTCGTGTATGAGTCTTTACATGGTGATTTGCAAAATATAATAAACATATATGTAAGGATGCGCGCTTAGTTTAGACTCTGTTTTCAATTCTATTAATTTTTCGATCGCACGCTTAATTCCTGAAGTAATTCTTGAACTCATATTTGTTTTTGAATCTGACGCAGTCATCATTGAAATGATCGACCAGCCATAGTCGTCAGACTTAGTAGTGATTTCTCGATCAGATTGTGATGCTGAAGTTCCAAGTAAGTGTCGGCGAAAAAAATACTGGCCCTGCTGTAAAGATTTAGCACTGATAGTTATCATGCAAAACATGGCTATTAAAATGCTGCGAATTGAGCGAATTGATGTAAAACTCACGCTACCTATTCGGTTTCCACACATAAAGCAAAATCAATCCTTCAATTCATGTCCTTATCTATCTATGTGAATTTGTCTATGGCAAAGTCATGATCCATCGAAAGTGAGTTAAAGAAATTATCCGCAAGCTATCGGAAGTTCTTAGTCTCTCAGAAAAACATCTTCAACTTCTAATAACCTCGTCTACAGAAGAGGGACTTTAATTACTTCACTAATACTTTCTTAAATTTTGTTTCTCTCAATAGTATATTGGATGCCTATTGGAAAAAAATTTCTTGCAAATTTTTGTTTATTAGCCTCCGGTTACCCTGCTACCACATGTCGACCAAGCGCCACATCTAAGGTTTTCCACCTCCTCCTTCAAACCGTGACCATCGTCAGCACCATCACCATCATTTGTGTCATGAAACATGCTTCGGTTGACACTTTTCTCTCATGACATATTCGTATATTTCCCCTTCTTTGTTGTTTTTCTCGTTGTTCATCGTTCTCTTCGCCATCCATTCTGTACTCACCGCCCGTTATTATGCATTTTGTGCTTTTGTATGCGAACGCGATTATGCGATTTCATTTTCCGCTTATTATCACATTTCCATATTCTTCCATGCACTCCGTTCCGCGGCTCCTTCATGCGCCGTTCTGCAACCAAGTCTAGGGACGTCCATGGACGACATATCGTCTGAGTTGATTGCTGGTCGGACTGTGAATGTGCAACACACAAACAAGTCCAAAGTATCTAGCAACAGTATCTGTGTGAGAGTTGGCGATAGAAGCAGATAGATTTTGGAAAACCAGAGTGGCTGGTGCGGTTTTCAGTTGGTGAACCGCGTTCGAGTTGGACGCAGCTCTGTACTGGCGCGTATTTTTTCAACCAAGTGTCATTAGCTCCGCGTTATTCTTTCTCCAATCGCTAATTTTTTTGTCGTTTCGCCTCATAATCGGGTTTTCAAGAAATTTAACTTCGTTTTTTTTTTTAATGGTGTTTTGAATTGATTCCGTTTTTTGCGATTAAAGATGTTAAAATTGCGTTGCAACGCTTAAAAATCTGTTTAAAAAAAAGGTTCTAGATAAATCTCAGTGAATTAAAAGAAGTGTGTGATTTGAGTGCTAAAACTTGTGTATTTGTGGTTAGGGGCAAAAAAAATTGGTTTACCCACGCATCGGATGCTAAACGGATCAATAGATGTGTCGGCATTTGGCTGATGGATTAAAGACTTGTTTTTATTGGTAAGATGCAAGGCATTTAAATTTACAACCGATTATTGGTGTTGGCTAGTTTTGGGGCTTAGATTTTCGAATTTATGGTCGATGGTCATGTGGGTCGCTGACTTACTACGGCATCGCAGAGACACTTGGTTTATGAAAGTCATTTAACTTGGGATTTAAGATAGTGTTTTTACGCTAGTGTTTTAGTGTGTAAAATATGACATTTAGAATTGGAAGTAAGTAAAACATAAATATTTTATCGCGGAGGTGGTTTACACATTTTTTTTATACGAGTGAAGGTATTTATTCATATTTAATGGCCTCATAACTATCAAAAGGTACGACAGAAAAGTTTTAAAACTAAAAGTTTAACATTTAAAAAAAAATATAATTGACAATGGTCGGCACGTTGCCCTCATTTTATCACAAAAAAAGCTTAGAAAGTCGAATACGTTAAACTCTATGCATTAAAAGCACTAGCAATTTTGTATAATTATTTTTTTGTAAAGCCACGGTCTAAGAATACTCCCTTGTTGGACTCCAGCCCCGAGCTGATGGGAAGATGTAACGAATTCACAGCAGAAGCATATTTATCATATATTATAGCGGATTTTATATTTGAAATGAAATTTAGTCTAAATGCCATAAACGCGTTGGTTCAATGGCAGCAACTTCAAGGTGGACATTGTTGCTGTTAACTCTCGATTGAAGAAATCCACAATTAAAAAAACAGTCGCACTTTGTAAATTCTTGTGCCTGTTATGCCGGGGGAATGTGTCCGAACTCTTTGATTAACCTTTTAGGAAAAAATTGACTCAGCTATCCATTGAAATTTTAACTTTGTGTTGTGTTAAGCGACCCATTTAGCTAAAATTGTGAGCTGGTATAGAAACCAGAGAATAGATGCAGTTGCGATGCCAAAAACCCGTCAATCAGTCTGCAATACGCGTCTGCTGTACCTTTCCCTAGCTGGTTGAAAAAATGTGGGTCAATAAGCCCAGCAAGTAGGAATTTTACTTGTTTGTTTAATGGGGTTGAAGAGGGTTGTTAGGGCCCTAGTTTCTTATGTTCTAAGATCCGAATTTCGGTGTCACTGCTGACGTTAATTATCCAAGATCATGTTTTGTCGAAGCATTTGAGCCCACGACCAGGAAAGTTCCTTGCTAGGTGTTACTATCCTTAGGTCAACCAACAAATCGGCACTTTCATAATGTCGACGGCCTGGTGCATTCCGCCCACGATTGACGAATCGAACGATAGTTCTCCCTTCAACTGAACAGATTTCGAAAAGTATGAATCACAACTTGAGTTTCGGACAATAGCCTGACTGAGCAATAAACATTCACTCTATTCTCAGTCTCATGAATCTGAGGAATTTGTCAGGAATGAATATGCGGCTCGCTGGATATTCTCCTTGAAATCAATAAACATGTAGTGAGTATATCTCCTGTGTTTCTTGCAACATCTTCCAAAGTATAACGATTCAATAGACTTTGGACTTTCCTGGCCTAAACCAATCAGGTTGTTGACGAGGGCTTTTACATGTGCACACAGTAAAGCAGAATATATCAAATAGAGAACTTTGAGAAGACTAATCCCTCTGTAGTTGATGCAGAAGGGAGAGCCTCATTTATTAAGAACTTGAAAAGCATGCAGGTTTACTTCCATCCGAACATATCCATATGTACATCGACGAGAACAGCCTTATTAAATTCTGTCACTTGCTTTTGTTTGTGACCTTATTTCAAATGAATCTAATTTGTCTAACTTAAGGATTCAACTCACAAAAAGGCCAATGAACCATTGCAAGTAATTGCAAAAGCCTTTATACGGAATATCCTTCCATTTTAGCGTGGTTCTTAAGACGAGGCCAACCATACAATTTGTTTACTGCGGAAGTATCCGAATACGTGCTGGAATATGAATTCTAAGTAAGCAATTGGCACATGACATAAAAAAAAATAATTCTTCATGAGCACGAGTTGCGGAAATACTGGCGCCAATCGTGGCACATCCATGAGTAGGAGAAGGTATAGTGTACGAACTTAATTTTGAGAAAAAAAAAACAAGGTGGCGCAAAGATTGATTCTTCAAATACGTTATTTCTAAAGTGATGTGGCTTTTGTAACAAAGTAAATATAAGAAAAACTAGTTATTCAACCATTTTTTCGTCATACTTCAAACAGCGAACATAATTTTTATTTGGCAATCACTTCTTCTTCGATCTGCTGAGAGAAGTGAAAAAAAGAAGAACGAACTAAACTGTACAAGACTTTTCATTATCTACACAAATAAGCATAAATGTATCCTTAAATTTTCTACACTTAACATGACCGTAAAAGAAATGCGTTATCAAGACATGAGCCTCTCTTTGAATTATGCCTGTCCTTGGACTAAAGAAGACTTGGGATAAGATGAATTGTCCATCTGCGTTCGACTTTTCAAGACAATCTTTTGTCTTACTATGGAACTTCTCTACTGGTAGTTTGGCTTTATGTTAAAGACATCCATTCATCCATAAAGACATCGATTTCAAAATAACTTTTCTTGTAGCTTCAAATGTCAAGGAGTCAGCCCCACGGGAGCGTTGTACTTAACTTTGCCCGTAGCCTGAACATTAGAACATTCTTTTATAATATGCGGCATGCTCTGCACAGCAAAGAAGTCCTTGGGAAGAAAGAGTTTATTTATGTGCCAAAATTTGTTGGCCTTAGTATTGACTTCGATCTCCGGGCTACCAGAAAAAAATATTTATGCTGCATTACCATGGAACTTAATCTGTTTTCATTTTACAGGATTCAAATATGTAAGTAAAAAGTGATAGAGTGGCTGAATTATACTTCAGACTCCATGCCTTCCTTTGATCTTTTGTAGCATCTTACTCCTTTAAGGGTTGGACACTTCCGCTAACCAGCTAAATCGTATCGTTATATCGGACTGAAGAATTAATAGAACTACCGGTTGAAAATGTCGTTTTTTTTCTTCAAAAATCAATGCTCAATATTCAATATTCAATATTCAAAGTGTTGCCCATCGCTAGCCACACATTTTAACCATTTTCGACCGGTTTGACCGCAATCCACGAATCGATCAATTTTTTGACATCATCGAAATGACGGAAGAGCTGGTCAGCCAGGCCATGTTGCACCGATCGGAAGAGATAGTAATCGGATGGCGCAAGGTCTGGACTATACGGCGGGTGGGGTAGGACATCCCATTTGAGCGTTTCAAGGTAAGTTTTGACGACATTTGCAACATGTGGCCGAGCATTGTCATGTTACAAAATTACTTTATCGTGTCTTGCGACCGTTTCGGGCCATTTTTCCTTCAGTGCTCGGCTCAAACACATCAATTGTCGTCGGTAGACCTCGCCTGTGATTGTTTCATTCGGTTTTAGCAGCTCATAATACACAACATCCTTCTGGTCCCACCAAATGCACAGCATAACCTTCAGGCCATGAATATTCTGAACGGCCGTCGATGTTGAGGCATGTCCGGGGTATCCATACGTTGCACGACGTTTTGGATTATCGTATTGTACCTATTTTTCATCACTAGCGACGATTCGATGTCTCGTGGCTTCAATTCATACAGCACCCAATGTCCTACCTTTCGGATCATTCCCATTGCTTTCAAGCGATCGGAAATGGTTTGCTGAGCGACGCCAAGTGATTTTGCAAGTTCTTCTTGCGTTTGTGACGAATCTTGATCGAGCAATGCCTCCAATTCGTGGTCTTCAAACTTTTTCATCTGGCCGGGGTGTTCTTTGTCTTCGGTGTCGAAATCGCTTTGAACCGAATAAACCACCGCTGACACATTCTAACGTCTATAGTATAGCCCGGGTAAGCTTCGGTAAGCAATTGATGAACTTCGGTTGCTTTTTTCTTAAAATGAAAGAAGCATATTAAAACTTCCCGCAAATGTCGTCTTGATGGCACGAATGTAGACATTTTACGACTTTACGAAAACTTGTGTGTTTTCACTAATGACCACTAAGCTAGACTGAAATAATTAGACAATGACATGAAGTTACTGATGTGACAGCTGTCATGATCAAAATTTACCTCAGAGTAATAGATGTGAAGTTGTCTGCAATAACGACATTTTCAACCGGTAGTCCTTTTACATGAGAGCTATCGCATAAAAGTGTATTACCATGACACTCAATCTTGGATTCAAATATGTAAGTAAAAAGTGACAGAGTGGCTGAATTATACTTCAGACTCCATGCCTTCCTTTGATCTTTTGTAGCATCTGATTCCTTTAAGGATTCGACACTTCCGCTAGCTAAATCGCATCGTAATATCGGTGTGAAGAATTAGATTCAATCAATGCTAGATGGGAACTTCCTGTAACGTCGTTTTGAGTCTTTTGGCATGAATGAAATAAAATCGTTTAGTGTCGTTGGCTTTCCGTCACTTCTCCATTAATTTTCAATTCGTTAGCGTTGTTTTATGAATATCCTGTTTTGGCACTTATCACCACTTGATTAACTGTGACAAATCTATTATTAAATTTGCTCGCAGTTAATTTTATTTGCACGTTTTATTATTTATTTTGCTGTTCACAAATAAGGTGAACAGTTAAACGAAAGTTTAAAATGTACTTTTCGCATATCGTCTTCAAAACAAGCTTCGGCACTAAAAAGGGACCCATACGCTCAACTCGTCCCCAAAAAAAGTGCAGGAAGGTACCGCCAAAGTCAAAGTCAAGCACCTTTTTGCTGAAAGTTTTCACAAACAAAATCTAAGTTCGATTTACCGTAAAATTCATTCATGTTAACTTCAGTATCGATCCAATAGAACCGTCGTCGTATTTATGCAAATTAATGTTAATTCAGCTCACTCGACTGTGAATTTATTTAAGCATTTCGGCCACCCAATTATTCATTCCCAAAATTGGGCAATTTCTGATGACTTCATTTTCCCAAAAGAACAAGAACGAAAATTAAAATATGCCAAAAATTGTTCAAAGTATCTTTTCTCATTGATATCGCATAAAAAGTAGTTCCTTCGGTATCTGACCTCGGAAAACATACAACGACAATGAGCAAACGCCTTCAGATCCAAATTTGGTTCCCGCCAGCGCCAGCAATATGAGTGGGAAGCAGGCAGGCGTCTGTTGTATTTAAAGACTTAACCAAATGTGTGTTTAGAAGAGAAGGCATTGGCATAAGCTAAACACACGCGTTTAAATCGACTGAAGTTTGCTTAATTGAACATTTTAATTAACAAAAAAAAAATAATTAAATTATTGAAAGGCTATTTTGCATTCGAGTTAACACTTTGTTCATGTTTAGTGCGAACAATGGTGAGGAAGTCACGACGCTTTTAGTTCTCAAGGCTTCCAATAAAATTGAGAACTGAGTTGTGTTGAACATTCGAATATGTTCTTAAGTATATTCGTCTGAAACTTCAAATGTGGCATTGGAAAACAATATGGTTGATCAACCTAGAATCGTCTAAGGAAACTAAATGCAAATGTAAACACACCGAAGACGGAATCGCGAGTTTCTAACGTTCCCAAACGAAAATGAGCCTTGAACTACTGACTACGTAACTCATCATTTTAAGGTTATACCTTTTACGATTTTTTTAAATCGATGGTATTATCGTACCTTGTATTTTAAATCTCATCAAAAATACTTTAACAATTCTAGTTAACTAGACTCCCGACTATGTTTTCAATAAAAAAGAAAATTGCAGCAGAAGACGAATTTGAAGTTCCTATACTAATATTAATTCAATACTGTCGAGTTCTAAGGCCAAGTTTTTTAAGGCAAGCAGGCAGGCATTCGTGCACTGATTCTTACCTTTGTTCCACTGGATATAAGATCAGTGCAGGTTATGTAAGTTTGAGAAGGGTTTTGTGCAAGAGTCTTATATGCACTGTCCTGACAGGCTTTACTAACATTCGTCATAAACTGCTCCCTACTTATCATCTTCCTTATTTATTTGTTGTTTATCCCTAAATGAGAGCGTTTGTCCCTGAATGCTGTCGGCTCGGCGCCAGGCTTTAATATTCACCTTAATGCGTTATACCATGCTAATGACCTCCGTCGCATTGTAGCTTTTTAAGTTGCCGCCAGATTTCCAGTTTCATCAACCTTTTACCGAGTAGATCAATTCCAGGTTAGCCATGTAAGATTTCATTGCTTTTATCGTAGCTTGATTGTCTATGGCAGTATCCCTGTTCGAAAATGATTTTATTTCCAGCAGTTTTAAATCTCTCCCAAATCGTCATCTGAAATAAGTTGACGTTCGGGAGTGTTAAACTCGTGCGGAACATCGAAGTTCAATTACCGAGAGTTGACCCACGCCAATATTTTAAAGGAGCGCAGATTAATAAGCCTAAGCTCACTATTTCTTGCTGAAAATCGAGGTTCTATACTTTCTGAAAAGTTCCAAATCCTTTTCCTGCCCATTTTCAATTGAAAATAAATTTTCAACATCAGCTGCGCTTATCGAATTGATTAACGCTGTCATGAATGCTTCTTTGAAGTCTGTTTTTCTTGGAATGAAGGCCTTTTTCTTTAGAACCACAGGGAAGAAATGGCAGCTCAAACCAGCTTTGATGCATGAACTGGACACCTTTGGGACACTGGTGTAGTAAATAGCCACACTTACGTGCAGTTTCAGGTGACTTACGATAACGTGTGCTTTTTTAGGGAAGAAGAGTGTGGGCCAATGATTGATTTGGTACGAAATAAAGTTCGTTGAACAGACAACCGGAGTAAATAAATAGCTTGAACATTTTTCCGTCATCTTTTCGATAACTCCAGATCGTAAGACTTGTCTTAAAGAGTTTGCAGGCAGATATTCTGACTGTCCTAGAGACCACAAGAATTCTGCAATCAACATTTATATTGGATCTAAAAGTGTAATTTAAAAAGGCAGTACATTGATTCATTGAAAAAAGGGAAACGTTCATTTAAGGCTGCAACGGGGTAAAACCGTTTTGACACTCTGTGTTTGTCCCATAAAAGAGAGAAGATTCCTCTTTCTCCCTTTCCATATATTAAGGTCTGAATTTCCCCACGAAAAGGGGAATTCCCCACGATCTAGCAACGCTGAATTAAAGCGCCGAAAGGTGGCTAGAAAGGGGGTTTAGACACTCGCCGACGTGGCGGTAATGAAGTCTTTTTCATGAAATATAGTTGCACCTGTTTATTGCGCAACTTGCGTGGCACCATCTTGCTGGAATCATAGTTTGACCAATTAAAAATATTGAATTTTTGACCATAAACAGTCTTGAAACAGAAAGAGGTCAACAACGCCGCTACTCAAAAACCACAACAAGAAATAGGACGTTAAGGAAGTATCATATACGTGCGGAGTTTTTGGGGCCCCGAGATGGACTTTTGATGATTTTTTCATTCAAAATAGAGAAGCCATTACAATTCGGATAATTTTGCATTGAATCTTGATGCAATTGGGCATTTTTAATTTCGAATCTTGGTACAAAATTCTCGACAGACTAGCGCCGCTGAGGTTAAGTTTCTGCGATCTCGGGCTAAGACGCTTTTAGCAAAAGCTACAATGTTTTCTGTTAAGCGCACAGAACGAACACGGGAATATGTTGAAAAACTTCCTTTACTTACTTGAATACACAAGCTGCGGTTGATACATTATTTCAGTTTATACTGCTTATGCAACAAAGCATCCATTTTGGGAATTTCTGTAAAATATTTCTGAACGTTTTTGAATCTAAAATCGGTCCATTTCATAAAGCGCAAACCTTCTGTCAAGTTAAAAAGAAATTAAGACAATTGAGAACTGTCAGTGTCAAAATAATATTCGGCTTTAAAAATCTAAATAAAAATAACATTTAACATTTACGAAACTGCTTAAATGCAAAATTTTTCCCTGATACTCAAAATTAAAGCCGCCAGAATATGGTTTCATTATTCCGTTTGACAGTTACAACAATTAATTATTTCATTTCCGTGTAGCACGTTATTTTTGCGTTGTTTTTTTTTATCGAACAAATGACACGATATTCCGTTAGAACACTGTGGTGACATTACGTTCCAACCAAGCAGACAATGAAGGCACCACCTAACGGTGCAATCGTTCGTAACGTCAAACACGATCTACGCCCGATTGCGACGTGCAATTTCATAAAGTTCTCTCTTCATGGGCGCATGCGCACAGACGCCCAACATTCAAGCCGAGAATTCAAGATTCCAGTGAAAAGCAGACGAGTACACCTGCCAGGGCCAGTTTGTGCTGCGCATCTTGCAATTGTAGCAGGGTTTCCAGTCCTCAGGGCTTCTGGTCGTTTATTTTCACAGTTCGATGGAATTGAACCACGGTCGGACAAACGTCAGCGAGTCAGATTTCATTCAGGTGAGTGCGCCGACCACGTACGTACACTGCAGACGAAAAGTTTGAAGCCACTTAATAGAATAATATTTATTTAAAATGAAGAAGTTCATTTAAATAAGAAAAATGTATCTTATCGAATCATTGTCGAAAAAGGCGCCTGTGATTGATTGTTCCAGCAATTCCATTGTATGTTCAACAACGCAAGTTTTGGAGATGTGCACTGAACTTGAACACTTTTTTCCAAATCTTTTCGTAGCAGCTTTTAATAGTTTCAATCTGAATAAAAGATTTCTCTATTTTTTAAACAATGAACGATGTCATAGAGCGTTCTTCCAACATTCCTTCTACTCTTTTTGAAGAGAAACATCCTCAGACCAGCTTGACGAAGGTTTCAAACAGTTTGGTTGATTTTTTGGTTCAGAACATTCCGTTCTGTGTCAATTAAAGGTTGTTTAGCAGATAATTAAGTAGGAGATTGGGGGAGAGACATCATTCAACGCGTGTGATTTGTGAACCCGCGACTCGCAATGCGTCACTGGACGGGAGCGTATCGCCCGTTCGCAGTCTTACAATCAATATTAAATGACGTTCAAAATATATACTATTAAAAAGAAACATACTGGTAATAGTTTCTTTTTAAAGTTTCATGACATTTCGTCCATTCGTTCGCAAGCTACAATCCTTTGAGTGACCCTGCGCACACGTCTTCGAAAGTGATGTCCAAATAGGACCAACTACAATTCGAATTGGTTGCTAACCCATCGTTTTCTCCAGAAAAAGATTCAGATCGAATTCTCAAGAAAGCGATTCAGATTAGACCGCGGAAACCGAGGCGTACTTCGAAGTCCTGGACGTTTCCTAATACATAAAGGTCCTCGGAAAGTAAGAAACTCGGTATATTTTTTAAAACCTCGAGACTTTTCTGCCCATTCGAAGCCAGCAGCGATGGCAAGACTCATGCCTCAAGTTTGGCCCGAAATTATGCGCGACCTGCGTATATCGGTTAGGAAGATTTCCAAGGTTCACGTCATTTTGAAAAAGACTGAAAAAAACTGAAGTGTCACTCAAACTCAAATGCACATTATTCACTTCCTCCTTGAAAATTATTTTTCTTAATTCTGTTCAATCTTAATGCTTCTTAGCCCATGCCAATCTTTTTTTCTTATTTTGTGGACTCAACATGAAATTTCGAACATCAACTTACCCAAGTTTAAGTTTAACGATTTCAGGTGCTATTTTTCATCAACTTCAATTTATCCATTACCCCAGACTTTATTTACATTTGGGTAAAAAAAACTAAGCTCCAAGCATGAATGAAGTCAGTTATCCAGGTTGACCTCCATCTTTTGGCCTGTAGTGTACATATTGAATGGCAGCCACGTACGAACAAAAGCAATTATAAACTCTAAAAAAAAAAAACGTGATAAAAGGAGAAAAAGAAAAACAATCAAATAAATGAATTCATTTTCATTTCGTTTTCCATTGATGCTCGTTTATTTTGGACGACTCGGCGCGGCCTAACGTCGGTTGGTCGATGATGCCAAAATGACCACGACTAAGCGCAACTGGACAACGTTCAGCAATTTCTAATTTTTCCCCTTTTTTCCCGCGGTGAAAATGCTCATTGATTACGCGTGTGCTGCATGGAATGGTGAAAGGGTAAGTGAGCCGGTTCAAGTTGGTTGCCCTGCGGTATCCCAAGGGATTTTTTTTTTTATTTTATTTTAAGTATTCTTAAAATCAACGATGCTGCACGGTTGGCATTTAGGTGAATATCATTTGCATTTTGAAACGAGGAAATCATACGTATGTTAGAAAGTACGGGGAAATAGTTTTGGCGATTGTTTTCCTCACAATTTGTTTACAGCTGTTCCGGCTAAGTCGAAATGGGGTTGTAAAATTAATAACAAAATCATTAAGTAGGAAGTTTGTCTGACAATGACAATGACAACAAGAAATGTTATAATAATGAAAGGTGGGCGTTAGATATCTAAATATAAAAAGTAACTCGATGGCGAAACGTGTTTTAAGACAATCAAAGTCAATCAAGAATGGCATTAAAAAAAAGTAATGAATCCATGGTTATAAATCGCCTCAAAAAACCGCCCATAAATTCTGCTTACTTACTTCTTTTGGGTACTCAACGTAATGAAAGTGTGAAGTTCGTTAAAAAGGGTCTACTGAATCCTATCAAATCGTTTCCAACCTTAAGCTTGAGCAATCTTGATGACATTTTTTTAAATCTTCAAATCTTCAGGTCGTTTATTTTCTTCCGTAGCGGGTTTCTTTTCAAGATGCAGTTGGTTTTCTGATTGAACTTGAACCTCCACTGAGAGCGTGATCCTTATGTTTCCACTATGAATTACGAATCTACGTATTCTTTTGAAGTTTTTGGGATCGTAAGACTGCTTTTGACTATCAGTCTCTTAAGAAAGGAATGAAGCACATATTGTGGACTTTTTTTTTAAATTTTCTCACCCTCAAGGGATCATGTTTAACCTTATTCATTCATCTATCAATATTCTTTTGTCACAAAGCGAGCAAAGCAGCAGGTTTTGATTGTCTTATGGATTGAGTCTTAATAGTGATGGAAAAGATATTTTTTTATTCGTTCTCAATTCCCAATATTTTTTTCATTTGATTAGAATATTTTAACTACGAGATGCTTTTTCAATGTTATATATTTTTTTCGTTAATTCTTTGAAAATAAAAATATGATATTTAATCTGCAAATGTCAGAAACGATCAGATTATCCGCCCTTCTTCAACAAACAAAGTTATTTTAACATTATTGCTTTGGGTGTATGTCTATGAAGTAAATTTCGGCAATTCCTCAAAAGATCCAACTCCCGCCATTATATTTACATACATACATTATAAAGGGTCCGCCAAATAACTTTTTTTTGAAAATGCTATAAAAAAATTGCTGAATATTTTCTCAAATTTCTTTTTTTACTTGAAAGTAAAAAATAATACCTTACGGTTAATAATGGAAAATAATTTCATTCAAATGGCTGCCACGGCTGGCCATGCAGTAGCCTACACGATCGGTCCAATTTTTAAGCACATTATCGATTGTGTGCAGCTGTATTTCACCAACTTTCACGAATATTGTCCTTTAAAGCGTCAATTGTCTCTGGCTTGTCGGCGTAGCACTTATCTTTGAGGACACCCCACAAATACCAGTCCAACGGTGTCAAATCGCAGCTCCGAGGTGGCCAAACGACATCAGCTCTGCGGCTGATAATGCGATCTTCAAAAACAGGGCGCATAACATCGAGTGTAGCTTCGGCTGTGTGGCACGTAGCGCCGTCCTGTTGAAACCAAATGTTGCCAATATTCTCGTCTTCAATTTTTGTGAACAAAAATTCGTTCAACATGGCCCGATAAAGATTGCCATTGACTGTAATGGCCACTCCTTGCTCATTTTCGAAGAAAAATGGCCCAATTATGCCTCTGGACCAAAATCCGCACCAAACGGTGACTCGTTTTGAGTGCATCGGCTTTTCAATGTATGCGTGCGGGTTTTCTGTGCCCCAAATGCGACAATTTTGCTTGTTTACATACCCGCCAAGATCAAAATGAGCTTCATCTGAAAAGATGATTTTTTTGGCAAAATCGGCATCTTCTGTAAGTCGATCGCAGGCCCACTTAGCGAAGCGAAAACGCATTGGATGGTCAGTTGGCTTCAACTCCTGAACCAATTGGACTTTGTATGGCGTCATACCAAGGTCTTTATGCAAAATTCGTCTCAATGACGTATCCGAAATGTTCAATTGTTGAGAACGACGGTGAAATGATGTTGATGGCGCTTCACGCACACTTTCTGCCACAGCAGAAATATTCTCGGGTATACGCACTGTTTTTGGCTTTTCACGCTTTGGTTTATCGATGAGGATGCCAGTTTCTTTCACTTTTTTCAAAAGATAACGAACATACGGAGCTGACGGTGCTTATCTTCTTCCAAAATCCGTACGCAATTTTCGCACACATTCTGCAACATTACCATGATTTCAAAGTAATGTCGCAATATTTCCCAGCGTAGTTCAAGCGTATACACAACCATATTCATTCGGCGGAAGGATAAAACTAATTATCTGTCAAATCAGACATGAGCTAAGTGTTACCATTCACGAAATAAGCACTAGTTAAAAAAAAAAACGTTAGATGGCGGACCCTTTATAACGCATACGCGCCAAAAATGTTTGCAGTTTTCTCAAAATTGGTGTGAAAAATAGGACGCGTATTCGAAATCCTTCTTCTGAAGAGTCGAATCTTAAGCTCACATCGTTGTAGTCTGTGTCTTTTAAATGTGCTAGGAGTGTGGAAATTCAGAACTTTTCGAGCACTGTAGGTCTATTTCAACCTTTTCGAAAGTAATTTCTGCAGCTAAGCGGCTATTGTTGTTCATGGCATGAGTGACAGGTGTCCCAATAAAGTAATATTTTCAAGGACTGCATCTCTTCTAAAAAAAAAACTGCATCACTTGTAAGAAAACGGGTCAAGCATTTCTCGAGCATGCTAATTTTTAGGGGATATATGGAACTCTGTAGAGTTCCGCAGATCGTAAATCGAAAATTTTGCCGTTTGCTTCATCGGTTAGGATGATTTGCTGGCAAAAATCAGCTCCAACATTCACCGAACGCAAGACGCAAGTTATAATCACTGGCTTTGATTGCTGTACGAGGTGGAACTCATACGGGTATAAAGCTCAAGATCTTCTTCGAAATAAACGTTAGAGGATGATTTTGAGTAGCATGAAGTGGGCATAGTGCTCTGTATGTTTCGCATACGAAACACAAATTTTGGATAAAGATATTTTCACGGTTTCCAAATGTTGTTACATTAAAGACGAATGGTCAGCCTGACGAATGGTTTGACAGATAAACCTGCTGATTAAATATTCTTCTAAAAACACTTGATGATTTTGCGTGCCGTTCTTCCGTCTCGGAATAGTCAACTAGATCTTGTGGTGATAACTTGAGTCTTCCTCGGTACCTTAATACTATTGTTTTTCTCAAAATTGTTTTTCGCTTAAGTTGAACGCTCTCTGCCAGTGTGATGTAACTCTTTCAGGTCTTTCTAGTTTGAAAAGCCTGACAGCTCCTGATATTGGTTCACAATCCTCTCAGGGCTATTACTCCTCAGTTCATAGATTAAAACGCATTTTATCAATCACATCCGATACAAGTCTCACTTTTTTGAATGTTTGATGGCTTAAGTATCGGCCATCACTTTTGTTCATCATCATCGTTAATTAGATTAAATTATTCAAATCCATATAAGAGTACATGTCGCTTTGAAAAACAAAACAGGATCTTAAAACAATCTTCAAGCAACACAAACGGGAAACCATATAAAGCCAACAAGTTTTCCTTCCCTTCGTTATTCAGAGTCCACTTCAAAAAGGTGCTCCAAATAATGTACAAGCTTCCAGTAGTCAGCATCCTTAACTCTTTCTACAAAATTGCTGATTCAAAAAAAAAAAAAAAAAAATAATGGGCAAACTTTCTTGTAAAATCATAAAACTACCAGCAAAGTTACTCCAACTCAATCTCATTATTCGCTTACTTAGTTCCTCAATTAGGATAATTAAAGCCGTCGCCCTTCATCGCACACGGGGAGCCTGGGAAATCCGATAAACATGGAATTATCCTTCCACAACTGGTCTTTTCCTCCTTAAGGATGGAAAATTAAACCCCCACCCAGTTATCAATTCAGTGACAGTAACAGCATCATAAAAGACCTGGTTCGTTGGACAGGCAAAAGGATAAGATTCGAAGAATAATCAAAGTAAGGACAAGATACTCGTCCTTCAGATTTATTTACAAAAACAAAAAAAAAAAAAGTAGATCCATCGAGAAAGTATTTATGGGTTCACGAAAGTTGACAAACTTTTAAAAAACTTTTTATTTTTATCGATTTAAAAGTCCACGTCTCGAACATAAGTGAGCAACTGAAGAAGGTCCTCGTGCTTGATTAAATTTTTATTATTTCTTAAGGAGCATTCACTCAAGTTGTACGCTGCTGAGAGGACTTTCCTATGCACAAGGACTCCCAGAGATCAGGTCAACTGCACTTGAAGACTGTGAATGGATTCGGTTGAAAGCTGTGTGGCACATCTGGACGTTATGTAATTGTTCCACATTTAAAAAGTGATTCAGTGCGAGATATTGTTTGTGATTGGAAAAGTTCGTGGCTAAAGATTTCTGGCAACAGCTCTAGGATGCATACGGATACGCTTTTTAAAGGAATTTGTGTTGTGAGTGGAACAAATGCTGATGAACTTGAAGTATGTATTTGGACCTTTTTTTATGAGAGACGTGGCCATACATAAGAACTCGAGAGTTTTTACTTATACTAACTTAATAAGTAAAGCCTTAAATGGTTTCTACATCAGAAATTGTAGGTTTTTTTCTTCCATGCAAACTTGAAAAGGTGGTACAGAATGTACAGGGTGTCTAGTGCCAGCATTAATATATACCATGTAATTATATGGTTAGTACGTCTGCTCCTGATTGTAGAGACTTCGGTTCAAATTCGGGTAAAAACATCAGGCATAATTTCACAGCCCCACCTATCGCGACTGATTGACAATTACTCCGATGAGTAGAAGCTGTCAAAAAAAGCTACTGCGGCCGTTCGAAGTCGGCAATAAACTGTAGGTCCAACCCCCGCCATAAATATAAGATGAACATCGAGCCTTTGAAGAAGTCACATGATAATGCATATCCTTGCCGATATCCTGTACTCGTTTGGTTCGAAGGTACTTTTTCCGAATTGCAGATCCACTCCTGAAAGTATTTTACTGAGATCTCGAAATAAGCCATCGTCTTGAAGAGCTCAAAAAATGCGTCTTTAAAGTATCGACTGAAATATGATACGACTTCAAGACTCGTTCTGGTTTTAGAAATTTATCAACAAGTTGTCAAATCAGCTTTAATAAGACTGGGAGGCACCTGATGAGGTAACTAAGCGCAATGATCGAAACGAACGAGGCTTAAGCGAAACTAGTTCACAGGGTTAGGGTTTGTAAAGTGAGATTGCTAAACGGTCTGTCGTCGAAAAGCAACTCCATGGAGGGGACAGAGTTATTATTAAATAAAACCTACAGTTAAAGTAAGAAGGTTATCAGTTTAAAGACACACTAAATGTTTCTGCGTGTTGCCAAGTATAGTCTGAACTAACATTCGGATGACGTCATAATAATGTTTTGACAACAGCGTATTTCAAAGTGGTTGACGCGCAGTGAAGAGGTAGAAAAACATAAATGAGGCAGAGAAGGTAGCCTAAAGCAGTGTTATGTAGCAACTTTCGATAGGAACCTTCGATGCAGGAATCGCTTTAAGGTTCCATGCCTCAAAAGGAAAATCGGAACCATTATAAGATCACTTTGTTGTCCGTCTTTCTGTCTGTCAAGATCCTTCTCAGGAACGCGTGTGGGTATCGAGTTGAAATTAAAACGAAATACTTATGACTTTAAAGCAGTAAAAAACTTCTGCAGTCAAGAAGGCTGTTTATGCCGCATATCTCGATTCGATTCCCGTGATCGATGAAGAATTTGCATAAACACAAGTTTGTACGGAGCCTTCGTGGCGCGAGTCAGACTTGCACTTGGCCGGTTTTTTTTAAAGACGATTCCAAAATTTTTTTTTTTTAATAGTACACCTGCTCAAGGGATTGTTTGGACCCTTATAGTGAGATTACACAGCACGAGCAGAAGGAAAGTTTGAAGGAAGCGAAAGAACGTAGCGGTGCACATTGGTCATAAATTGCTGTAGGTTGCAGTGCAGAGGAAAAGTAGAGCGAGGTAACGCTTTCCACATGCGCGATGTGCGGCCTATAAAAGACTCTCTAAATTTCACAGTACGCCCGGAAATAGGCTTAAGGTTAAACTGATGAGCATTCAATGATGTGCGGGTCTTGCGGGTGAATTGTTGGAGGGGCGGAATGCAAGTAGTGGTGGTAAAAGTAGCGATAAAAGAGCGATGGGCAGGAAACATTTCTTCGATGTTCCAGCGAGTTTATTGATTTTGTTATGGTGCTGTCGTTTATAAGTTTTACTGCACGCTTTTGGAATCTATGTAGCAGGTGCAAAGTGTTTTAGGTGCACCTGCCCAGATGTGAGCGTTGTACTCCATTTTTGGCCGAATAAAAGCCTTATAAATTGTAGCTATGTCAGAAGGGGTAAAGTATTTCTTGCCCCGGCTTAGGAAACCTTAACATTTCGCTGCATTCTTGGCGACATCAAATTTGTGGTCATTACAGCGTAAGTAAGAATTCACGGGCATACCGAGTATTGAAAGTTTTTTTCGGTTTCATCGACGCAAGTGCCATTCATGGACAATGGCTGGGTATAAGGATTTCGCTTTGATGACATAAGACAGCATTGTGTTTTGGAAGCATTAAATTCTACTCGGTTAGCTAGACCCCATTGGATTATGCTGTCAATATCAGAATTTAATGTGTTAAACATACGCTGCTGTTCGATGTCCACGTCCGAAGAGCAGGGGCGTGAATCATTAAACGCATATGAGAAACCGAGGCTACTGTCATCTGCGAACGAATATATTGGATAAGATATGATGGACAAGAGATTATTAAAAAGAGAGTCGGAGACAAAACTGAGCCTTGGCGAACACAAGCATTTATATGGTGAATTTCAGACTTGAAACCGTCCAATACAACTTGTATTGTACGATTCGAAAGGTAGTTTCTAATCCATCAAAGAAGAGATTCACCGATCCTATATGCACACATTTTCGACAAAAGAGCCGGATGCCAGACTCTGTCAAATGCCTTTGAAATATCGAGTGCGATGCCATGGAACCTGTGAAAGGTCGGACCCTGTAAAATTGATGTTAGCAGCACATTTCGAGTACGTGAGCGCTGCCGGTGTCTCATTTTATGATTTCCTTTCTTAAAACCTGCTTATCCTCGAAAATACCTTCGATTGGAAAAAGTAGAACCCTGCATCCAACACACGCCTTAAGACTTGGACAATTTTGGTCTGTGTGTCAGAAGTATTTCCTTTGTTTGCAGGCTTCAGCACTGGTTTAGAGTCCAACTTTCTTATCCAATTCAACAGGATATATTTCTCGACATTTGTTAAGCCAATCGAACGTTACAAGTCGTGATATCTATACACATACCGTCATTGCGACTCTCTGTGCACTTTGTATCCCACTCTCTTCATGACAAACTTCACTTGATTTTTCCTTCAATTTTCTACCTGACGTCCTCGAAAAAAATTGTTTCCATTTGAAAGTTGGTAAAAAGGGCTGCGAAATGCATCAGAAGAACCCTCAATCTAGACCAACATAAAGCATATTAATTTTGTGTAATTTAGCACAGCTTTAAATGCAAAAGGAGATCCCCGAATCCCATAAGGATGTCCTAAGAGCCATCCAACCATTATCCACAATCTTCATGATGCAAATCAGCAAAACAATCACGCTCCAAAAAATAAAATAAAAAAAACAGAACGACTCTCCACTCCAAGGGAACACAAAAAACGGAAACGGGCCAAAGGATGAAGACGGATAACAACCAAAGGAATTGTTCCAAAAAAAAAATAAAAATAATAATAATAAAAAATAAAAACAACACCATTCTCCATTAAGGACGATGGAAGAGGCTTCTTTAGTTGCCCCACGGGCTTATTCCGAGGCGTCTTCTTCGGCTGGAGTATGTGGGTTGTAGATCAAGTGCTGTTTCACCACTAAGACCAAGCACAACAAAGACACACTACTTAAAGCAATGTATGCACAAGGAGTATATTTATAAGGATGCCATCGTACTACATTTGCGCTAAAAGGATGACACTGTTCCTGCGTCTTCTTCATGGTTCATTGTTGTCCCATTCCTGGTGGGGTCCATAGACGAACAACATGGCTTTTAATGAAATGGGAAAATTAGAACAACGAGCGGTTTATTCTATTCCACGAGAGCGTTGTCGTCAGTCGGTCGGTCGGTCGGTTGGTCCTTCCTTGGTTTACCTGCTGGATGGAATGATGATGTGCTTTTTATGGATGGCTCTTGTTTGCCCAACAACAAGACACATGAACAGTGGATAAATGAGGAGAAGAGGCAAAAGACAGGATGCAAATAGATACTGTACAAAATGGTTGAATGCATTTTTAGGTTTAGCAGAAGGATACTTGGCGTTGCTTTCCTGTGGGAGAGTTTCCTCATAAACCAGAAGCCATTAGACGACACAGAGCGGAACTCGAAAATGATTCTTCCCATGACTGAAGGGCTCTTTTGTTGTACTCCTGCACTCCAAGCTACAAAGCTTTAAAGGTAAACATACCTTTTAAATCTTCAAAAGAGTTCATGTGCCTTTCCTGGAGGTCTTCGAACGGCTCCCCAACATCGTTTCTCACCCAAAATAGAATTCATGAATATGTTAAATCTTAACCTTAATTTCCCTGCACGCTCCTTCAAACATTGCAGTCTGCAGTTGTCGCAACGCATTTTGGACGTGCCATGACCTCAAATAAATTATGCAAATGAAGACGCCAAGCTGTCAAGCACCATCCAGAGTGCCTTATGTATTCTTCGACGGGAATGAAATGTTGGCCATTTTAGGGTGGCTGTGCCCGACAGCGCGTCAAACAAAAAACAACAAAAAAAAAACATACTGACTGACATGGTTACTTTATTGGCGCGATGGATGCGTCAATTCAAAATCAAATCACGTTCCTTAGCGGTGTGGTTGGGTCTGCAAGAAGTTCTTTTTAGTTTCCGCTTTGATTCGTTTCAAACGTTCTTATATGAGTGTGTATCCGGGACAAGTGACAGATATCTTGTGCTGACATCTGTCAATAAACTCTGCTGCTACATTTAGCAAGGGAATCAATCGTGGTTATCTAAGCTCTGAAGCAGATGGTGATACGGTTCGTCCTCGTTTTTGACATACATTTTGTAAAAACGTGCTGGAAAGATGGAATTCAGGGAGGAACGAACGAACGAACAAATGACATGCTAATACTACTGATTATGACATTGCAAATGGTGGATGTTTAGCTTCTTTTTTTGTATCCTTCTGTCACGTGTCGAGGGATAACATGATGGTTGTAATGATTGATTCGAAAGTGGGATACAAACAAAAGAAAATATGAAGCTTTAAGGTTATTTGGAAGTGAATACCGAAGCTTATAATCAACTGAATACTTTTTAGTGGTAGCTCGATTGAGATACTGACTGACAGATGTTAGGAAGCTGCTTCAGGTAGCGTCTCAGTACAGCGAAAATGGCGTCTACAGAAAGGATTGAAGCGAGCGACTCTGAATTGAGCCGTAACCAATCAAAACCGAAAAAGAAGGCAAGACAGATGAGGCGCATAAAATGACACCGGAAAGCCAAGTTTGTAAGGGAAGGGTAGAGCACAGTGCTGGACGAGCAGAGTAGAATCAAATTCAGCAAAGGAAAACTGTAAGAGCCTCAAGCCCAATGAAATCGAAGAGTCAACAAATTAGCGAAAAACCTAGATGCCAGCTACAAATCAAGTACCAAGTTTTTCTGTAATTTTGAAAGGAATCTTGCCATAGATCTACAGGGAGTTGTAGATGTACTCAAGCATCATTTTGAGCAGTAGGTAAAAGAAAAGGACCAAGAGGAGTGACACCCATTGTAGAATAAGTTCTAGTGGAACTGAAAAAAACTGAAAAAGAGTAAGACTGCGGGTTTGCATGGTTTTCAAGCTGAATATGAAGCTTGTAGAAGCATTTACGGTTGAAATCATGCTTAACTTTCCAAGCAGGGAGGTGTACTGTCATTTTGTTTCTTGAACAGACATTGCGACCAGCAGGTGTCTTTAAAGAAGACAATATCTTTCCCAAATCTGTCCAGTTGGCGGGATACTCAGATGGTACCGTCATTGAAACTTTCACGGCGAATATAGAAGAGGCCATAAGAATGGGTCTTCGAAAAAATGAATATAAATCAAAATACGTGATGTCGACTAGAAATCAATTCGTCGAACTTCATTCTGTAAAATTCTTCACGAAGATGAAGCATTACGAGGAGTTAAGGCACTTTTCTATATTCGGCTCGCCCAAGTCAATTCAAAGGACAAAAATTATGTTTTACTTATCTTCTCAGTTCTTCTACGGCTAGCTGAACGTTGGACAACATGATTTTACGGACCTTCGAAAGATGTTTACGAGCTGCACAAAGACATGAATGTAGTAAGAAAGATGCTAGTCTTTCCAATACAAAAGCTCGGCCACATTTAGCGAATTGAAAATAGCGATCTAGCTTAGAATGCTACAAACCAGAAAGCAGCATGAATCGGACCATCGAAGATTGTAGGCAGCTTAGGTCCATGATAAGATCCCCGAACGACCGATGGTCCGATAAATAAATCGGATAAAGAAATTACAATAATGGTGTGAGTTAGCAACTGAGATAATCTTGGCAAGTTAAATGTAGCAGTTAAAGTAGCAGTGAGATGTTTTCGTCGAACCATACTTCGTCCTTAGTTACATGTTGTTTCGCACCACATGACACGCCAATAAAAATACCAATACCAACTAAACTGTAATCAAAACTACTAAGGTACTCCCAGTTCCTTAAGAGCCTTATAATTCTAGTAGCCTGTGGAAAATTTCTTAATATTGTCCTAGAGATAATAACTTCGATTTCATAGGTTCGGTCTATACCAAGATAAAAAAAATCTTTTACCATCCTCTTCCTCTTAACGAACTTTAATTTTGAACCCAGGCTCTAAAAAACTTCAAAACCAATTTTAAACTAAGTAACTTGATAATTTTTTCTTTTTCTTTTTAGGTAAGCGACCGAGAAAAAATTTAAACTTGAACCAAGGTAACCTAAAAAGTATTTTCTTAACTTTGATACAATTTTAAACCTTAAATTTTATAGTTGAATGAGTTTATAGTTGGCTCTGGCATGCGCTTGCCTTGAGTCAAGAATAACTGAAATATTGGTACACCATTCTTAGTTATTTACTTCCTGTTGAATTACTTTTTTACTTTCTTATCATTCCGTTGATCCTAGCTGGATCTGAGTTTAAGTTAAAGCTGTTTAACGTCCAGTTGATAAGACTAACCGGAGGTCCGGTTTTCTTCATCCTTAACCACGTTGGCTAGGATTCGAAGACCTTCTTCACTAGTGGATGTGGTTAAATCGTTTAAATGGACGAATTTTTTTGTTCAGCCTCGCCAGTGGGAGTAAAGTCTGGATAATGTTAATGAAATCAAACGTTTTTTAGGCAGAGCTACATTGATTCTTTAACAAAGTCACCCTCGAGAGCAATAAGCTTGGTAAAGCGAATTTTTTCCTCGCCATATGAGGCCGTTTTTTCTTTATTTCGTCATTTAGTTTGTCCTCCTGTTCTTCCTTTCTGCGGATTATCGATGAAATTATGACATGTGCATCCCAAAAAATTAAGGCCAAAACGTTCCCGACCAAATTTAAGTCTTTTTATGGCTTTAGTTGGATTTTTTGGCTTTCCAGACACTCTGCAGACTGCCTGTTAGACTCGGACTCATGGAAAAGGATCGAAGTTTCATTTTACGTCACAAACCGTCGAAAAAAGAACCACTCGATTAAGCTGCAAGAACGCTAAACTGGTCGTTGAATTATCAAAGCGCTGTTGTTTTTGATCGACGGTAAGAAAACCCGGCACCCCTGACGACGGGTAAGCAAACCCGTACCAAGACATTCTGCAAAATGTAGCCCGTCCGTTCTTTTGAGATGTCCACACCCTCAGCTAACTCGCGCAACATCACTTTTCGATCACTCAAAACGATACGATGCATTTGATTGACGCTTACCGATTTCGGGGCCTCTTTAAGCCTTCCAGAGCGAGGTGCGTCTTCGGCTCTTGTACCAAACCACCGAAAAAATGTTGCTCTCCAAGGCGCAGATGTGGGTTAACATTTCTGCAACCATAACAAGGATTGTTCGGGAGTTTTTCTCATAAGAAAAAAATATTTTTTGATCAAGACGCGATACTTCTGCTTTTCCATTATTTTTACTACGGCGAAAGAAGCATCACTCAAAGGACTGTAGTTTGCTTAGCGACAGATAAGCCTTTCGCAATGAATCATAATCTTTTCTAGTAGCGACATCTATAAAAGTGTCCGGGGACTCTTCAGCCCATGTAGTATTCATAGAAAACTGATTTAAAGGAGGTTTCCGTCGACTAGGATCACACCCACAGCCAATTTGGCTTGAAATCGAAGACCTTCGTTCTCAGCTGCGACTCCGCATCCTTATGCGTGCATCATTTTATGACCTATGCAGCATATTTAATATCTGCCTCTAACTGTTTGAGGATTGTTTCAAATTCAACCAGATTTTGAGGTGCACAGTATCACATTCACGGAGCTTACACGAATATCTTCGTCCTTTCCGTCTTAGCCGAAGTAGTCTGATCTCTCATTACATGTGATGTTTTACGAAACTTGGCTGTTGATCCAACGCAGAATCGTCATCTGGAATAGTTGGCTCTCTCCAAGTATTACATTCATGGTGGTGAATGATGGATCGTGACTAGCTTCCCTTTGGCGAACAGCAGTTGTCCTCTTTCTTCGTTTATTGAATCCCATCCCTGTCAAGGATAACGTTAAATTTTTTGGCAAGGCGTACTATCGTTGACGTGTGAAGGGTTTTTCTTCCCAGAACCTGTATGGTAAGGAAAATTGACCTGAAAGAGTTCAAATTCTGCTTCTCCGGAACTCGTTGATTATTCAATATCGTTAAAGTAATTTAACTCGTGGCGTTGATTCATTCAAGACGATATTCGTTTATCAAAAAACGCAGCGAAATTCACAAGAATCACCGTCTTCCTTTCGACAATTGCAATCATTTTTTTTAAGTGATGCGAATCCATTCCATCTGCGTTGAGTTCTTTCTTACACAACATCCCAATTTGCTTCAATTGAAGTCATTTATCCGCGTAAGTATCTCAATTGAAGTCAAATAATAAAGGAAAGAATAAATATTGTCATCACTTAAACAAGAGTGCCGCAATTTATGGGACGAAATATTAAGCAAGCCGATGTGATTAATTGCTGGTCAATGGCATTGACTGAACCCAATAAATTGAGTCCTTCCATTAGATGCGCTCCCGCAACGCTCAAATCGCGATAGCTGATATCAATTCCAGCAGCTATTTGGGAAATAATTAGGCCACTATGATGGGATCAGTCAAATGCACAAGTGCACGGACCAGCTCGACGCAAATTGAGCACATATCAATTATGACATTTTACAATGTTGTCCCTATTAACGTGCGTCGGTCGGTTCAACGCCGAGGATGCGTGTTTTGCGTGATGCCATCGAATGGCAAATAAAGCTAAAATATTCAATTGATGTACTTGCGGTTGACCCAATTTATGCCCATTGTTAAGCGTTGTTGTTTCGACAAAGCGGGTGTATTTAATGCCCTGACAGATGACGACCAATAGATGACCGATACACGCGACAGCGATAACCAAATGGTTCGTAAATAAACAAATTATGGCTTTGCCTTACATGTTCGATTTCTGGGCTTAAGTTGGATAAGGTCCTCATTTAATACGAAAAAAAACGACTTAATACTTTGAACCTCTGGCATAAACGTTCATTTAAGGTTGATAAACCTTTGCCGCCTACAAGTCATGTGCACCACTCAGAAGAAGCCACACATAAGCTGCTCCCGACCCCCTTTCACATAAGACACACTCGCTTGCAAACCAGTATAAGAGTATCTCGCAGAGGACCAGCATTTGTAAAGACGCATTTGCAAGGCTATCGGAAACTCGAAACGTCCGGAAGTAGATTGCAAACTTCCACTTCCAAGAAGCACTTTCATTACATGGTAACTGGTGGAATAGTGGGCTGGTAGCAGCATACCACCTCCCACTCTAATGGTAGAAGGTATTTTGCGCTGATAAATTGGATGAAGACGTGTGTTCCATGGCTTTGTTTGGAATTCTCCTTTCATCTTTCTTCTCGTGCTACCAGCTACGAATCTCATATTTCACAGTCAGTCTTCCATGTGTAGTCTCTCGGCTAGTGACGATGGTGCCGGAGACACTGACTGTGACTTATGCGAAGACGTTGCCGTGTGTCGTTGTGACGCCTGTGCATATTGATTATGCAATGATTTAATGCATTGCAGCAGCTCACCTATGCTGTGCATCCAAGACAATGGAATTGGATAACTTACGCCAATGTTACGATCGTATGCAGTTCGTCATTGCCAACAGAGTCTTAGCACGGGTAGAGGAATGGAAATTTGAATCTTTTAGTTGTTGGAATATGGAGATTACCGGAGCAATATCCTGGTAGTATTTACAATGTTCCGGCTTAAGCTTAGAAGCCATGCACTAGCTCGGCAAAGGTTTGCATAAGAAACATGTAAGAAGAAAAATGGTCGAAAGACAATTTTAACAAGACCACAGCTGGACGAGTTCTTAGTAAGGATTTTAAGAAAGAAAATGTTGCACAAAAATAAAATGTTTAAGGAGAAGAAGGAGCTCCCAGAATCGAAAATTAAGCTTGTTAAGACTCAAAAAATCTTTATCTACTTAAGGCACCTCCACTCGAACTGAATATTTACAAGAGTCGCAACTTTTTCACTGGCAAGGCCCTGCGCGTCACTAGCTTTAAGCGTTGGGTGTCCAAAAAGCGAAACGACATCTTTTAAAACCATCAATTGGGCACGGTCATATTTTTGAGGCGATAAATAGCCTAAGATTGGCGACTTGGATTGATCTGATGTAGGAAATATCATCTTCACGAGCACCGAAGAAATTCAAAGCTTGAAGTTTGGCGTAAAAGGTCGTTTTATGGGATGAAAGATTAACTCGAAAATCAAGTCACTTTTAAATCTAGATGAAATCAGAAGCTATCAATATAAAGGGGCGACCAAGACGAAGCAAACCTATCGTCGAGCGACCTCTTTCTCTTTCCTCAGCTTACAAAACTGCTAAGGGTTAAAAAATTGGAATATCGCTATGTGAAGGCCGTTGCAAAAGAATCAAAAGAAAACGTCTCATGCGATTCCAAAATTTCTTTCACCAATATTAAGAATGGACTTTCAATACGAACATTGACTATATATTCTCCCGTGTACATTCAAAGGCATTTCGTGACGATCAATTATGTAACTTGAGTCGATAAAAAATTGCTCTCTTGAGAAAAGTTTAAGAACTGAAAATGTTCAATAAGAAAGTCCGCGATGGCACAAGTTATAAGAACATCGCTTATGACTACTAGAGCCATTTTTGGATGTTTTCTTTAATGAGTTTAAAGAAGGCTGGAGTGGTTAACCCGGCCAAACAAAAGGCGATCCGGACCAACGTGAGCGGTTGCAGCGTCCTTTTGGAAACTCATGTCTTAATTCATCAACTTGCTACAGCTAAAACTAGTTGATTATAACGGGTCCGCCATCTAACCTTTTTTTTCAACTAGTGCTTATTTCGTAAATGGTAACACTTAGCTCATGTCTGATTTGACAGATAATTAGTTTTATCCTTCCGCTGAATGAATATGGTTGTGTATACGCTTGAGCAACGCTGGGAAATATTGCGACATTACTTTGAAAATCATCGTAATGTTGGAAAATGTGTGCGAAAATTGCGTACGGATTTTGGAAGAAGAGAAGCACCGTCAGCTCCGTATGTTCGTTATCTTGTGAAAAAAGTGAAAGAAACTGGCATCCTCATCGATAAACCAAAGCGTGAAAAGCCAAAAACAGTGCGTATACCCGAGAATATTGCTGCTGTGGCAGAAAGTGTGCGTGAAGCGCCATCAACATCAATTCACCGTCGTTCTCAACAATTGAACATTTCGGAGACATCATTGAGACGAATTTTGCATAAAGACCTTGGTATGACGCCATACAAAGTCCACTTGGTTCAGGAGTTGAAGCCAACTGACCATCCAATGCGTTTTCGCTTCGCTAAGTGGGCTTGCGATCGACCTACACAAGATGCCATTTGATGATGCTCATTTTGATCTTGGCGGGTATGTAAACAAACAAAATTGTCTCATTTGGGGCACAGAAAACCCGCACGCATACATTGAAAAGCCGATGCACTCAAAACGAGTCACTGTTTGGTGCGGATTTTGGTCCAGAGGCATAATTGGGCCATTTTTCTTCGAAAATGAGCAAGGAGTGGCCGTTACAGAAAATGGCGATCGTTATCGGGCCATATTGAATGAATTTTTGTTCACAAAAATTGAAGACGAGGATATTGGCAACATTTGGTTTCAACAGGACGGCGCTACGTGCCACACAGCCGAAGCTACACTCGATGTTTTGCGCCCTGTTTTTGAAGATCGCATTATCAGCCGCAGAGCTGATGTCGTTTGGCCACCTCGGAGCTGCGATTTGACACCGTTGGACTATTATTTGTGGGTTGCCCTCAAAGATAAGTGTTACGCCGACAAGCCAGAGATAATTGACGCTTTAATATTCGTGAAGCCATTGGTGAAATACAGCTGCACACAATCGATAATGTGCTTAAAAATTGGACCGATCGTGTGGGGTACTGCATGGCCAGCCGAGGCAGCCATTTGAATGAAATTATTTTCCATTATTAACCGGAAGGATTGTGCTTTCAAATAAAAAAAGAAATTTTGGGAAAATATTCAGCAGTTTTTTTTTATAGCATTTTCAAAAAAAAAGTTATTTGGCGGACTCTTATGAAGTTTCTCTCCTATTCCAATGTAATAATGAAGCCTGAATATTCCTTCGACTTAAATGCAGTACGATGCTGTAACTGTGAGTGGATATTATGGCTTTTCGTGAATTGCACATGAAATCGCCTTTTTGTAAACGAAACTATTTGAGGGCGGTTCCACATTCATGTTGGTCTGCTTCAATACAACATGATATGCATGTGTTGGGAGGAAGAATGTAGCAGGCAATTTCAAAAGAACATTCTCTGAAATTGAAAAAAAAACTGATAAAACTATGACAGTTGATGTTTTTCGCACTTATTTGTTTTAACGCTTGCATGCAATCGATTAGGTCTACTGTAGTCTTTGGTGTACATGTGGAGAAGTGAGGATTACTCTCCAGCTTTGGTCTGTTGTAGGCTTTACAAAAGTTAGCTAGATCAGATGGTTCAAAGTATTTCTTTTGTGGTTTTTTAAAAGCTTAAGCAAAGCGCACTCTTTTGGGCGATGTTGAATAAGTTTTGTCATTCTAACGAAGGATTTCATTTAAACACATATTTTCGAGGGCGGTCTAAAACATTTCCGACCTAACAATGATACAACACTTTTTTTTATTTTTTTATTATTTTACATAGTCTCCTTGCAACTTTACATACTTCTTCCTGCGATGCTCCAAACTCTGTAACTCATCCAATTGGTGATTCTCCGTCTCCGTCTCCTTTCTACATTCTGTCTTCCGAGCGCAGTTTTTGGATGAGGGAACAAAAAGAAGTCGCTTGGGACTAGATCTGGTGAGAAAGGCGGCTGGTCAGAAAGTTGAAACCAGTTTTCTTTTTCTACCGATGTGGTTGTTTTTCGGAATTTCTGCCATCAGCTTATGAAGTAATGATGCGTTGAATACTCCTTTAAGGTTTTTCCTCTTTCATGATAATTCATTAAAATAACTCCGGTACTATCCCAAAAAACAGTCGCCAACCCTTTCACAGCTGAAAAAACTGTTTCCGGTTCCCCCTTTGCAATCCACTGTATTTTTATTTCGTGAGTATAATGGTGTATCCAAGTTTCATCTGCAATAAATAATCGGTGCTAAGAATCAAATTTTTTGCTCCTAAACTACGCCAAAAGAGCTTTGGAAATATTCTTTGGACATTTTCATAACCTCTGCTATCTCTCTTGCTTCAATAAGGCGGTCGTCGACATCTGTCATCGGCAGTAGCCGCAGGTTTTGGGCGTCCTGAACGTTCATCGTCTCCTAAGCTCTTACGGCAACGTTTTAATTAAGCTGCCCAAAATTTCACTGTGGTGTAGAGTCCCCATACATAGAGTCCAACTCATCTTTGATTTGCTTAGGCGTATCGCCTTTCAAAAATAAAAATTGCAAGGACAGCTCGATACTAAATTTTTTCCATTTCCACAAAAACTCTCACTCAAACGTCTGTCAACTAAAAACCGCGCGTTTAAAAAGGCTGAAACTTTTGTCGGTAACTGTTACAAGATGCACAACTACATTTACTAGCTTTTATTGACGAGCGCTGCTATCTTCACGTTGAGGACAAAAAGCGGTCCAGTGTAACTTACGCAAGTCCCATTCATGGATAATAGCTGGCGGTTAATGTAACATCTTTCAGACAGAAGACAACATTGGAACTCGGAAGCATAAAATCCTTTCCATATTGATATGCAATTTGGACCTAATTTGTAGGAGTTTAAAACACTAAAATGATTCTGTCTAATAAATTGCAATTATCTAGGTACTCCTGAGAAAACAAACTCTCCTCCAAGCACAAGAAAATTCCTCCATGCTTCTTAAACGCGTTTAGTTTTGAGGTTTTTTTCCCTTAAGAGTTCTGTGCAGGTTTATCCTGTGCCTTAATGATATTTACGTTTTATGAATATGAAGAAATTGCAATAAATGAATTCCAATTGTCCAATTTCGAATCTGTTCAAATTAAAAAAGAAGTGCGACAATTTTGACAATCTTGATTCACTTTTCAAGCTCAGTAGACCGTACAAAGAAAACCATTCTGTTTCGCGGCAGTATAATCCCGAATTCCAGGTCATTATTCCAAGTCACCGAAACTGAAATTCGTACAAAAGGAATAACTCGAAAACGCAGCCAACTGCAAAACTCGGTACTCGGGTAGCAAGCAAACGAAAATTCCCACGAGAATACTTGAATCAATTGAAATCAGAACCAAAAACTTGTTGGTGCAATGACCAGGTGAGCGCCTCTTTACATGCAAATATAGGGAACCAGCTGCTTGCTACCACCCCTCGGTCGTTGTCGACTCTATTCAAAGTTTTAACTATGCGGAGCCAACCTACTCTTGCCACTCGAATGAGAGAAGCAGCAACAGCATCAGGATTTTGGTGCGTCATTCAGAGACAGGGGCAATAGGTGATCGGGTCCATTCCCAAACAGCCCATTGGTACTAATTGAAGGGCCTTCCTTGTCTGATTTTCTGGTCGTTGTGAACATAAGTGGAGACGACAAACGAATAATTCGACGAGTAGTTCGCTACAATCACCTTTTGGAGGTTACATTGTGCCCTTAATTGGAATGGATCAAATAATTATCTGGGTAGCATGGGTATAAGGATGGTCCTCATCGGACTGTCCAGTGTACACTGAGCTTCATAAGTTTTGCGCTATTGACTATTATTATTTTTTGACTCAAATGAACGAAATATACACATGTCTTGAAGGTCGATAGAAGATCTCGTGGCATCCCAATGGCTTAAGAATAAGGAGCCAAATCAAGCCTTAAATGGACTACAAAACGCATTCTTAAACACGGAGATTATTCGATTTTTGTACATATTTTTTTGCAGAAAACCGATATTTAGGTAAAATCTTTCTTTCGGGAAATCTAGGTCTTTTTCCTCCTCTTAAGTTAACTAGCGTGAGTTCTGAAACTTCAATATATAAAGTTAGTCTATAAAGGGGTATAACTTCTATGCAGAGTTCCTGCAGATAACAGTTGCAACGATAAAAAGGCGTGAGGATATCGTACGCCTTCACATTCAAGTAGAAAAGTACGAGATCCTTCGTAAGCAGCTAGATTGGGGAAAAGAGTTCCAATAAAAAGAAGGGTTTAACTTCTGCGGTTAGCAGAAGGGAAAGGTGCTTCCTAGGTGTCTGATTTATTTGAAGCCGAGCAAGCAACATGATTAGAAAGTGGAGTTTTAAGGGTGAGTTTGGCATAGTTGCAATCAAAAATGAAATCAAACATGGAATCTTCTAGACATTTGCTTATCGGAAACATAGCTGATGCAGTGAGGGACTTTGCGGAAGAGTAAGATGGAAATTTTGTTACGAGAATTGGTGTGTACGACGATCAGTCGAAGAAGAGTGGAGAAGCCAAGATTACCAGCTATAAACTGGTGTATGGATAGAATATTGGTCAAAGCTGTTTATCTACGAGAGACCAGGAAAAGCAAAACGAAAGAATCCGCCCTGGAAGCACTCGATTCGTAGAAAGGAGACCAGACTATGGAAGCATATTGAAAGAAAGGTCTTATAAAAGCAGTGTAAAAGGAATTAATTGCAAAAGTAATTGAGATATCCTTTAACTATCGTTGAGTTTCTATCGCGCATGACTCCCAAAATCCTTTTGAGTGTGATAAATAAATTGGCATATCATCGTCACACAAGTCGATGAGATCGTAATCATTGAATTTTAAGATGAAAAGCATTGGGCCAAGTTTATCTTGTATAATATTTGAGGTGCCAGTGGGGGAATATCTGCTTGGCAAGGAAAATTATGCCCTTGAAAAAAGCGAGCTCAACAGTGCAAAAAATGGGGGCAAGCTAGTTGTAGCAACAAATACGAGACGGATCTTATCAGCAAGTACATGCTTTTCACCGTCTTAAACCCTTTCTTCAGTCGCAGTGTGCTCTAAAGGTAAGAGTCTCAAAGGTTCATCCGCTGGACTCAATAAAAAACAAAAAGAACGAGACGTTCTCTTCGAACGACTAGAAGACCGAAGTCGCACTGTTCTTTTGCCTACCAAAGCGAAGTTGCCTTTGAAGCACATGTTGAGGCACAGAACGTACAGGGTGTTCGATTGTAGACAAGAGCGAGTTGTTAATATCAAGACAAGAAAAAAATCGTATTGGAAGGTGGGTTTTATCTCCCCAAGTTTGACAAATAGACTTAAAAAGGAAAAAAACATATTATTAAGAATCAACAAAAGAGCATACGATAATGTTATATAGCTTTCTGTAAAGCCAATATCCCATATTTTAATTTATGTTATTAAATGATTTTTGAAAAATTAAATTCTGAATTCAAAATTTTGGAAGATACTTTTTGTTCTTTCAAATTTTCCATTAATAAGCGCAATTTAATTTTCCAATATTCAATGCTGTTATTTATTTTAAGTCATATCCAAAAAATCTGTTGCAAAAAGGTGTTTTAGCTTTTGAGAATTTTGAAAAACAATTAAAGTTTCTTTTTTCGAGAAAAACATTTTTTTATATTTTTCATTGTTTGGACTTTGAGGTCAATGATAGCATGAGCGGATTATCCCTTTTATACTTGGCCTGGAATACTATTAGTGTTATAAGAATAATAAAAAGTAAATTGGATTTACTAAATTTTACCCATTTTTTTAAACGTTTGTTCAATTTTATGAAATTGAACTGTCTTCTTGCAAAAACTGGCAAAAAAGGTTTGTTATATCTTAATCTAAAAACCAAAATAGGTTTTATCTTAACACACATAAATGTTAATATAAAACAATGGAAGCTTATGTTACTCTCGGGACGAATTGACAGATAAATACTACTGCTGTGGTTTAGCGGATATTCCCAGTCGTGAAGCACATACTTAGTTTCCCAATAGGACTTGAGCCAAACATTAACTTTTTTAAAGACCTAACAAGCGTCTTCAAGAAGATGTGGTTCTGGTGCATTGTTGGGGAGAAATGTATCAAAATATTTAGGGGAACGTTTGGTATGGTATGATGGAATCCTTCACTAAGGACGAAGAGCATGCATAAAAATATTGCGCTTATTAATGCAAAATTGTAAAAAAAAATAATTTGAAGAATAAAATAATATTTTTTTCGTTTAATTTTCACCTTGAAATTTAATTTCTGAAAAATCATTTAATAAAACAACAAAAGTCAAAAATTAAATTCAAGGTTGCGGAGGTGGCTTAAGAAAAAGCTTAATCACACTATCGTATGTTCTTTCCTTTTCAAGTGAATTTTGTCAGAAAATTGCCCCTGCCGTCTTAAAGGAGGCCCACCCTGCTGTACGATTTTTTTCTTGTCTTGATCCAAATTACTCGCTGTAGCCTTTGGTCGCATCTTAAGCCTGTATAGCAGATGGCAAACACTAAATATTTAATAATATATATAATTATCTAATATTTGATATTAAAATTTAAACTTTAACTAAAAACTATGTGAAAGCGAAGTAGGAAAATTAAATCAAACATTTATGACCTTTAATTGGGTTGAAATCCATCGAAATAAAGCTGAAACCTCGTTATGAGTCATTTGAAATCTGAATATTAAGGTCAAGATTAAATTATTTCTCGTTAAAAATTGTCCAATTTGCAATAATACTATTTCGTTACACTCAAATCTAAGGTATAGCATATGTTTCTCTTTCCACAAACAAATCGCAAAGAAAACAATTCGATTTGCCGCCAAATATTATAGACGAAAGCGAATCAATTCAAGCGGCAATATGACCATCGGTCTGCTGCGAACCTTGTTCCACATATCACACCCATTGATGGACACAGAGTCTTAAAGACCCACTTTCCATTGCTTATCATTGAAGTGTCTACAATTATAATCCTCAGATACAATGTTTATTTGATTTCCCTTTTCCCGACACTAATTGTTGTGCAACTTTGTTTGTTATTTATTTTTATTATTAAACATAAAAATCTAATGTTTCTGCACTGAAAGGCTGAACTCTCACTTGAAACTCGCCGTTGCCGCCACTGCCGACAGTCAGTTTTCACTTTCGACGCTTTATCCGAGGAATCAATCATTGAAACGGCACCGTTCCGGAACAGCCCGATAAAACTCATTTACAACTCGTTACGAAACGTCTGCAAACGAGCGCTGCCGTAATGGAATTACGGCTGCCAATGCCGTCCTCCTTCCTACAATTAAAACGGAGCCTATCGGTTGCAATATGCCGAGGACGAGGCTTGTGGGTGAATGAGTCTGGGGCTTGCTGAATTTAAGCATGATTGATTAAAAATTCATCGGGATCTCATTACGTGAGCGAAAACGTACTTCCGGAGATCCGACAGGTGATAAACTCTGTATTGGAAGAGGACCTGCAAATCCTCATAAGGATGGTATGGCTCACTAATTGCATCCACACTTTCAGGGATATTAAACGGGTTTTCACGTGACTAATTGGATTGATGAGTCGTCTGTGAAAACTCTTTGACGAGTTGAAAAAAAATACAGTATTTTTATGGTTCTTTTTTTTTGGGAAAGGATTAAATACTTTTTGTTTTTGTTTTGTTTCTTTTTCAGATATGCGACCAGGATTCAATTTAAAAATATTCAACCATTGTTTTTTAAATTTAGGTGAGTACTCGAACTCGAATATGATTTGAAGAATTTTAGCGCCTCATTAGAAAGCGCTTAGGTGGCGCCTCGTTATGTGTATGCCTACAAAGGCACTTGAAAAGGATAAGAATGGATTTGGACTTGAGTACTGCTGAGTTGGATCGAGACTAATCGGATTTTGTTCTAATTGATGCTTGAAGTGCAGGCGAGACGTAGACATTAGGTTCGAGTAGATAAAATCGAGGATTTTTACAATTCAAATCTTTTAGAAGTTAAAGAGTCACTCGAAAATGTATTCTATACACACGGAAATAGCACACAGGGACGTCTGAAGGTGCTTATTTTTATTTCATGGTGAAACGTGGTGAGAGGTTTTCGACCTCAACTGACCTGCTAAACATTTAACTAGTCGTATGTCGAAATATGAACAATCGAAAAATCTAGTCCCCAAGCTTAGACTTTCTTACAGCCTTCGATAAGTGAAAGACTGGATCTGCTAAGCATTTTAGTGGAACACTAGTTCCGATATGTTGCAGTAAAGTTGTCACTTTCCATAAAAAGCATCTAAATTTGAATCCCAGTCTGACTTGATTTTTTTGCGTTAAAAAGTAGTTGTGCGAAGGATCTCTCTGCTCTTTATACGCCCAAGGAAATGCATTTTCTCAAGAGCTTCGAAATACTTAAAGTTATGGGATTGATGGAAAGATTCTTTCGAAGGATTCCGACTATGCATACCTTATAAGTTGGCTCAATATGTATCACCCTATCGAAAGATCAATTGTCAATATTGGTTTGCTTTTTTTTGTAAAGTAAAAAATACGGAATGTAGATTGACTATACTCCTTAAGATCAAAAATATTTTAAATAATTTGTTACAGAATAATTCTTCAAAGGCGCCTGCATACTGCAGACTTTCTGTCGACCAATAGTTTGGTCGGGCTGTTAATCAGTGTGAAGATATTCGGAAGTACGCACACTACAAATCACCAGTATCGGCCAGTAAAAAAGTTTAATACGCTAAAAGATTGCCTTTAAAACTAAAGTATCGGCCGATAGAAATTCTGAAGTGTTGCGTGGACTCTTACGGAACTGAAACGTAAATATCGACGCAGATTTCTCTGCCATTCTTCGCCAACTAAACTAAGACGTTAACCAGATTTTTTTTCAATACTCACGCATAGTACGGCAACAGTACCACGACTACTGTAGCCGGCGAGCGATAAGGAACCATAACAACCGAATGACATGAGATTCAAAAACGATGCTAAAAAGGTAGAGCAACTGTGGAAATTTTGAAAAAGACGTTTCAGGGTCGCATAATTTTCCATTTTGCAAAACTGAAACCAGCTAAAATTCGTAGGTCTTTTATTGTGATCAAGACAATTTTTAACCTTTCTTCGATATGGGTTGGCTACCTTTTTTGCTTGAATAGTTCTTCTACAGTCATATCGTTCACTACTCGCGTAGAATGAACGATGTTTTTGGCAGTATTATATTCAGAGTCTTGGTTCTAAGTTTCCACGTCTTTGTTCAAAAAATTTTAGGAGGTACCCAAGACCTGGAAGAATTGTTAGAATGGGTGCTATTCATTTTTTCCGGGATTTGTTAAGTTTCAATTATTATTCTTTCGAGCATTTTTATCTTCTCTTGAACTTGAAGTTCGGTTTCGAAAAATGCTTAAAACTAACAGCCTCGTAGGTTTTTCAGCGCCACAGTAGCAGTTTTTTTCGTTAAGGCTCTTCAAGGTTTTAACGTCTTTTAATAATTGTAGGTCGTTTCTTCTATCCGGTAAAGGCTTGAAACAAATATTTTATATATTTTATCACCGTGAAACTCTCACAGCTCTCTCGTTTTTCTTCGTAAGTTTAAACAACTGTCAGTATTGATTTGATATTTTTAACGCAAACAGATACAGAATAAACGTTCACAATCCATTAATGCTATAATCGCTATAAAGACTTTGATCTCTATGGTCAAGGAAGTTGCAGTGAATGGTCAGCAATACAGTACCACATCAACGAGTACTGAATTGAGGCAGAAGGATATGTGGCAGTAAACGCGCTGCGTTGAAATCCCTGATGATATTTTTATCCAGTATAACCTGTACACATTTCCAAACCAACTTTGACCCATGATACGATATGAGGGACCTGAGAACAGCTTTAAGATGGAGACACAATCAATATATCGTCACACACCTTCACGAGCAATAGGTTATATTTTCGCTTAGAAAATTTTGGGTGATTTCTCCAGACCAGGGTTTCTTTGATAATCGGGTCCAACAACTCCAGCAGCATTCACTGTCGCCATATCAATTCTGTATACCAGACTTAAGTTTCTGATGTAATTGGGAGACTTTAATTTCTATTTTTGCTTCTTTCTTGGCCAGCGAAGCCTACACAATCCAGGCTTTTGAACTTAGTTGTTTTTTGGATTTTTTTTTGCATGGCTTTAATTGGTGTTTTGGAAACTTGTTTGAGATGTGTTTTTATTTAGTTTTATTTTTCAAAAAGATATTTGACTAGATTTGAGAGTTCAATTTTTTTATTTGATTTGTTTCTAAGTTGTGTCATTTAGGCTTGAGGTGTCAGCGGGTCGGTGACTTGATATTTAATCACTTGTCCTAGCACCATTTCTTTTTGTTGAGAGGGGCTAAGCTATTATTTTTTTTTTTGCATTTTTTTTAAATTTCAAATCGATTGGAGCTAAATTGTCGAAGTTCCGAGTATTTTTTTACCAGTCGGATGAATGTTTTATTACAGATTTTTAAGTGTTCAAAATTGTAAAGCGTTTCTGCCTCAACAGTCGGTGTCCCTCATAACTTCAAAACTACTCCACCGATCCTTTTGAAATTTTCAACACTATTTCTGTACATAATTAACGGGCTAATGCTGGAGAGTTTTTTCAAATTTATTTATAATTTTTATTTTACAATAACAAATAAGCCGATTTTTTTCGCAAAAAAACCCGTATCTTCAAAGTGTTCCAAAAAAGTGAAAAATCAAAATTTGGAAAAATCCTCCCACCATAACCTGGGGAAAACTATTATCTAAAGAATGAACTTTGTTGATTTTCTATGATACAGCACCAAGTTATGAGGGTCACCGCAATTCTACTTTTTCCCGAGACACGTCCCGATAATTGCCGCCATTACCGTGTTTTTTAATAATTCTTCGTGAATACAATATTCTTCAAATGTCACAATTTTGAACTGTGTCGTCACAAAAAATTCATAAAAGCATGCCCTATTTCGTACGAATTAACCTTAGTCCCACCTTCATTGTTCTTAGGACCATTTGCATGGTGCTATAGTTCCCGGAACATCCATAATAGCATCATCATCGACATATTTTTGAATCTTATAACCTCACTTTTAAAGTATGTAGTTTTGAAACTTATCCGCTTGCAAATGCATAAAATCCTCACTTCATTTATTATAATTCCTGATGCTACGTCAGGTTTCGACTTCTTAACGATGCAGTTTCCTAGAAAGAACCGAAGATTTCGGAAACTGCATGAGAATCCTTCCAATAGGCATTTATTCGAGATAAGTGAAAAGCGCTCAGTTTGAAAATTATATCTAAATCTGGATCTTTTATAAATCGTCAGATTCTTCTT
This sequence comes from Orthonevra nobilis, assembly GCA_963555765.1. Classification (NCBI taxonomy): domain Eukaryota; kingdom Metazoa; phylum Arthropoda; class Insecta; order Diptera; family Syrphidae; genus Orthonevra; species Orthonevra nobilis. The sequence goes on from OY743225.1 coordinate 116,086,643, forward strand.
ATCATTCTTGACATGTACTCTATTCTCAGACACACAGACAAACAAATAATCGCATTCCTCCAAGCACTCAATCAAACTAAGAGTCCTGCTGAATTTACTCGACTCTCCCTTTCCAATGCCAATGCTCAGTCAATTTCCAGACCCTCATAAACTGTCACTATTTTCTCCTTCAATTGTCTTTTTATCTCTCAAATGAAATCGATTATGGACTTAGGCAACATACCCACACCTATGTGTACATCACCACCACTTTGCATTGTTTTCGTCCAAATGTGCCAACAAACGACGATGAACCCGTGAATATGGGTCAACTATACCGATACTTTAGAACCGACAACAACCCCGGAAGACTCAATTTCCCCATTTGGCACAAGTACACCGATAAATCTTGGAATTTTGTGTCTTTGCCTATCTTTCTGCGCGCGACGGATGTAATCTCTCGCCGACCCATTATGCGGCAAAAGTGCAACGAAGGCACAATCTCTCAAGGGGGACCACCACCAGCGGCCCGATAAATAGGAACCAGGAACCATGTTCCATGCCAGTGCATCCGCCGCACACCGACACGACAAATTGGACGACGAAAATGTTGAAATAAATTTGATTAGTCGCAAGCGTCTGGCCTTTCATTTGTTCCGCCACTCGATTCGCCCGTCCAAAAGTTCCAGTTGAGTGGTTGTGCGGGGAACTGAGGATCCCGCATAAAATTTTGTATTTCACTGCCAAAAATTTACACAAAAAAATAAAATCTGGGCACATGTGTGCCTTGAACAAAGTGATGGCCTGGATGTGATTTTCCAGAAGATAGTGTACTCGCTTTGACCCGAAAAATGGTTTACAGTCAACAAATAGGCCAGAAGTGCACTTTGTTCAAATTAGCGCCCTTCACGGTGTGAGGGAGGAACGTGATTATTTTGAAACTGTATATTGGACAGGGACAGTGGATGGGACCTAATAAAGGGTTTTTCAACAGGGACGCTACAAAAGTAGAGCGACAGATACAGCAAACGACGCCATATTTCTTGCCGGTCTTTTAACATTTTTCTTAAGTTAGGTTTCCCATTTTATGATGAAAAGAAATTCGGAGACAGTGGCCTCAACGTTAAGAGCGCTACGTCCAATTTATGGTCGTCATAATCGTCGTAGCAGATCGACAATTGAGCGTCTAGTGGAAAAAATTGAATCCACGGGCACAGTACAAAATGTTCCCGTGCCAGTGAGACAAAGAAGTACCCGTAGTGTCGAGAATGTTGCTGTCGCTGAGGCTTCAGTTGCGGAAAGCCCAAATGTGTCTCTCACACGTCGTTCCCAAGCGTTGGGCATCTCTGTGACGTCGTTGTGGAGAATTTTGCGAAAAGATCTTGGCCTACATCCTTACAAGATTAAATTGACGCAAGAACTGAAGCCGTTAGACTACCAGAAGCATCGTATGTTCTTGAATTGGGCTGAGCAACGACTTGGAAAAGATTCGGATCTTCATCGAAAAATCATCTTCAGGGATGAGGCTCATTTCTGGCTGAATGGCTCCGTCAATAAACAAAATATGCGGCATTGGTCAGGCAGCAATCCACACGTACTCCATGAGTCATCATTGCATCTCGAAAAAATTACGGTGTGGTTTATGGGCCGGCGGCGTCATTGGACCGTACTTCTTCCGTGATGATCAAGACCAGCACGTTACTGTGAATGAGGATCGCTACCGTTCAATGAAAACCGAATATTATTGGCCCCAATTGGATGATATGGACTTGGAGGACATGTGGTTCCAACAGGACGGCGCGACAAGCCACACAGCGAATCAATTTATCGGAAACCAAGTTTGCAGAACGTGTTATTTCACGAAATGGTCCAGTCGTTGGCCGCCTCGGTCGTGCGATTTGACGCCGTTGGACTATTTCCTGTGAGGCTATGTCAAGTCTATGGTCTATGCCAATAAGCCAGCGACGATTGATGAACTTCGTACGAATATCGAACTTGAAATTGCAGCAATATCGGCCGATTTATGCTTGAAAACCGACGAAAATTGGGTTCAACGTCTGGAAATTTTGCAAGCGTGACCGTGTTAGCCCTGCAAAAGAAATCGGACTCCATATATAATGGCATTGAACGTACTTTCACACAAATAAATAACTTAATTGATATTCAAAACCGTTTTTGTTTTATTTAAAAAAAACTTTTGTAGCGCTCTTATTGAAAAACCCGATAGAATATCAGAACTATGTGCCAACCAACTAATGGCAGTAGTTGAGCTGCTTTATGGGATGGATGCAATAGTCTATTTAAGACAGGGCTACGAAGGTTACTTCCTCACAAGGAAATGTTGGCAGCCAAAAAAACAGAGCCTGCTACTGAACGACTGTTCAAAAGTTTTGAAATGCAGTACAGTATATTCAAACATAGCCTTAACCCTCCGTAAAAATTACGATTCCTTCTTCAGTGCAGACCTGAATCTTCATAATCAAATCAGACCAACATTGCTCAACTTGGTCGAGACTTTGTGGACGGGCAGAGAAACCCCGGGACATCGAATTGAGAGCCTCGATTCAGTAAGCTCTTTCCGGATAGGAATGGTAAAGTGAACTGACTTGAAGTCTGGAGACGCTATTCTTTCACGGAAGCTTCTTCGTTTTCTCCAGACACTGTCGATCCCGGTTTATGTGCAATCAAGACGTCGGCTGACGCTATGGCTTATTTGAGAGAACCTAATCAACCAATCACTTAAACGGTTTGTCAATGCCAAAATGTGAATAGAGGTAACATTATCATTCTCCACAAGGGAACATCCGTCGATAAGCATTTCATGAGCAGAAGTGGTTCGTTTATGCGACTGTCCAACACTGTAAATGAATTCTGCCAACCACACGCTGCCGAAGACCGTCTTCAAGTTACCCTTTTTGTTCGTTCATTCAATGTACTTGTCTGTTGGCATACAAAGAAATATGTCAAAGTCAATTATGACTCCTTTTAACCAAACAGCAGCGTGTGTCCCATTCAAACAAGATCTCACATTTTTCACGCGATTCCCACAACTTCCAGCGTCACAGTATTCGGCTCAACTTCGACATTTTCTTCAATTTTGCAATGCTTTAAATTTGAGTTAGTCACGACTTTTACTGTGCACTCTAAGAGTATTATTTCGCCACAAATTACCCGATGTAACATGCCCATTAAGCAAAAGTTTTGCTTACAGATTTCGCATCAGCCCTCTTGCTGGGCACTTGATACTCTATCTGTCGAGAGTGGATGATGGGAAACAGATTCGTTAGTGGATTGTTGGGCAACAGCACTTAGCCGCTCGAGATGATATACTTTTCAACAACAGCCAGTTCTAGAATTCTAATCTCTCAAAGAGACGCAGACGGCGCGTCGGTGTTACATAAGAGCCGCCTTGCTAGACGTCAAACAATTCATTGGGGATAATTATGCGGGCGTGTATGTTTTATCTGGGAACTTAAACTCACAATTTATTTTGTTTTCCTTTAAATTGTGTCCCGACGAGACGCCAAGAATTATCACTTGGATTTGTGCGGTTCCCGTCCCTGGTGGATTCGCAGTCGTGGCTGTGTTTATTTTTGGTTTCCGTCTCTCTGGAATTAACACGACAATTGTTGGCTAAGTGAAACGTGGAACACGTGTTTTGTTTTTTAGGGCTGATGGCTTCCTATAGGATATTTTAAATCTTCATCCAAACCATATGGGACAGATGTGGCATCATGATGACACATGCTGTTTGATGTGTGTGCCCCTTGAACGCGAAAGACTGGCAGCGGACATGGCATTCGACTGGAAAATTGGCATGCGATTAAAAATTTAATTGATACGTCTGGCATCAATTTGTCAAATGAACGAGGGGGCTTGAATTGAAATGTAGACTTCGAGTTAAATAACTGAATTGCACTTCGCCGTAAGCAGTCTTAAAGTTGGCACGGTGAACGTAATTAATTTAAATACTTGGATAATAAAATAGAACTTGATCACTTATTAGCACCAATTTAGTACGGACTAGGAGTTCGAGGAGTGACAGAATCGTAATGAGACTGATTTTCTATTTAAAATATTTTCAAACATCAACACTACTTTTTAAAGTAGTTTCCTTGGACAGCTATTCCGATGGAGACGTTGTTCCCCCTGTTGGTAGCAGCACTGGAAGTCTTCAACCGATATGTCCACTACACTTTTTTGGATCTTTTGTAAAGTCCCTAAATGACGTCCTTTGAGGAATTTTTTTCAGTTTAGGAATAACGAAAAAGTCACAGGGACTGAGGTCAGGTGGACGCCTAAGATCAAGGCATTTGTTTTTTCGAAGGTCCTTTTCCTCAATTGTGAGGATTTTCGGCACCATTTTGGAACAGAACTTTCGCATGTGCAAATATCCAGTCAATGTTGAACGGCAGTCTGATCTCATAAGAGTGTTCACACGTTCGATGTTTTCATCGGTTTTCGAAGTTGAAGCCATCCTGAATGGTGTTCATCCTCAACGTGTTTTCTGCCTTCCAAAAATGATTTGTGCTAGTGGAAAACTTGAGCCCGGGATAAAGAATCTTACACAAAGGCTTGTTTTACTGTTTCCAAGGCCATACTTGCCGATTCACCAAGCTCAACACAAGACTTAATGGCACAACGTTGCTCTAAATTTCGCTGTTCCATTTTTTCAAAACATAGCTTCGCTTATAGCAGTCACAAAAATAACGTTGTAAACGGAAGGACTTGAAACCTTCACTGCTCTTTTGGAGGGAATTGCACAGTGTTACCAGATCGCTTGCAGTGTCGGTAGTTGGTAAGATCAAGCTTTCTATTGTCCGCGATTGCTTGATCCTCGATTTCAAAGTTCGGTTTTCCTCTCCTTGAACTTTGGATTGAATTCGACAATTCTCTTGGTTGGAGCATTATTGTCCATTCTCTCGATGTGGATGAGCCAGTGTAGTCTACCGATAAATATATTCGTGGCGCAACAGCTCTTGAAGGCCAGGGCCGAGCTTCACCATTGGGTTTTGCGTGTTACATTTTTTGCAAATGGCGGTAGTCATACCTAATGCTAATTGCCCACTCCGAGCGACCGCAGTTGTACTCATCGGAGGGATTACCAGTCACTCCCAAGAGGTGGGACCGTGAAAATATATCAGATATGCTAAACCGGATTTGAAACCGAGTTCTCACGCTCAGCAGCAGACGCACTTGCCACTGAGACACGGGCATCCACGGCTGTCGCTTGTGGTGGATATATGAGTACCTCCAAATTGTAACTAACAGCATATATTTTGTTTTGTTCGCCTGTTCTTCGATCGCCATGAATGCTTCAACTACAGTACTCTTGGAGCGATTGATGATTTCAATATCGTCTGCGTATCCCAGAAGATGGGATGACTTGAAAAAGATAGTACCTTTTGTGTCGAAACCTGTCCATCATACTATCTGCTCTAAGACAAGATTGAAGAAGTTAGATGAGACTGCATGTTTGTAAAAGTTCGGAGGTTTTGTTTCAAACTGAACGCTTGTTTTTTCGAGCTTTGTACGACAATCGGATAAGTTTTTCCGGGATGCCGAATTCAGCCATCGCGTCTTTGAGCTCGGAACTGGTACTGTCTAGTTTGTGTTGCTGTAATATGTACAGTACCTTGGAGTACCTTCTAAGCGACATTATGTAAGCTGTAAGTTGTTGAAAGATATAGGATAACCTTTTTTTGGAAATGGGGAACTAAGAGCTAAAATTCCAGTCGTCGGCCATGCTTTCATCCTTCCAAACTCAGCAGATGATCTTGTGCATTATTCCAAGCAGAACATCTCCACCACATTAAACAAATTCTTCAGCTTTTTAAAAGCTGCGCAGACTTCTTCTATGGGGGTAGGAGAACTTCTTCATCGACGGGTTTGGGTTCTCTGCCATATCACTCTCTCTCTTGCTCTATCCTATATAACAGCCGCTAGAAATTTTGTTTAAATATATCTTCATTCTCTGAATGGTGGCATTTATAACAATTTTGTTCAAAATTTTTTTCATATTTCAATGGAATGAATGGGTTTGGTTCCTGTCTAACAAAAAAAGTAAAATATGTCAAATTTACCTCATTGGTTTTAGCCTTCCTTTTTATATATGAAGACACTGTGCGCAATTGATTCTTGTTTATTTTTAATGATTCATAAAATGCCCAATTTATTTTGGACGGCCTTTTATGGCCAAAGAATTTCTTATGAACGAAAATAACCTCTGCAGAAGCCGGTAGTGTTGAAAAATGTTTAAACTCCATCTAAACATGAGCCTTCTAAAAAGTCATTCATTCAAAAGTGTACATAATCGTTCATAACAATCAGTAGGGCCATTAAAGAAAAAAAAAAAACATCTGACCATCCTTATCGGTCCCATTAAACTTTTCCCCATTCAATCTGAACACAAACTCAAGAGTGAATCGCATGTCACATAACATGTGATCCCATTGAGCTATAAACAATGTCTTTTCTGTGTTTTTATTACATTTCACCGCAGACTATGTGTCCCCCTCAATATGGGACGTTTCAAACAGTTCGAAACATGAAAAACAATCCGGGTTTTAATGTGTTTTTTAAAGCATTTTAAGGCACTTGTAAACGCAATGGAATGAACTAGTGGGTCAATAACTCTAGACGACACAACTGGAGCAATAATACGACACGTCCGTTGATGATTTGCTTACTATCACTCGGGGTTAAATGTTTATGTTTAAGTCCCATCGAGAGGGTGTAATGACTTAAAAATGGATTTTTAATCAGGAATTTGTTGACAGAAATTACTTGAATGTTTTGAGCGGTTTTTAGCAATTCTTTTTTTGTGTTGGCCTAAAGAGTTAAACCTGCCCAAACTTTTCAATTCAAGGTCGTATATGACAGCCTCGTGGTGCCTTAAATAGCAATATTTGCAGATCTTGAGGCAGCAAATTTTATCGGGTACGAACGGACCCCGTACTTCATCCTTTTTTAGTATCTAAGCGAAAGAGTCTCGTTTGAGCATTTGCCAGCAACAGCTACCAAGGATACCACACTGTTATTCTTGTAATAGCTGGAGCCTCTAACAGATATGAAAAATAAGACGATATCGCGAACAGGAAGGGAAGAGTACATAGCTAGGGACGGAACAATTAAAAATAGGGACAGAAATCTTATACGTAGTTTATAAAAAATGTCTTAAGAATCGCTGCAGTCTTCTATGAAGCAAAACTTGTAGCCTATCCGCAGAGGAATCGTAGATTTTTTCAAGCATCATTTCCAAAAGCTGCTTAAACTATGATGACCAAGAGGAGAACAGGAGTGTGAAGAAAACCCGACTCAAATTCTTTGTCAAGCTACAATTAAAAAGCTTAAAAACAGCATAAGCATTGAATTCAGATAAAGGTGATCCTACTTTCGAGAGCGACCATGTATTGTGTAAACGTTTGAAGGACTTCTTTTCGAACACACTTAAACAGATACTGCAATGGGCAAGAGTCAACATTGCAGTCAATATCTTGTTCAAGTCTTGCTCCAGCTGTTGAGATACGATATTGACATCATGCCATGCAACCAATGTCGGTGAGGCCTATTGAAGACGTGGCTAGAAGAATTCTAATTAATGATATAACATCAAGGATGAGTTGAGGAGTTTCTGTGCCTTGGTACAGGTTCTTCTTAATCTAAACCAATTTAGAGAAAAAACGAACCAAAGCAAATTAAGAGTCTTTTGAAACCTTATTTCCCTATCGGATATTCTATCTGGTTTGTGAGGAAGGCTCATGGAGAAGAAGGTATTACCTCGAGCACAAAGATGTGGATCTTTTCCAAAAGGTGAAAATCTAAAGAAGAGTATTTGAAACCCTGCGCCGAGGTTCTTAAGGGAAGCAGGGCACAGTAACTCATGAAAATTTGTTCTCAACTTTTGATCCTAAATATCAATAAGCTGCAGAATCAAAGTTACAGTCTATTTGAATGAAAGTTTGCATATACAACGTAGCTTGGGAGTCTACAGGTATTGAACCGTGATTACCATAAAAAATAACTCCGTGCAGTAAACACTGATCTGTCGACATCAGATTTGAAATGGAGCCTACTAAATTGCTGAAAATTCGATACTCTTCTCAACCTCTTCAAGACCACAAGTTGCAAGTTATTTATTGACGTCCTTCCAATGAGGGCAAAACAAGATAGCCCACAACCAAATTCATTCCAAGAAAAACTCTCATTTCTTCGCTTTCCATCGTAAATTTCAAGTAAAGTATTTCAAAAGGCGGAATTGCACTGTCCTCGATTTCTTGACAGACTTGCATCTCTCCAAATTCATAGTTTTTACTGCGAAAGATGTTTGGAACACAAGTTCTTTGACTCCACTTGCATAAAGCTTTTCCAATTTCCCAAAAACGTAAATAATAAGTTCATTACCTTAAATTCATTACAAACCTGGCAATAAATATTTGTAATTGTAATTGACTTTTTGAAAACAAATGTTATTGCGAGATATGCGTAACGAATTGTCAGAATAAAATAAAATTGACAGATGACATTTATGGTTAATTGACAGTAAAAAAAATCAGAAGTTACGTTCTGAAATTAATAATTATTAAAAAAAAGTAGAATATTAGTCATATTTAAGTAAACAAGAATAAAATTTTTTCGGGAACATATATATGCCTTGGAACTCAGTTTAAAATTTAATTAATAAGTTAACCCTGACCGCAGTCTGGTCGTCCGTCCATCTGTCACAGTGCTGTATCTCCTGACACTTGCAAGAATGTAAATATGACCGCTATAATAACAAATGATAAAAATGATATAAAGTTACAAATAAAGAGAGCCACTTCCCATGGTAAGAAATACTTAACCATCAGTTTTACAACTTAACTAAGCACATGAAAATGTACATTCCAAAAGAAAGGTGAACCTAAATATATAGCCATAGTGAGGTCAATCTTTTGCAAGCGCCCTTCGATGGAGCATTTGAATTTCGCAGAGATGACTCTTCCCTTGCAACTTCCACAATTGTTGCAGTTCAATTAAACGTCACTGACCTATTACTCATTTACTTGGAGAGAGGAGTATTTTCTCAACAAGATCATTGAACAGTCTAGATTATATTGGACTCGATGGGGTTATCCACTCTCGTCAATTCGCCAATTCATCCCCACGATTGAGGACTCTTAATTGTCAAGCAATAAAGCAACTTTATCTATCCAATTACAGCAGAGCATCACAATTTGTGGTTCTCATGATCCGCGATTGTCATAAGACGATCCCTTGATGGCTCACGACTTCAGTGCCGGCTCCCTTCCCTTATCTAATTGCAAAAAAATTAAAACATGACCATTGTTTCCGTTCTCCCAAGCAAGCACGATTAAAAGTGCAACATTGCGTTAAAGCCTTAAGTTCAATGAACACCGATTACACTTTCGCTTTTGTTTTAACAAAAACATTTGCAGATACAATTAATTTATAAAAAAAAATGATTTCAATAATAAAATAGTTGCGTGTGCGAATTGTTCGTACTTGTGTTTTTTTCTTTTTTTTCAAAGCCTCTACTGGTATCGAGTGTCATCTAAGGTTTCACAAGCTCGTACAATTTATGAATGGAACATGGGCCTTAAGTGCTGAGATTGGGGAGAAAATTCACGTGTGTAATTCTTATTGAACATAAATTAAATGTGAGGTCGAACACGAGTCGGGTAATAAGAATGGATTAAGTGAATTATGAGCAGAGAATGCCAGCATATTAGGGACTCTTCTTAATTAGACTGAAAGCGAAAAAAGACGCTTTTTTTTCGGGAAAAGGGTTCCTTTTATTTATATCGTGGTACTCGCTGGTCGAGCAAGAGAGAAGCTCTTTTTGTCGAGGGCTTCTTGCCCTTTTGATGGAACGAGTATCAAATTAAACAGAACTCAATTCCCATTACGATGACACGTGCTGAAAACACCAAGTAAGGGATTGTAAGGTTGTTAAGGGATTATTGGATATACGTTTTTTCACAGCGCACATGCACATAGATTTGATAAAATTTATTGTAAATGTAGTTTTTTTGCATCACGAAGATAGAAAACTTTTATTTTGTGTTTACCCACAAAAACGGCGATTAAATAAGGCAATTGAACTTGGGTGTTTCCTTTTGAAACAATGCAGTTGGATCCAAGGAAAGAATTTTCAAAATAAATCCCTTGGTGACAAATAACTTACCGGAGTCTGAATTTTCTAGCATCCATGAATGTGTCAAATATTGTTTTATGACATTTTAAACTACAGAATTTTTGAAAAAATTGTTGTGGAAAAAATGGTTGTACGGAACCCTTCGTGTGAGTATCCGACTCGCACTTCGAGGCTTTTTTTAATTTATTTTAACATTATTCAGTTTTTTTAATGGTTTTCAATTTATTTTTTTAAATACATATTTTTTAATGTATATTTTTATAAATCATTCAATATTTTAAGTTATTTTTGTTTGCGAAATGTTTGCTGCTAGAAAGAAGTTGCATTAACTTTCTTAAGCCATATAAAAAGGGGGTTTATTCTGGTAACATTTTGTAAGAAAAACTTTTCTTCCAAAGTACCGGCACACCGGTTCAGGTGAAAAAAAATGCACACTGCAACTTGATTTCAGAGTTGTAGAATATCTCTCGAGAGGAATCAATTCGTATTTAACATTTAGATCAAAATGAATCTCGTGAGACATTTGTTTTCGATGTCGAAACGCTTAAATTGTACGGCAGCAGTTTAAAAACTGACCGTTTCCTACATTCCAAGTGACAATCTCGAATTGTCCGAAAGAGCAGACTCGAATTTATGATTGAGTGGCACGATTCAATACTCAAGTGGACCTTCAGTTCCGTCTTAGATTCCACGTACCTGAATATCTAGTCAACTTAAATAATAAATTAATAAAGATCGCCTTGATTATGTAGCCTATCTTGGTCAAGTAAATATTTTTTTAAGACCAACATGACCAATGAAGGTGGATAAGGTCACAACTCTTAGTTGGAGATTTGTTCTCCATTTCATTTTTCGGTTGTACCGTTCCTTTTCCCTGAAATCAGTTCTGAGTTCTTGCTTTTCGTCCAACATATAAAGGGTGATTTTTTAGCTATTATATTTTTGGCAACACTGGTTTAAACAGCTGACGCACGTTTCGTGTTTTGTTTCACTGTCAAATATCTTCAGTTTGGTCTATAATTTAACCATGAATCGTCTTAAAAACGAACAACGCTCAAAATCTATCAAAATGCGTGCTCTATTAAGAAAGTTCATCGCGCGCTTCTTCCATTTTATGGTCAGTTTAATCGACCCACTGAAGCGGCTATTCGGGCTATTGTGACTAAATTTCGCACCAAATTTACATTGTTGGACATTAAACCATCAACACGCTTACGTAGAGTGCGAACTGAAGAAAATATCGCAGCTGTATCGGCCAGTGTTAATGATGACCATCAATTATCGATTCGTCGCCGTTCGCAGCAATTGGGCCTTTGTTACTGAACAACGTGGAAAATTTTGCGGAAGGATTTAGGTGTGATGCCTTTCAAAATACAGCTGGTGCAAGAATTTAAGCCGAACGACCCACCGCAAAGTAAAATTTTTGGTGAATGGGCTCTTGGAAAGTTGGCCGAAGATCCACTTTTTTACCGAAAAATTGTGTTCAGCGACGAAACTCATTTTTGACTCAATGTGTACGTAAATAAGCAGAATTGTCGATTTTGGAGTGAATATCAGCCAGAAGCATTGCAAGAGCTACCAATGCATCCAGAAAAAGTCACAGTTTGGTGCGGTTTATGGGCTGGTGGCATCATTGGACCGTACTTCTTCAAAGATGATGCGAATCGTAACGTAACTGTGAAAGGTGAGCGCTACCGTGAGATGATATCCAACTTTTTTTTGCCAAAAATACAAGAGCTTGACTTGCATGACATGTGGTTTCAATAAGACGGTGCCACATGCCACACAGCACGCGCAACAATGGACTTAATGAGAGGCGAGTTCGGTGAACATTTTATTTCACGTTCGTGACCGGTCAATTGGCCGCCTAGATCGTGCGATTTAACGCCTTTAGACTATTTTTTGTGGGACTATGTTTAAGCTTATGTCTATACAGACAAGCCCGCTTCAATTGACGCATTGAAAGACAACATTGAAGCATTTATTCGTGAGATACCCGCCGAAATGTTGGAAAGAGTATGCCAAAATTGGACTAAGCTGATGGACCATTTAAGGCGCAGTCAAGGTCATTATTTCCATGAAATAATCTTCAAACATTAAATTATATGGACCGCACTATCGATTCAAATAAAGATTTCATGCATTTTTCTGAATTTTATGTGTTTTTTTTTTTTAACTTTCCTATAGCTTTTAAAAAATCACCCTTTAGAAGAACTGGCAAATCAGTATTTTGATGAGCATGGCTTCAATCCATCGAGGAAGAAGTATTGATCGACGTAGCACTGAATGCCTATGATCAGTCATCGTCGGATCGCCACCAAGGTTTCTTTTGTGGAGCTGTATATGTTCAGAGTTAAACAGTATTCTTTAATAGTTCACTGACATAGCTGTCGATTGGGATGTTTTGTCGAACATATTTTTCCATCCTCGTTTATTTGAAGCTTTCAATCTATTTGAAAGCTTCGATAAAAGGTACGTTGTTTTGCGAGCGATGATTTTTTTTTGTTTTTTTTTTTACCACAATTATATTAAAAATTTCAGGAACAGGAACTAAACGTACTTAATATTTAGACTAAATATTTCTTTTTCTGTTTCTTAGTTTGTATTTGAGGGAAATTAGTGGTGCCAAACCTCATTACTATTTCACTATAGTTATTCTTAAGATAAACCTCGAACTACAATAAAATTCACTTAACCTAACTTATTTTACCTTAACCTAAGCATTAGCCTCGATCCATTTGAGCCACCAGTATCTTCTTCTATTAGACCTCGCAGTATTTTTTTTATCCCTCTCCGGTACATCTACGCAGTATCTCAAGATAGCATTTCTATCCCTCAAGTGAGTAGGTTCATAGAGAAGTCGCTTGTCTGTTGCCCTTCTAGCCAAATGGTGGATTTAAGGCACGTTTGAAAGGTCTGAAATGTAGCCGTATGCATCTAAATACAAGAATACTTCTGGTGGTACATTACCATTCACCATACAGTTTCTAAAAAAGCCCGGGTTTGGATAAAACAACCCCGAAATGAGTTCGTTCTCAGTAACGTCTGCTGACCGCGCGAAATGGTTCCTCACAAGGTCTAGGATAAAGTTGTCAATCCTAGTCACTCCGGAAGCATCCAATAGTCTCTTGTTAGAGACGTAATGCTGAAAGTCGGAATGTGCGCTCCTGTACATTCGCATGCAGACTCGAATACATTTCCTTTCAAAAAGACGATATTTTTCCATATAATGCTTGGTAACATACAACCTTCACGTCGGATCTCAAATATTTTGAATAAAAAAGCTTTTTGAGCGACATGAAAGCAGCTCTCGCTTTCTTGAGTTCTGTGTTAATATGATCATGAAAGTATAAGAACTTATCAAAATGATGCGAGCGATGATGCCAGGCTTGAAAATGATATTGCTAGCCCGCCTGGAAAGGATCTTGACAGCAGTGCTAAACAGAAATATGCCAGTGTACTTGTTATTAGACATATCATCGTTTTTTTTATAAGTGTAAATACAAATTTCACCTCTCTTTCATAGCTTTAATTAAAGCAGTTTGTGAAAATAAACTTAAGTAGAGCTGCGGTAATATCGTTCTGAAATTTCATTAAGTCGGATTTATTCTATAGCCGATTCTAAGAAACCATAAAAATCAGTTTTGAACTTTTCTTGACTGCTGTTAAAATTTTCAGTAAATGGATCCCATCAATAACGTTATAAACGAAATTATTCCACTTGCAAAAGTGATTTAAAATACTTTCAAAAACATTAACATTCCTTGACCCCAATCACTTATTTTCATAAACAACAAAGCCCTTGTGTAGTATTTCTAAACATAAGAATCTGAAAGAAATCAGCCGCCAAAAGCCGTGTACAAAAAGAATCTGATTTAAATCGAATCCATTTTTGTAAAATAAAAATACAAATTCATTTGCAAAACAAAACCAAAGCCGACATTGATTTTAATTCCTGTTTTATCTTTTCATTTCAGATGTTGCCCCGTAGCGGGATTTTGTTATAAATTAATTGTAAAATCAGGTAAGTCCATCAACGCAAACCGAATCACAGTACATTTATCGAAATACATATTTGTTTATCATTTTCTCATTATTTAAACAAAACAAATTCAAAAATCGGCAACGCCAAGTTAAATCACAAAAAACAAAATGATAATTATAATAATCAACAAACTGATGAAAACGAATGCTTAACTGGAACCACTTGTAACATGTTTGCTTACGATGCGGCTTTGTATCTTTGAAGTTCAAACCAATATGAATTATTCCATCATTCAAGCACAGATTGATTTTCGCAGTGTACGTCTACGTGTGGGGAACTACCACAAGATCCAAAGACGAGTAGATGCCTTAAGAAGCCTCTTGTTATTGTTTACATAAGTCAGTGATGAAAAAAAAACTATAATAATAAACTAAAATTAAACGAGTATCTTGAAACTCGTAATAAAGTCAGTCAACAAAAAGTGTGTCGTTGTTAGCTGGCATTAGCAACTGGCTTTATTCATTAACAATTTATTAACCTCTCACGGACACACACACCAGGGCAACATGTTTATCGTTTGTTAGACTTGTAATCTCATGAGATTTACACTCAGACTCTAAGTTGGACTAGAATTCAAGAAGATATACATAAATCCCTCATCCATGCGCATTAGATATTTATAATTTTTACCAGATTTGAGAATATGTGTAAGAGAGTCTCAATAAATCAAAAAGAATAAAAAATTTTCAACTAAACCCTGAATATTAGTCAAAAATAAGAGTAGCTTCTGAAGATTTTATAATTCTAATAATAATAATAATAATAATAATAATAATATTAAAAATAATACTTATAATAATAATAATAATAATAATTTTTTTTTTTTTTTTGAAGAGGAAATGCATAATGCACCGTCAGGGGTGGCCAAAGTTCCTTGGTGTGTCGAACTCTCATCGACTAAAACCCCTCCATCTTCAGGCAGTCCGCCCCTGGAACTACTTCATGCATTACTTCAGGGCGCGGTGCCACTTTTCTTAGCCCCTTTGGACTCAGTTCTTAGTTTGGCCTTATATCGTTTCGCTAGGATATGTCTTCACCTTCCTCCCTTTTCTTTTGACAAAGGATTGATTCGATGAACACACAAGATTTGCTCCACACATCGATACTGGAAATCATTTTTTGAACAATATTTTCTGGAGTGATGCTTCCTATCTCCAGTTCCAGTCTGTGTCGCAGTACTTGCAGTCTGAGCTGCTTGCTTTCCCCATCTTATGGACGTAGGCGTTGAAATACCCGTGTCCGGAGAGGAACTGGGTAACATAGTAGTTGACTTCGCCATGGTTTCGTTCTGTCCATTCGTGAATTACGCGGATTAGTCTTTTTGTCCATCTTCCTCTTGTCTCCGAGTTCCATCGTTCCTGCCATTCTTGTTTGGTTATGGCTTTCGCTTCTGTCCTTGCCATTTCCGCTCCTATTTCCGTCTTGTTTTCTTGGACGTACTTTCTTTCTGCCGCAGGGAGATCGATAGGGGTTACTCCTGCGATAACGAGAACGGCTGGTTCAGAAACAGTTCTGTAAGAACTTGCTATTCTAAGGGCTCCGCATCTCTGCACTACGGATATTTGTTTTCTGTATTTCTGTTGTGCGAGAGCGTCTGCCCAGATCTCACTTCCATAGAGCAGGATGGAATGAGTTATCGACAAAAGGAGTTTTCGTTTGCTAGACGTTGGTCCTCATATGTTTGCCATGAGTCTACTTAGTGACGCTGTGACTTTTGTTGCTCGTTCACATGCGGACTTTATATGTTGCCAGAATGTGAGTTTGGAGTCCAGTGTTATTTCCAGGTATTTCACTGTTTCTCTGCTGGTTATCACATTAGTGCCTATCTGGAAGTTCACCAACGTCGGAATTTGTTTCCTTGTGAGTAGCAGTATTGCTGTTTTCTCTGTTGCAAGTCTTAGACAATGGCCTTCCATCCACGCCTGTACGCGTCGCATGACTTGATTTATTAGTCTCTGTGCGTCTCCAACAATTCTTGCGGTTATTACTGCGCCGATGTCATCTGCATAGCCCACCAAAAAGGTGCTCTCGGGCGTATCCATACGAAGAACCCCGTCGTAGGCGATGTTCCACAGATCGGGTCCAAGTATTGACCCCTGTGCTGCTCCAGCTGATAGCTTTTTTCTACGAAGCCCCTCTGTTGTATCGTACTGCAGTTCCCTATCTTTAAGGTAATTTTCGATTATCATAATAATAATAATAATAATAATAATAATAATAATAATAATAATAATAATAATAATAATAATAATAATAATAAAAATAATAATAATAATTATTATTATTATAAATAGTTTCATATTTTAAATGGTATTCTGTCAATTACATTTTTTTCATTTTGACAATTTCTAGATGTCAGTCGTGCTGCGCCCTAAAATCTAATTGCGCCAATTTTTGTGAAAAGGTATTAGCTTGGCTTCATTTTTAATGTGGAGTGCAAAACGAGCATTTTCGTCATATTTTACTTTTTTATTTTCGTAAAGATAAGAACGCAGCCAAAGTTGCTAAAAAGTCACGTGTTAGATTTAATGAAGAAGCCTTAAAAACAAAAGACAGTGCCGGAATAGGTTTGAAAACTTTCGTTCCAGAGATTTTGGAACAACGATCCGGTCAACCAGAGGAGCTGATGATCAAAAAGATTGATTTAAAAATGATTGGGAAACATTAAAAAGCGTATAAAATGTGTTAGAAATCTTGATATTTGGGTCTCACATGATTTGAAAGATATTCATTTAACAAAGCGCATCAACGCTTGGGATTTGCATCTTAGACGCAATGAATCCAACCCTTTTTTGAAACGAATCATCACCGCCAATCTAAAATGGATTGTTCACAGTAACGTCAATCGAAAACGATCTTAGCCCATGCTTGATGACCTAGCACAATCCACCTCGAAAACTAATATCCAACAAAATATGATTTTGCTCTCATTTAGTTGGGATTGCAAAGGTGTGTTGCATTTTGAGCTGCTTCGTATAAGAATCAAACAATTAATGAGGATATGTGCTGTCAACAACTGGACGGATTATATAAAGTGATCAACGAAAACGGTCAGAGTTGGACCACCGAAAAGGTGTCACATTTCACCATGACAACGCTAGGCCATCTCGTACATTTTTGGTCACTCGGCAAAAATTATTAAAGCATGGTTGGGAATTGATTTCACATCCACCATAAATCCCTGCACTTGTTCCATCAGATTACCATGTTTTTCGATTTTTCCAAAACTCTTTGGATGGTAAAACTTTCAATGATGACGCTGGACGTGGAACTGTGTAGTTGCCAAAAAGATGGAAAAAGGTCATCGAACAAAATCAAAAGTATATCGTTGATTAAAGTTTATTTGTTGTATTCAAAAATCTACTTTATTTAAAAAAATTGGCAATTACTTAGTCGCCATCCTGATATTTAATTTTACTCCTCGATGTCTTACTTTGGGATCTTAAGCATGCCTATGTCAATGCTGTATGATTGGTCTTTAATCTTTCAGAGTATTGAACAATTCAGTAGAATGCTTGATACAATTGGGAAAAGTTAATTTTCTTTGGGCAATCAGGTCAGTTCATAGCAACTAGCCAGATCAGTATTTTATTTATTTCAATAGACAATGCACTTCCTCCTCCATGAATATGGTTATCCCATATAGTTAATCGAAAGTGAAAGTTTCTTCCCCAGCAACATCACGGCTTATCTCCACGACCATTTATCGTTCTGAACCTAAGCTTGAACTTCGATGCCTAGGTTTGGACTTCCTCTTCAAAATTACCGAGTAACCGAAATTCAAGCTTGAGTTGTTATTTATTCGCTCAATGCGATGGAGCCATTATATTCGAAGAACTTATGCCTTCAAAAACCAAAATCAAATTTTTTTAAATGCTATTTCGATTGCTCCGAACAGGAACGGAAAATTTTGATATTGACTCTCAAATCGCAGGAAGCAAGTTCACTATTCGGTTACGAATGGAAAATGGTAACTGAAGATGCAAAAGTTCGGCACAAGTTCAAGTCTTTCTCTTAGTTTCGAATCAAGGACCTATTCATTGATCCATTTTAAAATTAAATTAAATTCAATAAAATTTAATCTTATCAAAAGACAGTCTCTTAACCAGCCGCGTCACCGAGATGTGCTTAAAATAATCTCAAATACGTCAATATAAGCCAAGCTTTTCCCATTTTCCAGATTTCGTCAAAATCTTCCTTGAAACCCTTCAGCAATTGATTAATTGACTCTACTTTACAATACCCGTTGGTTCGTCTGGAGGCTTAAGTCAGGCTTAAGTCCAACGAAGAACATTCACTTTTGGTAACCCAATTGAGAAACCCTGAATGGGATATGGCTCGTCCCGCTTAAAGGAAATCAAAAAATCACAAATCCATGAAAATTGCACAGTAAACTTATCGGAATCTGAGGGTCTTGTTGGTAGTTTCGTGAGGATTGTAATCACTCCCTTTCGGCTAAAAATTAGCTTAATAACTGAAGATTGTTTGACGGTAAAAATTCGGTTCAATTTCAAGTTGATTTAAAGTCCATTCACCAAACATACGCAGCGTTGCCAATTTAGTGCTTTCAGCGTTAATTTCAGTGCTCAAAAAATTATTTCAATGCCCAAAATGTCATTTTAGTGCTCGGGCGTTCTTTAAGTGCTTTCATTTTATTTTTAGTGCTTCATTAACTCTATTTTTTAACGCTGAAACCTACTAAAATACTTATGAAAGCATTTACGAACTAGCTTTGAAACTGCTTTGTTTGCCACATTTTAATGGCGATGTTGAAAGGGTTTTTAGTCAAGCAAACCTAGTCAAAAGCAAACTTAGAAACAAAATTAGTTTGGAGATGTTAAATGCAATTTTGCAAATACGCTTTGCGAATACGCTAAAACAGTAATTCCAGTCAAGAGCTCTATAGGACTCTTTTGTCTGTTATTCTAGCAGCATGGTATATAACGAAAATATTGCTCGAGTCCGACATGTGCGTCTAAATACCAAAATGACTGATGTGATATGTGACTGAGTTTTTTAAAATATCTCGGGTTAGGATAAAAAAAATCCCGATTTGAAGTCGTTCTCTATTACAGTTGCCGATCACGCAAAATGATTCCTCAGTAAGCCCAGGATAACGTTGTCAATCCTAGACACACCTGAAACATCCAATAGTCTTTTGTTTTTTGCTGATGCCGGATGTCGGAATGAGCGCTTCTGTAAATCGCGTGCAAACTCGCAAGCACTTATTTTCGAAAACTCTATACTACATTCCACCATACTGCATTCGCATAGGTCAGAATTTGATACACACAGGCTTGGTAACACTTATTTACGACTTGAGCTAAATAAATGATTTTTTTTTTTTTGGGAAACTGGAAACTGGAAGCTGGAAAATGATTTTTTTTTGGTGCCCAAGGTGTCAAAATTAACGCTGAAAATATTAGAAACGGTGCTTTGGCTCAGAAAAGACTTGGCAACACTGAACATACGACGCAAATGATTGCAGCAGGAAGATCATTCCTTGGATGATAATGGACGCAGCTGTCGAATTGGTAGGTAGATTTGGGCCGCGTTTACAGTGTCAATGGCTCCGGTGGTACGCCCAATAAAAGCCATGAATTGATTCACATTGCAGGATATAAATTGCTCACATTGATGATTATTGATACCGTGAATTGGGAGTAGTGGTCTTCAGTTTTGACGCAAGGAACGTTCTTAACGGTGTTATTATTTGCATTGCTTTTTTCCAAAGTATATTAATTAATGTCAAAGTTACGTTCCCGATCTGATAGATGGTTTTTGTTAAAACTGCCTTTAGAAAATCTTTATGATTGAGATTATTCCCGTTCGAGCGATTGTTTTTGTAAGACGCTGCCTTAACGGTAAGAGATATTTAATTGCTTTCTATAGAAAAATCCTGCAACCGAAAAAATTCTATAAAAAAGTCCGCGATGACATATTTCTATACGTTAAGGTTAATACGCAAATCGTTAAAATATGACTTAAAAGCAAATTAAAAATTAATTTCAATCTATAAGGGTAATTTAAGCATTTAATGTTGAATTCCTATCAAATTAAGATTGCTGATTTGCGACGAAACTTAAGGTAGATAAAAATTGCCTTTTACACAACATTCTTCGGACAAAAAGTACGCTTTTGTGTCCGCGGACGGCGAATAGACCATTTCTCCAACGTTTTAACGTACACAAAATCTATACGGACAATGTCGCAGGGGACTGCTAATATAATATAAGATAGTTATAAAATGAACGTTAGTTTGGAAAGAAATTGTTAAGCCATTTTAGTTGAAAATTTTAAGACGTTACCTCTTTTTTAGTAGCATGTTTTTGAACGATTCTATAGGCTCAACGAACTTTGAGACTTAAATTTATGTCTAAAAATCAATCGGTGTCAATCTTTTTACAAGTAAGATACGCTAAATTCAAGGCTTGTCTTTCTACAAGAGTTTAAGACTTGGTTTGGTTACGAACGATAGAGAAATAAGTCTCGAAGCATCGCCACACAGCAAACCAAAGGTTAAATGAACGTTTAAATTAAAATAAGCGCCGCCTGGAGAGCTGGCAATCACATCTTTTTGTGTTCCATTAATTTTTCTAACTCTGACATCATGTGCAGACCTAAGGTTGGCTCTTAAATCAAAACATGTTTAACACCTACTCGCGGACAGCGAAAAAACAGCCATACGAATCTATGTATCCCGAGTGGTCCCACATGTGGCTGAGCCAGTGAACCAAGAGTTTGGGTTGTTTTGTTGCATGCAATCTAAAAACGAGTTTCGCAAGTCACCTAAGCCGATGATCGTGGGACGCGAGACCATGTCGTGCAACTTTCCGATCTCCACTTTGTTGTTTCGTTCTTTTCGGTGCGCCATCTATCTTTCTATCTATCTATCTGTATCTATATGAATTTTTGAGTTAATGAAACTTGTTTGCTTGTCGGCGGTTAGCCCCTTCAAGAAGTGCCTTTGAGACGCATCTAAGGTTTCCAATAGTGACAAAACCAAAACAAACACATTGGGTTCTTTTCGGTGAGGTGCGGTGATGCATTTCACGATCCAAGATGCATTCTGTCTGAATGAATGGAATCAGGTTCTGGCATACAGCCTCTTTGATGCACAACAAAGATATGCACGCGCAGAGAAAGTATTTTAAGAGGCTTGTTCTTTTCCCACAAGCCGTGTAGGTCACGCTCATCATGAGCTTTGTTATGAAATTCCTGAAATTTTGGATTTCTTATTTGTCAAAAGATGACAGAAAATAGGTCAAGCAGAAAGCTGCCGATGAGATTTCGATTTCGGGACGGAAAGGGGGGCTTGAGTCAGTCATGGTTCGGTACTTAGATGTGAGTACCTCAGAAGAGGGCGTTAATTGCAGTTTTATTATTCTTGAATCTTGTACGATGAGAAGTCTGAAACCATCTATCTTTTGTGGACTGACCGACTTGGTATCCTAAATTGATATTCCATAAAGTGAGAGTTTTTCGGCCGAATCCATTGAGACTGACTTGAGCGAGCGGGCATTATTGGGTCAGTGGCACAGATAGATTAGCTGCTATAGATCGAAGATAAATGCCGGCCTCTTCTTGTGAATGCAAATGATCAGTTATTTGGATGTTTGTTGATTTGAAATGGAACTAAGTCATAAGGCGGGTCTAACCGCGTTTTGGGTTTGTGTTTATCAGAAGATTAGTGATGAAACAATTAAAAATGTAAAGAATCAAGACAAGTCGGCCGTTTTGCATACAATTTTCTTCAACCTTTTGTTAAGGTTAAGTCATTGTAAAGACTTGGAACTGTGTTATTCAGCTCAGTTCAGCTCTTAAAAATAAATGGAAATTGCGGGAGTATAGGAACATTGCTTGTGTATAAAAAAGGCTTTAAGGGCACGTTTAAGTCAAAGTTTATGTCCCATATTAGCTCAAGTTATCCACTCCAGAAAGCTTCACAAAAGAGTGAAAACATTCGTAGGCTGTGGGTACTATTAGGAGGGATCTTTGGCTACCGAATAGAGAAATCAATGGCTCCAGCTTGATGTTGTTGTAAAAAGAGTTCATCTCGTAAAGGGCTCGTAAATTAACTGATACGGGGCTTCACGCAATGGGTAGGAAGGTCATAAATGAGTTAATTCTTCTCGACTCAATCTAGAAGAAATTAGGAAATATGTACAAAATCAAGTTCCGCTCTTTTAAAGATTCCTTTTCAGTCAAGAGATGTCTGTTGAAACCATACTGGAGAAGACAGTTTCATTTA
Organism: Orthonevra nobilis; assembly: GCA_963555765.1. Classification (NCBI taxonomy): domain Eukaryota; kingdom Metazoa; phylum Arthropoda; class Insecta; order Diptera; family Syrphidae; genus Orthonevra; species Orthonevra nobilis. Next base: position 116,109,074 of record OY743225.1, read on the forward strand.
ACGGGAGCTCCTGTTAAACAAAAAAGACGCATGGCCTCCTTAATCAAGTCTGGGCCTCAAAAGCTGAAGTGCGGGTATTGTTCTTGTGGGTTTTTAGACCTCCTCAGGAATTGAATCTAATTACAATTGCTGATGAAACTATGATTCCTCATCATAGATCTGAGTCAAAACAAGGCTCAGTGCAATGATACAAAAATCCTCAGAAGTTTAAGGTTTCACAGCACAACGAAATCATGGCGACATTTGGTCTTTTGTAGGTCAGAAGGAATAAATTATCCAAAGTTATCCTTCTTCTGCAGGACAACACGCTTGTTGACAAGAGTCATGCTTACTGCTTGCATAATGTGGGCTTCGAAACTTTTGATCATCATGTCCAGTGATAGGACAAAGAAGAAGACACAAAAATGTAGTGAAAACCTGACTCCTTGAAGTTGACCTTCGGGTGTCTATTGCAATTACCACTAAAACATCCTTCCAAAATATTTAGCTATCAATCTAAATAAAAATCGTTTGTTCCTTTGTTCAACTGACCTGGAGAAAGAATATTGACCTCATAGCATGGAACTTTGCCAAGACAAGTCTCAAAACCAAACAAACTTCAGAAGACGTACTCAATCGCATATTGCGCCATCAAAACTTGGAGGATGTGAGCCTGAGTTAAATCTGTTTTCCATTTTCTCGGTCACCAAGCTTCAAAGACATTCGCTATTGTTAATCCTTGAACTGTTTCTCTGCCCCTTTTCCGAGAGTAACTCTCAAAGTTTTCAGTTGTACGCTTCTCGAAAACAGAACCGTTTATCCGATAGAGAATTTTTTCATTTAAAGGTCCCTGTACTCTGTCTTGCGGACTTACTCGTTGATCAACATTGGACTCAACATACATAGAAGAGTGGTTTAAAGAGCATGACTTTTGTCATGGAATTTTGTTCCTTTTTGTTGAGATAAACAAAAGCAGCATCGATTACATAGTATGAGTTTGCTTTCAGAGATAAACTCCATTACTAGCTGAATGGTACAACGATCAACAGCGATGTCTAAGATGATGTTAGATGATTGATCCTCATTCATTTATGATGTGATTTCTTCAACCTTACTCTTGAACAGATATTTCGATGAGCAGATGTCAGCTCGTTCTTTAAAATCATAGTATAGTGACGAGAATGATATGTTTGAGGATCATAGGCGCAAAAAAGTCAATGCCGCCAAAGAAATTTGGAAACGCACGGATAAAAACGTTGTGAAAGCGTGATATTATTTCTCGACCGTAGGAGCGCCTTCTTTGTCAGAGTGCTTGTGCTGCTCAAACTGTGATTTACACTGACCTATTCCAGACGAAAATTTGAAAGAAAAATGTTTCCTCAAAAGTTAAAAAAAATCAAATTCCATAAAAACTGAAATATGAAACAGAGAGAGAGATGAAATTAATTTTTATTTTTTTTTTCAAATAAATAAAATAATTAAATACTAAATATTTACATAAATATTTTTTTTTTATAATTGGCTCGCTCTTCAAGAGGATGTAATACTCTTATAATTCGTGTAGCACAGACCGAGCGCAAGAATTAGGAGAAGAATGAAAGACTATGAAGTTGTTTGAGAAACTCGGGTGTATTTAAGTTTCAAGTCACTTCCGTGGGTGGAGCCCGAAACGAAACGGAGAATTTTGATATCGACCTATTAGGTTTCAGCCAATTTGCAGGATTTTATTCGACATTAGTTCGACAAATGTACTTTGAAAGTTTGGAAGATTTAGCTAAACACCCTGCTGCCAGTGTTTTGCCTTTACAGCAGAGCCATCTACTTACAATCTACACAAACCACTTTTTTGACAACACGAACCAGGAATTAAGCCGGTACAACAACCCCACCCATTAGTCAGACTTCAATCGCTGGTCGACCAATCCAGTGAAAGTGTCATTAACTTTATCCAAATGGCAAATGATGACTGGACCAGATTCGAAAAACTAGACCACATTAGGAATCGAACCTGGGACCTATCAATTAAATTAATTGAAAGGCAGGCGCCCTGCCAACTTCGCCACCCAGCTGTTTTTCAACTTAGAGGAACACTCTTCTTCTTTGGTTCAATTCTCAAGTGGGTTATCAATGGGTCGGATGATTTCATGATCATGTGGAAAACATCTTCATTTGTTGACAATCGGTAGTGGTAGTACGTTTAGTCCTAATTTCTGCTTTGTTGAGCCTCTTTTGAAAGCTGTCCAATGGCACGGCAGATTTCTAGTTTAGCTGTGTCTTCTGGGTAAACCCTACAGTTTTAGGTATCAATTAAAAATTGCTGCAAATCACTCCCAAGATCACTACAAGCCTTGTTTTCAATCTTACATCAAATTTGGTGATCTCGGTAGTTAAAGTAGGATTTCCGAAAAACCTTCATGAAGTTTTGCCATCATTCGTTGTTCCACTTCCTTGTGCATACAGTGTGGACGTTCCTAGTCTAAAAGCTTCCTCATTCAGTATCTTAGCATACAACTTGGATAGGCCATTCATCTCCGAAGGATTAGCTCCACTGATGATGATGCTGCATTTGCGAGTAGGTGTCTTACTTTAACAACATGCATTCCAATGGTTATTGAAGTCTCATTCAGCTCAAAGGAAAGGATGAGCATTAGATGCGTATACAGGCATGAAGTCGCTCTGTCTCAAGAAGTAAGGTAATAAAATCACACCGCATGATCATGAGAATGATTTACCAAATAGGGCAACAAAAGAGCACGCTTCAAAAACCTTTCGTGATCATAAAAAACAATATAAAGGTTGGCCACAATTTAAAAAGAGGCTTAATTTTTTGGGAGTAGGCGCGGAAACATATTTTGGTTTAACTTCATGCTTAGAAGAAAGGGAGACTCTATCATGTGTATTTTGCCAATATTGTCGCATCTGCCTTACAGTGCGGGGGTCACATGTGGTTTAGAATTTTAAACAAAGTACATAAAGTATGAGAGCACATCGTCGGCAGCTGGCAGGAGCAGGAATAACAAAGTTTGATTGAAAAAGGAATTCAAACAATCGAGGTCAAGTCAGCTCGATGAACATGAAACGTGCCCGACTCAGTTGGCACCTAAAAAGGGAAAGAGAGACAGGCAGGATTTGGCAACGTGAGGCTGAGCGTTGTCATGCTGTAGAATCACTTTTTCGGGCTTCGGCTCGTATTATGACCGTTTTCGCGTAGTGCTCGGTTCAATCGTATTGATTGAAGTCGATGCCGTTGCATAGTAATGGTTTCGTGACACCGACCTGGTCCCGTAGTTCCTTGTTTTTGAATCATTCGCTTGAAAATGGCTTGGGTAACTCATAATGCTGAAGCAAGCTGTTCTTGCGTTAGGCACGGATCCTCATCGAGCAATGCCTCCAATTTAGCCTCTTCCATCACGCTGACGGTGGTCAACATCGAACGTGCCGTCTTTAAAACGACGGACCCAATCACGGCACGTTGTTTCACCTAGAGCGGCATCTCCGTAAACTTTTGGAGCTCTCATTGCGCTTCAGCCGCTGTTTTCTTCGAAAGAAAGAAGAAAATCAACACTTCCCTCAAATAAAACAAAATAAGACTTCAGAACTTAGTTGCGTACCCAAAAGTTCCATTTTCAGTTTTTAACATACAATAGTCCAAGTTAATGATGTAATTTGGTCAGCTCATGCCCAAGGCACCATCTAAGTATTACTATGTTGTGATGCCTCCAAACACAAATCCCCATCTTAACAACTTACATCTTCTTTCTTTCGAAATATGTCCAAAGCAGATTACCTAGGAGTCTTTCATTCTGTCATTTTTAATTAACCACTTCTAAAATCTATCTAGTCATCGTAACTTGAAGCCTTTGGTCGGCGGTTTTCTTTGTACACCCGCAGTCCTCCTCAAATTACATCCCGATGGAAGGCGTCTGCCAAGCAGACTGGAGGTAGAGCCGATGATAATTAACATTTCCGTCCATCAACAGATCCCGTGCCAGAGTAAATGCTTCCAAATGATGTTGTTTGGTATCATGACGCACACACACTCCCTGCGATGCAAGAAAATAGAACCTTCCGGTTATCAAGAGGCAAAGGCGGCGCTAAGATGCATGTCCCAGTGCCACTCTCTTTGCCGGGCCAAACACGCTCCAAGATTTGTACACACAACTTACTTGGGGCTATCTCGGTTGAGCTCCTTACACAATCGAAGGAACTCAATCAGTGGTGCTAACCACCGCGCCAGGCGCAACGATAAATGAAGGTGGCCGGTCTAATGTGCAAATGGAAATGCAACGGAGGCCACAATGCAGAGATGTCGCGAATAGATCGAGTGGAGATTTATTATTTCGAATTGCGTTCTGTTTAAGGGCCCACTGGGAGCCATTGATTTAATGGAATTGCGAACGCGATGGGGTCTATGAATTGGAAGTGTACCTGTACGAATGTAGATGGTGGATGAAATATTATGATTACCGAATGATGTTGCCACGAATAGGCACGATGTTGCTGATTTATTTTGACAGATGTGTCGTTTGCGCTGACCGAGTGAGCTGTCAATTCCATGAAGAGATATGATTATGCACTTTTTTCATGAGTCTCTGGATGCCTCGTGCTCGGAATAAAAGGGAATTCTTTTAAATCTTTCGCATTTTTTTAAAATATTTATAAATTTGGATGACCGCTACCTTTCTCCTCGAAAGGAGATTCAAAAATTGACTTGCGAGCGATTTGATGGAAATAAAAAATCAGTGCTTGCTTTCGGCCAGATAGAGTTTGAGAAGAAATTCATCGTCGGAGTCGGAGATACCTGACCGCGCCCACTTTAAGGAACTACTTCCAGTGTTGCCAAGTTTTTTCTGAGCAAAAGCACCGTTCCTAATATTTTCAGCGTTTTTTTGATACATTGGGCACCAACAAAATTAATTTTCCAGTTTCCCACAAAAAAACGAAACATTTATTTAGTTCCAGTCATAAATATGAGTTACATTTAGCCTTACCGTTAGCCTTTGTGCGTCCAATTCTGGCCTATGCGAGCCCAGTAGGTGGAACATAATATAGAGTTTTCGAAAGAAAGTGCTTGGGAGCTTGAACACGATTTAGAAAAGCGCTTATTCCGACTTTCGGCTTGAGCAAAAAATAAAAGACTAGTGGATGCTGCCGGAGTGTCTAGGATTGACAACGTTATTGTGGGCTTTCTGAGGAATCATTTTGCGCCATCAGCAAATGTAATTGAGAACGAACTCATATCGGTATTTTTTTATCCTAGCACATAGCACCTCAGGCATTTTTGGATTTGCACATGGCTGCTTGTCAGACTCGAGCAATGTTCCCACTGTATACCGTGGTGCTAGAATAGTCCTTTAGAGCTCCTGGGTGGAATTGCTGTATGAGCGTACCTGAAGGAAAGCCTAAATCTCAGCAAATACTGGTGGCTCGATCGGGTAGAATGTAAATAATTTGTAGGTAGTTGTAGTTGAAGGTAGTTTTAAGTTTAATGTTTAAGAATTATAAAAAAAATAAGACAAGTATTTTTTCCCACTTTTTAATTACTTATAATATAATATTGTATAAAGACCTATTAAAAATATGTTAAATTTAAATTAAATCATGAGCACTGTCATTCATCGATCATTAATTTTGTACATAACATTAGCTTATAAGTATTGTAATATAAGTATTTTAAGTGGTAACAAATAAGTCTTCAAAAAATAAATGAGTGCTTGTTAATATAAAGATTAATGCATTTTTTTAACTATCAATAAAAACATTTGTTGGTAATCCACTCTAACGATAGCACTAAAATAAAATAAATAATAAATTTATTCATATATTTACAGCAAAAAAGATGTGCCATTAAATAATTTTCAAAGATATACGATTTTAAGGTTCCAATTTTGCGAATCACGCATTCAGGATAATTGTAACTATTACAGCATTTTTGATTTCTTTGCAAACCAAAGTTTGCTTTTGACTAGGTTTACTTGAGTAAAAACCCTTTCGACATCGCCATTGGAATGTGGCAACAAAGCAGTTCCAAGCCTAGTTCGCAAATATTTGCAAAAGGGGTTTTCTCTTACTGAATGCAATGGTAGGTTTCAGCGTTAAAAAAACAGATTTAATGAAGCACTAAAAATAAAATGAAAGCACTAAAATAACGCCCGAGCACTAAAATGACATTTTGGGCACTGAAAACATTTTTTGAGCACTGAAATTAACGCTAAAAGCACTAAATTGGCAACGCTGGCTACTTCATGTGAAATTGTTGGTGCTCTTAACGAAATGAAGAACATTCGATTTACTTGCCTAGCTCTGCTCTCTTTTTTGCCGTTAAATTGGGAACCTTGCGTCCTCATGTGAAAAGGAGTCGTCGGTCATCCCGATATAACGCAATAGTGACAAAGAAGATATTATTGCTAGATTCAACAGCAGTCGATAACGAAGTGAGAGGATGTCAGGGAAAATAAATGGAAGTCAGCTTACAACGGCTTGCAAAACTTGCAAACTTCAAATCAAAATTTTAGTTTTTTCTGGCTGAATAATTTTTTTGGTATTTGACACAGCAACAATCTATATAGAAGAGTACATTGCAATTTTTTTTTTTAACATGCAAACTTTCCTCCGATCCATTCAAAAGAGGGAATTCATCGAAAGTATGGAGCACATTTAAAAAAAATGGAATCCCAAAGGTTCTGGGTATTCTTACTGCTATTTAAAGTGCTGAATCTCTGCTTGAAAAATTCTTCATCTATCTGATAGTCACAAGGTGTCTGATAGTATCTTTTTTCTGAAGGTTCTTTTACTTCTTTACTTCTTAGGCTATCGATCCTTGTGTCTGAGCCAAAGCCGGTTTCCATCCTTAATGGTGGCAGGCACGCTTCTTTCAGTTGGTTAGACCAAGCTTCTTGGCATCTTTGATTAGTCGTATTGTTACAAATCTAACTAGAGCGTACCTTGAGCATTTATGCTGTGACCCGAAGGATGGTGAACTATACTTGATCAGGTTGAAGTCAGGGGAACCATCTAGTAGCTGGTTCCCTCCAAAGTTTCCCTCAGCAAAGTTGGTGCATTACCTTATTACCGCTAAAGTAGATGGTTTATAATTTTTAACTATAAATTTTGAAACTTTAGGGAGTAGGAGGGTACAATGGTGTGCTTAGAAGTGTTTGGCGTAAGTCTGCATGGAGCCGCTATTGGTAAAGATCTTGGTGGTAGTAGCTAATAATCGAATGAGACTGAAGTGGAGAACGGTTTCGTGTGAACAGTGGTTGATCTAGATTTAGTCGGTCCTAAGTTCAAGGCGAAAGCCGAAAATCTTCAAGTTATATTTAAAAACTTAAATAATGAATGTATATAATTTTTTTTATATAAATACTAATACATACAATATTATTTAAACTTGTATTGTTAGTCCAAGCTTCTAAGCATCTTTGATTGGTCGTTTTGTTGTCGATTCACTCAATGTGGCCGAAATTAAAAGGTGACGAATTTTTGGCATCGGTTGCTGAGCGTTAAGTCCCGAGTTCACATGCGGAAAGAAACTTCGGGCTCTCCACGATTCCACATCTTGCAAGTAATTGACAATCGAGTTGGCAATAGCCTGTAGCTGCAACATTGCAAATGTGTGCGAAAAATATAACGCGCACAGACAACTGAATTGGAGATGAAGCCAAAACCTGGCTCCCAAAAGTTATGTCACTCTGTTTAAGATGACTGTTTATGTGAACTCCTTAATTTCCAATGAACTTTCAGACATTTGAAGAAGTGCCACAGTGCTTAAATGGTCTGAAGTGTGAAGATCTGTTAGTTAAGGATTCTTTTGAAAATCGACGAGGAGACATTCACCTGTAATCTTTTTCGTTGATCAGCTGGATCTACCCACTCGAGGTCTTTTAATTTTTTTCCCATACTATTTGGATTTCCGCATCAAAAATTGCCTCATTATTCCTTAGGAATGCCAAAGATTCATGTCAAGAATCCACCAGTATACGTCGTCACACTATTTATTATAAGCGGGTACAGCAAGATCATATGCTGCCTTTTGAAGCTTCCCATTCAGGTAAGGTGTGCCATGAATTCCTTTTAGATTTGCTGTTGAAGTGGTTGAAACTCCAGTCTTTTGGGATTCAGTTTTTTTCTATAAATTAAAAGACTTCTTATCGTGCCTCTGCTATCAGTTTATTTAATCAAGCAAAAATCATAATAGCCCTCTAGTTTTGAACCCAGCCGCTGGAAGCCAGATAAAGATAATATGTTGTGACTCCCATCAATTTGCGAATGGAACCCATCTTGGTGTGCTGGCACGTTGTCTTAGCTCGAATGTTGTCGCTCCAGTTTCCTCTGAGTTTTTCATGCAATCTTCTGACTTTTTTTTCGTCGTAAGAGCCTGTTATAGGTAGGAAGGTAATGTTCAATAACAATACCCTCGGTATCCCACAGTACGAACGCCAAAATCTTTACTGGTATAGTTGCCTTTTTTTCAACTGACGGTGCAGATTCCTCGAAATCAGTTTCCAACTCGGCTTAATTTCTAGCATTTGGACGAACAAAAAGTTTTTGACAAGAATCGTAGTCTCCATTGTAGGCTTTTCACACCATCTACAAGCCATGTCTCGTTAGTTCTTCCAGCACATACGGAAGAACAAGCAATGTCGTTGAACTTGACCACGTAAAAAGGCGTAGTCCTTGCGAAAAAGATTCAATTTCAAACAATATTCTCGTTAGTGCTCCAACAACAAAGCCCTTTTCCCGCTCCCTTCATAAAAGCAAAAGCACAAAACTTATTTAAAAGTCGCCTCGTTCATGTCCCTCTCAGTCTCTGTTAAAATTTTCATCACGAACTTTCATTTATTTTTTGAATACATATTTTAACCCAAAACAACGTACTCAGCGGCTCTAATTAAAATTCGTTTGTAGTCATCCGTTCGTCTTTTCTCTCATTTCAGCAAAAGGCAGACGAGTGCACTGCGAAGCAAAACCTCAAAATCCGACGACTAGGACGAGGACGAAATCAAATAAGAGGAAACCACCCTCCCAGACCATCTGGCAGAGCTAAAAAATCAATTATGGCAGCAATTGTGTATGGCGGCAGTCCACGTCATCATGGCGGCCGCATGACAAGCACTCATCATCATCATTCCTCCACGACGACCCATCACTACAGTGGACCTACGAATGTGACCTCACCCTCCGCCTATGGTCACCATCATCAGGCAAATAACAGTCCAATCATTTTGCCTCCAGCATCATACCTCACCGGAAGTGGGATAACCCATTCAACACCTCTGCCTCCGCCACAGTATGGCGGCGGCTCGCCATTGGGCTCATCACAACAACAGACCACTCACCATCACTATCAGCACACGTCTGTGATGTACACGGTGGGGCGACATCATAAGCGAAAATCAGCCGTGGAATTGTTGGCCGAGAGCAAGCCTTTTTATGTGAAATCCGAAACAGTCCTCGATAGGCATCAACAATTGAATTTCCGTGGTGTGGTCGCGTCTGCTGGTGGCGTTGGTGTTGGTGGTGGTGGTGGCGCTGTGATTGTGGGTGGCGTTGGTGCTAGTGGCAATGTTCCCGTGGCTATTGCGGGTGCAGCTGGTGATCGAATATCGAGTATGGGCAATTCTGGTTGCATAATGTCACCTTCGCGGACACATTCCGGTGGTGGAATGCAACATCATCATCATCATTCGCAACAGCGACAGGACACATTGCAACAGTCGCACCAACAGCATCCACCACATCATCGACCAGCGAATCGACGCAGTGCATCATCCAGTTCGGATTTGCTTCAAACCAAGCTGAGAAAGCTTCTCAACGCCGACTCCAAAGAGGGGCCGATGCCAATGCCCGAGCGTTATAAAAGCAGCGATCCGCAGAAATATGATACATTCAGCAAGTTCCAAACTGCGAAATACAACCAGGAGGTACAACTTATATCGTGCTTTTGTTTTTTTTTCTTTTAGTCTTTTCTAAAATCTTTTTGTTTGTATTGTTCAGTTGTCGGTGCATGCCTCAAATGACCAAAGCGATCTATCGGTGATGTTCCCCAGTGCGTTCCTTTCACCACAATCCTTACCACCGCATCCTGCTTCCGATGATGATATATACACGTATGGTGCTGGAGTCAATGAACCGCTGGTTCTGACTGAAGACTACCGAGCTATCAGCCCTCCTGCAGAATATGCAGCAGTCGAGAGCTCGCCCGACAAGGAACAAAACTCAAGGTAAGTAGAAGGCCATAACTCAATTACATCGCATTCGGTTCAAATGTCATTTTTACTTTTAGAAGCAACTACCAAAGATCCTATTCACATTCACACGACACAACATCGGACGAGCATGACTACTCCTCACCCTCCTACAATATAAACAGCCACAAATCCCTGCCAGACCTACACTCGCAGATAAGCAGACATTCACCGCACAGTGAGGTGCTTAGCTGCTGCAGCCGAGGCAATCGGTCAAATAAATCCGGAGGAAGCTCTCTCAACCGAGACTCAGGTGGCTCGTCCGGCCACTATACACACCGAAGCGAACCATGCTGCAAGCAGCGCAACGAAAGAGAACCAAATAAAATGGCCGTTTGCGCCGGACAAACCGACTATCGACGCGACAGCGGCTCTTCCACACAACACAGCGGCAATTCCTACTACACCTACGGAATGGGATCATCCAGGTACACCGACTGTCCCGAGTGCCGCCTCAAGTATCAGAAGGAGTCGGAATGCCTGCTGAATTTCACCACTCCCGAAGTACCCGAGGCTTTTCAAGATGACTACACACCGGAACAGGCCCGACCCATTACCCGGTACTATGAGGACACAAGATTCACGTCACAACGGAAAGTTTATCCATCTCCACAAACCCACCACCTGCCGCCACCGTCATATAAACAAAACCACAGTCCCACAGCTCGTACACCGTCGGACGAGTGTCACAAAGAGCCCGAGGTCAGCCCTCCTCCCACAACCTTCAAACGACAGAAATGCCTCCGCTTTAAGCACCGCAACCGATATTCGACATCGAATGATCGCACATCACAACGAAGCGGAGGTGGCAGCAGTGGTGGATGCGCAACAGCCGGCTATGGTGAACCCGACCGCGACTCCGATGACGATCGAAAGCCAATCCTTCGCTCAAAAAGCGACATCAGCGATCGCTATTACAATCGAGGTTCTCCAATGACCGAGCAACCGATGATTGGTGGCAAGAACTCGAATGGCATGGATAAAATACGACGGGCCGAGAGCATGTCCCAACTCGAGAAGTTCTTCGATAGACTTGGTCTAAACGATGAAAAATTCGAGGAAATCTACAGCCCCCCAAAGAGACGCTACAGCTCGGACAACGACTCCGATCAATCGAGTACGGTGTTCTTCTCGGACGTGAGTACAGTGGATTCGACACGCCTGCCCGATAGTACCGAAACGCAACCACAAACCGCGCAGCCATATAGACCGACTGAACCGCCATCTATCGTCGAACGCAATGCACGAATCATCAAGTGGCTGTGCAATTGTCGAAAGTTGCAGTTGACATAATTTTGTTTGGGTGTCGCCGTTGGATGATGGCGACCACACTAACCAGCTGACGAGGACGAGGAGTGGCCTGGGCTCCTGGTGAAATGATAATATTTTCTATTTGTATCCTTAGAATGTGCAAACCTTTAGAATGTAGTCTTGTGTATGTTTAGACCTTAGCGTTAACTATGATATCCTGTTGAATTTTTTGCATTCAACAGTGAGTGTGTGTTTTTTGGACTTGGGTTTACTTTAGTGTATGTCGTATTGTAGAGGGAATGAACTTTTGGTAGGTCTATGGAATGGTGTACACGAAGTCCCTAAGCTTTAGCGGGGATTCGGGTCAGACTTAACAAGGCGCTCTTTTTTCGGTCGGTAATTGTGTATAAGAAAAAAATTAGGAATTCGTAAAATGCTTTTAAGGTGGAGTTTGAGGGATCGATATTTTTAGGGTACCGTACCCAAAATGTGCCAACCCATTTTTATTATTTATGTCATTTTTTTTGTTTTTCCTATTTACACTGCCACAATGCCGCGCATCAAATCATTTGATGATACTCCAGGTAGGACTGATCGAGAGGCCAGATGTTTGGTCTTGTTTTTATAGCAACCCATGATTGAGATAGTGTGAAAGGAACACTTTAACATTAGGACTGTGGACCAACTCCAATAGAAAGTGATTTTCATTGAGTTTCATTCGTATACTCGACTGGTAGTATGCTACATACAATTTTGACACGTGAGTGCCGGTTGGCCAGCATTCCGGACTGACTACCAATATTCCGATAATCTCACTCTTCTTCTTCTTCTTCTGTCTTCATTTGCTGTTAGGCATCGGAGAAGCCTCGGGATATCAATCTTCTCCACCTTCTCTGTCCCTATACTTCCCACATCCTTGACACGGGTTTCCAAGGCAGATAGTCTTTAACACCAAGCCATTTAAGAGCTCTCTCAGTCCCTCCAGTTCTAACGTTCTTGACTGCACATTCTGTATCCCTCCAGTTCTTACGTTCTTGACTGCACATCATGTATCTTAGAAGTTGGCGAGAGTGAGTCCTTTCTAGGGATAAGACTTCTCAATTCACTTCACCAGTAATTTAGATAGTGAGTTACTTAGTAGAAAACCATGAATATGCGCATCAAACATGATTTCAAGGACTTGCATACAATGCAACTGAAGTTCGGGATGAAGACCAATCGAACCCTTCTTCATGACCGAGGGAGCGAACCGAAAAAAGTCAGCTGCAAAAAATGTTTCAAGGCCAGCGGATTTATATTGCAAGACACTGTTTATGGGCGAGAATATCTTGTTATAGGTGATGACAGTCATAATTACTGAAATTCAGGTTGATGATTAGTGAATGTAGGCATTTGAGTGTTCCATCTCCTGTCCTGTATTGTCCTGCCATTATTGTATCATAACGGCTCTACGATACCGACTTTTTTTGGTTAGAAGTTTTTTGCAAAGTGTTAAGCCGACACAGCAACGCTTCAAGCGCTGTGGAGAAATTGGTCAGTAATTCAGTTTACAAAGAACACTTTGCTGAGACGTAGGTTAATACATTAAGTTGAAAACAGCCTTTTTTAAGCCTTTTAACGAGTCAAGAAGGCACCTTTTATTTTAATTTTTTTACTGAAAAAATGCCTAGTTCCACAAACGAGATACTGCCTTTCGATGCTGCCACATAATCATATTTTGAATTTTTGGATCCCCCAAGCGGTCGGTTTTTTAAAGAACAAAATCTACACAATTACCAACCAGGAGAGACATCTTTTGAATAAAAAAAATATATCAAAAAAAAAAAAACGACCGAGAAATATTCTGCCACCTAATAATGAAAATTTACAAATCAAATACAAATAAAAAAAATCAAAAACTACAAATATCAAAATTTTCTCATACAAATAACTAAATAATTGTAATTTCATTAGAAACAAAAATTAAAAAGTAATGTAAAAATACTTACACTAACAACCAAAAAATAATTCATAATTAAAAAATAAAAACACAACAACAAAACGTTTATTTATAAAATACGCTTAATTTTAGAATTTAATCTTGATCAATAAAATACAAATATTATTATCTAAAAAAAAATGTTCTAATATTTTTTTTTTTTTTTTCATAAATCTAAAAAACCTTTTAAACTTTAATTCAAAATAAAAATCGTAAAATCTCTTTAAACAAAAGAACAAAATATTCTAAATAATATTCATATACTAGAGGATTTATATAGACTTTTAAACTGTAGGAAATAAATAACAATAGAAACCATTAGTTTGTAAGTTGTGTAATATTTTGTTTAATTATGTCTTTTTATATAAATAAAAAAACATGAACTTATTTGCAAAACTATGTCAAATGATTGTTATATTTTTATGTCTGTCAAAAACAAAAGAATTAATTTCGCTCAATGTTTAAATAAATAAATGTTTTATTTTAACTATATCGATTTTTTTTTCAAATTATTTCTTACCGTAAGAACGAAAATAAATAAAAGTTAAATTATAATTAAAATAAAAACACTAATACAAAAAGAAAAATATACAGGTCAAGTAATAAAAAAATCTAGTAGAGCTATAATTGATTTAATATTTAAAATTAACTTATTAAACTATTACTACAGAAAATACATATTATTTACCGTATATATCTTTATTAGTAAAAAAAAAATCAGCAAATATGAAATTGAAAACAAAAAAACTAACAAAATAATGAAATCCCAATCGATGTTCAAAATAGTACATGGAAATTTTCCACCATTTAGTTACAAATAATAAAAGAGAATTAATGGATAAAGTTTATGTTTACCTTAAATAAAAATAATAAATGATGTTTTTTGAACTATATAAAGCATTGTTGTTTTTCTCTAAATTAGCAAACTAGACTGGCCTGAAGAAGCTATGATTGCAAATCTAAACCAAATCTTAGTGTCACCATGGGCTTAATTTAATATAATGCTATTCGTAACAACAAAAGCATAGGCTTTAGGCTGTCCTAGAGGCGATAGTGAAAAATTGGAGCTTTTTGGTCCTTTTAAAGAATTAAACTCCAATGCTATAGACAAAAACTGGAGCACAAGAAACCGGGAAACCCGAAGAATTAGTCGACCCGTGTAAGATCCTCTCTAACCTCTAACTCTAAATTCTTGGATATCTTATGCACGTAACTCCCGGCTGTATGGAGTATATCTCCAATCCCAATATTCCTTCGGCAGGAGTAGACCGTTAAGTCCCAGCTATGCTCGTGCTTCATAACCGATCACTTCTTGGCCTAAGTTGGAGAGAAGTGAAAGTGATATTAATTCTTAGGACCTATTCACACCCACTCATACAAAAATAAGGACATTAAACAAATGGGAAATTCGCAATTCACGACTGTTTCAGTACAAGGAATAAATTATGAGTCCCTGTGGATATTGAAGGATCATTTAACAACATCAAATCACTATTCATAAAAAAGTCACGAAAGAAATTCAAACACAACAACCAACAGAAGTGTCGTTTTGCAGTTTCGCTTAGCTCGGAACCCCGATTGGAGAAGGGTTAACTATTTTTTGATCCGGTAGATACTTTTGGATTTGTGGTGAAATGCTTTTTTCAAACACTTTGGACAAGTATGAGTCTATGACAATAGGTCTATAATTACTAACATCTGGGTGGGGTTTTTTTTTTTTGGGGACTTATACTATTTCTGTTTATTTTCCATTCTGTAAGCAAAGTCTACCTGGATAAAATTGTATTACACAAATGAAAGGTTATGAAGGACAGAATGGTCGGAAGAAGGAAGGAATTTAACGAATTTTGGATTTATTCCATCCAGACCTCTGCTATTTGATGGGCGGCGGAGTCGGTGCGGGTGTGTTCTCAGAATCTCTGAACATCTGTAAAGCCTATAGACTGCCCGACAATTCCAATGTTTTCCAAGCCGAACTATTTGCAATCCGGGAAGCATGTCGTCAAATCAAATTACATCCAAACATCCTGCCAAGCCAGAAGGTTGCCATATGCATTGATAGTCAAGCAGCCATCAAAGCTATTGCCTCCTTTACTTCACATTCAAAATAAGTACAGGAATGCCGAGCTGAAATAGCGTCGTTAGAAGGTAAGCTCATTTCCCTTATATGGGTTCCCGGCCACAGTGCCATCCCAGGCAATGAGAAGGCCGATGAACTTGCTAGAAAGGGATCTGCCCTTCAGCGCTCGCTTGCAGGTGAGGTTTTCATCTCACTACAAGCAGTTAAGACTAATATATCCTCATACTTCCTTGAAGTAGCAAATCTAAGATGGGTCAGACTTACGAACTGTGCAACATCAAGGAAAATATGGCCGGCAAAAGATCTCCTTCGGCGAGCCCGTCTTGATATTGCTAGATAAGTGGCGGTATGCACAGGACACTGGCCGATTGGAGATCAAGCCATTAAGCTAGGTATCCCACACAACTCACATTGTCGCAGCTGCATAAACACAGCTGAGAGGGAGACCCTAACACACTTCTTTTGCGACTGTCCGGCTCTTGCTAGAGCCAGGCAACGGGCGCTTGGTAGACCCTTCTTCAAATCAATTAATGAGATTTCTGCTTAGGATATTAAGGAACTAATGTCCTTCTTAAATACCTCTGGATTTAGAGATATCTCAAATACACCAAAATTACATCATAAATAAGGTAACAGAGCTGTGGTATTAAAACGGCACTTAGTGCTAATTAGGTTCTCACTGAACCACCACTTTTACCTACCTACCTGCTATTTGATTTTATCGTTTTAATTGATGGCACCACGTCTTAATTGCGTATTCCAGCAAAACTAAATGCACTTACTTTATGTATACTTCATTATCAAGTGGCCCAAAGAGTATCTTCCGTCGTTGTATCGAAAGGAGATGATGGAACGACCAAATGTTTGTTAAGCTAATCACAGTCAATGTCTTCAGGAATTGTTTCCGATCTTTCGCCTTCCTAATCCATTATGTGCCGCAAGGACATCAGCTAAAAAATAATTTTCCAGATCCAGAAAACCTCAAAAAAAAACTCAAGCACTCAACCCAGGTGGGTGAACAACAAATGCCAAAAGGAAAACATAAATGCAAAAACAAACTTAAAATTTAACGTATACTTTTTATTCAACTTGACTTGTGTGTATGGCGGTGAGAATTTGAATTTAATTTTCCCACACTGGAACACTGGCTTAACTTTGTCTGTATTGTCTTAATTTATTGTTTTTTACACTGTCCAATAATCAAAACTAAGGATAACTTAAGAATCCGGCTCGAAGGACCAAATCGTTCAACCAAGAAAAACTGCTCTTTCGGCGGTCATATTGTGTTGCCTGCTTTCATTTATTCGATTCTAGAAAAACAACTTCCGAAAGGGATAAAGCGATAGGGTCTCGATCGGTCTAGTTGACATCTTAACCCAACATGTAAACCAATCCTCTCGGATTCCGGATATTGGCACTCCTCCCCCTGTCATTTTCACAAAAACACATCACACACTAAGTGCCTGGACACTAGCATGGGATTGAAAGGCTTGCCTATGAACGAACTGGCTACACACAAAGAAAAGGTGGCATCGGAATGAAAGTTATTTCGACTGATAGAGGAACAATGCAATCTGAAACGAAACATTTGTGTTTTTGCAGCGCGAAAATGCTTCTTGCTCCCACTGCTATATTTTATTTTTTCTGCAGATGAAAACGAAAAAACAAACTAAAAATAAGGAAAGAAATAGGCTAATGGATTAAATCCTAAACGGGCATAATTTTGGCACGTATAGTTTATGAGTACAACCAACAGAAAAAATTGTTGTATAACGTTTCGCGCAATCGGAAAGGTCTTTCCATGATTGGTATGGTTTGGAAACGAAACATTCATACCCAGGCAGAAAATTTACGGTACAATCAACCTTTCTCTTTCCAACTCATTAAAAAGCTACCTGTTTTGCCCGACATGCCATTCAATCCCATGACACGGACATAGGCCAGGCACTAACATTATAAGGGTATTCAAAGCCCCTTACACGCGTCTGTCATAATATTTATTAAGGCATTTTTTGTTCCTATAAAACAATCCCCTCTTCGCTGAACGTTGCCATACAAATTTTATTTGAATTCTGACTTTCGAAATGTCATCACAAAAGTGACATTTCATTTGCACGTGCCAAAGGAATCAACACATTTTGCCGAAAAACATATTTAATTTGTTTAATTTTATTTCTTTAAAAAAAAAATGCCACCGCCAGTCGTTGATCTCTCCGTCAAGCCCAAGAAAATTGTCTTCGACGACGACGGAGAAGTGATTCCAGAATCGAAGATCAAGTCGAAAAACAAGAAGAAATCAATTGCCACAGAGGAGGCTGTCTCCGCTGAGAATGGGGCCCCCGATGAAGAAGAGGATTTCTTTACTAAAGAAGAAAAGGCCAAAAAGAAAACCAAATACGACAAAGAAAACGACCAACAAAAGTGGTATGAAGTGGTAAGTGAATGAAGAAAGTCAGAAGTTCAACAGATCACGAAATGAGTCTCTCTTGTAGTTTCCTCAGTTTCCAACGACCAGCGAAGTACTGGACATGAAGGAAAACGAACAAACTGAACTCCTTAATCTTTGCAAGAGTTCATATGAGGCGGAACTGCCTCAGTTCATCAAAAGTAAGTTCACTACTTGAAATCAAAATGCGAATCTAAGGTTTGTGTCAAATTTTAGGGAACCCATCCGATTCAAGATGGCTTCAGACAGCTCTTCATCAGGGAACTGCGAAGGATCGAGCTAATGCGGGCGCGCTTCTTGTCACAAGTAATCCCATTGGCAACATGCAAGCCCTGGAAACCCTTATTGGCTACACAAAAATCTCAAACAAGTCAAGTTCCGAGGTTATCTCTATTCTCACAGATCTTCTGATGGAAGTTCTCCTACCGCCACAAAGGAAACTTCTCTCAATTCAAATGCGCGCCGCTGACTGGAAGGTCGTTAAGAAGGATGACGATTTAACGAAAGAGCAGCGGAGGAAAATCTTCGCCTATTGGTACTTCGAAAACGAGTTGAAAGATCAATACTTTGGTAAGTTCGTTTTTAGTACATTCCTGACGAACAAAATGACGAGAATCATTTTTAGATTTCCTGAAGAATCTCCAACAAGGCTTGCAGACTGGTCAGGAGAACAACAAAAACTCGGCAATCATTGCGGCGTCTCAACTTCTAGCATATGCTCCGGAGAAGGAGCAAATGCTTCTTACAATGTTGATCAATAAACTCGGTGATCCCTCGGCCAAAGTGGCATCCAAAGCGCTCCATCATCTCTCCGAGGTAGCGCACCAACATCCTAACATGTGCGGCATTATTACCGCTGAAACCGAGAAGCTTCTCTTCCGTAACAACATTTCCGATCGCGCACAGCACTTCGCCTTATGTTACTTGGCCCAAATTGCATCGAATGGTCGACCCGAAGTCTGCACAAAGTTGGTCAACATTTGCTTTGCACTGTTCAAAGTTCTGGTAAAGAAGGGAGCTGTCAACAGCAGGACAATGCAAGCGATTTTAAGATGCCTTCAAAAAGCAATTATTGAAGCCAAACCCGCTCCTGGCAGCACGGAAATTATGACGCCAGACATGCAGAACACCATCTATCGACTGGTGCACTTGGCCGACATTCGTATCTCCATTCAAACATTGTCCCTGTTGCTGCAACTGGTCACGATCAAAACCGAGAAGTCAGACAGGTTCTACAATGCACTCTACAAAAAGATGCTCGACTTAGAGCTGACGACAATTGGCAATAAGACCGCATCGCAGTTCCTGCATATCGTCCATCGGGCGATACACATCGATGCGAACGCGAGTCGGGCACAGGCCTTCATCAAACGCCTTCTCCAGATGTCGCTATATATGCCGGCTGCTATGGCCGCTGGATGTTTGATTGTGATCCACAAATTGCTGCGAACACGAAGTAATTTGACCAGCAGTTCAGTAGACGAGGCTCAACTTGGAAACAGAGTTGCACCGGAAGACGAAGAATTGGCCAAGTTCGACAGTGATGGTGAGGAAAAGTACGAGGACGTGCAATCCGAAGCTGAGCCAGAAGATAAGGATGAAACAACGCCTGAAGAGGAATCAAAGAAGGAGGTGCAAGGCGGCTCCTCGTGGCATCACGCCAAACTCAATAAAGACAATCCAGAGGCGCCAGTAAAGGTAAGCGACATATCGGCAAGCAAGTACGATCCGTATCACAGAGCTCCAGCATACGCAGGAGCGGAATACGCTGTGCGTTCAGAGCTGCTCTTCCACATGAGTCACTTTCATCCCACCGTGCAGGTGTTTGCTGAAAACATCCTTCAAGGTATTTTGGAGCATTCCTAGCTTTAGTTGAAATTATTTCATGAGATTCTGAATTTCTAGGCAAAAGGATCGACTACTATGGAGATCCACTGCGGGACTTTAGTTTGCCACACTTCTTGGAGCGCTTTGCCTTCAAGAATCCGAAAAAGCTTAACGCAAACAAAGCCGAGATGCCTGTGGTCCACAGCAAGCAGTACGTTTCATATGGAACCCGCGGCAAGCCAGTGAAGAAACTGACAAAAGCCAATTGCACCGAGGACGAAATGTTCATCTTCAACTATTTAGAGAAGAAACGCGAGACAGCGGTGGCTGTAAAGAAAAAAACCGGCGATGACGAAGAAACCAAGGACGTGGATGACGATGAATTCGAGGACTACTTGGATGGATTCTTTACGAAAAAGAGTGGAGCTGCCGATGGCGAAAATGACGAGGAGCTGGATTTCCTGAAGGAACTGGGTGGTGAGATGAAAAGTGACGATAAGAAAAAGAAGAAGAAGAAGAAAGAGGTCAGCATGGAAGAGGATGATGATGATGAGGATATGCACTCGGATTGGGAAGATGCTGATGACATTGCAGCTGATGATCATTCCGAAGACGAGGTGGCTTCTATCAATGGTGGCGAAAATGATGATGACGATGATGATGAGCGATCTATTTCGTTGGATGATGGAGGAAGTGATGACGAACCAAGTGGTCCCGAATCGGATGGCCAAAGTGAGAACGACGATGACGAAGATGAGCCTGAATCTGCCAAATCAAAGAAGTCCAAGCATATGATAACCGAAAAGAGTTTCTCGAAAACTCTGAAGCACAGTGGTGGTATGTTTTTTTCGGATTCCAATGGCTAAGCCATCATAAACTATTTGTTTTCATTTTAGATATGAGCACGCTCTTTGCTGCAGCTGATGACTTTGCTGAACTGCTTGAGGAGACTGGCAAAACAAAAGGACAGGGAACATCGAGTGCCGTCTTTAATAAGGACAAATCCTCTGACAAACAAATGAAGTGGGAAGAGAATCGGCGATCTAATTCGAAGACGTTTATTGGGAAACGCAAGAAGTTCGGAGGTGGAGGACCCAAACAATTTGGAAAGAAGAGAAAAAGTTAGGAATGCTGGAGAATGTTTGATAGCTTAGTAAACTTTTAATCGAAGTTGGTGTCTTTTATTAAACGATGCTTAGGGAATCATCTTTCATAGCCTTCCAGATCTTCTGGTTAATACGTAACGCTTCCCAAGCTTAAGGTCAAAGAACAATAGCCATTTCCTTATCCATATTCCACAAGAATGATGCTACCCAAGCCGTAGATTAGATGGTTTTTCAATGGTCTGAGTTTGCGACACAAGCTCCTTTGATAGATAATCGGGGCAATTCCCTAAGTCGTAAACGACAACAAAAAAAACGACAGAAAGCAATCGGTATTCTGTGTGTCGTTTTTGTCGCGCTCAAATGTCAAGTGTCGTTTTTCAGTCGTTAAACGATGTCAATTCCTAATTACCTAATTAAATTCGACACGACATACTGTCGTAAAAACGACTATTTCTGTCGTTGAGATAAAAGTGGACGACAGTAAGGCGACAACGGTCAGAACTTATAGGAAAATTTTCAAAGCCGATATTAAATTTACAAAAACATATTTAAAACAAAAAGTTAACGAATGAAGTTAATGAAAATGAATGCTAGTTTGGGTTTTTGGTTTCATATATGAAAACCATCAACACTCCGAGGCTTCAGTAGGGGTATTAATAAAATAAATATTAGGAAGGAATGGCATACGCTTGAAGATGAATAGTTTGGGTCCACCAACAAGAGATGGTGATGGCTGGCAAAAGGTTAATAAAATAGATTGAATTTGAAATTTTAAATACAATTCGTTTTATTTAGGTATAGATGAATTTAAAATTAAAAGTAAAAAAAACTCGTTCACAACAAAAAAGAACAGCAATCTACAAGAGGAGGTTAATTATTGTGATAGGCGATCGGTGACGTCCTTGGGATTTCAGTTCCAAGACGGTTTTGCGACGACAATGGTACCTGAAGAGTTCTATTGCTTTCCTAATGAAAGATAAAATATCATTTGAAGTGGATCTCTTTAGTTCCATTGAAGTGCATATTACCCTATGGAAAATACTTTTCCTTAACCAGTGCAGTGCCGGACATTCGCATAACGTGTTCAAATTATTCATCCTTGGATTGCCTAAGACCTTCACCATTGGTACAGGTGAAAATTGTTTTTCCACTCCTCGTTAATCAACGTTGTAGCTGTTGTCCTATTGACGCTACAAAGTGCTTCAGGACCTATGAACGTAGTTTCCGAGCCCCGAGGCAGCCCTAACGAGCTCATCTGCAGATTCTCTTTCTAGTATCATTGAGCCATTTTTGAAACGGGTTTTTTTGTTTGTTGAAAATATTAATGTGGTCGCTAAGTCCATAGTTTTTCGGATTCTTGTAAAAAACACAATTTTTTTGTCTATTATCATACCTAAGTACTTTCAATAACTTAACCAGTTTTTAAAAAAAATTGTTTCGGAGTCTGTTTTTATCTCCACTTATTTACATTTATGTTCGTTTAATTTCAGTTTTTCCTTATTGAACCATGTAGTTATTTGTTTAATATCGTTCACTAAACTATTTTTACACTCCGCATGCACAAGTGTGTCATCGGCAAAAAGAACAACCTTACACAATTAATTAACTTTCGGTAAATCACTTATATAAAGTATAATAAGGAGAGTTCCTAGTATGGACCCTTGCGGTACTCCTTGTTCTTCACGAAAACTAAAGCCTGATTAAAAGATCGGTTTAATATAGTTGTGTTCCAGGGATTCCCTGAGTTGATGCTTTACTACCGCTTATAAGCTTTTCTCAAATGTACGCAGAGTCTTGGTTGGTCTTAATTCTTCTCTCTAAACAGGCGTGATCATTGAATCATTAATGATCTTTCTATCAGCTATCCCTAGTTTGTCCTAGTTTTTCAGAATTATTTTGGAACTTGTATTTTAGGGTTTAACAAATATTTTTAAGATCCTTTATTGAAATTGGTGTGAATTCGAGTTTATAATTTATAAATCTAATCGTTTCGAGCAATCATTTTACTAATTATTATTGGCTTTTAATCGTTTTCAAAAACATCACTTTCTATTTTGTTTTTTGACTTCAGTACATGATTTCCATCCACATGTCTTTTTGACCATATGCTTGATTGATTTTATTATTAATATGCCTGTTCCAAGCAGTGCTTATTTTTATTTTATATTTGCTCCTAATTTATTCGTGCTCTTCCCATGATTCCGAGCTATAAAATAATTTTTCCTCTTGGTAATTTTTCGTTTTATTAAATTTCAGATCTAAGATCATTGCTGACCCACCCATTATTCTCGGTTGATTTTAAATTTTACAAATTTTATAACTTACTGCATTATCTAGTTTTTCATCGTTTTCATTTTCATTCGTTGAGTTTTATTTATTCAGTTCATTCAAAAGCAGCGTCTTGTATTTGAATACTTTAAAAGTACTCTCATTAATTTTTTTTTTATTTAAGTGTGAACTTATTGTTATATCAATGTTTTCGTGATCAGTTATTTTATACTTCTAATCCGTGCCTACCGTTATAATTTGAATGTTTGTTATAACAAAAAGGAGTGCCTTATTTGGTTGTTCGATCTGGAGACAGGAAGGTTTCCATGTTGGATGGTTAAGGAGCTTCGATTTGTCTTCCCAAATCCAAAAAGTACCAACACCTGCGATAAAATGTGAATTCACTTGCGAGTAGTCGTTAGGATGTCGAGTTCTGCTGATAATTTCTTAGCTCAAATCGATGAAAACCACAAGCGTACCTGTAGATATGCAGTTAAGTGGGGCACAACTAATTCCTTCAATTTGAATCACAATCTCGCATTAAAGGACAAAAAAGTAGAGTCTTAGTTTCAGGAACGAGGAAATATTCAAATAATGATAAAACTTACACTTCACAGTCATCAACTTGTTGTTTTGAAGCTGTTTTTGTGCGATTATTCTACCAAACTGTCCCTTCAACAAGAAACAAAATAGATCAAAAATTACTTTATTGCATATTAGCAGTAGTTCTACATTATTTATTTATGAATAATAGTCTATGAATACTAATTACATTGTAATTTAATTACAATTAACGTCAATTTACAATTACACATCAGTCTTGTCATAATTATATAGTTTACAACGGATACTGATAATTTTCTAATATTTAAACTTTAACTAATTTAATATTCGTTCTACAATTGATTTTAAACATTATTGTTATAGTCTTATTTTTTTTTATTTTATTAGAACAAAAAATGTTTTAATAATTTCATTATTGAGCATATATCACAACTCGCAACAAATAATTGTAGATATGGAAAAAGTTTAAACTTCCGTCTGTCCGTATTCCTTAAAAGAAAAATATACAAATTAAATTTACTTAGAAATTTGTTAAAATTTCTTTAATTTATTTACCTTATTATTTCCGGCAACACAACAACAGTGTTGCAGTTCACCGACACACCCCTGCTAGATATGCATGCAAAAAAGCTTTTAAGCTTCTCCCTCATTTTTGACAACTGATTGTTTGACATATTTATTATTTCACAATGTTCGTATGCGACGTCTGTGCGTGCATATTGGAAAAATTGTTTTTATTCGTTTTCATTGTTGTTTAATTTTCTCGTCGTGAATCCAAGAATAGTGTTATTTGTTGATGAATAAAATATCGATGTGTTCCGTTATATAACCAAGAGTATAATGAGCGAAAGGATTCCAGCCAAGAGAAGAACTGCAAAGTTCACAGCGTCCAGTGGTAATTCCGATGATCCAGAGCAATGCGATGAATATCGTCAAAAGAGAAAGAGAAACAATGAGGTAAACAAAACACAAAATGCAAAATATATTAAAAAATTTATTTAAAAAAAAAGCGTGTGTAAATATTTGGCAGGCAGTCAAGAAGTCACGTGAGAAGACAAATAAAACGGCAAGCGAACGCAAACAGCGTGTCGAGGCATTGAAAACCGAGAACATACAACTTGAGACACAAATTCAGGAAACTGAAAAGAACATTAAGATGTTGAAGGAAATTCTACTATCGAACAATAACAACAATAGTCAAGAGAGAAGTAGAATCGAAGCAATACTCGCTGAGGCAAGCGATAGCGACTAAAAACATAAACAATTAGAATAACGATAATCTTAGTTAAGTTGATGTACGTTTAAGCCGTGAGAATTATTTTAATCGATTTGATTAATCGACACTTGTAAAATATACGTTCCCAGGATTGCATACAATAAACAAATATTATTTAAGGCTTTAAATGTTGGTTGCATTGTTATTTAACAGCCTCGCGAGCCGTGAAGAGTCTCTGCTTGAGACACGGCAGCCTTCCAATCTTGTCGATCTCTTGCAGCCGTTTCCAGTTATCGAGACAAAGTGCTTTGGCGTCCGCGATCGCTTGATCCTTATAACGGAGATTGGGTCTTTCTTGCCATCTTGAAACTGGGGGCCGTGATTCGGAGATTCGCATTTCTGCAACAGTCGTCGTATTTTGTCATTTTGAACTATACCCACATCTTGATACAGCTCAAAGAGTTTGGGGCGAATGAAGGAGCAGAAACAACAGCGAACTCTTTGAGCTGTACAATGATATGGATCTAGTGTCGAAGGCAATAATCACTCGTCCACAACACTCAAGCTAAGAGCATTTTCATATCCGAGCCACCAGTTTCGCGAAAAAGCAATCGCATATGCCGCGAACTGATGTCTGAGTAATCGTTCAAGTGAATGGAGGACTACTCACTATACTTTCATTAAACTATTTGGAATGCAAATTAGTTTTGAATTTTACAATAAATGAATTCCCAAAAATGTCACCTCAAAACCCATTTCTAAACAGTTTACATTTTCAACTCGTTAAACAAGCATTTCTGTGCGTCATTACAAAAGATCTTGCTGAGGGGGACTTTCCATGCAACTTGGGATTAAAGGTTGAAGTAAGTGTGCCATGCATTGTAATTTACCAGTTGTATACTGAATTCACAAGTAACTACCAGACAGGTCATCCTGGGTCATGTTAATGGTCATATCTTGTGCCTCTTTAGAACTGAAATTGATTTCTAAACCAGTTTCCGACTCATTCACGTACACACTTTCAAATTGCCCCATTTTTAAGTCAATCAACTTGGGGAAGAAGAGGCTTCTTGTGTGCGCTGCCTTCAATTGGATTACGATTATTTCTCGTTGATTATTTCATGCTTGATTTTCCATGGGATTTAATTGAATGATGTACAGACATCGCATCTCTGAATCATAATTGAAGGAATATGCGATTTTGTTAAACGTTAACAAAATTAAGAAAAAAAAGACTCAATTTTTTCTGAGGCTCAATATTCATTTTTTCACTTGATGACTTCAGATAAACTTTGAAAACCCAGCAGCAGTAGCTGCTCCTTCTCCTATAGTCGAGCGCGACAAATATTCCACGGGACGGAAGATTACTGGAAGATCTTGACAAGTCCGCTGACCAGGTGGTATTCAACCATTCTTCGTGTTTTTTCATCTATGGTCTCTTCCCGAATGAATGGAAAACATTATTTGTCCAAACCGTCCCCAAAGGGGGTGAATCTTTTTCAGCTTCAAGATCTATTGAACTTACGTATCTTTTTTCTAACAGAATGGGAACGCTGATGAATTGTCAACTAATGAAATACCTCAAAACACGTTAGGCTTGATATTTCAAAGCGATTTGATAGAGTCTGGCTTCAATATCATTGAATGCCTCCAGTTCCGTTTAATTTGTGTTTGATGGTTTCAAGGCTGCAATCCACCGTATGAAGTCTGAAGTTCACCATGCTCCGACTCGTTTCAAATCTTTATTCGTCAACCCACAGTTTTTCATATGCGTTCTAGAATTCACGTCAAACATCTTCTGCCGTGCAATTGAGCAGGCGCTGAAAAAACACTCTGGAGTCTACTTGGCAAAGTTTGAAATCGAGGGATAAAACTTATAACAGACACAAATAATACAAAGTCAATCGACTCGCTTCAATATCAGCGTAAAGCCACCTTACTGTCCGTCTTACCCCTTGAATGTAGGTGATTTATATAAAAAAATAAACGCCGCCCCAAATTTTCTGGATTGCCTGAAGGAAGGCCATGACATTTACCCTTACAAACCCGCACAACGCGTCCATTACGTCAGTCTACGTGATTCTCACGGAGTGGGAAAAGATCGATCGTCAAACCATCCATCAACTTTGGAAAATTGGTTTTGCTGGCAAAACCACTGCGTAAGCTTTTTCATCTTTCCGAGCAGATGGAAAACTGCATTTGTCCAGCCTGTCCCTAAAAAAGGCGTTTCTTCTTCTCCATCTAATTACAGACCCATAGCACTTACGTCCCTTCTTTATAAGGTCATGGAAACGCTGATTAATCGTCAGCTTATGAAATATCTTGATTCACGAAAACTTCTTAATGACCGGCAGTAGGGTTTTCGTAGCAACAGGTCCACTGGTGATTTGATGACTTGTCTCACTGAAAAGTGGAATCAATCTATACATAACTTCGGTGAAACAAAGATAGTTGCACTCGATATTTCAAAGCGATTTGATAGAGTCTGGCGTCAATATCATTGAATGCCTCTAGTAGTTACAAACGAATCTCTTTTTCATTAGATTAGAAACTAACTTTTGGTCAGTTTCATTTAATTTGTGTTTGATGGTTTCAAGGCTGCAATCCACCGTAAAAAGTCGGAAGTTCACCAAGTACCGACTCGTTTCGAATCTTTATTCGCAAACCTTCAGGTTTTCATATCAAACATCTTCAGCCGTGCAATTGAGCAGGCGCTGAAAAAACCCTCTGGAGTCTGCTTGGCAGAGTTCAAAATCGAAGCATAGAACTTTTATTAGACACAAATAACACAAAGTCATTCGACTCGCTTCAACATCAGCGTAAAGCCACCTTACTGTCCGTCTTTTATGTTTTTTTTTCCTTAACGGATGCATCACCCTTTCCCATATCGCTATCATCGTAAAACTCGCCTCCCATTTCTTCAGTTCAACCTCAAGCCCAATTTCGATCGTACAGCGAAATATCGTTCTCGATATTCCTTTCTATTAAAATTAACCACCCTTAAAGGGTATTCATAACCCCTTGGACGTGAGTGTTTTACACAAAAAAATAAACGCTGGGCCAAATTTCTTGAATTGCCTGAAGGAAGTCCATGACACATACCCTTACAAACCCGCCAATCAAAGAGTCTACATTCTAAGATACATACTAGAATACTGAAAAAAAAAATATAGCGTCCATTACATAAGTCTACGTGATTCTTGCGGAGTGTGAAACGATCGATCGTCCATAAAATCAAACCATCCATCAACTTTGGCAAATGCGAAACTATATTATTTGGCCTCCTCTAGAATTGGCAAAAGTTCTCAATTATGGGACCACATGCCGAGCCAATGCCGAGTCGAAGTGTAGTCCGATACCTTGGGATTTAACTGGACCAGCATCTGCATTTCAAGAAAAATATAGATGACAGAGCCAAAGTTGCATTTGCCCTAACATTGCATTTGCCTAACGCCATCGTCTATGGATGCCCCGTGTGGTTCAACGTGGGAGCTAGCTTAATGGAAAAGATTCGGTTGTTTGAAAGGCAATGTCTTAGGAATTGTTTACGCTTATACAGAACTTCAGAGTCTTAGTACGGAAAATTCTATGCCAATGAGGTCCTTTACAGCAGGGCAGACATAATAAGAGTGGATACATTTCATTAGAAACCTGACACATAAATAACCTGATCTCTGGGGCTTTCTACACAAATAACTTGTACTACGAAAGTGTGCAACTTTACGGCTTTATCCCCCCAGAGGCCTTCTTTTATCTAGATTCGATATGTCTGAGCCAAATAGATGAGCGGTGCGGGTAATCTTCCACATTGCCCGAAGAGCTGTGGATAAGCGACTCGGCTACGAACGAGACGTCATCAAGAGTTCCGCGGAGAATCTTCGTTTCAGTAGGGAGATTGTAGACCGCGAGAAGTAGAGCGACAGCACCGACAATTCTGGTGGCTGAACACAGGGCAGGAACTCTTTCGTCGTACCCTTCCATCGACGAGTACCCCCCGAGGCCAAAGTTGGCCGGCGTTTATATGAAACACATGTGTGTGTGTTTCTGCCTGTCTTGAATGTGTACATTAAACTACAAATAAGTTATTTAAGTTTTTAAGGCGGATTTAAGTAATTAAAGGTTATTTTAAGTTAGTGATAATAGTTTAATATTAAAAACAAAACAAAACGCCTTTCTACTAAATTTTTGAAACCTACTTTTCTTAGTTTACAGTAAGCATTTTTAAGAAGTACGTTAGTTTAAGCCATAAAACAAGAGTTTATGAAGTAAGTTTAGCTAAGAGCGTCTGTTAATGGCCAGTAAGTCAGATATAAACATTTTGTTATTTGAGCAAGTTCAAAGTTATTTAGTTTTACAATTAAGTAAATATCATAAAGTTAATAAAAAATTGCACTAAAAAACAAAAAAAATCGTTAAACATGTTAAATTGCAAGAACAGGTAGTTTTTTTTCACCGCGACTGTACCCTTACTTTTTATTTAGATTATTTAATTAGTTAAACATACACTTTTCCATTTCACGAGAAGCATGACAAGTGAAATCAATTTGAGCGCCCGAAGCTCCAAAGTCTAAAACTTGGTAAACCGATAACGATTTGTCATCAATCACACGTAATTCCCGGACTTAATCGTTTTATTGATAACATCGAAAAGAGTATGGCGAAATATATAAAATAAATAATAGAGTTTTGTTTAATGAACTAAATAGAAATCGCGTTGGTAAACAATTGAAAAGATAAAAGACTTATTAATTAACTCTACGAGAAATTGAACAAAAAAACCTTCATTGTTTCTACTTAAGGGCTTACAGCGGTCATTTCTGGAAACATCTGAACCTAAGGTTTTATTTTTGCCTTCAGTTCGATGCGATGCTATTCTACAGTCCCGCAGACTTGAATTATGTAAATACATTCGACCCGTGGGGAGTCTTTGCAGGAGGCAAAGCCGGCTTTCATCAAGCACTTTGCTGCTCGAATTTAAGGGATGTGATTTTAAGATTCTCCAAGGTGAGATGAGTTCGTCCAACAA
Source organism: Orthonevra nobilis (assembly GCA_963555765.1). Taxonomy (NCBI): domain Eukaryota; kingdom Metazoa; phylum Arthropoda; class Insecta; order Diptera; family Syrphidae; genus Orthonevra; species Orthonevra nobilis. The sequence continues at coordinate 116,139,062 of OY743225.1, forward strand.
TGGTTGTCATTTTAAATCAAGAGAAAAACACAACATTTAGAAAAAACAGTAATCATTTATTTATGTGGTCATCGAATTGACTTTATTTTTTACTTAAATAACCTTTAATGAAAAAGTCGTTCGATGTAAATCATCCGGCAGCGGCGCTCAATTGAAATCTCCATTTCGAGAAATTTCACGTTCAATACATTTCTCAGGCCATGGAGTCGTAGTTTTACTAGAAATGTGACACGTGGCGACGTTCTATTGAAAGTAGACGTCTAGATTCATACTACCAATTTCAGGCAGGAAATCCATTCACTGATAGGGTTTTCGGAGTTTTGACAGATAAGACAGTTTTTTTTTTATCGAGACAAATCAAAATGAACCTCATGAGCCTCAATCATGATCTTGATAATTTATTACTAACACACAATTAGCAAAAGTGAGGGTTTGTGCCGGGTCTACTGCTTTCAGTATCTGCTTTAACTGCGAGTGGTTGGGGAAAGGGCCAATACATAATGGGCCATCTGGGCACATCAAGGTTTTCTATCACACCCTCAACTACGTGGGGATTTTTGAGTTATGCCAGTCTTCAAGCAAATGAACGATTTGTGTCGATAAATTGTCTAGATCATTTCTCTTAATCGAGCGTTGGCTTTATTCAGATTTTATTGAACTAATGTGCAATTTGAAGCTGGCTTCAAGCCCGGGACGCAGTGAAGAAACCAATTTATCGAAGCACAGGTAATAGTAGATGTATTTAAGGAGCATTTCCAGCAGCTGCTGAATGGGCATTGGGCAAGTTGACAATCCAGACAATACTGAACTCATCCCCCCTTGCAGTTTGGAAGAAGTTGGCTCAACTATCAAAAAGCTGAAGAATAACAAGGATGCATACTTTTCAAGCTTGGTTTCTACACTTTCGTATGGTGCATGTTCCAAATTAACCACCAAGTAAGGGTGTATGAAGCTAAAGGCCCCATCGTCAAGAAAGGCGATCCTAAGTTTTTTAAGAACTATCGATCCATATATCCATATTAGATCCTATTCAACGTACTGTGTGAACGTCTGTAGCGTTTCTGCAACAAGCTAATCGGCACGTACCAGCGTGGCTTCCGGCCCGGCAGATCGACCAACTATTCTCACTTGGGCAAACCATGGAAAAGACAAATGAATTTCAAGTCGAGACTCGCCATCTTTTCATCGACTTCAAAGCCGCATTTGAGAGCATTCACCGTCTTGGACTCTACAAGGCGATGGCCGAATTCGGGATCCCGGCAAAATTGATCCAGCTATGGAAACAGTTCCCACAAACTATTCCACACCTGCGCCGGACTTCGACAAGGAAATGGGATGTGACTTCTTCAATCTCGTGCTGGAACAGACCAACTATGTACATGTTCTTAGCTACAAAAAAAACATCTGTCCACCGCATAGGAAAAAAGGTTAAGGAGTTTACCTACCTTGGAGTTAATATCAACTCGTTCGGTATTCGACGAAGATTCACACTAGGCAACCGCTGTTACTGAGGTTTGGCGAAACTAATGGGTTTAGAAATCCTAACTCGGAAACGTGGTGAACAATAAGCAGGAAGACAGAGCAGATTTTGAACACTGTCGAGAAAAAATTCTTCATCCAATATTTGGTTCCGTATGTGAGGAGGGCAAATGGAGGAGAAGTTATGACCGCGAACTGTCTGAGCTGCTACAATATGTGGATAGTCCAAAAAGCCAAAATACTACACTGGCTCGGCGACATCGAGCGAATGGACAATATAGATGCATCGAATCACAGCCCCCAGGTTCGAGAGGACAAGGAAGACCGAACCTCCGTTTAAGGTTAAAGCGATCGCGGTTGCCAGAGCGCTTGGACTACAAAACTGGAAGTAGCGTGCCCGAGATCGACAAGAGTGGCAGACTGCCGTGAGCCCGTTAAGTAATTAAGAAATGTGCAATTTGAAAGTCATTTCCGGTTTGGTCAAAAATTTGTTGGTCTCTATTTTTAAAAGAATGAGAAATGAATATCACGGTGCTTTAGCAGAGAGCATCTCTGTCAGTAATGTAAATTAAAAGCAGTGGCGGTCTAAGATGGCTACCTTGAGTTACACCCGATTTTTAGCCTTAATAAGGTGAGACATATTAACTTTACATATTGAACAGATAACAATATATTAAAGACAAATTGAAACTTAAATGTTTATTGAATACAAAGTGGTAATTGATTAAATTAATAAAACAAAAATCATGCTGTCGTCGAGACCACCAGCGGAGACAAAACTAAGCGTAGAATTCGTCCACTACAGGCTTGTTCACACGCGACAAAAGGAAGGACCGAACCTTGCGTTGAAAGATTAACCAACTGCAGATACCAGGACGCAACGTGCTCGGCGTCATGAAAGATGGATTGGCCTCATTAATAAGTTTCGAGCACTTTTCATTGGTGAGGAGTACTCCTCTTTGCGATTTCACTATTCAAAATTCCTACACAAGCCCTCAACATTCAATTCTTATTCCCTTTCAGTACATAGGTAATCATTTTTTTTAGTTTAAATAATTTTATTCCGTTTCAAATACCCCCGCAAGCGTAAAAATGTATTTTATTGATGCCTTTGGATGATAGCTAGATTCTTTATATAGGAAATATTGATGTGGATACACGTGCGTCTACACATTTTAAATGAACATTAAATTTCGCTTCTCAACGCGCCCATTAATTTGAAAAACAAGAAAAAAAAACTGATGATAATGTAAAGTTGTAGTAAGAGCGGTTTTTTTTTATATTTTTGAAAAACAATTCGAATTTTTCGTACGTGCGCATTCATTTGGAAGCATAAATAAACTTAAATTTTTCAGCTTGCTTATTTTTGTTTGTCTGTAAGGCCTTTTTACATTTCATCGATAGTAATGATCTTTTTTTTTTTTTTAATGTACAAAATTTTATGACTAATTTCTTTATTGAACATTTTTTTATCGACATCAAAGTGGAATTGGATTTTTTGCGGAAATCGTACGAACGAAGATCAATCGTAAGAAAAAAAAGTCAACAAAGAAATTATCAATAAAATTAAATTTTTTGAGTAAATACGAATTCATGTGTTTTCAGATTCACTTTTTTTTATGAGTCGCTCCTAGGAATTTCAATGGCGAATTTAAATGCTGGAACAACAACACTTCTTTATTCTGCTCTTGAACAAGGAAATACAGGGTGGCAAAAAAAAAAAAACAATCACCGGACGTGTATGTAACAAAATCACATCTTAAAATGAAAATGAATTTTTTTCGAGCATTTTTCTTTTTATGTCACCTCTTAACTTTTTAATTAAACAGATTTGCTGGGAAAGAGATATATAACTAGTTTAAGCTTAATAAAGACACTTCCAAAATAACAATAAGACGTTGTGTTAAAAGGACTAAGCAAATACAAATAAAGCAACACGAGAGTAAAAAGATCGCCTCAAAATGGAAATATCCATTTAAAAAAAGCAAGGGCAGCATTAATGTCGCTGAAGAAACTTTTTTATTCCAACTATTTGAGATCAGATGTGAAGGTCATTTGCTACCAAGCTTTTGTGGGTCCAATTTTGACTTATGCGAGTCCAGTGTGGTGGAACATAAGCCCATCTTATATGGAGAAGTACAGAATTTTTGAGAGGAAATGTCTACGAGAATGCACGGGAACAAAAGACTATTGGATGCTTCCGGCGTGTCTAGAATTGACAATGTCATTCTAGACCTTGCGAGGAATCATTTTGCGCGGTCGAGTAATGTTATTGAAAATGAATTCATATCGGGTTTATTTTATCCTAATCCTGGGTATTTTAGAAATTAATTGATAAGTGGACATATACCACCTGAAGCATTTCTTTATCTGGATGCATATGGCTATCTTTCAGACTCATGCTGCTAGAAGAGCAACAGATAAACGAATCCTCCATGTGCCTGCACACTCAAGCGATGAAAGCAATATTTGGAAACACAGCATGAGCGTACCTGATAGAGATGTAAATAATGACAATAGGTCAAATTTAAATAAATACTGGTGGCTAGATTGGGCAGAAGTTAACAATTAGACTAAGTTAGGTTAAGTCGTTTTATCTTAGTTTGTAAATACTGTTTTCTTTCGTTTTTTTGTTTGTTCTTTTTAAAAATATATAATAATGAGAAGTTTTTTAACCACCACCTTTTCTTCTCGTAACGAAAATAATAAATTATAAATATCTCAAAGTCTAAGTTATTATTGTAAAATAATATGTAATGAGAGACAATTTTTATTTGGCCATTTACAAAAATGTAAATTTATTGATTTAGCGTTTATCTTGTTTCTCGTTAAGAAAGTTGTTAAAACTATGGTGAAAATAAACAAGTTTGAAAAAAAAATACAAATAAAGCGACACGAGAGTAAAAAGATCGCCTTCAAATGGTATAGGGCTCGCCATGAATTGCCAAAATTCAAAAAAAAAGAGTAAGAGCTAATATGTTATCTTCAGAAGCTGCTAGATACAAATAACTTCACAAAGGTCTTCGGTATAGTTGTTCAGACATTTAAGAGTCTCAGTGCAGCTTTCTCATGGAACTTCCCGAAACGATAGCAGAGACTTTTATTTTCAGAAAGAAATATAGTTGAATGCGTGTATACAAAATTCAATCATAAAAACAGCAAAACTCCAAAAATATTGAAATTCAAAAATCGAGCTATTTTGCCAGATTTTCTGGGCAATAGTCTTGGATTACAAAACAAGGAGTTTATCTTAAGTTTTTTAAAATCTTTTAACAAGCCAGATTAAAAAATGTGCCGCGAAATTAAGGAGTTGAAACTCTGACCTTAGCCTCTAGTCCAGAAAACGAAAAGATTGGAAGTTGGGGTCTATAGTTATTCCAAGAGAGAATTTTTACTCATAAAACTTAAACGACTGTTAGTGAAGCAACAAAGTCAGATATATAATTCTCCAAAATCAGTACGAATAGGCTTACTTCCTAGTTTGTTTCCGGGCCTGGTCAAATCCGCCCTCATTGTAGGACCCAGAAGTCGAAGTGGTGTCAAAAATAATAACATTTTTTGTAGTTGAAGTCCGTCGAGTGTTCGAAAATTTTAAGCAACATTATAAAAGTGGTTGAACAAAGCTAAGCTTTGGAGCCACCAATCGATCTGTTACACAGAATTTTAGTTCTTAATTTTGTTGTTTTATAAGTACGAAATTATTAAGCAGAAACAACCGAACGACTATAGAGTGAATGTCAAGCTTGTTTCAAAAAGATTATTCTACAAATGAACACTCATTTATTTTAAAAAGCATCGATAAGAAATCGTACGCATTGTGTGTGGATTTTAATCACTAATTTATATTCAGTTGTATTGTATCTTGTATGGGTCATCCAACAAGACCTCGAAAGATAAGGTTCATTTTCCTTAAGACTGGATACGTAATAAAGCAAAATTTTTGCCTTTGTGGTTCCGATTTTATAGTGACGATGTTCTACAGAAATATTCATTTCAAGAACGATCGTAAATCTGGATCGATTTTTTTTAAAAACGTCCCTAAAATCTATTCTCTCGTCTTGCTTGTCGTCGAAAATTCAGCTCCATAAAGAGCTGGCAAGAAGAAGGTTTCTTAGAGCATAATTTTTGGTCCTTCGAGTAAAGTTCGAGGTTATGTCTCAATAGTTATTTGAACACATCCGTAGTACTTGTTGTTGTTTTTTTTTTGTAGATGGGACAAATTCAGCTGATATTGCAGTCGTTGGATATGCTTTCATTCTATCGTATCTGATAGATGATCTAGTGCATGCTCCTAAACCAGACCATCTGAATTACAGAAGGGTGGACCAACTGTTGGTTTCTTTTTGAGTCGTAAGCTAATTTGATGAAACACTGAAATGTACACAATCTCAGTATAACATTTCTACGGTACGAGAAATATTGTAAACGGAGAGTATTGTAAATCGACCGAGATAATTCACAAACTGCGACTGGTCTCAGCAAGTTTCTGAAAAGAGTTCGTGAGACTTGTTTGATTGTAAGAGCCAGGGAGCTGCGTTTTGACGCCATAAAACCTTTTTCCTCTCCGATACTTATATAGACCGTTGCTATGCGAACTATTCAGAGACGACCCATGTACTCAAAAACAAAACTGGGTTAAGAGGATAGTCTTTGAATTTTTTAACGATTAGTTTTCACTAATTAATCAAAAGCATCATTAAAAAATATTGAGCAGTACTTTTTTTTAGCCTTTTTAGAAAGAACACAACAAAAGACTTACCCAGTTTGAAATAAAAGTAGTCTTGATTTTGGAAAAATAAATGGTTTAAGTCAAACTATTATTATTAGAAAAACCACAAAAATACTCTATAAGACTTTGGCATCCTTGCTTACTTGGTTTCAGACTCTTACGATTCCTTAAAACAAATATCAACTTCAGGCGAAAGAAAACTTATACCAAGTGTTTTACCATAAAAACCTTCGTATTCAGGAAATCGATTCAGCATTGTGGATTTTTTAAACCGTTGTTTTTTTCGTTACCACTGTAGGTAGGCACGACAGCAATGAGATACTTTTCCATTGTTTCTTGAGAACAATGACATTTGACTACTAATTGAGTCCGGTTTCCATTGATTGCCACTTCCATTGTCATTCGGACTTTAAAGGGAATAATATGGAAACAAGCTCATCTCATGCTTCCATTCAGGGTGCACTGATAAGTCATCCTCGTGGAGCAATACAAAGCAGCGCTCAATGACCTCGATCTCAAGTTTTCCACCGCGCACTGATTGCAAAATCGCTTAACATGAAGTATTTTTCATGTTCTCTCAAGTGGCGGGCAAATGACATAATAATTAAGTAATTGTCAAGAAAATGACAAACAAAAATTTAATTACGTGCCCGCAGCATAACTTTTATTCTCGTTACTGATCACTTAGAAGAAAGAAGAGGGTGGGTGTAATTCAACCGGATTCCTTTTTTAAGATTCATAACCTGCTGACTACGACGATGCCCATTGAAAATTCGTATTTTTAACACAACATGATCCACGCTTGACAGTGACAGGTGCCAAAAAGCCATACTCGCAACACAACACGCACGCACACACAACAGTCCAAGAAGCACACGACCAAGGCTCACTCACCATCAAACAAGTCTAGTTTCTCCGTATGCAGCGAAAAGACCTCGTCCATCTTCCTTGCTATGGTTTGCATACGTTCTATGTATGGATACTGGGCCGCGTACATGTGTACACGGAGGTGCTGCGAAAACGTACGATTGGCAAAACGTCAAAAAAAAAAAAAAAATTGTCACCGCAAAATAAAACCCGAGCAACACACACACTCTGGCACAAATTTTGAACACCTCTTTACGGCGAAAATGGTATAAACAAAAGGCAAAAAAAAAGGAACCCTTTTTTTCCCGAGTTATCCTTTTTTCAATTAAAATTTATTCCCGAAACACTTTCGACTCGGCTCCAAAGCAGACAATGCTTTGAGTTTCACTTAAAATTTTTAACTAATTTAATTGTTAACCCACTGCAGTAGCGGCGGCGGTGGCGGCGAAACGGCGACAATAATGACAACGCAACGGCAAAAGCATCCCTCAAGTTTGTTTGCCCACTTTTTGTTCCCGGTCGCTTCTCTTTCCTCTCTTTGGAGCAACTGTGCCAGTGTCAGCGAATAAAATACGACTACACCGAGAATTGACAGAAAGCCAATAAAGAACAAAGCAAATTCCCCAACTGAACAGCACATGGGTCCACAAAATGGGATGGAGATATGAGGACTCGCTGCAGAGTGAGAGAGATAAAGTGAGTGGAAAGCTTTGGGCTGTGGCCAGTTGCAGGTGAAAAAAAGTGTTTTTTTTTTGCAAATCTCTCTCTCGCGTTACATTAATGCACATGCAGCGCAACGGTTCATTGATTGAGCTGCAGAGCTTTTGATTAATTGACTTCACATGAAACCTTGACAATGCCGCGGCTTTTTGCAGAACAACCGACACCACCGAACGAATGACGTTTCAACCTTTGAACACCTGAGAAGCTCAGCTCTGAGCTTATCTTATCGCTCGCCGCACAGCTGAGGCGGCAACTTTTCGCTTATCAAACTTGGGCGGCTGATAAAGATGTCTGGCTGGCGCGGGACGAAGTCTGTCGGATTCAATTAGCGAGAGTGTGTTCGTTAATTAGCGCGCTTCCGAACCGGTCGTTGGACTTGAATTAGGAGAACAACTGTGGACCGGATGGGGCAGCTAGCGCCCGTGAAGCACGTCCATATGTCTGTACATACCTAAAAGGCGTTAGACGTTGGATGAAGACGAATACAAGTGTTTTATTTTTCAAAACTAGGCTAATCAGTTGTGGGGCGTTTGGGCGTAATTATAGATTTTTCTGTGCTGTCAGTGCCAATTGTGACTTTCAGCTGCATTTCGAGAGGGTGTGGGGAATGTGTGCTCTAATGTTGTTGTGTTTCCGGCGATGGGACGATGAGTGCGACCCTCATGAATCAGTGTCATGAGAAAGGAATTTCCTCGAAATGAGACCAGTTCTCTGCTCCTAAGAAATCAATACAACCATTGCTTTTTTTTTCTTTCTTTCTTTTTTTTTTGGAAACAATTTGAATTTGAATATCGACTCTGAGTGGTCATTGAATATTTCACTTTGTCGGATATAAAATTAAATTCGTTGAGTAAGTGGTTCCAGGGAACTATTATATATGCGAAATACATATCGACTACGTTCATACAATATTGAGTCATTTAACTTGTGGGATTCGACTTCTGGGATTTGAATTAAATAAATTATTATTTGTTAAATGGTTTCTTAGCCCTGGACCTGCATTGTTAGCTTTATATCTTTATGAATATCTAAGACTTTGTATGAGCCACTTTGGTTGCCTAGGAGGATTCAACTGACAGGGAAGAATCACGATCAATTTCCAAGGACAATTTAAGCTAACATGTAGCATCCATCTTGAGCCCCTTCACCAACCACATAAGAAAGTTGTCCATATGGCGGTTATGCATTGGGCTAAAAACCCGAATCACGGAAAGAAAATTTTAAGCTTCAAATGGATACCGATATGTGTATGCTCTCCTGGAATACAAGATCAGTGTTGGCCCGAGGAGCATCGCAAAATTAGAAACCCTCTTCATGCAGTATAAGATGGATGCTTAGAACGAAGGCTGACAGGCGACAGACTGTGATCAGCGGGAAAATTATACAAAGGAAGTTTTAGTCCCCATAAACGAAGTAGTTGAAGACTCTCTGAAAGGGATAAAAGATGATTTCTACGATCTGTTGGTCGCAGCTGGTCCTTAAAACGGACAAAGAAAGCATTTTTTAGCGTAGTTGTCTTTAAGTACTGAGTTAGACAATATGTGATAAGTGGTATAAGACTCAAGACGCGAGACTTTTGAACTGTCAACCAAACCGACCATGGAGCAAGGTATACGCCAAAAAAATTTGGGCATCTGAACATTCAGATGTGTCCTCTGACCACTTTTTTCAAGAGTACAAAAGAGAAGCAGCTAAAGCCTTCGGAGAGCATCTAATCTAAAGACTCAATTGAGGCGTTGCCAACTACAAACCTCAGTAATATGTGATCACAATGCCAATGCTGCTATTGAAACTTTCAAGAGGCCAACAGAAATGGTTTTCAAAAAGCATTGAGGGAGTAAAGGAGTTTATCTGTCTGGGGACGAATATGAATTCCACGAACGACATTTGCGGAGTGCCAACTAAAACTCATGCTAGACTATTATTGCTTCTTCCGTTTGTCCAAATAACTGGGCTGAAAACCTTTACCAGGTTCAGTATTGGTCCATATCGCCAGTTTTATTTCATGGAGACGAATGTTGTAAAATGAACTATGAGAGTTCAGCCGCGAAGTCTACGACCTGTAAAAATAAGCCGTCAACTAAATGGCTCGGCCAAATCGAGCCAATGGACAACTGTGATACAGTTAAGAATATTTTCCAATCCTAGCCACCGGGTTTCAACTGGAAGCGACTTGCCCGGGACTGGGAAGGATGGGAGACAAGATGGCCTGTTAAGTAATCAAGCAAGTAACCGTGCTTCTTGTGGAGCCTTTTTTATATAGTACTGTCCTCGTTTCTATGTTTGTAGGCTTGGTTCAAAGAGGTAGCTCCTGACCGGTCTATGAAGCCTTGGATCAGTGGATTATGATATTTTTGAAGGTCGAACCGGGGAGCCCCACAGGCGGACCACTGTCGTAAAGAATTTCTGGGTTGTCTTGGATTTGTGCATACCATTCGGCTATTTTATTCATTTTCAAATGTTCGTGAATGATCTTTGATTTTTCATTGCAGTTTTCTCGGAAGAACATCCATTAAAATTTTAGATGCTTTTATCACATACAATAATTTTAATTAATTAATTTGATATAACAGGACTACCGGTTGAAAATGTCGTTTTTTTTTCTGGCAATTCATGGATACCCGTTCTGAAAAATTCGACCGGTTTGGCCGCAATCCACGAATCGATCCATTTTTTGACATCATCGAAATGACGGAAGTGCTGGTCAGCCAGGCCATGTTGCATCGATCGGAAGAGAAAGTAATCGGATGGCGCAAGGTCTGGACTATACGGCGGGTGGGGTAGGACATCCTATTTGAGCGTTTCAAGGTAAGTTTTGACAACATTTGCAACATTTGGCCGAGCATTGGCATGTTGCAAAATAACTTTATCGTGTCTTGCGACCAAATGACACCAAATGCACAGCATAACCTTCAGGTCATGAATATTCTGACCGGCCGTCGATGTTGGGGCATGGCCGGGGTATCCATACGTTGCCCGACGTTTTGGATTATCGTAATGAACCCATTTTTCATCACCAGTGACGATTCGATGCAAAAAATACTTCTTTTTGTGGCGTTCAAGCAGCATTTCGGACATGCAAAATCGGCGTTCGACGTCTCGTGGCTTTCAATTCATACGGCTCCCAATGTTCTACCTTTCGGATCATTCCCATTGCTTTCAAACGATCGGAAATGGTTTGCTGAGCGACGCCAAGTGATTTTGCAAGTTCTTCTTGCGTTTGTGACGGATCTTGATCGAGCAATGCCTCCAATTCATGGTCTTCAAACTTTTTCACCTGGCCGAGGCGTTCTTTGTCTTCGGTGTCGAAATCACCATCTTTGAACCGCTTAAACCACCGCTGACACATTCTAACGTCTATAGTAAAGCCCGGGTAAGCTTCGGTTGCTTTTTTCTTTAAATGAAATAAGCATATTAAAACTTCCCGTAAATGTTGTTTTGATGGCACGAATGCAGACATTTTACGGCTTTACAAAAACTTGTGCGTTTTCACTAATGACCAATAAGCTAGACTGAAATAATTAGGCAATGACATGAAGTTTCTGATGTGACAGCTGTCATGTTCAAAAGTCACCTCAGAGTAGTAGATATGAAGTTGTCTGCAATAACGACATTTTCAACCGGTAGTCCTATTAATTAATTATATCATAGATTTATTAACAATGCTAGTATCATGCCTCTTTCGAATTTAGTCTGTTGCATCTGTGGAATCCCCATTTTGCAGACTCCATGGAGCTTGTGTTCCATTATCAACTGAGTGGTTCGTGCATTCGATGTGTGTACACAGAATCCAAGCTTTTCAAGCTTTTGCTTTTTCTTCTTCGGTCGAATTGGTAAACAAACCATAGATACATTTCTATAACCTCTGCGAACTTGTTCAATAAAATCGCGGGTAATTATAGTTTTGCGTTGCTTTACTATTTGTACAACACGTTTCTCGGCATAGACGCTGCCTTGACCAAATTGATAAAAGCTGTTCAGCGGACAGATAGATTTGAGTACTATTCCATAGCCAGTAGCAATCTTATCGTCTAGGAATAACGACGTCTTCTAGCGGATTGTTTTTTTTTTCGCCAAAATGATTCCGATTTTCAAACAATCATTCATACTACAGCACTGGGAATACTCCATAGCGGTGCTAATTTTGCTTTTCAGCATTTTATACTTAAAAAGGTTCATTTATAAAAATGACGAGCAGAAAAGACATGAAGCAACATCAAAGCTGGACGGCGAGGAGTACATTGGAGGTAATAGAAACATTAACAAGATTTTTATGCAACTGACTATCCTCTTGAAGCCATTTACAGCAACGAAGACGAGGATGACGGGTATATTCCTGCTCTACAGGAATCAGAGCACATTCCATTCAGTGGACCATCGGTTACCCTACCCGGCGGTGCTAGAGCATTCTATGAAATCGCCAACGACCGCCGAAGTGTTCGTGCATACAGCAACAAGCCAGTTCCGTTTGAAATAATCGAGGACTGCATAAGGGCAGCGGGAACATCACCTTCTGGTGCACACACAGAACCTTGGACATTTTGTGTGATCAGCGATTCAGGTGTTAAGGCCCAAATTCGTGAGATTGTCGAAGCCGAGGAGTATCTAAACTATAGCCAAAGAATGCATCGCCAATGGACAGCTGATTTGAAGCCTTTGCAAACCGATCATGTGAAGGAGTATCTTACAGAAGCACCATATTTGATTCTGATATTTAAACAGACCTATGGACACAAGGCCGATGGTAGCCGGAAACAGCATTACTATAATGAGATTTCGGTGTCAATTGCGACGGGCATTCTGTTGTGTGCCCTGCAAGCTGCTGGATTGAGCTCGTTGGTAACAACACCCTTGAATTGCGGACCTGCATTGAGATCCTTGTTGCAGAGGCCCGTAAATGAGAAACTGTTGGTACTGCTTCCTGTGGGATATCCATCTGTGGATTGTAAAGTTCCAGATTTAAATAGGAAACCCCTCAAAGACATTCTTGTGAAATATTAATAAAAAACAAAATTCTAAAGAAATGTTGATATACTTTATTTAATTCGCAGTAACTGGTTAGGACCTCGTTGGACCTTGAAGAGATATATATGATGCGAGCTTATTGTTGGAAATATTTATCTTGTTTCCTTTGGAGGATAATGTTCTTGATATTTTTTCAGAGCTAGAGGCTTTTTTTCGGCACTCAGAGGAAGGTTGGCTTTTTACTTGCTTTCTTGCGAGGCTTTGCCCTTTAATAGACCATAAGCCTCCCACAATTTTTCGTCTTTTCTCGTTCGTCAGTTTGGCTTTTAAAAATACCGACAAGAATCTCGGACGACTAAGTGAATGAGGAAAATAGAATGCTGTTGTTGCTGCATTTGTGTGATCCAAGTAGCTTAAGGACTGCCCTGCCATCTTTAAGAGCCGTTGTGTTCATAAGAAACCGTATTTAGGGTCTCCAATGCTTAAGTCAGTTAAAGAGTTTCCTCATAGCAATTTGTTATCCGCAGACGGTTGATTTGCCAACTTAATCGACCACATACTAATTTAAGCTAGAATATCTGAATGTGCATACGTTCAGAAACCTAATCTAGGTCCGGCAAAATTTTATTGGCATAGAGATAAAGAGTCCGACTCGAATAAGCAATTGCCTAACACAGACTAAAACTTCAGGCTACAAACGTGCAAAAGACGAAAGCGACAGAGACGGTGCAAAGGAAGACGCTGCAAAAAAAAAAAATTGGACCAGAAAGGGAAGACTACAGAGCTAGATAAAGAGGAAAGAAAAAAAAATAGAACGGAAGACTTTGGAACAGCAATCTTACCTATTCTTACTCACTTAAAACATTTACAAAAAGTCAGTATTAGATTACTTCGGTACGATATGCGTTAATCAACGCTTGAGCAAAGTTCGTCGAAATAATGCTCCAACTGACGCTAGTGAATAAAAACTTGTTCCAAGAAAGTTAGTAATAATGATAACCGAACGGAAAACATTGCATCTGTTGCCAAAAGTGTACATCTAAGTTCGAGATTTTCAATCTACAAGCCTGAAAAGAATTTTGCATAAAGATCTTTGATAACAATTGACTCAGGAATAAGAGCCCCCATTTTGCTTCTCTATTTGGGCCTTGGACTGCTCAAAATTTACAAAAAGTTTGCTGGAAAAATTATCTTTTAAGATGAGTCGCTTTTTAAAAATAGGAAATATTAGCATAAACATACAAGATAAAAGTTTAACTTGATGGAGAAGACTTGGGTTTTCTTCTTCTTTTTGTCTTCACCTTCTTAGATCTTCAGAATCCCAGTTCAAACAATTCTATCCTAAGGAGGTCCTTTACAAGCGGCCAACCTTATCAAAGGGGATCATTTTCTGATAAAGTTTATTCGGAGACGCATTGTAAGAGCAATTATCCCAACAACATGCATCAAGAGACAGTGTATCTCAACGGCTTTACTCCATTAGGAGCTTTGCCGATTTTAGACCGTTAACGTTTGGTTCAGGATGGATCGGTGGTGCTGATAATCTTCCACTTAATTACAAAGGAAACGTCGCACGTACCTCAGTAAAGCGTCTACAATTTAGTAAGATCGTTTCAGGCCGCGGCAAGCAGAAATGCGGGTGGCTAGAAAGTGATGAGTTAACTTTTTCATCGTTTTCTAAGTCGCACAAGACACTGTCCGATTGAGGATCATGCTATTCCAAAGGGAGACCCAAACACACTTCTATTGCGCTTGTGCGGCCCTTGTTAGAGCCAGACAGCGAGCGCTTTGTAGACCCTTCTACAATTCATTTGATTGGATTTCTGCTAAGGTTATAATGGAAATAATGTCTTTCTTAAATACCTCAAGTCGGATCAAGAGATATCACAAATACACCTCATAAATAAGGTAACAGAGCTGTGGCATTAAAATGGCACATAATGCTAATTAGGTTCTCACTGAAACACCATTTTTATCTACCTACCAACCTTGTCGCATATCCTTTTTTTTAGATTAAGATGTTTTTATTTATCGTCCAAAAATATTTACAATCATGACTTATAATTAGACTTATAACTCAGGTAAGGTTTTGTCGGCTCAAGAATAAGGGCCCGACTTATTTATTATGGTATTTATACAAAATATTTTTTTTTACAAAAAGGTATAACAATGGCGACTTATTTTTTTAGGCGACTCTATGCAATTTTCCAAACATTTTGAAAATTTTTATTGAAGAATTTTTTTTTTAAATTTATAATTTTAAAATTAATTACAGGGTCCTAACTTTTTTTTTTGGGATGATTATGTTTATAACTATACTTGTATTAATTCAATAATTCACAAAATCCATATTTCTCTTAAAACTATTATATACGTTGTAGAAATTTATTTAATTCAGTCTTGTTTTCTCTTATGTATTACTTTTTACAAACTCTAAGCATTTACTTTTAAATATTCTAAAGTTTTATTTTTAATATGGTTGGGAAGGCTATTAAACAAACTCAAACCTTTGTATATAATTGTATTTCGACCGGCTGATGTGAACTGACTCCGCAATCGTAAATCCTCAGCATTTCGTAAATTGTACGGCTGCGCCTCTCTCACTTGTTTGACTTCGTTGGTTAAATACCTCGGTGCAGTTCCATTTTTGATTTTGAACACAGCTATCAATGTGTTGTGCTCCAGTCTTTGTTTGACGTTCAAAAATTTATTGTGGTGAAACCGTTGCACCTTAGGATACTCCTCATACCGTTATTTTGCAGCTTTTGAAGCCTTTGAATATGTTTTTGGTTGCAGCATGAGTATTAAATAGTGGCGCAAAACTCAAAGTGCGGTTTTACGATGGTGTTATAAACCATTATGGCAGTCAAGTCATCCATTTGTTTCCTGATCCTCTTGAAGAAACCAATCTTTTTACCTACTTTTTTGCATATGTAGTCGACGTGTTCGTGCATATTTAACTCCCTGTCGAACATGCTTCAGCGTCCTTTCCCTCAGCGTAGATTAATGTGTCATCGGCATAAAAAATAACTTCACAAAACTTTATAACTGTGGGCATATCATTTATGTAAAGAATAAAGAGGAGTGCTCATAAAATTAAACCTTGTGGCACTCCTTGCTCAGCTTCGATGAACTCGGACACGGTATGATTTACTTTTGTGCGTTGTAGTCTTGAAGTCAGAAAAGATCTAAACCGAAGTTTTCTCAAAAGTATATCTCGATCAATGGTTTCGAAAGCACGTTTGGAGACTAATTCCATTCGTTTACTAAGTGGTTAACTGCCGCTTCACAGGAATAATTTTTTCGGTACCCAGATTGGTAAATTGATAGATATTCCACTACCTGTTGTTTAACCGCCGTTTCAAGAATTTTCCCCACAGTTTAAAGTGTGTTGATGGGGCGGAATTCCTCACATTTGTTTGTATTCGTTACTTTTTGCACCGGTGGAACCATAGAACCCTTCCATGAACTTGGGAACTCGCCTTTTAATAGGGATGTGTTTACTATTTTATGGATGGTCTGTCCTAAAATATCCCAATTATCCAATATCACCCGTGGGCTAATTTTGTTGAAGTCTGGTTTATTTTTCATTTTTTTACATAAAGTTTTTAGTTCCTGTATCGTTAGTTCTCGGAATTTAAATCTGCATTCACTTTGTTTTAACAATTTGTTTAACTGTTGGCTGTCTGTTTTTTTGTAGAACGAAGTCTCGTGGCAATTTACGATGTCCTCGAATCTCTCGTCGATGATAGCTCGTGGGCTGATGTAATAGCATTGCCTTTCAACCAAGCCAGCTCATTAATGTACTTTAAGGTAGTAATAGTAGAGGAAGATGTTAATACATAGTACATACTACTGTGTCCAAAAAATAAGGTGACATTGTATTTATTTTGAAAATTCTTTATTTATTCTTCCAAATCAATTTCATCCCCTTCAAAGTAATCCCCTCCCGATGCAATGCACTTATGCCAACGGATTTTCCAATCTTTGAAACACTGGTTGTAGTCACTTTCCGGGATGGCCTTCAGTTCCATCTTCGCTGCGGCTTGAATCTCCTCTATCGTATCAAAACGGTGTCCCCGGAGCGGTCTTTTGAGCTTGTTGAACAACCAGAAGTCGCACGGCGCCAGATCAGGTGAATACGGTATGAGTGCGGTATGGGATGGTGCATTATCGTGGTGTAAAAACCAAGAATTGGCCTTCCACAATTCCGGCCTTTTTAGGCGGATAGCGTTACGCAAACGACGCATAACGTTCAAATAATATTCCTTGTTGACTGTTTGGCCGGTTGGAAGGAATTCATAAGGCACAACACCACGATAATCGAAGAAAACAGTCAACATGACCTTGATTTTTGAGCGACTTTGGCGCGGTTTTTTTGGTCTCGGCTCTCCTTTGGCACGATATTCGCTCGATTGATCGGTTGTTTCGGGGTCGTAAGCATAGATCCAAGTCTCATTGCCAGTTATAATGCGTTTCATGACATCCTGGTAGTCGGAAAGCATTGTTTCACACACTTCAACGCGACGCTTTTTTTCCAAAAAATTCAATGTTTTCGGTACCAGTCGAGATTTGACGCACTTGAGGCCCAAAGCATCCTTCAAAATGGTATTGACTGAGCCTTTCGATAAGCCAACTTCATCAGCAAGGTTTCAACACCAAATCTTTGATTTGTTGGACGTGAGCTTCATCGGTTGAGGTTGATGATCGCCCAGAACGCTCTTCGTCTTCGACACGTTCACGGCCGGCTTGGAAATCACTATACCACTTGTAAACATTTTTTTTAGACAAAGCCTCATCATCAAAGGCTTTCTGCACCATCCTCAACGTATCCGCAGCAGAAAATTGATTCCGCAAACAAAATTTAATGCAAATTATTTGCTCAATAAATTTCGACATCGCAAAAAACGAAAAACTCACTTTTAGCAGCTCACAAAACGACGCGTATCTCAAACACTATGAATATATTTTGACATGAAATTTCACATAGATGTCACTGACAGTACTACCAACCTAATAAGAAAGAAAAATTTCCAAATCCTTCGACGCGCGCAGTTTAAATTCATATGTCACCTTATTTTTGAACACAGTAGTATATAGTAAGTTGTTATGAATTTGAAAAATCAAAATGCGTTTCAAAATCAAAAAGTCAACAAAAACTGCGACTACCCAAACAAAACCCAACCGCTGTACTATAAACGAATAATCAACACGTTAAATTCACCACCACTGGCAACATTGCACAGACTTAATATCAGCCTTCATCTCCCTTACACAACCAGCCATCCATCTCAACCAGGTGAAACAATCGCACATGCACAACACAACAGCAGCCCATAAGCAAGCACTCTCGCCCTCTCCCTCTAGCCAATTCAAATCGTCTGCTACTAGGCGAAAAGGCCATTTTGGCATTTTTAATTTAAAAATAACTACGCAGTCCGGCTGTTCGGTACGGTGAACGTGTCGCTCTACGTTTTTTCTAATTTTTTCTCTCTTTTATTTAAATATTTAATTCATCAATCTAACGGAAATCGAAATAATATTCCAAATAAAAACGCCGCAATTGTGATTTAAAAAAAAAAGAAAAAAAAATAAATACCCTCTTGTTGATTGCAAGTGAAAAATACACAAGTCAAAACTCAGTGACATTTATCCCCCGTGAGAGTTCCAAGGAGACTTTCTAAACTAAAAAAAAAAAACCTCTCGACGACGACGAAAAAAAAAGTTGGGTCTTCTCCCCGAGTGGAGAGAAATCTAGTGCATGGCTGTCAAAAATTTATCTACATAACCTTTAAAACGAAATCCCTACACAATAAGAAAAACAAAGAAGAAAACAAAATCTCCCCCATTTCCGCAAAAAAGTGTTAATCAATTTTCTTTTTTATTTTTTTTCCAAATTCTACTGCTAATTTTACCAGGAAATCGTGTAAACCCCATGAAGTGAATTAAAGCGAAAAGTCAAAAACGAAAAGAAGTGTGATCGATGTGTGTGCGCTTTGTCTGGGGGAAGTAGTGGAAGGGAAAAATAAAATAAAATTCAGTGGCAGTGACACAATCATAATTCCAAAAAAAGGTTCTCCTGAATTTATTGCAAGGAAAAGAAAAATTAAATCAAATCAAAATTTAGTGGAGAGTTTATTTCTGTTTGCAATATTTTTTTTTTTTGATAACACAAACAAGTGACTGGAGTGGAAATACAGCAGGACAAGGAATATACAAGAAAAAAAAAACCGCGCTTTCCCTCTTTGTTGGCATCGTTTGGTCAATTGGAAAAGGTATGAATCGTTATTTCTAATTGAATCCTTGTAAATTTCAATTTTTTATCATTCATTGGAAAAGCGGAAATTACAAAAAAAAAAAACGCAAAAAATAATAAATAAATGCGGCGTTGGTGTGACCAACTGTGGCATATGTGCGCGATGGTGATGTTCGTTGACATCTTGTCATCCGAGGAGGGGCCAGCAACTCAGAGTTCCACTTCCATATGCTTGGAATTTAGTTTGTTGACTAATTTCTGTAACCTGATAGCATATGCATCAGTATTTTGATACATTTTTGTGTTCACAGTCCCCAGAGGATAGGCGATTCGATGACATTCAGGGCAGTACTCTTCAGGTGACAGATGTCAGGCATTTTTTTTTTTTGTTTTACTGTCTGCTTGCTTGCCTGGCAGTGATCTGTCGGTACAGCGTGGAACAAGGAAAATGTAGGGCTCATCACTATTGGATAAAATTCAATCAAATGTAGATGTGGATAATTGTTATCAACAAAGTAAAGCAGAGAATATTTATTTAAAGTTGTTATGTACGTAATTTTTTCTATATATTTTTTTCGCTCTCAAGGGATGATGACAACCCTTATAATGAATTATACATAAAGTAGCGAGTGGAAGATTTTGAGAAGAAGACAAAATGTGTTCAGCGACTTCCATAAGATTTTACTATTTTTGCGATGCTCTTATCGAAGTTACTTGCATGTGCCATTACGTTTCAAAAATTGTAATTTTCATTATTATATTTTATGAAATAAAATATGTTAACAAAATTCCTCCTCAATCGAAGCTGATGTACTGGATTCGCTATTCTCATTTCTAAAATGATTCTTGATGCTAAAGACAGATTCAATAAGGCGAAATTAAACTTGCAATGCTGTTGTACTGTCCTTGGATATATTGCTTCAAAATTGAAATAGTTTCTTTTTGTCGAATGATAGTCGATAAAGGATCTTGCTTTTGGGGTCAAATTGTAAATCAGTTAATAGTCCGTCTTTCATTGTTGCTATTGGTTACTGTTCATTTTTAGTTTCGAGAAAAATAAAATAATATAATAATTTAAAATAATAATTTAATAATAATTCGCAATATATTTTGCTATTTGTTCCTTGAATCACAAAATACCTAAATGTTTTCAGTTTTAATACGGCAGACTATTCTATTAAATAATTGGACTACAAATTCAATTTAAGTCTTAACTCAGTGTTTAGCCATTTTAAGGCATTATGTGTTCTTCTTCCGCATTATAATATACAACTCATGGCTCTGTTTTGTAAAACCTGAAGGCTGTCAGATTTTGTTGAGTAACATTGATATAAAATGGACGAACAATTATCAAACTAAGGTAGTATTATCGAATTATAAATATGTACTTATTTCACATATCCTCGAAAACTTTCTTCTTAAATGATAATTTACAGTCAACCAAAACACCTTCTACATATGTACATAATTTCGTTAACATATTCAATATTATTTTAATGAATTATTAATCTTATAGTATCACTTTTTTCCCAATGTACCAACATAAAGTTTTCGTAATGTTCAATTTCAATCTTTTTTAACTCAGCCAATTAAATAAATTGTTAACAGTTAAGATTCGATAGTCTTTTCAGTCATTCATGGACAAAAAAATTATTTACGCCCAAAAGTGTTTATTGAGGTACAAGCATTTATTTCGCATTCCAAATTTCAATATGAAGTTTATCCAATAATACGAACGCTTTCTTAAGAAAAGAAAAGAAAGAAAAGCGTCAAAACTGAGTTTTTATTATCATGATAGTGTCCTTTTAAGAAACCCTTTTGTTCTTCACACAATATACAAGTCTCCAATTGGAAACTAACTTATCTTTTTAAGATTTTCTCAAATATTGCCATTATATTTACTGGACGGAATTCTTCAGGATTTTGCTAACTTTTTCTACTGGACTTATTGCTTCTTTACATGAGCTCGAGAACAGTTCTTTCTTCAGCGAAGTATTTATAATTTCAGAAGAAAGGGAAATATTTCGTCCTTCAAAACAATATTTTTTTCAGAACTTTGAAAACCTGCAATTTAATTAAATTTACTTAGTACCTCTAAACCTTTTTTTCAAAATTGCAGAAGAAAAGCCTTCTGCCGGATTAACCTAAATTTCTATCGATATATACATATATATACTATATATAAAGGTGGCTCTGTCCAAAAACCTATGCACGGCAGTTGATCTGAAGTCCGACAATTTTCTCTTTACGGATTTCCTTTGAGTCCTCCGATTATGACGGCGATTCGATCTCCTTGTCTGGAATAACATCTCTAGATTCGCACTGCCATAAGTTTAAACCACTCACTGAAGGTCCAATAATACTAATCTAAATTGATTTTAAATATGGATATTATTTATATCGAACAGTGCCTTAGCATAGTCTGGAGTCCTCTTCTGAATTTAGTTCTAACGACTCGGTCCTGGAAGAAGAACTGATCGTGACTCAGTGACCAGACTGAAGAGCTGTTCCACAAATATTATCTTTAGTTCAAATTTTTCAATTTTCGAAGTAGAATTTTAAATGCATTTGCAGTCATAAAAACCGCATCATATCAAAATTATTGGAAAATTGTTAAAAAATACGATTTTCTCTTTTTATATCGCCAAATGAAGTTTTAATTGAGTTTCTAAGTATTTATGTTTAATTTACGTTTGTTAATTAAATGCTTAGAAGAGGTTTTATAGGTTCTGTTATTGGTTAACAAAATCAAACGATGTAATTTTTATATATTTGTGCATAATATGTTTACATCAAAAACTTCAATACCAGGTTATTTATATTTTAACGATAATATCCAATTTTATTCGAAATCTTGAGAACTTTAAAAATATTACGTGACCAATTTTTTTGGATTTTACCGACGTCATTAAAAGTGAATAAATGACAGATCAATTCTGTAATTATTATTAATAAAATAGAAGTCTAGAAGTTCATTTAAAAACATATTACTTACCGATCGTATACAAATTATGCTCTTTAATTAAGGGTTGCAAAACCTCCCTTAAAATCATGCTTCTAAGTCTTCACAGTTCCATGAAGCGTAGATGAAACTTCGTTGGCTTGGCTTTACACTCTTCCTTAAACCTTTCTAAATTTGCTAACTTTCGCTCGTATTGCAAATTGTCGGCGCGTAACAAACTTATGGAAATGTCCGCATCATATCACGCATCGCAAATAATCCTGCGTCCAATTTATTTTATTCGCACTGCCAAACGCACCAGCAGAAATTCCACTTCAAGATTTAATGAATTAAGTAAAAGTGACTTTAATTTCATACAGCTACTCAAAGAGTTAAATCATTTTCACACACGCAGATAGAATTTAGCACCTCTTCTTCAACTTGGTCCGGCTTCTTACATCTTCGCCCTGAGTCCTCTTCTTATACGGTGCTTAAGCCATTGAATGAATCTCCTTTTTGAACTGGATCCTTGCTGAATCGTTTTGAGTTTGTAACTGAAAAACTGTTCATTAATATTGGAAAAACCATTGCACTCTGTTTTTATAATCCATTTGCAAAAAAATTATTATGTGGTGAGGTTTTTATGACCGCAATAGTATAGCATATGAATTATGTGATAATGATTTATGTTCATGACACTCTCGGCGAAAATTACGTTAAATTGTTCTGCAATTTGTTTCGCGTTATTAACTGCTGCATCGTTAATAAATATTGTTTTTTTTTCAATGGTGACTGTTTTTTTTTAAGTTTTCCAGATACTCGTACATTTTCCATAAAATTGTTGTTTTTTCGAAAAGTACACTCGATGAGTTATATTTTACTATGCAAGTTATCGGCTACTTCCTATTTGTTATTTACACAAATTTACACAAGCATCCTTGCTCGTTAATTTTAGGAAGTTTAAAAAAAAATTGCATCACTTTTTTCAGGCAAAGCCGGTCTTATATCGGTAACAACCGTTTTTTTTTCATCATATCATCAGCCATCCAAAAAGAACTTAAAAATAGTCAATTCACATGTCCCAGGCGGATAATTGAATGGTCCATTCCTCACCAGAAATTCTTAACAATATGATGAGGTATGACCTGCTGAATGTCATTTGGTGCCTTCTCTCTGACACTATTTGTCTCATAGACTATTGTAATTAACACAAGAAATCAAAATGAAATTCTCAGTTGGAACATTTTTGTCCATTTGTTCAGTATGGCCGAACCATTGTAGTCTACGGGTTTTTGACTTCCGGACGACTAGATTCTCATAATTGCACGGCGATGTTTCCTCAATCTGTTCTGTTGTCTTCCTTATTGTGTCTTATTTGGGTCCACAATATAGAACTGCGAGGATGAATGTTTTGTTTAGGCATCGTTTATTGAGTTGATATTTGCACTCAATGTAACAGCTGTAGGTTTAGATGTTATGTCCCAGCTGGAACTGGCCCACACTTTTTTTTTACACCATGAAAGCTTCAATGACGTCATGTGCGTGTGTATCCCAACAGCTGAACAGACTCAAAAAAATTATTATCTTCCATCTTGAATCCTGCCCGTCGAAATGTCTTCCAAATAATCTTCCATTACAATTCACTGGGCAAAGCAATATACGAACCCCATAACCTTATGAGACGAACTTGAGACATTGAAATTCGATGGTGCCGTATAAGACGGTTTTTTCCATGTCATGGACTGCTGGTTCGTCTAAAGATCAAAGAGATTCCATCCACGTCATCTTGGTAGTTTTCAAGTTTATCACCTGGATGAATACTCACCCAATGTTTCTTTGGCTCTTCTTATTCTGATGAATGTTGTTTCCACGGATGATGTTTTAAGCTTGTTTGTTATCCTAATTAAGCTTCAATTATAAAAAATTAATCAACCAAGTTTTTCTATGGCACATTTCCAACATACACTTAACTGTTGTAATTTTTTGAGGTAACGACCGCTCAGCGATGGAGATATAAAGGGTTTTTCAACAGGGACGCTATAAAAGTACAGAGACAGGGAGAGCAAACGACGCTATATTTCTTGCCGCTCTTTTGGTCGTCATAATCGTAGCAGATCAACAATTGAGCGGCTAGTGGAAAAATTTGGCACAGTACAAAATGTTCCCGTGCCAGTGAGACAAAGAAGTGCCCGTAGGCTTCAGTTGCAGAAAGTCCAAATCTGTCTCTCACACGTCGTTCTCAAGCGTTGGGCATCTCTGTGACATCGTTGAGGCGAATTTTGCGAAATGATGTGCGATTTGACGCCGTTAGACTATTTCCTGTGGGGCTACGTCAAGTCTATGGTCTATGCCAACAAGCCAGCTACGATTGATGAACTTCGTACGAATATCGAATGTGAATTCGCAGCAGTATCGGCCGATTTATGCTTGAAAACCGTCGAAAATTGGGTTCAGCGTGTGGACTTCTGCAAGCGTGCCCGTGGTGGCCATGCAAAAGAAATCGAGTTCCATACATAATAATATCGAACGTGCTTTCACAGGAATAAAGAAATTTCATTGATACATTTTTGTTTTATTTAAAAAAACTTTTGTAGCGCTCTTATTGAAAAACACGATATAATGAAAATGTTCGGTCAATGTTCCATTGTTACTCCTAAATACTTGAACTTAATAAAATGGACTTACTGCGTCTTGAAAGATCCTCACGAAAAATTTAACATATGCGACAATATACTATGTTTATTATATATGAATTAAAAAAAGAATAGGATCCAGCATGGTGCCTTGAGTTACGCCCCGATTAATATGATTCAAGCCTCTTAAAACAAGGCTTTGGTTATATCAGCTCCGCAACATTTTTTGTTATTCAAGCGTTTTTGTTAATAAAGAATCAACGTTCCAACAGGACATGTTCTGCTGAAAACCCAGATTTGAAATTAAACTGTTATGATCTTAAAAATGTCTTATTTATAAAAAACCGCAAAATCCTAATTTTAATGATTATTTCGAAAATCTTTTTTGATGAATGTAAAAATGAGTTTGATCTCTTACAAATTCGATATATTTTGTCACTTTTTTCGTTTTTTTTAAGATGCATTAAAAAGTGTGTTTAGTCAACTTTATGAGACGTTGTTTTCAAAACTTCAAAGCAAATAATTGGTTCAAAATTAAAACTATTTCTTTTAAAGCGTCTGTTCGAAACTCCAACAATAGTGTTGTATTCATATGTTATTCTAGTATTTATCATTACTTTTGAAACCACCCCTTTAAATGTTCTTAGAGAAATATTTCCATTAAATAAATTCATTTTTTTTTTTTTGGTGATGCGCTTTTGTAGCCAATATAAACACACATCAGTAGTTAAAGTTCATTGACCTTTAAGAATTTAAAAATAACTCATTCCCAAATTGAAAACAAAAAAAAAATGACCCACTCTCCTGACCGGTGTAAATAATTTCTAAAACAGAATTTGTTTATTCCATTCAAATTCGATTAATTCTTTCTACAAACTCAAATTCAGTTCGCATCCGAGTTTTCAATTAAACTTGTGGCTCATCTTCGGAGCCCTGATTTCACCTTCTGTCTGACCCTGTTCAGGTATTTCTCTTCAAAAATTTATTTTTGTTTTTGCCTTCTGACATTTGCATTGCGCCTTGTTTTAATGTTTCCGTTTAGCTCCTCGTTCGAATGAGGGTTTATTGACTTTTATGATGAATCAGATTTTCAGTAGGCGGAGAAGGAGGGCTTTCTGTTGAAAAGGAAGAATTTTCAAATAAATAAAATGACTCAATTTACTTATTTTTTTCCGATGACGATTGTGTATATGGAAAATGCCTAAAGAACGTCAGTGACCCACATATGCGTCGTCGGTCGTGTTTTCGTAGAGATCTGTGTATTATTTGATATCAAATCAAAATTGGGATGTCGGGTGAATGCGGGTGGAAATTATTTTTTTTTTCCATTGAATCGAGCATTTGCTGTTGTTGTGGAAATTTCCCCAAGGTTGAAACAAATAAAAAAAAAACTTATTGGAAAATTCTTAAATACGCAGTTGTGCCTCACTGTATTTGAATGCTAGTGCGATTTATTTTCATCAACGTGCCGTTGGTACACCTGTGGAATTGTGGAATGGTTGAAACTAAACAAAACCACTGATATGTGTATAAAGATGATGTTGGGCAATGGCGTTATCAGAATACTTATCACTTTGGTAACGTTGATTACAACCGATAGATAAACAAAGTCACAACACAAGCGATAGCCAAGTGCGAATAAACTTCACAGAACACGTACGGAAAATGTTCAATGTTAAACTGATTTTTTATTTTTTTTGTTGATTCAACAAGCCACATGAAATCGCTATGGCTTATCAAAGTGCGTCAATTTAGAAGGTTACTTAATTCAAAAAAGTTCTTCATGTTTCATTAAGAGACAGGAAGAGATCACCTTCTCGGAACTCTTTCAAGCTTCACTTGAACTATGATATGTGCTGCAATTCGTGGCACTAAACAAGGACAGACTACCAAAAAGAGATCTACTGAATTTGTTCTCGACGAAGGGAATCTGCGAACAAGTGTGGAGAAGGTGTGCGTCCAAATGCTAAATTTGTGGATGACGCCCATGTATCGCAGTACAGATTATTGAACAAACTGTAAATGTCAAAAAAATAAGTGTACATTTATGACCTGCATTTTTCAAAGCTTTTTATTGCAAGTAGATTAAATTATATACTCAATTTTCATGGCGTCAAAACAAAATTGTACATTTTTCAATTGAGGCAAAAAACTTAAAACTGGTACTTCGTCTGGTTTCCTTTCACCTTTAGGATAGCATCTTCGCGTCTTGGCATTGACTTCACTAGCTTCCTTGTTAATTTGGCAGGGTTTTTTCGTCACTCTTAAACTAAAATTGATTTGAGTGAGAATTGACTCTTTGCTTGCTATCGGTAAACTAACACAAATGCTAGATAGGGTTTAGGTCTGCGGATTGTGAAGGGTGGTCCAGTATCCATTCCTTGACCAATTTCGATGTGGGCTTGATCTTATTGTATGACTTAAGAATCATTTAACCCCAGTTTCGCCACACTACACTGATTCTGAAAATTTGAAGATAATCTTTTTTTTTTCATCGTTCTATCAATAATGGCAAGGTTCTCAATTCCAGATGACGACATATGTACATCCCAAGACCATTATCGGATCACCTCCGTGATTTATTGTGCAGTTTAGATTTTGTTGTTCAAATTCCGTATTTTCCGTTCGCCATATTTTTGGGTGTTTTCTTAAAAACTCAAATTTGCACTTGTCACTAAAAAAACATACCCCTAGAATGACAAGGTTTTTCGGAAATATATGGCGTTATGCGAAGAAGAGTGCCCGCGCTAACGTTGACTCCAGAAGATTGGGTAATGTTTTCAGTAATCTTTACTGAACTGACCGCTAGATTTTTGCGAACTTCCCTAGCAAAACCACGTTCATCACCTATCAGCATTCTCTTTGATCTTCCGGAACAGGGCGATCTTTTACGTCTTTAAATTTTTCAAAATTTTTTTCACTGTGGTATGATCACAGTATTGGCTGTTTCGCGGTAAAATTTAATTTCATTTCTTAATTTTATTACAAGTTCTCATGTTCACATGCACTTTGTTTACTAATTTCAAAAAAATTTAAAGAATTTTAAATTTTAAACTCAATAAAAATCTACTGTTTTCTGTTTATAAATCAATTTTAAAACAAACAAAAAACGTAATGGTTATTTTCCCTATAAGCAGACCCTTAAACAGTGTGTGAGTCAATTTTTTATTTTAAATGAAAACAATTTTGAATGTTTTGTTTTATTCTTTCTCTTCAGTTAATTGTTTCAGTTTATAGAAAATAAATCAACTTCAAAAATTACAAACCTTTTTTGAATAGAAGTAAGAATTGTCAAAAAGCTATTTGAAAAAAAAATTGCAGGTGTACACTTTATTTTGACGCTCAAATCAACAAATTAACAGATATGATAAGCATAATTATTAAAGTAAAAGGAACATCTTACAACTTAATCCTAACAAAGCATTTACATAAGTATATTTTACAGCGTGTCATACATTCTGATGACCATCCGCTGTGACACAAAGAATTTAAGTAGATTTCAAAATTTTTGTTTCAAACTGTCATGCTTTAGATAAATTATTGCTCAGTCACTGACGATTTACGACTCTTTCTGGAATACAAGGTGTATGTATCGCCCGAAACTGTCAGTTGCGTTCTGTCGATTTTGAAGTAAAATGATTCCAAAGACTTACAGTAAACCCATTAAACGGTTTGACCGCTTTCGATTTCTTCACAAATTTTGCAAACAACATCGATTGAGTGTTTTTAAACCCAAAACTTTACATTCTTACATGGTTTTTGTGAAACACCTGATTAAGTTTAAAATGCTTTTGCTTGATGACAATTAACAATAAAAACAACTGCAAATTCTTTTCCTTAATAAAACAGGAGGTGTCCAGAGTATGTTCCCATTTTTTGAAAACAAGCAAAAGTTCGTTTTTTTTTTTATTTCTCTTGTACTGTCGCTGAGATCCTAGATCCTTTCCCATGCAATACACTTATAACTGTCCGCAAAGTAAAGGTCGTTTATAAATTGAAATACTAAAATACTTGTTAGCTTAAATCAAATGGATTATCCTCCTAAACTATCAAAAAACTCCCTCTATTTAAAAAAAAAATCGTATGTTTTATGATTTCAATTCAAGGGATCCCAGCAATACTGGTTCCGACTGGAAAGAATTCCAAAAGCATAGAAATATTTCCACAGCAGCTTGTTATGTTTACGTGGTAAACGTCATACACACGTATGCATATCAATTCTCGTAAATCGAAAAGAAATGGAATGGAAAAAACAATTATGTTTCGTTAAGTCTAGTTACTATTCACCTCCTTCTATGTGGCTGTTCAGCGGCCATAATATTTCCATTTTGACATCTCAATGCACGGGCAAGGTTGCACACTGCGGCATCACCGAAATGTCAATCATAGACAGACGCGACATGTGTAATGCTTTCATAATACCCTGACTAATACTAATTACTTGGCTCCGTTTTATAACATCTCAAAAACCTATTATCAATGTTTCCACCAGCGAAAGTTTGTGGTAGGTACTCTCTCCCCGCTGCTCAGCTCTTGATTCGCTTCGTCCCCTTCCCTAAAAAAAAAAAATATCTGCGATCGAGAAGCGTGTAGAATAGTGTAGACTTGTGTAGAAATGGCCGCTCGAGCGTAGACAGTTGCCGAGACGAAAAAAAAAAGCTTTGGATCGACTCGCTGTGCGGTTTCACTTGTCACTTATTGAATTTCTTGCCAATCGACACAAGCCGTAGTTTTTTTTTTACTGAATTCAACTTGAAATACACTTTGAATTTATTTTCGCTGACGAAAATGTTATCGAAAGCAATTTCTTAATATTTAAGTTGGTTTTTGTTTGTTTTTCTTTTGTGGCGGTATTCACATTGAATTCAATTAATTTTGTGACAGTATTTGAATTCAGTGACAGCTCGCTCTTTGACAGTGTTGTAGGTGAGTTGCGTATTCTCTGGCCCAAATATTTGGTTGGAAAAGTGTGTGACCCCATTTTTCTTTTGATTTACTACTTACGAATATTTTATTTGTGGTTTGTTGAATATACATAAATACTTAATGTTTTTTTTTTATACTTTTCAGATGCTCTTACTTCGGCTCCAATACGAATGAGAAATGGCGGGTCCCAGTTGACAGCTGATTGAAATCAATTCTTCTTTGTTTTTTTTTATTTATTTATTTTTCGTTTGATTCGATACGTCAGTTATCGATAATCGTTTCGGTATTGAAATTTTTCGTTTCGTATTTTAATTACGTTGTCGCGCTGCCTTCAAGTTAAGAGTGAAAATTAAATATTAGTATTAAAAAAAAATAACAAAAAAAAAAACATCAACACATCTATTACCGTAAAATCGTGTAACAATGTGGTGACAAGCGTACGTTTTTAAAACCAAAAAAAAGAGGAATCAGAAAAGAGTTTGAAAATCAAACCAAATCGTTGTTATTAATATAAGCATCGTTAGGTTTTTTTTTTCTTTTTCATCTGTCAAAGCGTGCGCGTTCCATTTGACAGATCGGTCATGAGTCGGCAATTCACATCGTCGCGTGCTGGCGCTACTGTCGCGTATAACGTTTCGAACATAAAAAAAATGTCGAGTCGGCGTCAACCGGATCACGAAAGCGGTTACTACGAAGGTAATCCCGGACTAGATTATGTTACGCGGATAAACGGAAGTGAGGAATCGCCACCGCCAATGTCCGCGAAACGTCAGAGGCTGTCATCGAATGATAACGATGATAAACGCCGCCAAAAGAATCACTTTCAACAGCAGCATCACATTGTTGGTGGTGGTGGTGGACAGAAGCAATTACAGAATAAAAAACAAAAGAAACAATTGGACCTCATCACAACAGCTAGTAAAGCCGATGACAACAACTATCAGCAGGCGTCGAAAAAGAGGCCAACAACAACTGCCAACAGTAAACGTCATTTGAACAACAACAACAATATCAATAATAACACGAAACATTATGATGGGGTCCAACATCGTCATCACCCAAATCAAATTATAGCCGAGAATAATCACAAGAAGTATAATACAACGTCATCGGTGATGGTGCAAACAACAAATGCAGCAACAACAACAACGGCGACGACGCTGATGACAACGGCGGCGGCGGCGACCACTCACCGCACAAACGGCACAACAACACTCAGGCAGAGCGATGAGATTGTCGAAGTGAACGATAGTGAAAGTGAAGAAGAGGCTGTGATGAAGAAGAACGTAAAGAAGGGTCATCATCAGCAAACTAGCGGTGGAAATGGCGGTCCAGCGGGAACAGATGATGGTGCGGTGAGTAATGGCAACAATCATCAGCAGCAACACCATCAGCAGGCTGAGGATCGTGCCGATAGTGGGTCAGAGATTGAGTGCGTTGCAGTGACCGAAGGCACAGCCAACAATGCCGACAACGAGCAGTTGCAGCGTGAGATCGAGGAAGTCACTACGGTCAACTCAAAATGTAAGTAAATCATGTTTGAAATTGAAATTTATTTTCTTTTTACAGGGGCTGAATTTGAATAGCTTTTACGATTTTTTTGCCATAGGTTCTTTTTACAGTAGACTGAATATTGGTTAAGTTGTACCGGAACTTTTGCCCTTAAATTAATGCTTCCCATTATAGACGTTTTCTCTAACCAGAGTTTCCCGAATGTCAACAAAATCCACCGGCCATGTTTGGCTTCTTCCTTGATGTTTGGTTTTCGCTTTTTTCGTGAATATGGTGGTTGAATTCGAAGGAACTTTAAGTTGTTATCCCGTCACTGGCCGTGGCTTAACAAATTGTAGTCGACGGGTCTTCTTTGCCTTGTTGTCCGGATCTATGTCTCTGTACAAGTCGTTGATTCCGCAAACAGGACCGTATATACAACTACTTACTTTTCTTTTAAGAGAACGTTTAATTTCATCCGCTGCCTTGCCTAGACCAACTCTTCTGGCCTTCTTTTCAATGTCGAAAATACTGTTTAAATAAATTCGGAGGCGGCGATTTTTGTCTTCTCCTCGTCTAAGTTTGATGTATGTGGATCCTTTAACCTTCATATTGGCATTGGAAACTCTCCAAAAGTACTCCATTAAATTTTCGCCGAAACTCAGTCTCATCCCACAAACACTTCAAACATATTTTTTTTGATTTGGAATATCTTCTGAGCTTCCTCAAAACATACCGTATTAATCAACAAGCTTTGTGCCTCATGTGTAGATTAAGAACTGGATCGTCTTGGCACGTGGAATACGTCATTTATTTAAAGCTAGAACTGAACACTTGATGACTTCAAACAGACTTCAAAGAATGCATTCATTGCATTCACTGCAAATGATTGAAATTTCAATTAAATCAATCGTGAATTCTTTTGATAAGTCAAAGTAAATATTTATTGGGAGACTGTAAAATAAGTCTTCGAATTCAACTGAATGAAGTACTGATTTAAAAAGAAAAATATTGTTGTGCTTCAATCACTTTCCTTCAATACTAAATATAAATCTAGAAAGTTTTACTGTAACCTTAATACGTGCTCCACTATAGATGGATTAAATAATTTGGATACGGATTAAAAGTTTCATGTTGTCAGCGGATTTCTACTAATGAATTGACAGTTTAAAATTCACATCACATCTCTGACTTCGGTTGATGCCAAGATTGTTGACGTACATCAATAAACATCACATTTTAATACGCTGACAGCTTTAATAAAATTTTAGTAACTTAATCTTGACAAATGTATTTGTCTCTTTCATTGAATTATGTGTCAAAACTGTCTCATCATCAAGTACACTGCCTTCCATAAGTTTCCAGACAAGACATTTCTTAAGAAATAAAAGTATAAAATGATTTCACATCCAATGGCGTTAGTCGCCAGTAGCCCGTAGAGCAACCCATTATAAAGACAGAAAACGTAAGACTATACTTCAAATGGATAGAGAAGGCTGAATGGCTTACAGCTACAGATATCTGTATAGCATTCAACCATCTCCACTCAACATAGATACAAATTTTGGTAGTTGCAACCTTCCGCATAACTTTAAGGTCGAGCAGTATTACAAAAACCTTCAACTTGACCTTTAAGCAAAGTCAAGCGCTCACTCGTAGATCTGAAAAAAGAGTCGAAAAGTCTAAAAGTATATGAACGGATCAGTCAAAAATTGATGTTTTTGACGTATGCGTTCATCTGCCCACTTCAGAATACAAACTTGGCCACAAAACGCCAGGCAGTGCTTCCGTAATCTTAGGGAACTTTCATTACCACCCGAATATGTGACCCCTTCCGTATCAATGGAATCAAGGATCTCACCATCGGGCAGATACAGGTTATGATCCAAAGAATTCTTCCAAGATATGTCTAGGTTACGTTAGTCAGGAAAAAAATAGATACTACCTGCACACAACGTCAACCCAATTGAACTTAATTTAGCTTTGGGACGAACTTGAGTAAGAGATTCGAACACAGTGTCCAACATTGCAACCTTCCAAAAATATCCAACGTTCGTCGTTAGAATGCGGACGATTTACGCCCAAAGATTTTTCGCCGAAGTCTAACTTTATTCTAATTCATAACTGAAGACAAACATAACAAAAAATGTTCAATTAATTTGGTCATTTCATATGCACGACATTCACACAATAATTTAGTTAATACTTAAAGAAAAAGTTTTTGATGTATTTCTCTGATAGAACTTACTGTCTGCAAACTTATGAACGGCAGTGTACGTTCACGTGCACATTCAAGAGGTGTGTTGTTGGCGAATAAAAAAGCAACCAAAAGAATTTAAGCATAAACACTGCCAGAACAGATTTGTAACATTATCGCAAGCAGCATGTGGCACCTCGCTTTGTATAGTATTCTCAGCCAAGCGCAGAAAAGTGTGCACAGGGATGTTAAAAATAGATAATACTTTTTTTTTATTTATTGTTTTCCCTAGTGGGACATAGCTGGTGTTGTTCTTCCCACTATGATGCCCCAACTATGTGATTATTTGTTTTTTCGCAGTGCGATCCCAAGCCAAAAGACCATCGTTTTTGTAGGGGGAACCTAGCGAAGAAATATTAAAAGACAGCGGCGCCTGGAAAGTTCTAGTTTATCTCGTGGGAGTGATATCTCCTCGTTGGCTACTGCCTGTATTGCTCCAATTACTGCCACCTGTTGAAGCTGGGTGTTTCTCAGTGGCATCATGCGCTGAAAACACCGACAATAGGACGAATGAGCTGTATTATTATTTTGTTCGGTTTTCTGTCTCACTCTATTCCCAAGTGGAGAGATATGTATCATCATGGTGTAGACTGTAGACATATGATTTTGCTTCAATATGAAGAGAAATAACCAAAACAACAATTGTAAGTTTAAGTGGTTATCTAAAGCTTTATTTAGAGTGTGATGTGGATTTTCCGGAACTTGTTCTCACGAAATCATCTGTTGAACGTGATATTCGCATGGAAACTAGAAATCGAATAAACAATCATTTGCATTTGACGTTTGTTTAAGCACTTTCGTTAGTGTTTGACATTTTTTCGTTAATCATTCTCTCTTATCTTAATTCCAGAGATCGCAACAAAGTTGTACAATGTCAATATCGAAGTGTGAATTGGGCAGTTGAAGGAAAATCAGAGAGTGGAGTATTAAAAGTCATTTGATGGTTTAAAGTAGATTTAATTTTTTGGGCGCTTTAAAAAATCAAAAAACAATGAATTCATTTCATAGAGTTCTAAAAAAAAAAGTGAAATAATTAAAGCAGTCTACACGCTAAGTTGGTGAATCGGTAGTAGATTTAATACGCAGCCTTCTTTGACAAATTGTGTAACTTGTCACAATTATCGCAAAGTATAGCGTTAAGTTTTGCGATCTAACAAAAAATGTTACAATTTCCAATTAAATGGCCGCCTAGATCGATGGGCCTTTATACAATTTTGTATGCGAATACGTCGAAATCCTCGTTTATGCTATTTAGCCAGCGTCAATTGCAACCTTGGAAGACATATTTACACTTGCTTTTAGCGTTATACCACCCAATACGCTTGAAAAAGTAATTAAAAAATCGGACCCCCGTATAAACCACTTTAAAATGCGGTGCCATTGCCAATATAAAATAATATCAACTACTTGTCAAGTTTCAATCTTCAAACTTGTGAGGAGTGTGCTGAATAATTTTGATCACTTTGTTTACTCCATTTTCATAGAAAGACTTCCTTAAAACATTATCACTATAAAAAAATAGACAAGATTCGAGAAGTTTACCATTGACAGCAACTCAAATTGAGCCATTCTAGGAGCGATAATAAATTGATACTCCAAATACTTAACCTCATATTTCGATTTGATCTTTACAAATCATTTTGAACACGAAAAACTTCAGAATCTTCTCCAACCTCTTAAACCAAAAATATTTTGACAACTAGGTCACCTTTATATTTTTTGATAGCGCTGTCTTCATTTACCATTCCACTCCACGGTTAGAGCCGTTGATTATGTTTGCTGCGTACCGTAGCGCAAGTGCAGACTGTTGTGTAGACTTTCGTGGAATGCGCGTCTATTTTTCTCTTTTTGATTGACACATTTAAAATGTCCGCGAATACCGCTTCTGTCAAACAAATGCTACCAATTTGATTTATGGTAATGTTGATTGTATCTCGATCTACGCGTTTTTCACTTACACTCCGCTTCAACTGAATAGCATTTTTTGCGCATGCTCTCTTACAATGTGAGCGCCGTCGGTCCGGAGATCCGGGCTCAAATCCGGATAAGAACATCTTGCATTTCTTCACGGGCCCACCCCTCGCGAGTGACTTACAACCACTCCGATGTATACAGACTGTCAAGAACAGGCTTCTAAGCTGTGCGGAGTCGGCAATAAACTGTAGGTCCAACCCCCTCCATTTGCGTAAAATAAAAGAGGCATATACCAATGGTGGAGCTAGGCCCTGGCCCACAAAAGAGCAATTGCGCTACCAACAACTTCCTCTGAAAAAAGAATTTAATTTTCTGATATATTTTATATTCAAATTTTCGCTTTCTTAGCGCTACCTATATTCGACCTCAGTTGACTATCGAATGTATGAAATTTCAATTTAAAAAAATGTTGTACCTATTCATTTGAAGCGGAGTGTGTATCAATTGCAACATTTAAAAAACAAATTTACCAGAAACTCGCTTGAGCTCCCTCACCGCTCAGTTCACGTTCAAATGACAGGTGTTAAAATCCCAGCCCCTCTGAAGAAACAAAAGACTGCAAATTCAATCTTCCATCTTTGTTAAAACAAAAATCTTAAATGCAAAACTGCAGGCGTGTGATTTAATAAACAAAAATAAAAACAAATAGTTAAACTTCCCAATGAACCCGATATGTCAGAAGAGAACGCAGCTCAAGACCATGTCGACGGACATTTAAGGGCGAACACACATCGCTGTCTCATGTTGCACATTTACAAATTTCTGTTAGAAATATTTAAACAGAAAAACAAGATTTATTTTTTTTCATATTTTTGCTTTATTTTTAAGTGAATTGCTGTCGGAAAGCTTCTCAATGACAAACCGAAGGTTGACGTATAGGAGTTCGCGTTCAATGCGTTTACCCCGGTTTTATATTTTATGTTATTTCGTATTCTGTATATCAATGTCAAGTTCTTACGTGTCACTTTTCAAATCATTGACCCTGGTCGGTAAATGAAACAGGTTTTAAAAAAAAAAGCTTTGTTTGCTTTGGGTTGTTTTTAAAATTGAATATTTATACGCTGACTTTCGCATTCGATGGTGAATAAGGGATCAATGAAAACTTTCTTGACACGTCATTTATGTGATATAATTTAAAATTTGTAAAGAAGAAGAAACAAGACATTGGTCGGTTTAATAAGAACGTTTATATACTACTGTGTCCAAAAAATAAGGTGACATTGTATTTATTTTGAAAATTCTTTATTTATTCTTCCAAATCAATTTCATCCGCTTCAAAGTAATCCCCTTCCGATGCAATGCACTTATGCCAACGGATTTTCCAATCTTTGAAACACTGGTTGTAGTCACTTTCCGGGATGGCCTTCAGTTCCGTCTTCGCTGCGGCTTGAATCTCCTCTATCGTATCAAAACGGTGTCCCCGGAGCGGTCTTTTGAGCTTGTTGAACAGCCAGAAGTCGCACGGCGCCAGATCAGGTGAATACGGTGGTTGCGGAACGATATGGTTTGAGTTTTTGGCGAAATGATCACGAATTACGAGTGCGGTATGGGATGGTGCATTATCGTGGTGTAAAAACCAAGTATTGTCTTTCCACAATTCCGGCCTTTTTAGGCGGATAGCGTTACGCAAACGACGCATAACGTTCAAATAATATTCCTTGTTGACTGTTTGGCCGGTTGGAAGGAATTCATAAAGCACAACACCACGATAATCGAAGAAAACAGTCAACATGACCTTGATTTTTGAGCGACTTTGGCGCGGTTTTTTTGGTCTCGGCTCTCCTTTGGCACGATATTCGCTCGATTGATCGGTTGTTTCGGGGTCGTAAGCATAGATCCAAGTCTCATTGCCAGTTATAATGCGTTTCATGACATCCTGGTAGTCGGAAAGCATTGTTTCACACACTTCAACGCGACGCCTTTTTTCCAAAAAAATTCAATGTTTTCGGTACCAGTCGAGATTTGACGCGCTTTAGGCCCAAAGCATCCTTCAAAATGGTATTTAGTGAGCCTTTCTATAAGCCAACTTCATCAGCAAGGTCTCTAATCGTTAATCGATGGTTTTTCAACACCAAATCTTTGATTTGTTGGACGTGAGCTTCATCGGTTGAGGTTGATGGTCGCCCAGAACGCTCTTCGTCTTCGACTCGTTCACGGCCGGCTTGGAAATCACTATACCACTTGTAAACATTTTTTTTAGACATAGCTTCATCATCAAAGGCTTTCTGCACCATCCTCAACGTATCCGCAGCAGAAAATTGATTCCGCAAACAAAATTTAATGCAAATTCTTTGCTCAATAAATTTCGACATCGCAAAAAACGAAAAACTCACTTTTAGCAGCTCACAAAACGACGCGTATCTCAAACACTATGAATATATTTTGACAAGAAATTTCACATAGATGTCACTGACAGTACTACCAACCTAAAAAGAAAGAAAAATTTCCAAATCCTTCGACGCGCGCAGTTTAAATTCATATGTCACCTTATTTTTTGGACACAGTAGTATATATGTCCAACTTCTACACGGACTGATGAGAAGCCTCGATGTTGAACTTTTTTAGTTCATTGGATATTTGGCATTATTCTCTGTCTGCTGTTTGACTTTCTGCAAAAGTGCCCATCATCAGAACTTCGTGTTTCTGGAATTAAATGCTAACCAAGCTCGTGTTATCATTTGGTACAATTCTAGTGCCTTTAATACTTAGAAATCGATAATCATCCTTTCTTCCTTCCTCGTATGGCTAGAAAGCTTGTCCTTTTTTTTCAGTGCAGATTATTTGGTCGCCTGTTACGCTGCGGCCGGTTGAAACCAATAACATCAAGGCTTCTAATTCTTATTGCTCAAATAAGCACTGTCTCCATAGGCTGGTTCAACCGCTCTTTATTTTCGCAACGCATTTTCTCCCTTCAAAAACAGGCTTCGAAAATGTGGTAAATTGAATCTTAAATCATGAGAAATGCCTTTTTGGGCACGTGGACTTTCATGCAAGCTTCATTCCACCGTCTGAATGTTTTCAGTGGTCCTTGATGCTCTGCTGGGCTCTGGCTGAGATATTCGCATTTAAAAATATATTTCTGTTTCAGAACACCCTTTTGACGGCCAGAAAAAAAATTAAAAAAGTCATCGATATGAAATTTGTAGGTCATTTGGTATTTATTTTGGCGAACCCCCTTTGCGATAGCGGCATGTGAATGCTTGAAGATTGAATGTTCACAGTGGATTCATAATTTTCTTCGAAAGGCCAAAGTTCTGAGAACACACACCACACCCCAGCCAAAGTTATTAACACATAATTGCTTAAATATTTAAACACAACCACCCGTCGTGTGGTAGCGCTCCAATTCCTCACTATACTCGTACATTTGCCGCCATCATCCAAAATCCTTTTCAACATCAAAACAAAGCGTTCACCTCATCTAATTTATATCAACCAAACTTCACCTGCTCCACATAAATTAATAAGGCGACGACCGACGACGCCGAGAAACGAGAAAAAAACGCAATCGATTATTTTATTCTGAAAGGAAGAGTAACAGTTGTATTTTTAGTGGAAAAACGAATCCTTCGCCAAACACAGTTTCCAGAGTTCAAGAGTTCATCAACCGTTTTTGATGAAGTTTCTCTCAAACGACCAACAAAAAAAAAAAAAAAACCAGCACCGCCCCAGTTCATTGTCATTTGGTTCACGCCACGCGTTTTGGTTGCCATGGCCTCCGCTACCGCCCATCGTCGCACAGTATTCCCCATCGTCAATAACCTGCCTTAGGTTGTTCGTATGGTTCATGGCTATTTATTTATGTTTTGTCGCCGCAATGATGAAGATGACAACGACAATGACTACGATGAAGATATTTAATGCGCACAACGAATGTTCCTTCACTTTATTCAAAGCTATAAAAGGAGCCTAGGACAGGACCGAAATCGAGGACGACGCAGCACAGAATTACAGGACAGCAATAACCTCCTACAGTTGGCACGTGACAAGTGCCTCGGTGGACACCATCCGACCGATGCGACGCACTTTTGCCTTGAATTTCGGCAAACCAATATTGAGAAGTGACATTCAGATAGTAAGTGGGAGGGCAGGTCTGGGACTAAGATAACAATAATAATTGATTCGAGAAGGAACATGTGCACAGACATTACTTGTCAAAGTGACAATGACTCACTGACTTGGGCAATTGAATGGGTGTTTGATGTGAGCCCTGTTAATGGCATAGATACCTACCCTTGAAGTATATCGGTGTGCCTTGTTTCGGTTGGTTTTTTGACCTGTGCAAGGAGGTTGATTACCTGCCAGTTTGACAAAGCTTTCTGCTGTTAAGTATTGTCACAAACAAATGAATCTGCTGGTTATAATTAGTCATTTGATGATGAGTATTGTAGTACTTTAGACTGATGATTAATTGGAGGTTATGACTTTTATTTGAAAGAAGCCCGTGTGGAATCCGGTCAGCTGAAAGATAAATTGTAATTAAAAAGACTATGAAAAAATGTTAACGTTTTAATTATGTTCAAATGATACCTTCTATCGATATTATTACCTAAACATAGCAACATTTTTAGAAAGCTTTGATAAGACTTCCTGGTTTGTATGTGTTGGCCATATTCAATTCAATTTCAGGGTGGCCAAAAAGACTCACCCGATGTCGTTTTGCAATATACTGTTTATTTTAAGGTCCAAAGGAACTCTATAACTTATTCTCCGCTGTCCGTCCATCAGGCCGTTTCTTACAGGAGTATGTGTTCTGAATTATAATAGAATAAACAAAGTGTGTGCAACTATGGCCGCCTTAACAAGAAATACCAAAAATATTATGAAGTTAAAAATTTAATGAGATCCCCTTGTACATTTTTAATTTCCCTCCTGGAAGTTCTTGTAACCGGTCCGACTTTCGGAATTGGAAATTCCTTACACGTTTCGAGGACAAAAACTCAAAAGCACGCCTCTGCAGGGATGAAAACGACCGATTCTTACGATCAATGCAAATTGCTTAAAACTAGACATTAGGCGTCAAAAGGAACGGAAACGGAACCATTTAAGGATCACATCATTGTCCGTTTGTCTGTCACAACTCGTTTTTTCTCAGGAAAGCGTGAAGGCATCAAGTTGAAATTTATATCAAAAACTTATGACTACGGTCCCTTAAAAATCTGAAAAATCTTAACTGACGCATTTAAAAGGAACTAGAATTAGTCCAAAAGTAACTTTAACAAAAAAAAACGATGTTTTCAAAGTCTCCTAACAAGTTAATAAATCTGTTCCATTTGTTTTCGAAACTCAGGATCCTTTAGAAAAAATTCTTTGTCTTGACTCTCCCAAAACGCCTCAACAATTTTAAATTGAAAGCCCGAAGTTGTTCCTTGGGCCGAGGAGAGACGTAGAAGTTACTGGGAGATAAATCTGACAAATTGGGCCGTTCTTGAAGCAGTTGGAATCCTGTAACTTGAATTGCAGCCATTGTAGCTGCAGTCTTTTGAATCGGTGTGTTGTCTTGATCATACAGCACTCCGGCTCGCAGTTTGTCGCGTCATTTTTCCTTCTTATTTTATCTGCTTAGGAAGAGCCTGGTAAGTGGCTTCGTTTTTCGAATATTTCACCACAATAATTCCTAATGCGAAAACTTTCACTACGGACTTTGATACTTTGTATTTCTCCAGCGTCGAAGTAGGTCGCTTCCAGGTCATCGTTTGCTGTTTGGTTTCTGGATAAAAATTGTGGTCCAGGTCTTGAAACATGACAAAATATTCTCCTGATCTGCCTGGAATTTATCGAAATTCACCCTCGAAATTTCGACTCGTTTCTTCTTTTGTTTGTCACCGAGTCCTTTTTCGTTGTCAAGGATTCTTTGAACACCGCCACACGAGATTACTGTGCCGTCAGCAACATGCCTGATGGTCACTCTTTGATCTGCCATCACGACCTCTTAGACTTTTTTCTCTTTTTCATTGGTGGAGCATTCAACTGAAGGTGAGAGTTTGCTCTGGTAGAATACCACTCGTCCCCGGTATATGGAGATCCCCACTTCGAAAAAATCACACGTCCATGCCATTTTTTTTGCTATTGTTTCTATATCATTAATTCCACAAGCAACAAAAAAACAAGTCATGTAGGCCTGTGATCGTCTCATACTTAATTTTGCCGACGAAATT
Organism: Orthonevra nobilis; assembly: GCA_963555765.1. Classification (NCBI taxonomy): domain Eukaryota; kingdom Metazoa; phylum Arthropoda; class Insecta; order Diptera; family Syrphidae; genus Orthonevra; species Orthonevra nobilis. The sequence goes on from OY743225.1 coordinate 116,180,461, forward strand.
TTTAGCTGATCCCAGTGAATGGATCTAACTTAGAGTTCTAACATGTAAGGAGTGAATATCGATCCAGATAATAACCAACGTCATTGCTGAAACTTTTTTTTAAAGTAGCACAACAGTTCAATCATGGCGCGAAATTCAAAACGATGACCCTTTATATCTGTTATACTCTTTTAATCACCACTGTCCGGTGTGTTTATATCAATGGATGTACATATTTATGTATTTTTTTAAAAATTATTTTGCAATCAGTCTTGAAAGTCAAGTCACTATACAACAACGGCTCAACCATACAAATTTGTGCTTCAAAATTAAATCGCAACTCAAACGCCAAAGTCACAAAGTCTCCACTCACCGCCGTTGGCTGTGAGAAGCCCCAATTCGTCATCATATGAATGTATATATAAACATATAGTGACCTATTTACCTAATCCAATTATACCACCACTGTACATGTACCGCCATCGAGTAGTTGCCCACCTCCAGCGCCGCCACACCATCCTTTAGCCTTGAAGTTGGCGCTGCTCGTTGCTAGTTGCGCCTTAACATGGTGATTTGAAGATTTGAAGTTAAACTATCGCCAATCGGTGGAACCGGGTGGGTGGGGTGACGTGACGTGACGTCGTCAGCTAGCTTGTGTGATAACGTTGTCTACCCCCACCCGGATTCTTGGAACTCCTTTTGGTTTCGGCACCAGCTGAGTTAAGTTTGCGCATGTTGTCCAACCAAAAAAACAAAAAAAGCTTCTACGCGAGACTGAGATCTCCTCTCTTTCCTCTGCTGGGTATAGAGTGTGTGTGTTGATTGGAGCTTGGCAATTGGCATTGGGCTAGCCTGGTATATACTCGCACGTTTGCCGGTTGTTGTTGTGTTGCCAACGTGCCGTTTGCGGTGTCACGAAGCTTTTTCTTTGCTGATTCTGAAAATCATTTTTAACGTTGGAGCAGCGGATAGTATCTGTTGGCTAAACTTTTTTGTTGTTGTATTTTCGTTTCGTTTAGCAAGGCATGCAACATATGGATGGTGTATTCATTTGAATTGTGTGACACGACCTTGAGCTACATTTCCAACCAATATATGTATAGATAGTGGTGGCGGCTCCGGCAAGAGGTGGTTGCCGGTGAAACGTGCATTAATGAGTGCGTATAGTATTTCCACCGCTTTGCAGAAATTGAAAAGTGAGAAAACAAAAAAACGTTTCATCACGGCTCGGAGGTGTTATGTGGAGCAAAGTAGATTTGGTCAAGTTGGCAGATATTTGAGTGATAAGGTGATAGTTTGGAAAGCGAAAGTGTTGAGAACCACCAGGGCTGATAATGAATGGCAGGTTACGTTGAATTGTGAAATGGATTTATTTCGAGGAGTTTCACTGCTACTTCCTCTTACATAAAAACTGCTTAAACTAGTTTTGTTCATTAAAAGGAAGATAACTCCTTATTGACATACCACTGCTGAATGATTCCATTTTGTCTGAAAAACCGCAGCCTTTGACTTGCAGTGTTCCTGAACCGAAGTCAGGTTCGAATCCTGGTTTCCTAATCTAGTATAGCCACCATTTATCTTTGCCATTTTTATTTCTTGGTCCTTAAAAAATGGAGATCCGGTCTTCGCTTCGAACTTGGGGATTATTATTCGCAGATTCTTTTTGCAGGAGGATTATTGCCCATTCGCTTGATGTGTCCGATCCAGTGAAGTCGATTTGTATTGGCCTTTTGGATTTTGGCGACATCTTGATACAGCTCAAATCGTTCACAGTTGCATCTTCTCTTCTATTTGGAGACCACACATACGGGACAAAATAGTCGACCTGCTCTTCTTTCTTTCTTATCATCCAGCATTCGGCTTCATATAAAACAAATGCATGCAAGATTTCTCTGAAGTTTCATTCAGGGATTACACCACTGTAGGTATATTTCGGAATTTTTTTTTTGGCACAAGAGATGAATCGAAATTCTTTTAACTGGGATTTTTTAAAATTAATTGTTAAGTAGAAATTATGTAATTTGCAAATTCTTTTAAAACAAAATGGCGGCATTTCTTCGCAATTTTTAACCTCGAATTGAAAAACCAAAATATTTTCAATTGTATAAAACAATAAGCAATAAATTTGATTTGTATAGATTTGGAAAAAAAATATCAAGAATTTCATGTAAAAAAATACCACGACATTGTTTACTAAAAAAAAACTGCAATAAAATAAAATAAAAATTCTATGTTTTGTCACTGGAGAAAATTTCGAATAAATTGTGAAAATTTGGAATCGATCGGTACAAATTTGTTCGAGTAATGCTTCTGGCCAGCTCAAAAAAGTGGTTCCAAGAGAAACGCGTTAAAAGTTTTCAGGCGCTCGGGATATACCTGACTGGCCATAACCAGAAATCACCTTTTAAGTCAAGAAAGAAATTTACGATTTTTTGAAAACTCTGCAGCCCCTCAAAGAATCAATTGTTGGATTCATGTTTACTCCGGAGTAAGTTAGCTCCTTATCCACTTCGAAGTGACTTCGTCAACAGTGATATCGCCTTCATAATCAAGAAATTGGATGAAATAAGTGTAGCTGGTGCCTTGTATCCTTCAGCTTGAGGTTGAAGAGCTCACAGGATATCGCATACGTTTCCGAATTCAGAACCATATACATCTTCTTTTATAGTACTTGGCCCTTCAAAATACTTAAAAATGTCAATGAATCTTCTGTGCATTTCTCCTTCTTTGAAGAAGAAGATGTTACCGAAGAAGAAGAGTGGCCGATAAAGTGTTTTCCATAATCTTAACACTGAGCCACCACCTAGACTTTTAGAACATCTGGACATCATCCAGTTCGAGGCAGTTTGCCCAATCTTTCTTGTCTTTTATTACTACTTTGGCTTTAACTGTCAAACATTAAGTTTAATTAACATTTTTGAGGTATACCTCCCAAGTACGTAAGCTCTTTTCAGCCTCACTAATCTGCAACTTCATTCATTTTATTATAGAGATCCTTTTTCTTTGTCCAATTAATTTTTTTAGACACTTACATATATTTCTTTTTTTTTCTTTTTGTGGTCCCTGTGAAAGTTTCTGTCAGAAGGAGATTGTGCTGATCTACGATCGCCATTCTTTGTTAGTGATTTGGTGCGGACTTTGTTTGACGAACTTATTCCACCGAATACAACGTATGATATGCAGGGTTGTAAAATGTGGACCAAAAACATATCACTCTATTGCGAGACGCTGTAACCTTTGGAAATTGTGGTTACTGTCAGTTTTGTGAAGCAGATGCAGAATTTGCATACATTCTTGAAAATCACAGAAACACAGTGCCCATTTTTCACGTAAGCGATTTTGTTTCTTTCGATTAAAGATGTCGACCAGACGACCCAGACTATTAGCTTCTGTCTGCAAACCATCAATCACAACGAATATCAACATCGCAGAGACGAAATTTTACTCAGACATTCAGCATGAGTAACGGGGTCAATCGCCCTGTTTGGCCGCCATTGACTTCTTTCTTTCTAGATTTTTAAACAGACCCGGGAAGTCCTCAAAAGAATATCCGAATTTCTCCCTTAAATGGTCATCAACAATGGCTGTGCCGTCTTGACAGATATCATCCTGCATATCTGCTCGGCCCAAGATCAAGACCATGACTTGTTTTTCGACAAAAATTTAAAAATACAAAAAAAAAGGCAGTCATTAAGCCATGAAAAAACTTCAAATTTACAAAAAATCGAAAATACCAACGCCGTGTGTACCCTGACCACTTTTAGGAGACGGACGCGACTGCGGTCACCCGTGTCTGAACACCCGGATGTCCGTTGGACCTTTAGGCCCCACGACTACCTAGAATTTTATAGGACCAGAGCGAGAAAAATTTTAGCCTTAAATTTCGGCCGGCTGTTAGCCTCACCCGAAAGAACAATTACCCAAATGTGATTTGCCCTAAGTTGCCTATTACAACAAGTCCTTGTTTCAAGGCGGGTGTGTGGTGCAGTTAGGCTTATTATATTAATTATATATATTAACAAAATGTCATGCAAAAAAGGTGCATTAAATGCGGATGATCTTGATTGCCTTCATGAGGCTATAATCATCTTCTCAAGATCATGAACATCAAATTATTAGTTAATTCAAAATCAATTTTGTTTTTCCTAGAAACTGAAAAGCATTCCATCACTCATCAAATAGACATTTGACTTAACTGAAGTTTTTCAATATACGAGTTAGAAGTCTCTCAAAATAATATTAACATTCAAATGCATTTTATCGTTTGTCTGTACAGTAATTAAAGTGCAATTAAGTGCTTCCGAAAAGTAAGCGAACTCTAAGTACACTGTTGTGAGCTGTGAGCTGACAGGCTAGCTAGAACTGCATGAAGTGAGCTGTAAGAAACCTTGTCGATACTTAAGGAGCGTTTTAAATTACATCGCCAATTCGGTGTCAAATCCACGAGTGGTAGTTTCCTTTTTGGGTATTCAAACGCAATTAAATGGAGTTTATGTCGAGAGACGACATCACCGATTTCATTCGTGCGAGTATTGCCCAAATTGCGTAGCTCACGATATCAACTGTCAATGTTGACAGTGTTTTTTTGTTTATTTTATTTTTTTTTATGAACTGTACCCAAAAGTTGCGGTATGTGATTAAGTATATTGAGGTGACCCCATTTTTTTTGTTTGCAAAAATAAGTAAGCAAAGTGAAATTTTATTTACAAATTGTTTACTGAAAATTCTTACGAGCAACTGCCTCACGGGTTTTGCATTCCAACTCAACCTTAGTTAAATTTTGATGTCTCGAGTTAAGCAGGGTCTGAATTAAAGAAATTGATTTCAGCTTTTGAATTTTAAACCAAGGAAAGCCGCTCCTTGGGCTCGAAGTGTGAATTGCATAGTTTGATGCGGTAAAAGCGAGATTCCACAAAGTCCCAAAGGAAGAACTCTGTAGCCTTCAGATCTAGCTCAATGCAATAAACCAAATAACTGAAAATTCATGTGGAAGCGTTTTCTTGGATAAAGGTAAACCATTCAACAGCATGATCACCTGGCTATTTGCATATACAAAATTAGCTCCAAACTGACACATACTTTATAACACTCGACTGTTACTTTTATGTGAAATATAAAAATAAGAATGCTCTGCTTGAAAGACAAAAAAGGCGGTGTACCTCAAGGAAGTATGTTGGACCCTGTACGTTATCAACTTAATACAACATATTCCGAAACCAGTCATCGGGGGTCATAAATATGCCAAAGATTCTAGTTTGATTTGCGTTTAAAAAAGTTCTTGCCAAATCGCGTCAAAACAACGCTCAGGCTCTGGTGAATCTCAACAACGTAGAAGATTATTTGTGGACTTTTGAAGATGCCCATTTTCGTTTGCACAGACAAACAAACCAAATCGGTGCTTCTGGGCACAGAGAATCTCAGCATGATATGCAATCTACGCCAGAGCTGTAGTCAAGCCTCATTTTATTGCTACGGTTCTTGTGACTGGTGAGTGCTTAAGGGTCATGCTCCACAACTTTTTTGTTAACACAAATTAGTTTAATGGGACTAAAACATGTGTGGCTCCAATGAAACGGTATCGACTGCACACACAGCAGGTATCGTTTTGGCCATTTGCACTAGGGCTACATGGTGGTCACGGGTCTATAAAAAGAAGGCACGGAAAGAAAAAGAGAGTGCGAGAACTTATCGACTGAAGTTCTCGCTAAAACAATTGAAAATATGTTCAAATGGTCATTTGAATCAATATACAAAAATTTCAAATATAAAACTGATAAAGTGTGAGTCGGACTCTCGTAACGAAGGCTCCATACATACTTGTGGGTATGTCAAAAGTTCATTTATTACGGAACCGAGTCTCGAAGAGTTTTCCCGGTTTTGTATGAAGTATCCTTAAGATTTTGATTCCCTTACGAGCATCAAAATATGCACATACCTTGGAGCAATTGAGTTGTGATTTTTAATTTCTTTATTGTTTTTCTTTTATGCTTTAAAACATTCCTTCTTGCCAAATTTCATGATTCTAAGTCAACAAGAAGTACCCCAAAGGTTTGATTCCCCTTGAGAGCCGTATCTTTTGACTGCGTCGATTTAGAAGTTTGATATTTTAACCGGTTTATAGAACCGCAGTCATACGTATTTGATATAAATTTCAACTTAATTCCTGAGAAAAAGGGTGGTGACAGACAGACGGACAACAAAGTGATCCTATAATAGTTCCGTTTTTCCTTTTGAGGCACGGAACCATAAAAAGAATTGGGAAAAAGTTTTAAAAGGTCCATAGGTTTTGATTATTTTAAATAGTGTTTTTGGATCACCCTGTAACAAAAATAAAAAATTAATTTCAGTTTAACAAATTTAAGCTCGCTAAACAGCTGTCTTTGTATGCTTTTCTTGTGAGCACATTTCACCATAAAATACGAAACGTATTTTTAACGTTCTTTGATCCTCGATAAAAACTATACCGTCGTCTAGTCTTTAATCCCAATCTTATCCATTCTATTCTCTTCTCGGGAGTTTATCTTTTGTCCCAATAATTCCATCACTGTACGCCCTGGGCGCCCAGCCTCACCCTGCCTCGGATGGTGTGTGTCTATTTAAAAAAAAAAAAGTGGGTCAATCGTTACAGTGTTGGTTTCAAGTGAAGCACACATCAAAAGGGAAAAGAACAACCAGTGTTATTTTTTTATGGTTTTTCCATTTTCTTTTTCGCTGATGTTGGGAGGTTCCAAACGAGGTTCTTGCCATGTAAGCACTTACTACTTTGAGACTTCATCGAAAAGAGAAGGTGTACCTTCCTACAACTTGTTGATTGCTCTTTCTGGGGAAATTCGATTAATTTTTTTTTTTTTCACAAAATGTCGAAATACGTGCACAACAACCAGTAAACATGATGAAAAGGGAATGAAAAATTTACTGTTAGAGTAGGGATCCACTTGAATGGACAGTATGCCTCCTCGCCACACATTCTGTCAAACTGAGGAATTTGATTTTTCACTTGTTAAAGTGTTCAGCGGATTCCTTTTTGTTGAGATATTCTATAAATAAAACGAAAAGAATCACGCAGAATGTTGTTATTGCTCAGCTCCTTTTGTCTATCGCTTTCGCTGTGAGGGTGGGGCGTTTAAGGGGTTGTGTGTATTGCCAAACAGATATAAGTGGGAAGAACAATGTGTGGGGAAAACAAAAAAAAAATTAAAATTAGATGCAGCGCATTTTATATGTGCTGTCGCTGTTTTTGTTTTTGTTTTTTTCATTTATGGGGCTAAAGTTAGAACAGGCTAAATAACACACGTGCACTATTATTGGCAGTCACATGTCACACTCACAACATAAGGGGGGCTCGATGGCTTGCTGATTGTACCCACACACGTTTGCTTGAACTTCATAACCGGAAGGAACGTTTTGTGATCGTTTTTTTTTTTACCTCGTTTATTAAAAAAAAAAAAAAACACGATAAAACTATAAAAAGAACATTCCATATTTTTATCTTGTGTTGCTTGGTTATCTTTTTCATCTAGATGTATCTAGAGATAGATGTACGGCAATCAGTCTCATGGACTGGATTCTATTTTAGGTCAAGTGGATCGGAGTAATGTTGATTTAAATTTTTCTAGGATTTAAAAGGCGTGGGAGTTATAATTGCCAAAATGATCTGGAATAGGTCAAAGTCGTTTTGCTTGGCTAAAGGTGGTGAAATGAGCGTTATTGCACAAACAAAGTGGCTATTTGGAAACACTTTGTAAAGCAGTCGAGGACTTGCGAGACCTCGACATAAACAGGAAAATTTAAAATTGCAAATGCACTCGAAAAAGAAATGAAATACTTTAAACTTGGAAGTTATCCTGACACATTTTAAGGCGCATATTACTTTGGTTCAGAAAATACGTCTGGAACAATGAAGAGACATCGAGAACTGACACATGTTCTAAAGCTGCCACAGAAGGCTGCAAAGCAAGAAGGTCGAAAACCAAACGACTGGAAGGAAAATTGATCGCCTATTCGAATACCGTCATCAGAATCGTACTTAGGGACTTTCAACGCTAGACTCGTTAAGATTAATATCTAGTCCGATTAGACGGAAAGTACAGCTTCCACAAAACGACAACAGACAATGGCCCTGGACTCACAGACTTTGCGGAAATAAGTTGTATTGCGATACAGTCGTACATGATTTCCTCTGCAAAAGGCAAGGCAACCTTGGCTATCTCCCGAGGGTTGAACTTATAGTCAAATAAATTGCGTGCTGATAGAAGCAAGACAATATGAATATGTCAACATTAGTAGTAGATCCATTTTAAGTCCGACGTTTCAATGCTAGAAAAGCAAACCATGATTGAACTTGGCTTGGCCCACAGGAAGAACGCAGAGCTCAGACACTTTGCCTACCTCCAACTTCAACTATAAATGCTCGCAATGCTGCCCTGTTATTTAGAAAACAGTCGAGGACACTTGAGTCGTCCAACCTACAAGAAGGCAACAGATGTGGTACATTAAAAGAACGAGTAGCAAAATAAGAATAAAAGTTAAGGAAGAGACAAGAAAAGAGGAAAAATTATTGTGCGAAAAAATAAAAGGGCTTTGAAGTTTCTCAAGGCTCAAGGCTATCGAAGGATTTAGAAATAGAAGCACGTAATTTCGATAAAAACGTCTTTCTGCTTAAAAACAGGCAATCAGTGTCTCTGTATTTTGAGAGGAAATCTGCTCAAAAATCAGCAGGGCATTGTTGATCTATTGCAACAGCTATTAAAACTGGAACGAAATCGTTTTTCAAGCTATTGTAGGCGTTGGCTGGTCCATAATAAACATAAAAACAACAACCCTGTGAGCTTAGAAACATACGGCGATAATGTGAAAGGCTACATGAAACAGATCATCTGTTATGATTGAAAGGCCGAAAGCGTGTCCTACCACGAGATTATCATCTCTAGTTGTCGCAGAAAAAAATGCCGTTCCTATATTTTCAACAACTGCCGAGGCATTTCCCTCGCTAACAAGATCCTGTCCCGAGAACCAAAATTGTGTGAATGTCTGAACGCTTTTTGCAACACAAATCGATGAATACGATGACGATGGTTCGCAAATCGACATTAAACCAAATTTTCAGGCTGCACCAAATCCTATAAAAGACGACCAACTATGTTTTTTTTTCCGTTCAGATGAAAGTGGGGCTGTTGAAAAATTCACAAATCGTCTACTGCGATGTTGAGGTTCAGCAGAGCCTGGGCTTAGTTTTGACGGTATTGTCGGTCTGCAGAAACGTTTTCTCTGTCTCTGTGCTGCGTCGACTGACGTGTTATGAGTAATTGCTTGACAACTCCTTCGTCTCATTAACATGGAAGGTTCAATCACGAAATCTTCAGCCAAAGACTTTCCGGTACATTTTTTGTTACGAGTTGTTCCAGTTCCACTTATTGCCATATTGTTTGATCAGATCTGCGCTAAAATTCACATTGCGCCAATAACACTGAAGAATTGTTCCTTTAATCCGCATTTTGAGGAGTATAGCGTATTATGGCTTGTCGAAGTGTATTTTGCGTCTGTTTACTCCACAAACTTCAAAACAAAGGTCAAAGTTGTAGCCGTATGCAAAATTTGTAGCATTCTTCGATTGGGTGATATGTTTTGTGCAACCTTGTGTAATTCAATCCTTCCCGATCTTGTTGCGATTGTTGGTTACCTTCCTCTGTAATGTTTACGACGTCAAGTACTTTAAATTCTCTTGTGTTTAGGACGTGTAAAACGTCTGCTTTGGTGTATGTTGAGTGGAACCCCTAACCTCTTTTTTCAAACAAATAATGAACTGTAATAGTGAACCTATTTAAAAGAAACTTTAACACTATTTAATAGACTTCTTAGACCTTCAACAAGAAAAACAAAACATCAATTTAATCAATAATAATCATAAATTTCTTTTTCTTTTTTTGCAGGCACAGCAACCGAAGAGGAGAAGGTGAACCTGTCCCACTTTCAATTAATCCGAGTCCTCGGAACAGGAGGTGAGTCTTTATTTGTAACCTTCAATTGCAAATAGTTTTCCTCATGTTTTTCTCCTTCAATACCAACCTTTTATTGGTGCGCAGCTTATGGCAAAGTGTTCTTGGTCCGCAAGAAAGGTGGCCACGACCATAGGAAGCTGTACGCGATGAAAGTGCTGAGGAAAGCAACAGTCGTCCAAAAGAAGAAAACAGCCGAACACACAACGACTGAACGACAAGTGAGTGTATTGTATTGCATTTTTTTCCATTTTCTTTTCTTTTTTTTCTGTGTTTCTGTGTTTGTGCCTTAAGAACTTGAAATTGTTTTTTCAATATTTTTATGTTGCCATGGATCCGGACTTGTGTCTGTATCCACTGTGTTACTGAGACCTTCATTAGCCTTCCACGGAAGTCTTTTGAAATTTATTTGCAAATTCCATTTACTCCGAAGGGAATCCAACTGAACTTTGAACTTTAATTTAAGCGGGTTCCATTGCAATTTATTGAAAACAGAAATAAAAATGATTATTCACGGGGGAGGGTGTCCTCGTAATCACTCCCATAGAGACATAACATCAAAGTTCAAGTCAGAAACGCTCAAATTGACGTGAAAAGCTGGGCGGAAGGAGAATGGGTGAAGATTTGGATGCAGCATTGAGTGACAATTGCAGCGCGTTGAGCAGGCGAAGGTGGCGGTCTACTATGACTTTTGTATCATGAGTGCAGAATAGTCCTTAGATGGAGAATTGAATTTGCCAATCGAGTTAAATGTCAATCATGCGGTTAGGATATGGCTTTTGTGTAATGAGGTCCATAGATATGGTTTCCCAATTGAAGCCAGTTGTATGTTTATTGTGAAACATTTGAAAGGCTATTGTTTTGAACTCAAGCTTGTGGCTTATTCGGATTCAAAACTTTCGAATTTCAAATATTGTTGATGGCGCTTTTTGGATATAAAGCAAATTGGGTTCGAATGGTCGAAGTGTTCAAAGCCACATGTAATGGGTGGATCGATCGCGCCATATTGTTGTCCAAATCGATTCATATCAATATGAGGTGCTTTGAGAAATGTTTCCTCAAAACAGCTATCGATATCATCACCAAAAGAAAAAACACTCGTATATAATTGAGAAGTGAAGTGTTGTCAACTCCCTACCGAAGAATATGACCAGGAAAAAAGATCGTTGTTGTTATTACGAATTTTAAAGTCTGATGACGTTTGTTCATTGAATACACTGTTTCAATTTTGTCAAGAAAATGTGTTTATATTTGGAGGCCCAGTAACGAAGCTAACCATTTTCCACACTGATCCGTGATGTCCCTCAACGGGCCATTAATGCACACCAAAATATTGCTCTATATACATGTACACACAGAAAAACCTGTATAAGGATCTAAAATGAAACAAAACGCTCTCTGACTCGTTTAAGCTTCTATCTTTGAGCTTTGAAGAATCTTGAAATTGGCGAAAATTTTGCTCAAAAAATCATTCTTTCAGATTACTTACATTTCCATCTCGGACCGTATGAAAACAATCAAAATTGCAAGCAGTCAATCCGTTTTGGAGTGGTGACGTTATGGGTCCGTTTTTCTTCCAATTGAAAAAATATCACAGTCGTGCGCTGCTGAGGCACGAAAATCGTTGGTTTGTGTCGTGTCGTTTGTTTCTTTAACCGCGTCTTTCATACGCTCCTAGCCAGATATGCAGTAATGATTATGTACAAACATACAACCACTATGGTAACCCTTTCCAAAAGGTCTAAAAAGGCGTCAGATAAACAGACGGATTCCAACACACATCGACCTACTCGCTCTCGAATGCTTGATTTCCGTGAACCCTCGGGGCAGGTGATTGAAATCTTCAGATTTATTCTGACGAAAGTTGATGATCCAGAACTAGAAAACGGAATTTTTTCGTTTTCAGAACTCCCTGGTCTTAGAAGTTAAAAGTGAAGTGAAAACTCTGGATCTTGGAAAGTCACGGTTTTTTTTTTCAAATTCCGCTTCGAATCGATCCAATAGCACGTTGTCGATCAAAATCACTCATTGCAGATCGTCTGACTCGGTCTTCGCCAGTTTTTCGAACAGGTTCGCCTGGTGAAATTCAGCATTTCGGTTTAGTAGGGTATCCGTATTTTATCACCGAATTGTGCTTTAGCAAATCGAAGCTTCTTTTTTAAATCTTTTCACCAATGTGCCTGTTCTCTTTCACCCCTAGTGTAAAATATTCTAGACGAGTATTCGAATGAGATACGGACGTTCTCTCTTTTCGCTTTTCAATCCACCCTTGTATGTTCCCTGAAACTTAGGACTCGTGTTAGCAAGAATTTGACAAATAATAAAGCTGATCTTGTCCCAGATAATTTTGTTTTTGAATTATGGCACCAGTGACGAAGTTGCTGTGGACCAGTACTCTTCAACGGGCTTCTCTTTGAGTAAACCTGTCTTGACATTATTGAAACAGCTTGTAAGAAATTGACCATTGAGAATGAAAGATTTCTTTTAGCACTATTAGACCCGAGACTTAACTATACAATCCTTCAACTGTTCATAGGAAATAAACAAATTCTGTAAGTAAAAGATTCTTTGAGAGGCCGGCTTCACCATTTGGTTTGCAGTTTGCACCGTGAACAAGAAAACTGACTGCAGTTCCTAGGCCGCTGAGGTCCTCATACCTTACCTACGAGGACTTTTTTCTACTGTGAATACCTCAAGCGTTAAATCTATGCTAAGAACCCCGCGTTGTGCCATGTTATTCTTGGCATCCAGTCTAAAGCCCAATGTAGCGCGTGGCATAAAACACATTTCCAACAGTTTGCGGAACTGGATAAATGCCCGACATAATTTTAGAAACAAACAAAATCTCTTTACAGACAAACAAACACGTTAAGTTTTTGATGCCAATAATCCATCACCGGACACTCTGTAAAACCTTTGAAACATGGCCATTGACCTAGTTCGCCTGTAAGCCATATTTATTTGGTCAGAAAGGCTCCGAAATTCGCTCCCTCTTTTTGACGTCTCCAACTCTATCCCTAATTTGCCTAACTGAAGCCTACAGGTGTACTTGCCTGTGAATGTGGACAATTACTCTGCAGAGGTACAGGCTCATTGACTTTGCCCGGCTTTTTGTACGCTTTTCTTTCCCCATTTCCTCAAATGACTTCGACCCACATATTCGGCTACAAAACAAGTTGTAAACGTTGTTGTTGTTGTAGTTGTTGTTGCCGACGAATCTGTTTGGTTCGCTTCTGGAAGAGTGTGTCGCTTGTTACCACCATGTTCCATGTTTTGTTCATCTATCTTCTTTTTTTCGGTTGATTCTTCTTTGCTTTTGCTTCTTTCTCTGTTTGTTGCTGTTTGCTGGTTTTTAGTTTGCCTGAAATTCCGGTTCATATGCTATTTATAAATCCCGTTAGAATGTACCGGTATTTATTATTTACCTGTAACATCAAGATGGTCTACAGTCCGTCCGCACCGTTGTCGATGTCGCGTTTTAGCGTTCACTTCGTGAATTAAATGAGCGCATGAGTAATTCACGAAAGCAAAAAGCAAAAGCAAATGTGTATGTGGTGAGTGTTGTTGTTTCTTCGAAGTGTGCTGACTTCTTTTCGATTCTCATTCCGGAGCGGGCCTGGGGTGCCTATGTATGCCCGATATGGAAATTGACTTGTGTTAATAAATTAAAATCTGAATCTCAGCACATGGAAGCTAATTTTTGATTTGATTCAAATACGAGAACACAAATAAACATTTGGGAAAACAATTTTTTTTTATTAAAAATAAACATAAACAAAATTGATTATTCAATTCGAAATTTAGATTACATCTGACGTTTTTATGAGTGCCATTGGAATGTGTTTTTTTGCTTTTTTAAATGTTATGATATAGACTGAGGGTTTTGATTATAAGGCTTTTATAACATTTATGAACCTTTACTGAGCGTAAATACCTTTGCATTTTTAAGTTACTCTCTGTTTTACTTGCTTTTCTTATATTTTGTTTTTTTAATGTATGAGAAGCTCTTACTTGATTTACCCGGCGTGTGTACACAAAATTTTCGAGTGCACGGGTTGTACACGGAGTCTTTTAAGGAACGTTCGTGTTTTCAAAGTTTTTTAGGCTTCCGGTAAAGTAAAGTTCCTTCTACATGGCACAGCATTTGCCATTGTCAAAAGTTTAGTCCAAAATGAGGGGAAAAACGAATTTTTGTAAAAATAGGTCTACTATGAACAAATATTTAAAAAAACGATTTCAGTCTTTTATAGCTTATACAGTATAAAGAGCTTTCAAAGAATATAGTCTTTTTGGCGTTGGCTCCAAAATGTTAAATTATTCAAGCATCTGAAATTGTAAATTGTACATGACCTCTGATGCACTTCTTTCAAAAACTGCCAGGACAAAAATTTCAGTGAAAAGAAAAAAGAAAAAGAAAGAAAAAATCTGAAAAAGCGAGAAAGTAAAGAAATCAAAAATAAATATGGAGTAAAACTGAATTACTGAGAAGCTAAACAAAAGATTGTTACAGAAGAATAACGTGCAACAAAACAATACGTGTGTAAACTGACCCTTTTAGGGAACGGATGTGACTTTTAGTCGCCCTTGTCTGCAGATCAACTGCCAGACCCGGGAGTCCGTTTTGCCTTTTAGTCCCCACAACAACCTAGATTTTATTTTAGGGGGGGGGATGCCGGAACCCCTGCTCTATTTCTCAATTTTGACTGTTCTTTTTAAGTTGTAGTTTACACACGCCAGTCTTAAATTTGCAGTTTGGGGACTAATAACTTTGCTGTGAACGTTCGCGTCTATAAATACCGGTCAGCTTCTTTTTTTTCGAAATCCAGAAAAACCATACTGATGTACACTACCAAATTGTCTAAGGTTAAGCATCGTTCCATCTTCTTGGTTAAAATTGTCGTTACAGTAGTTACCTACCACATTTCGACATATAATTAAAGACCTTTTAGCCTTTCTATTCAAACATTGCCACCTTCGGAGAGGTCAATACTTACCAATCATGAACACATAACGCATATCCGCATGGAACACGATCGAAAAATCTATCAATGTTGAGGCATTTGGCTTTGGGGACTGAATGTGTACTTGGATTGGCTTCTTGCAAAGCACCTACATTATAACACATGCACATGTCTCACCGCTGCTTTGGCTACTTCTGGTTGACGAAAATTTAAAGATATTGGAATCACACAGTCGACAAGTGTGAACCGTATAAATGCAAACTAGTATTCTTGAACTGAAACTTTAAAGGGCGTCTAAGTAACTTGGGGTCATTCTGGACTCCAAATTGACTTAAAAAAAAAACGCTGATCGCATTCGGAAGGCATAGTGTATAGCTTGAACCAAGTTACTTGTCAATCTACTGCGCATGTCTCTTAAAATTTCTCTTCGTATCTCTTTAGTTTCGAAAAATACGCAAAAAAATAAGAAAAGTGCTGAAAAAAGATGCCCAAAGAAGTTTTCACCAACGCAGCTTCCATACGATGAGAGATCTGTTTTCCGTTTCTAACTAAATCTCTTGCTTAAGGCAATGGTCTCAAATTTGTAAATCCATTTGCGCACTAAAAAGACGCGACTAAAAAGAAGTTCAGGGATATCGTTTGTGTCTAGATTTTTTTTGGATTAATAATTTGCGGTCTAACACAACCCACCTGCTTGCGAAGTTTTTGTATTAAATTTAAGATGTTTATTTTTTGTTTAAACTTTTTTTTTATCTGCGAGACTTTGGAACAAGATCAATGGATAAGAGTTTTAAGGAATAAAGTTTTTTCATCACAGTGAAATTAGGTGGTTATTCATTTTTGACAACTTTGTGCAAGAATTAATTTTTTAGTAATTGTGCTTCGAAATTTGTCAAACCCATTATTAAAAAATAAAACTCACACATGCAAGTTGGGCTATACATTTTAAAATATAAGAAATAAACGTCACTTCTGAAATTTCTTACGCATCATTTTCTTAAAAATCCACTCTGCGCAAACAACCGTTTGCCAAGTGTCTTGTGGTGGTTCGAACCATAGCACACATGGGAAGAAATACTATCTTTCGAGTGCCACGAAGATTCAAAGACTCGGCTGCTTAGTCGATACCTGATCGATAACATCCTACTTCAGTGCTGAATAGAACCGATCGTAGGAACCAAGCGGTAAAGGTGACGTCCAGATTTAGAGAATGCATCTTTCCATCACAGTAAAATACCGAAAGCACACTACATCCCATTAAAAAGAGTGGGATGAGGCTCAAGTCCGCTCGAATGAAGAAGAAGCCTTCTACGGCTTGAAGAAGGAAGAAAGGTTCACATTACTCCTGCAGACAGTGAAAGGGATCGTTAGAGATAATATCAGTCATCGTCAAGCACCTTTTCGCACACCTAATCTAATCGACCAATATCTCGGGCCGGTAATCAGTGTGAAGACTCCAACCCACGTTCGTCCGACGAGATTCCGACTTATAACTTAGGTGTTTCTGGAACTGAGTATCCGCAATCACCTTACTCCGCATCTCGCAGTAAGATCCTCTTGACCATTTAAAAAACGTGATAAAAAAGTTTCATCAAAGTGATGAAGCAGTCATATGACAATATTTTGGCAGATATTGTATACCTCAGTCTTCGTAACCTTTAGATTAAGGTAAACCAGTTTTTTATTAAACAGAAATGACATACTATATTTTGTTTCTGCTGACGAACTACATATCTAAAAATGTAAAGATTTTTAGTTTTATTTAAAGAATTCAAATGAATGCAAATGACTTCATGGTGATTGCAAGGAAGGCGGTGAACTCACTTTGAAAAAATCAGATATTTGCTATGATCTCAGTCAGGAAGGCAGTTTGTTCTCTCGTAAACTGCTCAACTAAATACATGCTTATCTCATATTTTGCACAGCACCATATTTTACACTTTATACATATATCATCAAGTCAATTCCTTTACGGCACACTGCAATCTGACACGTACTCCAAATTAGAAAAACGAAAAAATTGTATTTAAATATTTTTTTTTATACGCGTGCATTCGTTTATTATCTCTTCATTAGTCGGTTTCTATGCCTGACACCCTGTTTGCTTGTTTTCTTATTTTAGAAATATAAATATCTCGCGGATGTGTCTTCGTTCTGTTCCCTTTGGCACACACTTAGTTCTAAATGAATTTATCGCTTATTGTTGCTACACCAGCGGATCGGTAATCATTACACACTGAAAGTGATAAAAAGGCCACGACACATTGTTTATAGTTTTTGTTTTTGTTTTTATATTCTATTCGCTAGTTAACTTCATCTCATTGTTTTCCATCCACAAGATGAGCACATTTTATTCGTTTAATTTTTTCTAAACTTTCTTGTTGTAGCCGAGCTTACCTGCCCACTACTAACAAATGTCTGTCGACCGAATTGTATCTGAAATTGTTACAGTATCTTAATATAGATTCCCAATGAAGCACTTTAAATGGGTCATGAGATTTGTGTTCTGTCAATATTTGACACCCAACAAGCGTCCCCCGTCGTGTGATGATGAACTTTTTTCAACGAATTCCATGGCATTTGTATAGATACTTTCTGCAAATAGGATTATTCTTTAAAACAAAACAGAGAATTACTTCTTGTATCTTGAAAGTTTTTTTTAAAATATTTGCTTTAAGCACTCAATGCCACCCGTTTTCAAAATAAAAGAGAACAACAAATAGAATTGTATCTCTCTCTAGATAGACTCCTGTTGATGCTAGATGAAAAAAGTGCGCAATCGTTTGAGTAACGTTCAAAATTCATTCTTACATTGATTTCATGAGACACGAGAATATTCTCGCACGGTGTTGGCGTCTTTAGCAGAAACTTAATTACGTATTGTATAGGGACTTTTGTCTATCTTTGGACTATAGTGACGGAAATAAATTTAAGATCACGTGTAGGTGAATGATGTAATAAATGTGGGCTCATCTATGCGAGGATTCATCCGAAAATAAACTCGCATAAGAATACCAAATTGGAAAATATGAATCAGCTTACATCGGGCTAAAAAGAAAAAAAAAGAAATAAGTCAGTTCGGATACGGATTCCCTGAAACAGTTGGGGTGCTTCGATGGCAAGTGGGTTGATACGATGTTGTCAATATCACTCACTCATCAATGCCACTTTATTCAGTGCGGAACTTTAATGATTTCAAGTCATTTTTAACTTCCCATCTGGAAGTTCAGGTAATCGGTCCGATTTTCGGAATTCAAAATTTTGAAATGCGCACGTCTGTGTGTCTCGCATAATTTGAGAACGAATCAAGCTATTGAACCCGAATTGGTGTCATTTTATTTGCAAAGTGAACACTGAAAAGGTTTTGGTTAAATTTGACTCGGTGGTTTCAAGTTTATTACAACAAAAACCTGTCAAAAAGGGACAAATTCACTTTTTTTTTAATTAAAATCAAATAAGTTTTCAAATTGTTGGTATTTGGATTAAATTTTACGTTAAAAACGGTTTCAATGGTGCAATGACAGTGGAAACGTTGAGAAAGTGTTTCGGCAACGATACTTTTGTTTATTACTTGCTCACTCTTCAAGAGGATATTAATACTCTTATTATGCGTGTAGCACAGAGCGATCGGAAGAATAAGGAGAAGAATCAAAGATTATGTTGTTGTTTGAGAAACTCAGGTGTATTTCGTTTCAACTCACTTCCGTGGGTGGAGCCCGAAACGGGACGAAGAATTTTGATATCGACCTATTTGCTTTCATCCAATTTGCAGGATTTTATTCGACATTAGTCTTGATAGATGAACTTTGAAAGTTTGGATGGTTTGGATAAACACCTCGCTGTCAGCCTTCACAGCAGAGTCATCTACATACAATCTACACAAACCACTATTTTTGAGAACACAAACGGATTAAAGCCGGTACAACAACCACTACAACAACTCCAACCATTAGTCAGACTACTATCGCTGGTCGATCAATCGAGTGATAGTGCCATTAACTTTATCCCAATGGCAAATGATGACTGGACCAGGTTCGAAAAACAAGACCACTATAGGAATCGAACCTGGGACGTATCAATTGAATCAAATGAAAGGCAAGCTCCAACAACTTCGCCAGCCGGCAACGATACTTTGAAGAAAACAGTCGTTTATCAGTGGCGAGAACGTTTCAGAAGTGGCCGTGATTCCATCAACTATGATGAACGCACTGGCAGGACACCGGCATCGAAATCAAAGAATGAATGAACATAAACCGCAAAATGACCATTAGAGAGATCGCAGAGGAGTTGGACATAGCTTTTGGAAGCAATTCGCCTAAAAAGACTGGTTCTTGCACTACGATAACACACCGACGAACCGCGTCGATATTATCCAGCAATCACCGAATTAGCCTGATTTGACTTGAACTGGAAGCTGCGTGCATTGGACTGTAAATTGTGGAAAGCAGCTTTAGCTCAGGCTCATATTCTCCAATGACCGATAGCCTTATAGACATTAAGCAAATGTAAGTCGCAAAATAATAACTGTAGGCACATCGGCGTGGGGTGGAGCACCGAAAAACAAGTAACTTTAATCACTTTATAATTTCCCCAATCCAGTTTTTTTTTTTTGCCTATAAATCAGGGACTTCACCACTCCACAATTTGCATATTGATATTAATTTATTTTGTTACATTCTCGCATCAGTTTGTACGCTGAAAAACATCCACTCAACCAGTTTTGACATCTTATTTTTGCTTTGACGTTTGTTTTGATTCCTAACACCTTTGAGGGGGTGAGTCAATGACGGTGTGACGATATTTTTTCGCTCGTCTATTGCAAGGTATTCGTATAAACAACAACCTCCTCTCCTTGGCGCCTTGCATCGTTATTAACCTTTTTACTGCGCACAAGGTGAAGTCGTGTTTTAACGCTTTATTTTTGTTTTCCTTTTTTGTTGACACACACAAACATGCTTCTAATGTTTT